>CM070784.1:74676084-75306084 GCA_036346955.1 Dipus sagitta | reverse complement strand
TTCGTTTCTGTAGTTCTATGTATGCATGCCTGATGTCCTACAAATAGTGCATATTAATAAATCGAGAGGAGAAGGAGGAGGAGAACACACCCTGACTGCCTAAGGCCACCTTCCATCATCACATCCCGCACCTCCACCTCCATGCTGCCACCTCAATGATGCCCACAAGAAAGGCTGTGGGGATGCCAAAGGAGATAAAACCAAGGTGAAGCATGTGACACAGAGATCACCATGGTGGGGGGGCTAAACATGGTCCCCCAAAGGCCCTGCAAAGAAAGGAGAGAAGGTTGGGTGTGGTGGCACAATGCCTTTAATCCCAGTTCTGGGAAGGCAGAAGTAGGAGGATCTGTGAGTTCGAGGTCAGCCTGGAACTACATAGTGAATTCCAGGTCAGCCTGGGCTAGAGTGAAACTGTACCTTAAAAACAAAAAGAAAAGAAAAGAAGAAGGAAGAAGAGGAGAAGGAGGAGGAAGAGGAGGAGGAGGAGGAAGAGCAGCAGCAGCAAGGAGAGAAGGTAGCCGAAAGAGAAGAAGGGAGAAACTGGAGCCTGCCAAGGGTAGGCTACTGCAGAGCATGGCGACAGCAGAACGGAGGCGCAGAAGGCTGGAGGTGCTGAGGGCGGCACCTGAAGTGGGTGCAGTTGTGATAACTGTGGACTTCTGGGGACTGTACTATTTTTATTTTTTTATATTTTATTTATTTGAGAAAGGGAGGGAGAGAGGGGGGATGGGTGTGCTAGGGCCTTCAGCCACTGTAAACAAATTCCAGGTGCATGCACCACCTTGTGCATCTGGCTTATGTGGATACTGGGGGATGGAACCTGGATTTTCAGGCTTTGCAAGCAAGTGCCTTAACCACCAAGCCATCTCTCCAGCCCTGAAGTACTATTGTTTATCAAGTTATAGGACACTTGATTGTTTGGGGGTGTTGCAGTCAGGTTCGCATTGCTGGTAGAAATCACCCAACCAAGTGCAGCATGTGGGAAAAAGCAGTTTATTTTGGCTTACAGGCTAGAGGGGAAGCTCCATGATGTCAGAGAAAATGACAACATGAGCAGAGGGTGGACATCACCCCCTGGCCAACATAAGGTTGACCACAGCAACAGGAGAGTGTGCCAAACACTGGCATGAGGAAACTGGCTATAACACCCATAAGCCCACCTCCAACAATACACTCCCTCCAGGAGGCATTACTTCCCAAATCTCCATCAGCTAGGAACCTAGCATCTAGAACCCCTAAGTTTATGGGGGACACCTGAATCAAACCACCACAGGGGGGAAAGGATCTTGTTTAACTAACAGAATGTCTCCCAATCTGGAGTGATGGGAGAAACACCTTTCCTTGCTAGTTTTGAAAAACTATTCTTGGCTCCCAGGAGGAGCAATTCCCTAATGTTGACACACTAGCAACCTTGTACAAATGCCTGTGGCATGAGGAAACTCGAAATTCATTTTTATGTCCTCCACCCCCTACACCATCAATACAGACTTAACTTTCTTAAAACCAGAGACCTGCACAGGACATCAAGACATTACACTGGAATGGAGAAGGAAGCTGGATTTCTTTTTTTTATTATTTTTTCTTATTTTTATTTATTTATTTGAGAGTGACATAGTGAGAGAGAAAGAGGAAGATAGAGAGAGAATGGGCGCGCCAGGGCTTCCAGCCACTGCAAACAAACTCCAGAGGCATGTGCCCCCTTGTGCATCTGGCTAATGTGGGTCCTGGGGAATCGAGCCTCAAACCGGGGTCCTTAGGCTTCACAGGCAAGCGCTTAACCGCTAAGCCATCTCTCCAGCCCAAGGAAGCCGGATTTCTGATGGCAAGCCCCTCTTAGCCCTGGAAAGTGCTATGCAAGCTTCTGGGGTAACAGTCACCAACAGTGTGAACAAGCAGTGGATCCTGCAAGCTACAGAATCAACCAGCCAGGCAAGATGTTCCCACCAATGCACCAGTGCCACCTAGACTATGGTGTAATCAACTGCTCTCTGGTTAGACCTGAGGCCGGGGTTGTGGGAAGGAAGTTATAACTTCTACTGAAAACCAAGTCAGAATCCTATAGATGGGAAGGTCATAGCCTCCCGAAAGAAGCTCCCACTGCTCTTTGGCTAAGAAGAGAGGGTATGCCCATCAAAGCCTTTTCTCTTTGGCTAAGAAGAGAGGGTATGCCCATCAAAGCCTTTCCTCTTTGGCTAAGAAGAGAGGGTATCGCCCATCAAAGCCTTTCCTCTTTGGCTAAGAAGAGTGGGTACGCCCATCAAAGCCTTTTACACTTGATTGTAGCCAAAAGGCTGAGAAGTGATCAAAAAGTCTTTTAAATGACTATGCTCGGACACATGCTGTTCTCACTCTTGATTGGATAGCTTGATTTGTACAGATGTCAGAGAACACTGGGGAGAGTCAAGATCTATCAATATGACAAGAAAAGATAGTCAACTGCCAAGCACGAGACAAGCCACCTCTATCACATCCACCAGCACCCAGGAGATATTACAGAGGAAGTGGAGATTTAAACACTAGTCGTGCCCTCACTCCAGGGTTGGTGGTAGACATTGAGGAAACTCAAAACTCATCAAAGCAGAAAATCAGAGGCTCCTGGGAGCTCAGCACTAAAGGAGGCTTATAATAGCCCCACTCTAAGGCTCAGGGATTGTTGTGGAAGAAGGAAAGAATGTAAGACCTTCAGGGTGGGAAGGAGTATCTGAGACATTGCCTCCCCGCTGGACCCCGGGACTGACTGGTGCATTCATGACCCCACAGTGAATACCCATGACCCCACTGAGGAGGACCCTCAGGGGCATGGGGTAGGCAGAGACGGGATATAGAGTATAACCCTATGGGAATATGACCGACATGTGATCTGTTCATATAGTAAAGTTTGTAGTTAATAGGGGGAAAAAAAGCAGAGACCTGTTGGGACCTGGCCCCTCAAAACTGGTCTTGCTAGTACGTCAGGTGACATTGACTTTGCAGTGACGTCACTTAGGCAGTGTTCCTGCAAAGAGCAGAGCTTCCTTGTCTAAAAGAACGCTCGGATGGTAACCCTGCTATTTCCGTCCCATTCCTGAAAGTCAGGGTCAGCTTGCGTAAACAAGGAGCTTAATGTGAAATGTCAACCCTTACTCTAATGTCTCCCTGATCAGAGCATCACACGAGGATGTGATTGGAGTCCACAGTGGTTTCCTGAGGCTGGCAGAACATTCGAGAAGGGAGTGTGAACGTTCTCATGTGGTGTTAATGAGTATCTGCCCATGCCCTGTCTGAAACACCATGATTGTTCCTGAAAAAAAAAGACTTTAATAAAGCTTTGGATACAATTTCGCTTGGATTTTTTTTAAAAAGTCATTTTTTACTATATGTTATATAATGTGCCAAAGGAATAAAGCAGAATTTGGAGCTGGAGAGATGGCTTGGCCAGAGAGCTTGCCTGCGAAGCCTAAGAAGCCAGGTTCTCTCTCTCTCCAATCCCAACTAAACCAGACACAAAGGTGAGGCAAGCGCAAGGTCGCACATGCCCACTAGGTGGTGCAAGCATATAGAGTTAGATCGCAGTGGCTGAGGCCCTGGTGCACCAAATTCTCTCTCTCTCTCTCTCTCTCTCTCTCTCTCTCTTTCTCTCTCTCTCTCTCTCTCTCTCTCTCTCTTTCTCTCTCTCTCTCTCTCTCTCTCTCTCTGTATGTGTGTGTGTGTGTGTGTCTTGCTCTTGCACTCTCTCTCTCTCTAAAAAAAAAAGAAATTGTCTTTCATATAAAATTACTGTTATTTCATGCCAATTAGAGGTTCCTTCAGTTACCAAAATCATTGTTAATTCTCAATGCTTTTGCAGACTGTTCCAACCGTCCTTTGGGGACTCTCTTGTACCGTTAGCATTGAATTTTATTTATTTGGATTTGGAAATCACACGGTCATGTGGAGCTGACTGCCAGCAGGTGGAGCTGCTGAACGCTCGCTGACATCCGGGGAACTTGCTTGCCACAGGTGGTGGGAAAGCATCTTTTTGCTTGAGGAAGCTACCCTGCCCTCCTCTGTGGTCTCACTTCTTAGGAAAGAGGAATGCAACAGACCTCCCCAATAATCCTCCATGCGCCTCGGGGCCGCCCATCCTTGGGATCCTTCCCTCTGTGAGAACAGCATGTGACAGCTGATGCACCTGGGATGCTTGTTTCCTAGCAACAGCGAGTCTGGTCCCCTCTGGTACTGAGTAGCAAGCAGGATACAAGGGCCGGGACTCCCTTCTGCACATTTTGCCAAGAGTGGTACCCTGGCACACCAGCCAGCAAGCATTGAGGAGCAGTGTGAGAGTGACTCCAGAGTTAAATTACAAATGTATTAGGGGTACATTATCCAGTGTGCAAGCTATGACTGGTGCCCAGTAAAGGAGGTGCGGAGGAGAGGGACAGAGAGACGTGTTACAGCACCATTCCTGCTGGGGAGGGGACCGGGAGAAATAGAAGGGTGAGCTAGGACTCCAGGTAGTCCTAGGTGTTTCAGCCACCTGCTCCTTTAAGGAAGTGTCTCACTTGCAGAGAAAGGAGTTAGCAGGACAAATCCCAGAAGGCAATGATTGGAAACAAGGAACTTGAAGAGATTCTGGAAGCTTTGTAAATTCTAGTGTTAAAACTCACTTGCCTCATCCTGAGGACCACAGATGATGTGAAAGTATTTTGTATGGATGGAGATGGCTCAGCAGTTAAAGGCACTTGCTTGCAAAACCTGAAGGACCAGTTTTGATTCTCAATGTACAGCCAGAGGCACAAAGTGGTGCATTCACCTGAAGTGCATTTTCAGTGGCAGGAGGCCCTGCACTGCCTATACTCACTCTGTCTCTCTATCCACCTCATTCTCTCTCTCAAATAAATAAAAAAAAATTAAAGTATTTAGTATGGCTGAAGAGATGGCTTCGTGGTTAAAGCGCTTGTTGGTAAAACCAAAGGACCCAGGTTCAATTCCCCAGTACCCAAGTAAAGCCAGATGCAAAAAGTAGTGCATGTGCCTGGAGTTCATTTGCAGTGGCTAGAAGCCCCGGCACACCCAGTTCTCTCTCTCTCTCTCTCTCTCTCTTTGCCTTTTTCTATCTTTCTCAAATAAGTAAATAAAGTATATATTTTAAAAGTATTTAGAGGATGAGGAGATGCCTTAGTGGCTTAGTGGTTAAGGTGTTTGCCTGCAATGCCTAAGGACCCATGTTTGACTCTGCAGATTCCACATAAGCCAGACACACAAAGGTGAGGCAAGCACAAGGCCACACAAGCCCACTAGGTGGTACAAACATCTAGCATTCAATTTCAGTGGCTGAGGCCCTGGCATGCCAATTCTCTCTCTCTCTTTCTCTCTCTCTTGCTATCTCTAAATTTAAAAACAAACAGTATTTAGGGCTGGGTGTGGTGGCACTGTCTTTAGTACCAGCACTTAGGAGGCAGAGGTAGGAGGATGAGTTCAAGACCACCTTGAGACTACATAGTGAATTCCAAGTCAGCCTGGGCTAGAGTGAGATCCTACTTTGAAAACCCAAAATTAAATAAATAAATATTTAGGGGTGGAGAGATTGATCCATGGTTAAGGCGCTTGCCTACAAAGCCTAAGGACCCAAGTTTGAGTCTCCAGTACCATTCTCTCTCTCTCAAATAAATAAATAAATAAATAGAAATACTTTTTAAAAGTATTTAACAGCAGTGCTGTGAAATAATTAAAGGGAGTGTGTGTGCCTTTAGAGAGACAGGTGGGGTTTCCTCAGGTGGGAATACAAACCACCCACACCTGCAGCCCCCACCAGGTAGACACAGCTGCCCAGCAACACTGAGAACAATTCACAATAAACACCACAGATTCAAATCACTGTGGCGGGAATTCTTATGATTCCATGGACAGCTGTTGAAAGAGCCCTGGTGCCCTTGATTCTTGGCCATGGCCCCCTTGGCTGTGTGTTCATAAGGACTGTGTAGCTGCCAGGCAGGACCTGCTGTGGTGTGGCTCACACCTCTGGCATCTGGATGGTGCTCTGATTTACTAGACCACCAGTGTTGGTCTGACATCTGCCAGTGCATCATGGCTTCACAGTAACAACTGAAGAGTGTTTTGCCGTCAGTATCTTGAGCCACCCTGAGAGCTAACTACCATTCCAAATGAAATCAGAGACTCGTTTCTGGCCATTAATAACGGCTGGTTTGAGTTTCTGCAAATCTTATCTGTGTGATCCTGAGTCTGTGTAGATTAATGCTGGTGGCTTAGTGCAGTGGCAAACATTCTTTCATTCCTCATTCAATGTGTATGTTGTTTCTAAATAATTCCAACATTGTGTAGGCTGCCACAAAACACTTACTACAGTTATAAATGTTTTCTCTTAATTTTTTGAGCTGCTAGGCCTTGGTGAAGACAATTACACTAGTCATCATAACTGACTTAATTTCTGGAAGTTGTTTGCATTTTGAGGGTGAATTTAACTCTGGCTGCATGTTTAAGTTTGAATGAGTAAAATGAGGTCACAGCAGTCCATGGGAATTGAAAAGATCGATTTCAGTGTATGTAGAACATGTTCTTCAGCATTATAGCAACTTGGTGACAGAAAGGAACGTCTATTGGTCATTGTGGTACCAGCATAAAAGTACAAGTTCTTTTTTATAAAAGGCCCAAATTTAAAATTTTTTGATATGTCACTTATATTAAAAAAAACTACAGGGGCTGGAGTGATGGCTTAGTGGTTAAGCACTTGCCTGTGAAGCCTGAGGACCCCGGTTCGAAGCTGGATTCCCCAGGAACCACGTTAGCCAGATGCACAAGGGGTGCACATCACACGCGTCTGGAGTTCATTGGCAGTGCCTGGAGGCCCTGGTGCACCCATTCTGTCTCTCTCTATCAAATGAACAAATAAAAAAATTGAATAAAAAACATTAACAAAAAGGGGCACATGCATCTGGAGTTCCATTGCAGTGGCTGGAGGCCCTGGCGCGCCCATTCTCTCTCTCTCTATCAGCCTCTTTCTCTCTCTGTCTCTATCACTCTTAAATAAATAGATAAAAATAAACAACAGCAACAAAAAATTTTTAAAAACTATGGTAAAGGATATATTCTCTTTTTGTATGCATTGAGACATACATAAATATACAAACATAATGATTTAAAAATTTTAATTATAGTATTAAAATATAATTATTATTATACTAAATGAAATAATATATGCAGTATTAAATTTATTATACTAAATAGCTATACAACTTTAAAAAATATATAAGCAGAAGGTCAAATCTTATGCAAGTAATTCTTGTACGCAGAACAGTTAACTACGGCAATCACTACTTTAATGAAAGTAATCATTCTTTTCTTATCTAGAAATAGGTGACAACCAGAGGACAGAAGGTTACCAACCAGCCAGGTAAGTTTTTATGAGCATCTATCTTACATTAGTTAAAAGCTTTGGAAAGACAAATCCAAAAGTATATTTATTATGAGTCAAAAGCACTTATATCTTTTGTTAATTCACTGACCTTCTAGAACACAGAACTGATTCAAATGCTCCACTGTTTCTTTTTGGTGAGCATCAGCTGAGGATCTGGTTCACCGTAAGGGTCCCAATCAGGGCTGAGAAGATGGTGCAGTGGTTGAAGGCACTTGCCTGCAAAGCCTCGTGGCCCAGGTTCCATTCCCTAGTCCTAGCACCTATGTACAGCCAGATGCACAGAGCGGTACCTGCGTATGGAGTTCGTTTTCAGCTGCAAGAGGCCCTGGTGCACTAATACTTACATACCCTCTTCTGGCAAATAAGTAAATAAATAAATAAAAATAATACTGAGTGGTTTAAATAACAGACTGAGTGGTTTAAATAACAAACACTTTCCTATTTCTGGAGACTAGGAAGTCCAAAGTCAAGGGATGGCAGTCAATTAGCATGTGGTGAGAGGCCTGTTCACGGTTTGTGGGTGACTCGGGTAGTGCAGAATACAGAGAGAAAACATGTATTCTGTCTCTTCTTCTAAGAGCTCTCATCCCATTCTTGGCCTACAGACACTACCATCAGATTATGGGTTAGGATTTAAATATAGGAATTGGGGGTAGGAGAAGAATATGGCCTCCAGATGAACAAGTGTTGTTCTTACATTCACCTCAGTTTACTACATGAGCCTGAAGGAAGGGGAGGAGTGCTTTGTAATGCTGTCCTCCAGACACAAAGTAGCTGTGGCCTCATGACCTCACAGAGGCTGACACCACCTGCTCACACAAGACCTGCATAATAGCAGGGAAAATGAATATGTCAAAATAAAAGAGAGACTAGTTAGAAGAAAGAAGGGATTCAGTGGAGGGGGACTCAGGAAGGGGAAAAGGCAGGGTTGTGGGAGGGAATTATGATCATCATACATTTTCTATATGTATGAAAGTTATCAATGTTAAAAAAGAACAAAGGCAAAACAGATTGTGTTTGAGTTAATACATATTTTAAAAAATCATTTATTTATTATTTATTGGAAAAATGTGTGTGTGCGTGCACGCGTGCATGCACCCACACATGTGCACTCGAGGGCTTCCACCACTACAAACAAACTCCAGACACATACGCCACATTTTGCATCTGGCTTTATATTGGTACTGGGGAATCAAACCAGGGCCACTGGCCCCTGCAAGCAAGTGCCTCTCTTTAACCACCGAGCAATCTTTCCAGTCCCTCATATTTTTTCGATACAAGTTCTGTTTGCCTCAACCAGTGTATATAAGATTGATATGATAAAAAGAATCCCTCAGAAAGTCACAATCATGTGAATTATATTTTCTTTCTCTGAGTTAGAGAAATCTAAACTCCATCTGTGAAAAAGAGTTCATATTACACATTGTTCTCAACAGTGAGTTCTTGTGAATTAAAATAAGTATCATTGAAGATTATATTTATGCAAACAGATAAGCAATAAAGAAGAAATAAGACACTGGTCTCTCAAAAGTCGTATTTACTGCCAGAATGAACTGTGGCTATATCTGAGGCAGGTCCACTGTCCCCACTTTTATTTAATATAGTTCTGGAAGTCTTAGCCATAGCAATAGGCAAGAGACATGCATAAAAGGGATACAAATCGGAAAGGAAGAGGTCAAGTTATCATTATTTGCAGATGACATGATTCTATATATAAAGAACCCTAAAGACTCTACTAGCAAACTGTTAGAGCTGATAAAAACCTACAGTCATGTAGCAGGATACAAAATAAATACACAGAAATCAGTAGCCTTCATATATGCTAACAACAAACACACAGAGGATGAGATCAGAGAATCACTCCCATTCACAATTGCATCAAAAAAAATAAAGTACCTTGGAATAAACCTTACTAAGGAAGTAAAGAATCTATACAATGAGAACTTTAAAACACTCAAGCGAGAAATTGCAGAAGACACTAGGAAGTGGAAAAACATCCCTTGTTCCTGGATTGGAAGAATCAATATTGTGAAAATGGCAATCTTACCAAAAGCAATCTACACATTTAACGCAATCCCCATCAAAATTCCAAAGGCATTCTTCATGGAAATAGAAAAAACAATCCAAAAATTCATTTGGAATCACAAAAGACCTCGAATATCTAAAATAATACTGAGCAACAAAAATAAGGCTGGTGGAATCACCATACCTGATTTTAACCTATACTACAGAGCCATAGTAACAAAAACAGCATGGTACTGGCACAAAAGCAGACTCGTAGATCAATGGAACAGAATAGAGGACCCAAATGTAACCCCATGTAGTTATAGCCACCTGATATTTGATAAAAATGCCAAAAATACTCATTGGAGAAAAGACAGCCTCTTCAGCAAATGGTGTTGGGAAAACTGGATATATATCTGTAGAAGGATGAAAATAGATTCTTCTCTTTCTCCGTGCACAAGAATTAAGTCCAAATGGATTAAGGACCTTAACATCAGACCTGAAACTCTGAAACTGCTAGAGGAAAAAGTAGGGGAAACCCTTCAACATATTGGTCTTGGCAAAGACTTTCTGAATACAACCCCAATTGCTCAGGCAATAAAACCACAGATTAACCACTGGGACCTCATGAAAATACAAAGATTTTGCACTGCAGAGGACACGGTGAAGAAAGCAAAGAGGCAACCTACAGAATGGGAAAAAATCTTCACCAGCTATATATCTGATAGAGGATTAATATCTAAGATATACAAAGAACTCAAGAAGTTAAATAATAAGGAATCAAACAAACCAATCAAAAAATGGGAAATGGAGCTAAATAGAGAATTCTCAAAGGAAGAAATACGAATGGCATATACGCATCTAAAAAAATGTTCTACATCCCTAGTCATCAGGGAAATGCAGATTAAGACTACATTGAGATTCCATCTCACTCCTGTCAGATTGGCTACCATCATGAAAACAAATGATCATAAATGTTGGCGGGGATGTGGAAAAAGAGGAACCCTTCTACATTGTTGGTGGGAATGCAATCTGGTCCAGCCATTGTGGAAATCAGTGTGGAGGTTCCTAAAACAGCTAAAGATTGATCTACCATATGACCCAGCTATAGCTCTCCTAGGCATATATCCTAAGGACTCATCTCATTACCTTAGAGATACTTGCTCAACCATGTTTATTGCTGCTCAATTTATAATAACTGGGAAATGGAACCAGCCTAGATGTCCCTCAACTGATGAGTGGATAATGAAGATATGGCACATTTATACAATGGAGTTTTACTCAGCAGTAAAGAGAAATGAAGTTATGAAATTTGCAGAAAAGTGGATGGATCTGGAAAGAATTATACTAAGTGAGGTAACCCAGGCCCAGAAAGCCAAGCGCCACATGTTCTCCCTCATATGTAGATCTTAGCTAGAGATGATTGGGCTTCTGTGTGAGAAGGAAAAAACTCAGTAGCAGAGGCCAGTAAGTTAAAAAAGGAGATAGAAAGGGAAGAGAAAGAAAGGGAGGAGAGCTTTTATTAGGTTGGTATTGTATATATGTAAGTAGAAAGATTGAGATGGGGAGGGGATATGATGGAGAATGGAATTTCAAAGGGGAAAGGGGGGAGGGTAATACCATGGGATTTTTTTTTGTTATCATGGAAAATATTAATAAAAATGGAGAAAAAAAAATAGTCATTCTTCTCAAATATACTTTTCTTTTACTTTGGCGTAGACCATATTCATGCAAATCAAAGGAATATATTTGAAAACACACAGTAGAAGTGTAAGCAAGCTCAGAAACATGCATAATGTTAAAAAGTGCCTTCCTGGGCTGGAGAGATGGCTCAGCAGTTAAGGCACTTGCCTGCCTACAAAGCCTAACGACCAGGGTTTGATTCCCCAGGACCCACATAAAGCCAGATGCAGAAAGTAGTGTATGTATCTGGAGTTCATTTACAGTGGCTAGAGGCTGTGGTGTGCCCATTCTCTCCCTCTCTCTTTCTCATTCTTGCTCTCTGCTTACAAATAAGTAAATAATATATATATGTATATGTATGTATACATACACACACACACACACACACACACACACACACACACACACACATATATATATATATATATATATATATATATATATATATATATATATATATATTGAGGTAGAGTCTCACTCTAGCCCAGGCTGACCTGGAGTTCACTATGTAGTTTTAGGGTGGCCTCGAACTCTCAGTGATCCTCCTACCTCTGCCTCCCAAGTGCTGGGATTAAAGGCATGTGTCACCATGCCTGGCTAAACACAATATTTTTTAAAACTTCATTCCTCCTGTGAGTTGTAACAAATATTCATGCAGCTGGCATGGTAAGACACAGGATCGTTGTCACCACAAGGGTCAAGTTCAAGTTAAGGGTCAGAATATTAGTTGACAGGTTGAAAGATAAGGGTAGGAAGGTGTCAAGGAGGTTGATGGTACAGGCCTCAGTCAGGTTCCAGATACAGCTTAGGGTCATGTCAGGGTCATGGTTAGGATCAGCACTATGGGCCTGAGGGGGGCTTGAAGGAACCGACACCTGAGGGGGGCTGACACTCCTTGATTTCTAAGCCCCAGAACCCCTGTAAATAGCTGGGCATGGCCATGCATGCCTGTAACCCCAGTCCTATGGGGAGTGGAGACAGGAGAATCACTGGGGTTCAGAAACAGCAAGCTCCAGAATCAGTATGAGACTCCACCACAAGGAAATATCAGCCAGGGTGAGTGAAGTAGAGGGACACCCAGTGGAGCTGCAGTTAAAGGCGCTTGCTTGCAAAGCCTTCTGGCTTAGGTTCAAATCCCCAGCACCCAGGTAAAGCAAGATGCAAAACCTGGCACATGTGTCTGGAGTTTGTCTGCAGTGGCTGGAGGCCCTGGTGCCCCTGCCCACCCACGGACACACACACAAATAAATAAAAATAAATAAGTCAGAATCAGACTGTGATAATGAAAGTCAATTCCACGTGAGTCAGGGTAGATGTAGGGTGAGGGCCAGAGAAGGATTATGTTCGAGATCAACTTCAGCTTAAGGTTAAGATCACAGTGTGTGGCCCATATATTAATACTATTCTCACTTTTGGTTAGAGAAGCTTCTCTTTTCAGCTGGTGATGACCACTGGGGGGACTCAAAACTCACTGAAACGCTGAGAAGTGACAGTGGAGTGTTCAGCACTAAGTGAGACATCTCTGTCACACCTTCCAAGGCTCAGGAACCATTGCAGAAGAGGTGGAGGAAAGAATGTAAGAGCCAAAGGAAGGGGAGGACTGCTTACAATGCTGTGTTTCAGACACAAAGTGGACATGGTATTTATGTATTCGTGACCTCACAGTGGCTGATGGTACCTACACAAGACCTAAGTAATAGGAGGGAAAAAAAGATGACATCAAAGTAGAAGAGAGAATAGTTGGAAAGAAGAAGGAATTCAGTGGAGGGGAATTAGGCAGGGAGATAAGGGAAGGTGGTGGGAGGAGATTATGATCATGGTATATTGTCAATATGTATGGAAGTTGTCAATAAAAGCTTAAGAAATCTGGCTGGAGAGATGGCTTAGCAGTTAAGGCACTTGCCTGCAAAGCCAAAGGACCCAGGTTTGACTCCTCATTACCCACATAAGCCAGATGCACAAGGTGGTACATGCTTCTGAAGTTTATTTGCTGTGGCTGCAGGCCCTAGTGCACCCCTTTCTCTCTCTATCTTCCTCTTTCTCTGTCAAATAAAATATTTTAAAAATGATACTTTAAAAAAAAAGATCATGTCTCTAATGGCTAGAAACAAACCATAGTGGCCTCACCTGTCATAACCACAGCCCACCTCCTGTCCCTTTGGGGACCTCTGGGACTCCTACATAGTCCCACCTGTCCATAACCACAGCCGACCTCATTTCCTTCTGGGGACCTCTGGGACTCCTACATAGTCCCACCTGTCATAACCACAGCCCCCCTCCTGTCCCTCTGGGGACCTCTGGGACTCCTACATAGTCCCACCTGTCATAACCACAGCCCCCCTCCTGTCCCTCTGGGGACCTCTGGGACTCCTACATAGTCCCACCTGTCATAACCACAGCCCCCCTCCTGTCCCTCTGGGGACCTCTGGGACTCCCACATAGTCCCACCTGTCATAACCACTGCCCCCCTCCTGTCCCTTTGAGGACCTCTGGGACTCCTACATAGTCCCACCTGTCATAACCACAGCCCCCCTCCTGTCCCTCTGGGGACCTCTGTGACTCCTACATAGTCCCACCTGTCATAACCACTGCCCCCCTCCTGTCCCTCTGGGGACCTCTGGGACTCCTACATAGTCCCACCTGTCATAACCACAGCCCCCCTCCTGTCCCTCTGGGGACCTCTGGGACTCCTACATAGTCCCACCTGTCATAACCACAGCCCCCTCCTGTCCCTCTGGGGACCTCTGGGACTCCTACATAGTCCCACTGTCATAACACAGCCCCCCTCCTGTCCCTCTGGGGACCTCTGGACTCCACATAGTCCCACCTGTCATAACCACAGCCCCCCTCCTGTCCCTCTGGGGACCTCTGGGACTCCTACATAGTCCCACCTGTCATAACCACAGCCCCCCTCCTATCCCTCTGGGGACCTCTGGGACTCCTACATAGTCCCACCTGTCATAACCACTGCCCACCTCCTGTCCCTCTGGGGACCTCTGGGACTCCCACATAGTCCCACCTGTCATAACCACAGCCCCCCTCCTGTCCCTCTGGGGACCTCTGGGACTCCTACATAGTCCCACCTGTCATAACCACAGCCCCCCTCCTATCCCTCTGGGGACCTCTGGGACTCCTACATAGTCCCACCTGTCATAACCACAGCCCCCCTCCTGTCCCTTTGAGGACCTCTGGGACTCCTACATAGTCCCACCTGTCATAACCACTGCCCACCTCCTGTCCCTTTGAGGACCTCTGGGACTCCTACATAGTCCCACCTGTCATAACCACAGCCCACCTCCTGTCCCTTTGGGGACCTCTGGGACTGCTACATAGTCCCACCTGTCGTAACCACAGCCCACCTCCTGTCCCTTTGGGGACCTCTGTGACTCCTACATAGTCCCACCTGTCATAACCACAGCCCACCTCCTGTCCCTTTGGGGACCTCTGGGACTGCTACATAGTCCCACCTGTCATAACCACAGCCCACCTCCTGTCCCTCTGGGGACCTCTGGGACTCCTACATAGTCCCACCTGTCATAACCACAGCCCCCCTCCTGTCCCTCTGGGGACCTCTGGGACTCCTACATAGTCCCACCTGTCATAACCACAGCCCCCCTCCTGTCCCTTTGGGGACCTCTGGGACTCCTACATAGTCCCACCTGTCATAACCACAGCCCCCCTCCTGTCCCTCTGGGGACCTCTGGGACTTCTACATAGTCCCACCTGTCATAACCACAGCCCCCCTCCTGTCCCTCTGGGGACCTCTGGGACTCCTACATAGTCCCACCTGTCATAACCACAGCCCCCCTCCTGTCCCTCTGGGGACCTCTGGGACTCCTACATAGTCCCACCTGTCATAACCAGAGCCCCCCTCCTGTCCCTCTGGGGACCTCTGGGACTCCTACATAGTCCCACCTGTCATAACCACAGCCCCCCTCCTGTCCCTTTGGGGACCTCCGCAACTGCTGCATAGCCCCAGTGATCAAGGAGACTCTGGAGCACTTCATTTTCTCCAGTTTGTATTAAGAGCAGTAAGAGAGTCTCTTTTGACATTTTCCCCAAATATAAAAATTGCAATGTCAAACAATGTCCTCCCATTCACAAGAGACCCCAGCAAGCGCTCCTGGGCTGTCATTCCAGGGTCCTTCTCTCTCCCTTGGGAAACTCTGCTCTCAAATCATTTAAAGATATTGATCTTCTGCTCTGTCATGGACACTGCTCTTCCTTTTTGTCCCAGTCACCTGTGCTCAGTGTCAGTTCTCGGATAAGAAAGGAGAGTGCTGTTGCAGCTCTATTTATGAGGTGTCCTTGAACGTGAATGTCAACTTCCTTAAGCTAGAAAAGCTGTCAGGTGAGGAGAAGGGATCCAAGGAGGGCCATCACATCCAAGGAGGGTACTGCCAGGCCGGCTTGCATGCCAGGCAAGCGCAACACCCAGGTCAAAACAAATAAAAGGGAAAGAACCGAGTTTGGGGGGGGAAAAGAAATGCCTGAAACATGATAAAAACTCAATATATGTTTGAGGAGGGGTGGTATGGAGGGGATGACAGCAAGAAAGGAGGGAGGGAGGGAGGGAAAATCCAGAGAGATGGCAGATTTGGTGAGAGAAGCAATAGACTTGGAGTCAGGGGACCTTCATGTGAAGCCTGGCTCCAAGTTTATCAGAAATTTCAGCCCGGACTAGTTGCTTGACCTTTCAGAATTTAGGCATCCTCCTCCCTCGGGTATGATATTTTCTTCCCAACTAATCTCATCAGACTGCTATAAAATCAGAAGAGTGGCCATGGAAGTGCTTGGTAAACTGAAAACACGGTACGCAAATGTGGTCTTCTGTATCACTGTCACAGCTAGCAAGTTGTTAGAGTGCATTTTGCATTCCTCCCTGACATGCTTTACATACATTAAGGCAATCAACCTCACAGCAAACGTGCTGGTGTGATCCTGTATTATCCCTCTTCTGAAAATGGGGAGACATAAACAGGGATGGTAATTTTCTGCGAGAGTCACTCAATTAGTTAATGATCAACTTGAGTTTGACCCAGACCTGCCTACACCCAGCAGCCAACTCTTTCTTTCTGTCACTAGAGCCTCGGTATGTAGCCAGTGGTTTTTCAATGGAGAAACGAAATAAAAACTGGTGCTGTGTTAAAAAACATTGTATTAGCTTGCTTAGGCTACCAGAACAAAGTGCCACACACTGGGTGAATTAAACAGCACTTTATTTTCTAAAGATTCTGGAGGCTGCAAGTTTAAGGTGAAAATATCAGTCAGGTTGGTTTCTGATTGAATTCTCTTCCTCCAGGCTGATGGCCACTTCCCCATGAGCTCAAACTCTCATGCCTCTTTTCCTATAAGGACACAAGTCCTCTTGAATTAGGGACCCACCCTTGTTGCCTCATTTAACCTTCATTATGTAATCTTCCTAAAGGTCCTGTCTCCAAGTACTGTCCCACTAGAAGCTAGAGTGTTGTACAAATTTGAATGGGAGGATACAGAATCAGTCCATAACATACATGTAATAGACACATAGTCCACAAATAAATAAATAGGTTCTCCCTCATTTTCTCCTCAAGGAAGAATCTTTAAAATCTTATTGGGTCATCAACAGCCAAGAGAGCAAATTCTTTTCCGCTTTGAGTCCCACCCAGATCGTAATGCCAGTCAGCTCTGCTGTGATGGACAGAAGCATTGCCTGTGCAAAGCCTTCTCTCTCCCTCCTGCCCAACGGCACTTGGAGGAAGCCAAGAGATCTGTTCCTCTTCCCCTCTCGCCTGGTGCTCCTATTTATAGCTCCTGGCTTCTACCCGTCTAAGAGTCAAGAGTTTTAAAACCACTTGCAACATGCTCTCCCCACTTCTCCTAGGCCATTAAGATCTGGTATTCCTGGTTCCCATAGGGATGGGGAGGGGACAGAGAGAGACAGAGAGAGACAGAGAGAGAGAGAGAATAATTTGTAGCCTGCAAAACTGCAAGTCGTTTTTGAAAAGCCTTTGATGAAAATAAAGTGTGGCTTGCATCTTACAGTATTTTCTATTTATGTCTGCCCATCACTGAGCCCCTCTCCAACCGTTCTGAAATTCTGGAGAGGAAGTTGCATGTTGATTTCATCCTTGAATCCTACTTCACAGAGATGCAGATGAGTTCGAGGGCAAGACCGCAAGAAGGGAAAGGCCAGAGGGGTTTGTTGCCTGGATGCCAGAAGCCATTAAAGGGCTTTGCAATTCATCTCTCTACTCCTAGCTACACATGATAAATTACCAGCATCAACCAATCTAACAGTATCAGACTTCAGAACTTGTAAACCATATGTTCATGTCATTGCTTTGTGCAAATAGATGCTCTAAATATGCGTCAATCTGGCATGCTTCATGAGTATCTATCAGCATGTTCTGGTGTCTCCCACACATATATTAATAATAATACTGAATAATGCCAGACATGAGTCCCAAAGTATAGGTTTGGATTGCACATCTAATGAAGGCTATTTGTAAAAAGAAGCAAGAAAAAAAAGAGGAAAGAAAGAAAAAGAAAAAACAAATAGCCCAGTATCCTGAGTTCCTATGGAAGACAAATAAAACTTGTATGTTATTGTTTTTACGAATGGCTGACAGAAGAAAGAGAGATCTAGTTGAATTTGTTTTACCCAATAAGAACTGAAAGTTGGCTTCAGCCATCTGGAATCTGGCGCAAGAACATATTCCCATGCCCCCCCACCAAGTTTTTATTTTTATTTATTTATTTACAAGCAGAGAGAAAGAGGGGGGTAGAGAGAGAGAGAGAGAATGAGAATGAGCACACCAAGGCCTCCAGCCACTGCAGACAAACTCCAGATGCATGTGGCACCTTGTGCATCTGGCTTTACGTGGGTCCTGGGGGAATTGAACCCAGGTCGCCCAAGTTGTTTGGCTTTGCAGGCAAGCTCTTTAACCACTGAGCCATCTCTCCAGCCCAATAATATTCTCTACATTCTCTATATGTCCACAGACTAAACCACACCCCATATCAACTTTCAGAGTGCTAATTTCACATTTTCTGGAATACGAATTAAATAGGTTTTTACATATTCTCTGTTACCAAGACTCCCTCCCCAACTTCTACAGTCAAGAATGCAGGGCTGGAGAGATGGCTTAGCAGTTAAGGTGTTTACCTGTGAAGCCTAAGGACTCATGTTTGAATCTCCAGGTCCCACATAAGCTAGACTCATAGTGACATAAGTGTGCAAGGTCGCACATGTGCACAAGGTGGCGCACGCATCTGGAGCTGCAATGGCTAGAGGCCCTGGTGCATCAGTTCTCTCTCTCTCTCTCATATTCTCTCACTCTTGCATAAAAATGGTAGTCTGTTGGACTTGCCTCAAAAAAAAAAAAAAAAAAAAGAATGGAACTGTGGTGGCTCATGCCTTTAATCCCAGCACTTGGGAAGCAAAGGTAGGAGGATCACTGTGAGTTCAAGGCCAGCCTGGGACTACATTGTGTTTCAGGTCAGTTTTGGCTAGAGTTAGACCTGGCCCCCTCCATCCCAACCAAGGAAAGAATGGAATTGTAAGACTCTAAACACACAGCAAGGCTAGTCAATGGATTTCTAGTCATCAACTATTAATATAGACACAGCATCTGGAAAAAAACAACTTCAGAAATATTATAGTTGTTTGGAGCTTTCTTGCTGAGGTCACAGGTCATCTTAATCTTTCTTAAAACCTTGAATTTGCTCAATTTTATTAGAAAACATTGAAAAGTGTTTTAGATTTTAATTTAAAATTAATATTATTAATTAATGTTATTAATAACTTAATATTAATATTTAAAATATTTGAGAGAGAAAGAAGCAGAGGAGAGAGAAAAAGAGAGAGAGAGAAAGAGAGAGGGAGAGAGAAAGAATGGGTGCACCAGGAGGCTGTGACTCAGCAGAAGTATTTCCTTCTAGTGCCCCGGAACTCACTGGGGTAGGCAGCTGGGGGTGGGGGATGGCCCTGAATAGGGGCTGTGGTGGTGTGTGGGACACGGCCGGCTGCAGTGGCTGCGGGATTGACCAGAAACTACTAAAGTTCCTGTGGAATCGAAATAGAATTTTATAAGAGCATAATGGATGGAGAAGAGAAAACCTATGGCGGCTGTGAAAGCCCTGATGCCATGTATGTCAAATTAATTTCTTCTGATGGTCACGAATTTATTGTGAAAAGAGAACATGCACTAACATCAGGAACAATAAAAGCCATGTTGAGTGGGCCAGGTCAGTTTGCAGAGAATGAAACCAATGAGGTCAATTTTAGAGAGATCCCTTCACATGTGCTATCAAAAGTATGCATGTATTTTACCTACAAGGTTCGCTACACTAACAGCTCTACCGAGATTCCTGAATTCCCAATTGCACCTGAAATTGCACTGGAACTGCTGATGGCTGCCAACTTCCTAGATTGTTAAATAAAATAAATTATAATAAACTTAATTTTTTCAGTATTAAAAAAAAAAAAAAAAGAATGGGTGCACCAGGGCTTCCAACTGGTGCAAAAGAACTCCAGACACATGAGCCACCTTGTGCATCAGGCTTTTGTGGGTCCAGCGAAATTGAACCTGGATCCTTTGGCTTTGCAGGCAAAGGCCTTAACTGCTAAGCCATCTCCTCAGCCCAGCTTTTTAAAACTTAATTTGACACTGTTTTAGAACAATTTAACAAGTATGTATAGCCTTCCAACAAAGTCAGCTAATGTTAGAATTTTGTCAACTTCTTCAAATCTTTTCTTTAAAATATGTGACAAAATCATAGATAATATTGGCATCCTCTCTGGACCTCTTGAGAGCTTCATTTTGTCTTCCCCTCAAAAGTGACCACCACTGAGAACTGGAATGTGTCCTTCAGCCCAAATATATCAGCTGACTTCCCCACGGTCCCCAGCATACCTGCAGGTCTCAGTGCACCCAGTGAGTCGTGCATTCACTCCACCCAGAGGACTTTTCTTTTGATTAAGCATGCCAGGCTTCCAGTGTCAAAGGGAGCTGAAGCCTGTTGTAATTATCTCCAGAACTCCAATCATAATCTCACTTTAACCCACGTGTGAGCCTTACTTAATTGCCTTGGTAGCTAGACAGAGAATTTATTCTTGGAATTATAAAATGATAAGTCTAGAGAGAGACCTAAGGAGGTCATTTATCACCAGGACAATAAGCTTAATTATCCAGTAGAAAAAGATACTGGACACCTTTTTCCCTTTCTTGCTTTCTGGGAAGGGGGGTTGATTTTCTGAACGTTTTCACCCCCCATTTCACCATTTCCCCAATTGAGATATCCAAAAATGAGATGCTGCAAAACCCTAAGGGGTTTCTTAGAAAAAAAAAAAAGACAATATAAGTTGTCCTTTTGTTTTAGTCCACAAGTAATACCATTTATTTTACTGGGCTGGTATAATGTGATGTTAGACTTTGAAACCATGAGTCAAGTCAGTATGAGTCTAAAGCCTTCTAAAACACCCGGTTTTCAGATGCCATTTTCTGCTGTCTCAATGGCCTCAAATTTCAGGTAATATCCTATAACTGCAAATAGGTTTCAGGAGAAGACTGATTTGATTTTTGTTATTTAATCAATAAGGTTCAAATGTATTTTTGATTTACTAGGCTCCAGGCATCACTGAATTTATATTAGAGTAGCATCTTACAGGAAACAAGGACTGTCACTTATAAAAGATGTCATCTTCCACAGACTCCCTCCATGTTTCCCCCTGGCTGTAAAAGGGCTCATCATTTCTCATCCGTAATGCTTATATAACATTGCAATACTTTTCTCAAGTTCAATGGAAGATGCCGGCCTATTGGCTCCAGTTTTGTTCTCTTAATGAACCCCACATTGGGCTGGAGAGATGGCTTAGCGGTTAAGCGCTTACCTGTGAAGCCTAAGGACCCCAGTTTGAGGCTTGATTCCCCAGGACCCACATTGGCCAGATGCACAAGGGTGCGCTCGCATCTGGAGTTCGTTTGCAGTGGCTGGAAGCCCTGGCGCGCCCATTCTCGCTTTCTCTCTCTCTCTCTGCCTCTTTCTGTCTCTGTCACTCTCAAATAAATAAATAAAAATAAAACAAATAACATTAAAAAATAAAAATAAAACATATTTATTTAAAAAAAGAACCCCACATAGCACATATGTGTAGATGGCTTTTCAAAAGAATTATCCATAGGTATAATTTGTTCTTGTACTATAGATTAAATATGCAGTTAAAAAATCCCTTTGCAACTTAGCAAGGTAATACTTTCCAACTTTAAAGTTGTGAGGATGGGGAAGTGGTTTAGTTTGAATTACAAGCATGAGAATTCAATCCCCAGAATCCATGTGGAATGCCCAATGTGTCAGTAGGCACCTGTCATCCCGGAGCTGGAGAGAAGATAGGTGGATTCCTGGAGCTTGAGAGCTAGCCAGTGTAACCTACTTGGTAAGCCCCAAGCCACTGAGTGACCGCCTTTCAAAGAGGTGGAAGGTGTACCTGAGGGTGACACCTGAGGTTGTCCTCTGGCTCCCGAGTGCAAACACACACACATGTGCACACACACTCCAACACACAGATGAATGTGCATGCACATGTAAAAAAAAATTTAAATTTACCTAGACGTGGCTTTCCAAAGATTCTATTTACCCAAATGTCATGTTTGAGCAAAAAGATAAAATGCACTTACAACTTTCTGACTATGGGAGGTTGTTTTATCTGTGTGTGTGTGTGTGTGTGTGTGTGTGTGTGTGTGTGAGCACAGGTGCATCACAGTACGTGCATGGTGGTCAGAGGATAATGCTCAAATCTCTCTTCACTGTTCCATCTCGTGTGAGGCAGGGTTTCTCTCAATCTCGATCTGCTGTCCTTCCTACTGCACTTGCCCAGAACCTGCCGGCACCTCCTGTCTCTGCCTCTTGCCACGGTAAGCATGTAACAGAAGCCCATCGTGCCTTCTGGGTTTACGTGGGCACTGAGGATGGGACTCAGATGCTCAGGCTGTGTACAAGCCCTTTACCCACCAAGCCATTTCCCTGTTTAAAATTCAGTAATGATTGCCATTTTCTCTGAGTGCTATGGCTGACTGCTATGACATCTGGTTTTGACTTTATGTCTGGGTAGATGTGTTTCTGTCTTGTAGACAGGGACACTAATTCTTGGAGCCACTCGTGTACTTTCTCAGAATGTTGGGACTAGGCCTGTGTATATGATGATGAATTTCATGTGCTAACTTCATAAGGCCACCCAGTCCCAGTATTTGGTTCAATAGTACTTTGCCTGTTTATGTGAAGATTTTTGGATGAGATTAACAGTCTCTATAATATTTTTATTTCTTCACTTGAGAGAGACAGAGAGTGGGGAAGAGTTTGGACATACCAGGGCCTCTTGCTGATGCAAATGAACTCCAGATGCATGCCCCACTTTGGGCATATGGCTTTATGTGGTACTGGGGAATCGAACCTGAGCTTGCAGGCTTTGTAGGCAAGTACCTTTAACCATGGAGCAACAACATCTGGAGCCTGAGATTCACATTTAAGTGAGCATGTCTCCTTAATGTGGGTAGGTGGGTCTGCCTGAAGGTCTGCAGAGCCAAAAATCCAGCCCTTCCTTAAAGAATGAGAAGCCATTCTGCTTGACTGCATTGGACCTGATTGGCTGTTGGCCTTCCTCTGGGCTCCAGCTGAAATATCATCTCTTCTGGATCTCAAGCCTGTCACACTAGAACCTGTGCTGCCAGCTCCACTTTTCAAAGCCTATGTTCCCTACAGATCTTTGCACTACTTACTTCCATGGTCATGAGAGTCATTTCTTTGCTTTGCAGTGCCGGGGATTGAACCCAGGACCTTGTGCATGTTAGGCAAGAGCTCTACCACTGAGCTACAGTCTCAACTCTGATTTCTTTGTAAAAAATATTTTTCTATAGTTACATATATAAACACACCCTGTTGTTTCTGTATCTCTAGAAAATCTGGAGTCATCCCTGATAACCAGTCATAATACTGAATGACTCCAAAAGTCAGTTTGTGAACCTCATGATGCGCAGTGTACCAACTGTGCTACCTTCAATGTAGAAAGCCATGTGTAGGGCTGGAGAGATTGCTCAGTGGTTCAGGTGCTTGTCTGCTAAGCCTAAGGACCCAAGTTCAATTCCCCAGTACCCATGTAAGCCAGATGCACAAAGTGGCACATGCATCTGGAGTTCATTTACAGTGGCTGAAGGCCTTGGCACACCCATTCCCTCTTTTTCTCTCAAATAAATAAATAAAATATTTTTTTAAATGAAAGCCATGTGCAATTCTACTCCTTTTCTGGGTTTTCTAAAGTGTGATGTAGAAGAACCCCGTTGTTCCAGCTGCACCTTCAGTTTATTTTTATTTATTTATTTAGTAATTTATTTATTATGTTTTTCAAGGTAGGGTCTCACACTAGCCCAGACTGACCTGGAATTCACTATGTAGTCTCAGGGTGGCCTTGAACTCACAGCAATCCTCTTGCCTCTGCCTCCCTAGTGCTAGGATTAAAGGCGTGCGCCACCACGCCCAGCTTACCTTCAAAGTTTTAAGTAGCACCTCTTCCTAGTGATGCTGTGACTTTTCATAATGCATTTTCATAAGCCCGACAACATCATCTCATTTAAAAATGCTGATAAATATTAATAAGTGCCCAAGGCACAGTGTCTCTTTTCTTATGGGAGCCTTGTCACATGAGGAAGTGAGCTTCTAGAAAGTTTTGTTCAAAATGGAAATTTGGGCATAAATACTAGTGTAGAGAAATATGGGTGTTCTTTAATTCTTTAAACTTCAGGGCCAACAGTTTATCTTGGGAAGCTGGGGAAGAACTTACATTTGCTAGAGAAAGCCACTCATCATTTACAAACTGTCTATCATAAAAAAATTAAATGTCAGGCCAGGCGTGGTGGCGCACGCCTTTAATCCCAGCACTCGGGAGGCAGAGGTAGGAGGATCACCGAGTTCAAGGCCACCCTCAGACTACATAGTGAATTCCAGGTCAGCCTGAGCTAGAGTGAGACCCTCCCTTGAAAAACCAAAAAAAATTAACTGTTCCACCTGTGGAATGCTGAAGAAGAGGAACGCCTCCCATCTGTCCCCTGCTACATAACACTTTAAGCGGGCCCACCCTTATCAATAGCATGTTAAGCTTTTGTTACTCTTATGAAGACCCCAGAGAGGCAAGTGGTAGACATGGTGTCCCAGTAGCAGAAATAACACCCAGTAAAACTCACTTCTCCATTTGAACAAAGACGGCTTCTGTTGTTTTGTAGAATTAGTCCTTATTTATGACAAATGTTACTTCAAAGAGAAAGGAGTTTTTTAAATATGTTGTGAGGACTGAGGGCCTGAGTTCAGGCCCCAGAACCCATCAAGGTGGGTGTCTGTAATCCTCACATGCCCACAGCAAGATGGGCGATGGAGACAGGAAAACTGTCCAGACGCTCACGGGCCAGCCAGCCTGGCAAATACAGTGGCCAAAACAAGATTCTGCCTCAAACAAGGTAGAGGATGCGGACACATCCGAGGCTGTCTTCTGAGCTCCACAGGTATACCACGGCGCATGCACGCACGAGGGCACACACCAAGAAAATAAGTTGTGAAAGAGAACCCTAACATCTCATATCTGCAAGATGTGAAAAATGATGTAAGTTCAACTATGTGAAAAAAGTGAAGCCTAAAACACTTAAAGATCTACCCAGATTTAATGATCTACCCCACAGTTGTGTAAAGCATTTTAAGATCTACCGGAGACTTGTGTAAGACATTGAAGATCTATCCCACACTTGGGTGAGGCATTTCAAGGTCTACCCCGCATTGTTTAAGACATCTAAATATCTGCCCCAGATGTGTGTGAGGCATTTCAAGATTTATGCCACACTCATGTAAGGTATTTCAAGATCTACCCCAGACTTGTGCAAGACATTTAAATATCTCTCCAAGACTTGTATAAGGCATTTAAAGATCTACCCCAGACTTATATGAGACATTTTAAGGTCTAGTCCACATTTGTGTAGGCAGCTGATGTAAAGCTAGCAGGGCAGCATGGCTGACCACTGTGTTCCACTCCTGTTTACCCCTCTAAAACCTCCCTTTCCTCTGGGGATCCCCTCCAACACTCTCCACCCCTGCTGACCTCAGCCCTAGTACAAGGAAAAAGCATAAAACCTGGAAAATTTGAATATGCAATCTCCTTGGCCACCACTAGGTTGGTGACAGATATGTGATTCATGTCAGACCAATTTACAGACATAACTGGGACTATATCAGCTATTTTTCTCATCCCCGTGACAAAATATTTGACAGAGGCAACTGAAGAGTGGAAGGATTTATTTTGGCTCACGGTTCGAGCTCATCATAGCAGGAAAAGCATGGTGCGAGTTTTGGCAGTGGGAGCGGATAGTGGAGGCTTGGCCACATTATGATGGCAAGCTGAAATGCAGACAGCTCAGGCCAGAGCCAGAAGTGGGTGTAACCTTCAAGGCCCACCCACAGTGACTGACTTTCACTAACTCGGTCATCTGCTCCAAAGGTTCCACAACCTCTCAAGACAGTGCCAACAACTAGAGACCAAGCGTTGGAGCACACAAGACTGTCAGGGGAACATTTCAAACTCCAACCATAACAGGAACATTTTTTTTTTTCAATGACTGAAAAAAAAATAGTAGATGATAGATGATAGATAGATAGATGATGATAGATAAATAGATAGATGATTGACAGTCAGATGGTTGATAGAAACACACTTCCTTCCAATGTAGGTATGCTAGTATCCATTCTTCTCACAATGTGGAAGAAGTTTTACCAGGAGGCAGTTAACACAGGAAGCAGTGCAAGAGCTGAGAGAAGGTTCAGAATGCCGCTGGGTCCCCCTCTGGGGTCGACATATTTCTCTCCCCGTTCATTATGTTGAAGTCTCATCTAGTGCCTCAAATGTGACCTTATTTGGAAATCACCTATATTCTATTACAACTGGTGTCCTTATAAAGAAGGAAAGGGAAGTTTGCACACAGGTGTGTGCACACCATGTGACCATGAGGGGGGCCAGGAGGTGCTTCTGGTAAGGAATGCCAAAGGTTGTCCGCAAGCTACCAGAGTCTAGGAAGAGCAACAAAACAGGTTGTCCATCATAACTTTGAAAAAAAAAAAAGCAACCTTGGTCACACCTTGATCTCATTCTCTGAGTCGCATAACTGTGAGACAATAAATTTCTGTCATGAAAGCCACTCAGTCATTGGTACGTGGTTGGTTCTGGCAGCACAGTAACATAGAGCCCTGAGCAGTCTTGCCTGAAGGTGACTTTCCCTAGAATCTTCGGTTTCCTGAAGCAATAATTGCTCAACACCTAATCTATCTTAACTGAGCTTCTAGTGTGGGAGAGATAGAGTTCTTCACATTAGGAATGGTCAAGGGAGCTGGGACATTTAACCAGGGGAAAGGACAACTTACAGGAAGGAGGTGAAAGAAGTGGTGTTTTCACATCATTTCATGACAACAGGGGCATTTTCTGTGTGGTTCCCTGCCATGTCTCTTATCCTTGCCATACAGTAGCTGTTGAGTAATCGGTGAGAAAATGAAATGAGAAGTCCCAGGGTCCTGGACTGCAGGAATGGCTTAGCAGGTAAGGCGTTTGTCTGCAAAGCCTAAGGACCCAGGTTTGATTCCCCAGGTCCCATGTTAGCCAGATGCACAAGGTGGCACATGCATCTGGAGTTCGTTTGCAGTGGCTGGAGCCCTGGCACGCTCATTCTCTCTTTCTCTCCCTCTCTTTCTCTCAGTCAAATAAATAAATAAAATAAAATATCTTAATAAAAAGTCCCAGGGTCCTTAGCTGCAAGTGCTAGGAGGTGTTTAGGAAAACTGAACGTGGTGGCACATGCTTTTTGTCCCAGCACTCCAGACAATGAGGCAGGCACATGGGCCTGGTTTCAAGGCCAGCCTGGGCTACAGAGTGAATACCAGGTCAGCCTGGGCTAGAGTGAGACCCTGCCTCAAATGAAACAAAACAAAAATAAAGCACAAAAAGGAAAATGAAAAAGTGGGGAATATTATTATAACATTAAAAGGGTATCAAAAGCCAGGTATGGTGGTGCATGCCTTTCATCTCAGCACTTGGGAGACAGAGCTAGGAGGATCACTATGAGTTTGAGGCCAGCCTGAGACTACATAGTGAATTCCAGGTCTGCCTGGGCTACAGTGAGACCCTACCTCAAAAAAAAAAAAAAAAAAAAAGGAAGAGGAGGAGGAGAAGAAGAAGAAAGGTATGGGAAGTCAGGAGTGATCCTAGTACTGGGAGGCAGAGGCAGGAGGGCCACCATGAGTTTGATGCCAGCCTGGGACTACAGTGTGAATTCGCATCAGCCTAGGCTAGAGTGAGACCCTACCTCGAAAAAGTATTATTGGAGGGGCTGGAGAGATGGCTCAGCAGTTGAAGGTGCTTGTTTTCAAAGCTTGCTGACCTGAGTTCAATTCCCTAGTACTCACATAAAGCGAGATGCACAATGTGGCTCATGCATCTGGAGTTCATTTGCAGTGGCAAGAGGCCCTGGTGTGCCTATTCTCTCTTTTTCCCTCTCTCTCACACACAGACATAAATCAATCAATCAGTCTTTAAAGGGTACTGGAGAGAAACAGACCAAATAGTTGCTGGGAGTACCTAGAGAATTTGGACATCACAGTTTGGACTGCATTTGTCCCTGTCACTAAGTGCCAAGAGAAACTAAAAGTCTGCAGCCTAAGCTTCAGAGCCTCTGCTGCATTCTGGTCCACATTAAAATCGTCATGTCTTCAGGGATTGAGTTGGGGGTATTTCTGCTGCTAGGTACTCTAACATCAAATGATGTTTTCTTTTTAAGTTTGTGTGTGTGTGTGTGCGTGTGCGTGTGTGCGTGTGTGTGTGTGCACGTACGCACACACGTGCACTCCAGGGTCTCTTGGCTCACATCACATTTTGCATCTGGCTTTACATGGATATCTGGGGCATTGAACCTAGGCTGGCAGGCTTTGCAAACAAGTGCCTTTAGACCAGTGATCCTCTGCCCCTCCAGTGAGATTTTCAGTGAAACAATAATCACATCTACCCAATGCTTGCCTTGTGCTCTGTCGGCCACTGTGGGATTGTATATGTATGCAGAAGCACTTTGCATTTTGCACAAGCCATTTAATGGGGGCGTGTCCCCAGTCATTACTGAACTTCATGGTATCTCAGTTTCCTCATTGTAAAATGACAATGATTTTGCTATCATTGTAAAACAGTAGTGATTTCTAAATGACTGACCTCAGATGTCAATGAAGATTTTCCAGCTAATGGTAATGAAAATATTCAAATTGAATAACATATAAAGAAGCCAAGACACAAGCACTGATATTACCTACAGATGACCTGCATAACAGGAAGGGGAAAAACCCCAATGACATTAAAATAAAAGACAGACTAGTTGGAAAGAAGACATTCAATAAAGGGGGAATTGGGGAGGGGATTAGGATCATGGCAAAGTGTTTATAATTAATGGCATTTGTCAATAAAAATGTATTTTTAAAAGAAGCCAGGATGGTGCTACTGACTCCATGGGGATATGATACCCTACATTGTTCCTTGTGTCTCCATGGGGATATGATACCCTACATTGCTCCTCGTGACTCCATGGGGATATGGTACCCTACATTGTTCCTTGTGTCTCCATGGGGATATGATACCCTACATTGTTCCTCATGACTCCATGGGGATATGATACCCTACATTGCTCCTCGTGACTCCATGGGGATATGATACCCTACATTGCTCCTCGTGACTCCATAGGGATATGGTACCCTACATTGCTCCTCGTGACTCCATGGGGATATGATACCCTACATTGTTCCTCGTGTCTCCATGGGGATATGATACCCTACATTGCTCCTCATGACTCCATGGGGATATGGTACCCTACATTGCTCCTCGTGACTCCATGGGGATATGGTACCCTACATTGTTCCTCGTGACTCCATGGGATATGATACCCTACATTGCTCCTCGTGACTCCATGGGGATATGGTACCCTACATTGTTCCTTGTGACTCCATGGGGATATGGTACCCTACATTGTTCCTCGTGACTCCATGGGGATATGGTACCCTACATTGCTCCTCGTGACTCCATGGGGATATGGTACCCTACATTGCTCCTCGTGACTCCATGGGGATATGGTACCCTACATTGCTCCTCATGACTCCATGGGGATATGGTACCCTACATTGTTCCTCGTGACTCCATGGGGATATGATACCCTACATTGTTCCTCGTGACTCCCCCCTACATTGTTCCTCGTGACAACATGGGGATATGATGCCCTACATTGCTCCTCGTGACTCCATGGGGATATGGTACCCTACATTGCTCCTCGTGACTCCATGGGGATATGATACCCTACATTGTTCCTCGTGACTCCATGGGGATATGGTACCCACATTGTCCCTGGACTCCATGGGATATGGTACCCTACATTGTTCTCTGTGACTCCATGGGGTATATGGTACCCTACATTGTCCTCGTGACTCCATGGGATATGGTACCCTACATTGCTCCTCGTGACTCCATGGGGATATGGTACCCTACATTGCTCCTCGTGACTCCATGGGGATATGATACCCTACATTGCTCCTCGTGACTCCATGGGGATATGATACCCTACATTGTTCCTCGTGACTCCATGGGGATATGGTACCCTACATTGCTCCTCGTGACTCCATGGGGATATGATACCCTACATTGCTTCCTCGTGACTCCATGGGGATATGGTACCCTACATTGTTCCTCGTGACTCCATGGGGATATGGTACCCTACATTGTTCCTCGTGACTCCATGGGGATATGGTACCCTACATTGTTCCTTGTGTCTCCATGGGGATATGATACCCTACATTGTTCCTCGTGACTCCATGGGGATATGATACCCTACATTGCTCCTCGTGACTCCATGGGGATATGGTACCCTACATTGTTCCTCGTGACTCCATGGGGATATGGTACCCTACATTGCTCCTCGTGACTCCATGGGGATATGGTACCCTACATTGCTCCTCGTGACTCCATGGGGATTGGTACCCTACATTGCTCCTCGTGACTCCATGGGGATATGATACCCTACATTGTTCCTCGTGACTCCATGGGGATATGGTACCTACATTGTTCCTCGTGACTCCATGGGATATGGTACCTACATTGTTCCTCGTGACTCCATGGGGATATGATACCCTACATTGCTCCTCGTGACTCCATGGGGATATGGTACCCTACATTGCTCCTCGTGACTCCATGGGGATATGGTACCCTACATTGTTCCTCGTGACTCCATGGGGATATGTACCCTACATTGCTCCTCGTGACTCCATGGGGATATGGTACCCTACATTGTTCCTCGTGACTCCATGGGGATATGATACCCTACATTGTTCCTCGTGACTCCATGGGGATATGATACCCTACATTGCTCCTCGTGACTCCATGGGGATATGATACCCTACATTGCTCCTCGTGACTCCATGGGGATATGGTACCCTACATTGCTCCTCGTGACTCCATGGGGATATGATACCCTACATTGCTCCTCGTGACTCCATGGGGATATGATACCCTACATTGCTCCTCGTGACTCCATGGGGATATGATACCCTACATTGCTCCTCGTGACTCCATGGGATATGATACCCTACATTGCTCCTCGTGACTCCATGGGGATATGGTACCCTACATTGCTCCTCGTGACTCCATGGGGATATGATACCCTACATTGCTCCTCGTGACTCCATGGGGATATGATACCCTACATTGCTCCTCGTGACTCCATGGGGATATGGTACCCTACATTGTTCCTCAGTGACTCCATGGGGATATGGTACCCTACATTGCTCCTCGTGACTCCATGGGGATATGGTACCCTACATTGCTCCTCGTGACTCCATGGGGATATGATACCCTACATTGTTCCTCGTGACTCCATGGGATATGTACCCTACATTGCTTCCTCGTGACTCCATGGGGATATGGTACCCTACATTGCTCCTCGTGTCTCCATGGGGATATGATACCCTACATTGTTCCTCGTGACTCCATGGGGATATGGTACCCTACATTGTTCCTCGTGACTCCATGGGATATGATACCCTACATTGTTCCTCGTGACTCCATGGGGATATGGTACCCTACATTGCTCCTCGTGACTCCATGGGGATATGATACCCTACATTGCTCCTCGTGACTCCATGGGGATATGGTACCCTACATTGTTCCTCGTGACTCCATGGGATATGATACCCTACATTGCTCCTCGTGACTCCATGGGGATATGGTACCCTACATTGCTCCTCGTGACTCCATGGGGATATGTACCCTACATTGTTCCTCGTGACTCCATGGGGATATGATACCCTACATTGTTCCTCGTGACTCCATGGGGATATGATACCCTACATTGCTCCTCGTGACTCCATGGGGATATGGTACCCTACATTGCTCCTCGTGACTCCATGGGGATATGGTACCCTACATTGCTTCCCTCGTGACTCCATGGGGATATGGTACCCTACATTGCTCCTCGATTGTTCCTCGTGACTCCATGGGGATATGGTACCCTACATTGTTCCTCGTGACTCCATGGGGATATGATACCCTACATTGTTCCTCGTGACTCCATGGGGATATGGATACCCTACATTGCTCCTCGTGACTCCATGGGGATATGATACCCTACATTGTTCCTCGTGACTCCATGGGGATATGATACCCTACATTGCTCCTCGTGACTCCATGGGGATATGGTACCCTACATTGCTCCTCGTGACTCCATGGGGATATGGTACCCTACATTGTTCCTCGTGACTCCATGGGGATATGGTACCCTACATTGCTCCTCGTGACTCCATGGGGATATGATACCCTACATTGCTCCTCGTGACTCCATGGGGATATGGTACCCTACATTGCTCCTCGTGACTCCATGGGGATATGGTACCCTACATTGCTCCTCGTGACTCCATGGGGATATGGTACCCTACATTGCTCCTCGTGACTCCATGGGGATATGGTACCCTACATTGTTCCTCGTGACTCCATGGGGATATGGTACCCTACATTGCTCCTCGTGACTCCATGGGGATATGGTACCCTACATTGCTCCTCGTGACTCCATGGGGATATGGTACCCTACATTGTTCCTCGTGTCTCCATGGGATATGGTACCCTACATTGCTCCTCGTGACTCCATGGGGATATGGTACCCTACATTGCTCCTCGTGACTCCATGGGGATATGATACCCTACATTGTTCCTCGTGACTCCATGGGGATATGATACCCTACATTGTTCCTCGTGACTCCATGGGGATATGATACCCTACATTGTTCCTCGTGACTCCATGGGGATATGGTACCCCTACATTGCTCCTCGTGACTCCATGGGGATATGATACCCTACATTTGCTCCTCGTGTCTCCATGGGGATATGGTACCCTACATTGTCCTCGTGACTCCATGGGGAATATGGTACCCTACATTGTTCCTCGTGACTCCATGGGGATATGATACCCTACATTGCTCCTCGTGACTCCATGGGGATATGATACCCTACATTGTTCCTCGTGACTCCATGGGGATATGATGCCCTACATTGCTCCTCGTGACTCCATGGGGATATGATACCCTACATTGTTCCTCGTGACTCCATGGGGATATGATACCCTACATTGCCTCCTCGTGACTCCATGGGGATATGATACCCTACATTGCTCCTCGTGACTCCATGGGGATATTGTTACCCTACATTGTTCCTCGTGACTCCATGGGGATATGATACCCTACATTGTTCCTCGTGACTCCATGGGGATATGATACCCTACATTGCTCCTCGTGACTCCATGGGGATATGATACCCTACATTGTCCTCGTGACTCATGGGGATATGGTACCCTACATTGCTCTCGTGACTCCATGGGGATATGGTACCCTACATTGCTCCTCGTGACTCCATGGGGATATGGTACCCTACATTGCTCCTCGTGACTCCATGGGGATATGGTACCCTACATTGTTCCTCGTGACTCCATGGGGATATGGTACCCTACATTGTTCCTCGTGACTCCACCCTACATTGTTCCTCGTGACTCCATGGGGATATGATACCCTACATTGTTCCTCGTGACTCCACCCTACATTGTTCCTCATGACTCCATGGGGATATGGTACCCTACATTGTTCCTTGTGACTCCACCCTACATTGTTCCTCGTGACTCCACGGGGATATGGTACTCTACATTGTTCCTCGTGACTCCATGGGGATATGGTACCCTACATTGTTCCTCGTGACTCCATGGGGATATGGTACCCTACATTGTTCCTCGTGACTCCTTGGGGATATGGTACCCTACATTGTTCCTCGTGACTCCATGGGGATATGGTACCCTACATTGTTCCTCATGACTCCATGGGGATATGGTACCCTACATCGCTCCTCGTGACTCCACGGGGATATGGTACTCTACATTGTTCCTCGTGACTCCATGGGGATATGGTACCCTACATTGTTCCTCGTGACTCCATGGGGATATGGTACCCTACATTGTTCCTCGTGTCTCCATGGGGATATGGTACCCTACATTGTTCCTCGTGACTCCATGGGGATATGGTACTCTACATTGTTCCTCATGACTCTGTAGGCCTGATTTGTCATTTGACCACAAGGAAACTGAGGCCCCCTGAGGGTTTACTGTGTATAGTGACACAAAGTGGTCAAGCCTAGATTGGAACTGAAATCAATATAGGTGCAGAGCCTGTGATCTTAGACATCTACAGAATCGACAAGAAGTAAGTTATGCTGAGATATGTCATTCAGGGTGGTGGTATAAATCTCTAGGATGCTGAAGACGTCACATGCCAGAGGGGCAAAGTCACTGAGAAATCAAGCTGGTGCTGAGCAGATAACCTTCTCCCTGTTGTAGCCCAGCCAATTGAAAGCTGGAAAAAGCTGCACTGTATGCAGCCTTATGGGAGACATAAGTCATCAGCAATGAAAACAGTGGACACTGGAAACCTCAAGTTTGTCCAGACAGGCCAAATGATGGAAGGTGTGCAATAGTGGCATGTCTGCTCTGAGGGAAACCAACTGCTCTCTAATTGGACTGGAGGCTCGCTCTATGGGAGGGAATATGTGCCTGGTACTGAAATCCTAATCAAAAGCCTATGGCATGGGAGGGCATGAGCCTTGGGGTATAAAGCCTGCTCTTGTCTGGATAAATGCATATATTACTCTCACCAAATTGCCCTGAAAGCCCCACACTTAATGTTCATACTCATATATTAATGCTACTCTCACTTATGGTTAGAGAAGCTTCACTTTTCAGATGGTGATGACCACTGGGATGACCCAAAAGGCAACCTAGGGCAGAGAAGAAGGGACAGAGGAGTTTCTAGCACTGAAACATCTCACACCCTCCAAGGCCCAGGGTCCATTGCGGAAGAGGTGGCAGAAAGAATGTAAGAGACAAGGGAAGGGTACCATTCCTTACATACAACTGTCCGGACAGAATTTGACCTTGATATCTAAGACCTCACAGTGCCTAGCAATACCTACATAAGACACTCATAATAGGAGAAAAAGATGATGACATCAAAGTAAAAGACAGACTTATGGAGAGAGGGAGGGTATATAACAGAGAGCAGAGTTATGAAGGGGAAAGTGGGGGAAGGGAGGGAAATACCATGGTTTGTTGTCTGTAAGCATAGAAGTTGTCAATAAAAATATACACATACATATATATGTATATGTGTGATATATATATATATACACACACACTCTCTCTCTAGGAGACAAACATGGTGACCCATACCTTTAATGCTAGCACTCCGGTGACAGAGGTAGGAGGATTACTGTGAGTTCAAGACCACCCTGAAACTATATAGTGAATTTCAGGTTAGCCTGGGCTAGAATGAGACCCTACCTCAAAACAATTAAAAACCAACCAACCAAACAAACAAACAACAAACAAAAAACTCCTGGAGCCTTGGGGCATTAGAGAAATCAGCAAATTTCACAGTGTATTTTCTATTCTAGAGTGTGCTACCGGGAGCCCCAGTGGCTGGACATGGAGCTACTTGGTTTGGTGTCGAACCCTCTGTATTTCCATTCTTACTTGCATCGAATTGTTCCCGCTGTCTTCCCGTTCCTCCCTTTGGGGAAGAGACTCTTTACTCTGTGCCATTATATATTGGAAGCACACAACGTTTCTTTACATTCCAGAGGCTCACAGTTAAGAGTGCCTTGTGGCTCCTGAGAGACTTCAGACTTTTGAATAGTGTTGGGGCTGCTAAGGCTATAGGGACTTTTGAAGTTGAACCAAATCATTTTGCAATATGAGATGGCCATGAGCCTGGGGGACTAGGATGGAACGTGTGGTTTGAATGTGAAATAGCTCCCTCTGGCTCATGTGTTTGAACACGTGGTCCTCAGTTACTGGAGCTGTTTGGGGTGATTGTGGAAGCTTTCAGATATGGAGCCTAGCTGGCAGATATCGGGCGTTAAGGGCTTTGAGATCTAGAAGGTTGTAGCCTGCCTTCCTCTCAGCCTAACCTGGCCCATGTATAGGCTTCACGCTTCTGCTGCCACAGCTGTAAGCTACACGCAAGCCATGCTTTTCCTGTAGTAATGGGCTATACCCTCTCTCAAGCAAAACTCATCCTTCTTACTGCATACACACAGAACCATAAAGGCAAATGCAAGTCCTTGATTTGCATCTTGCTAAGAAGTTGAATGCAGGGTCTATCGCCACAGCACCCTGAACACGCCCAATCTCAGAAGCTAAGCAGGGTTGGGCCTGGTTAGTACTTGGCTGGGAGAAGCTGACTATAGGGAGCTCAGTGTCGCAAGGTGGAAATGTTGCCATCCAAGTCAGCGCTTTGGGGAGAGAGTTAGCTTAGTGCAGTAGTGAGTGCACCCTGGCCAGTGCTGCTCATCCCACGGAGAAGATGAGGAACATTCTTGGCCCAGCTCCCAAGAAAAATACACATGCAATTTCAGGGGATTCATCTATGAATGCCAAGTGAAGAACTCCTCTTCTTAAGCTGGGCGTCGTGGTGCATGCCTTTAATCCCAGCCCTTGGGAGGCAGAGGTAGGTGGATTGCCATGAGTTCGAGGCCACCCTGAGACTCCATAGTGAATTCAAGGTCAGCCTCGGCTAGAGTGAGACCCTGCCTCGAAAAACCAAACAACAACAACAAAACAAACAAGCAAAAAACTCCTCTACTTGATTAGTGAGTTTGAAGCACTTAAATCTGCAATCCTGATTAATTATTGATTTGAGAGAGCGACAAAGAGGCAAACATAAAGAGAGAATGGGACACACCAGGCCCTCCTGCCACTACAAACTCCAGACGCATGTGCCGTGTATCTGGTTTTACACGGATACTGGGGAATTGAACTCAAGACAGTCAGGCTTTGCAAGCAAGTGCCTTTAACTACTGAGCAATCTCTCCAGTCTGCAATCCTTAAAAAAAAAAAAAGCACCTGTAAAAACGCCCTAGCATATCTGCACCACCTGCTCCCGGTATCTACTAGGAATCGGGCACCTGCGTGCTGCGATGTGAAGTTGCATGAAGCCAGGCATGATTTTCCTCTGGCAAATGCTTAGCAAATGCCGACCATGTGTTTGGTGTACTTTGTAAAAGGTGATGATTTAGAGGTGAACAAGATAAGAGCCTTGTTATCATCGAGCAGATCTGCTAGGGAACCACAGTGGCTGGTAGCTACTTTAGATGGCTGTGGGGCCAGGAGGGACCCTGGAAAGTCATTTGAGCTGGGACCCAAGTGGCAAGATTGAGCCAACTCGATGAAGTAATAAAAAACAGCATTCCAAGATATAGGGAACAATATGTTCAAAGGTCCTACTAGGTAATGAGTCTGATATTTGTTTTTTGTTTTGTTTTTGGTTTTTTGAGGTGGGGTCTCACTCTAGCCCAGGCTGACCTGGAACTCACTATGGAGTCTCAGGGTAGCCTCGAACTCAAGGTGATCCTCCTACCTCCCAAGTACTGGGATTAAAGGCGTGCGCCACCACGCCCGGCTGAGTCTGATATTTGTAAGGAACAGAAGCGGGTCCAGCATAGTGGGCACATAATAAATAAACATGTACTGTGAAGGCTCAATCTCTCTAGTACTACAAGTATAGTTTCTGAATATTAGAGTACACATGAATAATGGCTTAGTAACTACGTAAGAAGTTTTTAAGAATAAACACTAGGGCTGGAGAGATGATTCAAGGGTCAATAGCACTTCCTGTGAGGGTGGAGAGATGGTTCAGTGATTAAGGCACTTACCTACAAAGCCTAATGACCAGGGTTCAATTCCCCATTACCCATTTAAAGTCAGATGCACAAGGGGCACATGCATCTGGAGTTCCTTTGCAGTGGCTAGAGGCCTTGGCACACCCATATTCTCTCTCTCATAAACAAATAAATAAGATATTTTTAAAATTGTTTTAAATGGGCTGGAGAGATAGCTTAGTGGTTAAGGCTCTTGCCTGCAAAGCCTAAGGATGCAGGTTCAATTCCCCAGAACACACATAAGCCAGATCCACATGGTGGTGCATGTGTCTGGAGTTTGTTTTCAGTGGCTAGAGGCCCTGACATGCCCATTCTCTCTCTCTCTCTAATTAATTAATAAATAAAAATGAAATATATTTTAAAATGTTTACTTTAAAGATAGAGAACTTCTTGTGTATGCATAAGGGCCTTAGGAGGCTTGAGTGACTACACAACTTTGATCCTCAGGACCCACATAGAACAACTGGGCATGGCCATGCACATCTGTAACCCTAATCTTATACAGGAGCAAGAAAGAATTGCTGGAGCTCACAACCCTCGCCCCCCATAGCCCCAACAAGTTCCAGGATCAGAAAGAGATTTCTGTTCAAGTAAAGATGGCCAGAAGAGCAATAGAGAGGACAGCCCCCACTGCACATGAGCACACGGGGTTTATCCATGTGCATATGCCCCTCACCCCAGCCCCCACATACACACAGAGGAAAAGAAAGAAAGAATTAAAGAAAGAGACTAATTGTGAGTCAGAGCTAGTGAAGGCCTGGGAAACAAAAATAACTTCGGGAGCCAGGCCTGAAGGTGCACACCTGTAATTTCGGGGCTGGGGAGCTGGGGACAGGAACATCCAGAGTTCAAATAAAAAAAAACAAACAAACCTTCAAGAAATGACCGGCACCTTTTGCAGTTATTACTTTATCAAATCTATCTCTGGAGCTATAGTTCTGTTTGTAGGAATTGCTGGGCTGAGTGGTTAAGGCACCGACAGCTTTTGCCAGCAGGAAGCTGACATATACCAAACTTGAAGACCTCACCTCGGCCTCTGCTTGCACTTAAGGCACCCAGTCTCCAACACCTGTAAGTTATATTTCAAGCATGTGTCACCTTTTGGGGAAAAGCATAGTCCCGAGCCTCCAACCAACATCATTCATATTTAGGGGGAAAACAAGAATAATTACGTTCCTGACTTTAACTCAAGCTCCAAAAGGTCTTCCGTAAAAATGCTTTGAAAGGTAAAGCTTTCTAAAGACCGAGAGAGAGAGAGAGAGAGAGAGAGAGAGAGAGAGAGAGAAGTTTGTGTAAGGAAACTTCTGCAAAGTTTTTGTCCTGATTCAGTATGTCAGGACTGCGGCCGAAATGGGTTCCCCAGGAGGAAATCAGGGACGGTGGATGCCTGAGTGGTCCATGACCCCAGCCGGTGGCAAGCCCATGGCACTGCTATTGAAGTGAAACATCCCAGAGTGGGGCCCCTAAAGGTCCTGGTTAGAAAGTAATGCAGAAATCTGCTTGCACTTAACTTTGAGTAGCTGTACAGTTTTCAGCCCATATGAAAGAACGCAGAGATCTTTCAGTCTGTGATTTAATTTATTGAGAATTTTAGTAGATGAAATACATTAGCTTGATATCAAAGGAAGGAAAACGGAAGGTTTTCCCATCATCAGTGCACCAAAGTGGCAGGGTAGGAATAATATTTATTAAGCACTTACAGACATATGCAGAGATTAAAGGGTTAGCTCCCAGAAAATATTATTCAGCTTTAGAATAGTGCTTGACAAAGGGCTTTCAAAAATCTGATTTTCCTTGGTGCTTATAATCACTCCTAAAGTCATATATGAGGACTCTTTTAGGCTGTAAGTGAAACAAGTATGTCTTAAATATGGATATGCATAAAATTTAGTTTATTGGCTTTTATAAAATAGGGTGCATTCAGGTCTGGTTCTATCCAGAGACCAAACTGTTTCTTCCTCTTACAGCCTCTTTCCCATAACTCCCTCTCATTCTGTTTTTCCCACTTTGTATCTTGCTTTAAAATTTAAAAACTTGGTAGTTGGGCTGGAAAGATGGCTCAGTAGTTAAAGGCATTTGCTTGCAAAGCCTGTCTGCCTCCAGTTCCATTCCCAAGCTGCTTACATAAGCCAGATGCAAAAGAATTGCACAAGTACCTGGCACTTGTTTGCAGAGGCAAGAGGCCCTGGCATGCCCATAAATTCACATGCATACATATACATGTGCAAATAAATTAAAACTTAAAAAGGGGGGACTGAGGAGGTGGCTCAGGGGTTAAATGCACTTGCTTGCAAAAGCCTGATGGCCCAGGTTCAATTCTCCACCACCCTTGAAGAGCTGGATAGATGTCCATTTGCAGTGGCAAGAGTCCTTCATGTGTCAACACACATAAATAAGTAAATAAAGAAAAATTCAAAAGGCATGTTAGTATCGCTTTCCTCTGTAAGATGACATCCTACAGGCAGATCGAGTTTGTGTTATCTTTTCAGATAGCCATTCCAGATGGAGTGGAAATCAGATCATGTGGGAAGGGTGTAACCAGCCCCATGTTAGCCAGGTATCAACCTCCATAAATAACAGACATTTGGCTCACTGGTTAAGGTACTTCTTGCTTGCGAAGTCTAAGGACCCACGTTCAATTTCCCAAGATCCCAAGTAAGCCAGTTGCACATGGTGGCCCCATGTGTCTGAAGTTTGTTTGCAGTGACTAGAGGCCCTGGTACCATTCTCTCTCTCTCTTCTAAGTAAATAAAATAGTAAAAAAAAAAAAAAAAAAAAAAAAAAAAAAAACCTAAACAACCAGACAGTTCACATGACCCACAGGCTGGAATCTTGGGAAGTCCAAGCACACACAGACAGAATTAGGGCTCTGGGTCCTAGTTCAATGATGGGAAGAGTACTAACCCGACAAAAGCTACCAACACACAAAGCAGTATTGTAAGCCCTATTTTCTCAGGTGAAACAACTTTAAGGCTGTGGTGGTTTAAATGTAAATGTATGTCCCTCATAACCTTCAGTATTTATTTATTTATTTGGTTTTTCGAGGTAGGGTCTTGCTCTAGCTCAGGCTGATCTGGAATTCACTATGTAGTCTCAGGGTGGCCTTGAACTCATGGTGATCCTCCTACCTGTGTTGCCATATCTAGCTGCCTTCAGTATTTTGGGGGCAGATCTTGAGTCTAGCCTCGCCAGGGGTTTAGAGAGCCAGCTTGAGCTGGGCTGTTTGTGCTCGCTGGTGCTGACTCGTCTCCCTGCTGTGGATGCTGGAGTGAGCCAGCTTCTTCCGCCAGGATGCAGCTTCCTCTGGAATCGGTAAGCCTGAAGTAAACTCTTTTTGCCCGTAAGTTGCTTCTGACTGGTTGGTTGTCCCAGCAATCAGCACAAAGGTGACTATAACAGTGGTGAACTTGAGCAATTTCTTTTAATGTATGTTAATGACAGCCTCCCATTTCTTCATCAGAAGATTAAATGTTCCATTCTCCATGACAGATGAGACTCAAAGCTTACCGTGACATGATGTATGAAAGCGACAGCAAGGTAAAAATGGGTGCTCCCAGATCTCCGAGAGCCAGTCTTACTTAGGGAACAAGCACATTGTGTATCAAAAGGAGCCATCAGGAAGGCAGTAAAGAGAGCTCCTTGAGTCCATGTCATTCTCCCACTAAACTGAAAACTTTTTGAAAGAAAAATCTGTGCCTTCCTTTTCTTTCTCCCCTGTGGGGCTTGGCAAAGGGCAGTGTGCAGAGTAAATGTAGCCAAGTCAAGAAATAAGTTAGGGGCTGGAGGGATGGCTTAGCAGTGAAGGCATTTTTCTGCAAAACCAAAGGAACCAGGTTCAATTCCCCAGGACCCTCGAAAGCCAGATGCACAAGGGGCACACACGTCTGGAGTTTGTTTGCAGTAGCTGGAGCTCTGGCGTGCCCATTCTCTCTCTCTCCCTCTCTTTCTCCCTCTTTCTCTCTGTCAAATAAATAAATATAAAATATTAAAAAAGAAATAAATTAGCAGTCTCACTTGTCCTCTTTCCCAGGTAAGTTGATGTGAGCTCAGTATTTTGTCTTCAACATCATGTCCATCTGATGGACAGGAGTGACCTTCTACACTGACAGACACTGAAGATGTTTTGACAGGGGTTTGAAAGCTGTACAAATAACCTAGACTCATGAATGTACAAAATATTAGAGCTGAGTTTCAAATATGTGATTTGACTTGACTCCTTCAACATTAGATATCACAGAAGAGATACTGGAAAATGCATACAAAGTCCACATTTTCTGCAGGTTGGGGAGGGGCACAGATTGGGGGTGGAGGTAGAAACATTACTGTCATTGGTCCTGAACTACCTCCCATGAATCATCCCTGTGCCTAGTGATGGATATGTGGACTTGGGTCCAACCATAGCAGGTGCAATGGGTTTCCCTGTGTTTCACTCTCAGGATTAATGGTCTGTGCAGAGAGTTAACTTATGCATTACTTCACAGAACATAGCACTGAGCCTTAAATAAAATAAGAAAACACCCCAAAAGCTTTTGCTAGGTCCCTCATTTTTATGACAATCACTCACCTTCAACATCCCAAATTTGCATATGACATATAAAGCAGTGAATTAAATTTACTCCAACTCTACAAAGGAACTGGAGATCCTGGGTTACATGAATCTTTTTCTATTCCTCATGAATAAAATCCCCTACCACAATGATCACACTCACTGTCCACTGGTATCTGACAATGTCGTCCCCACACCTCCACACTCACTGTCCACTGGTATCTGACAATGTCATCCCCACACCACCACACTCACTGTCCACTGGTATCTGACAATGTCGTCCCCACACCACCACACTCACTGTCCACTGGTGTCTGACAATGTCATCCCCACACCACCACACTCACTGTCCACTGGTATCTGACAATGTCATCCCCACACCACCACACTCACTGTCCACTGGTATCTGACAATTTCGTCCCCACACCACCACACTCACTGTCCACTGGTATCTGACAATGTCGTCCCCACACCACCACACTCACTGTCCACTGGTATCTGACAATTTCGTCCCCACACCACCACACTCACTGTCCACTGGTATCTGACAATGTCATCCCCACACCACCACACTCACTGTCCACTGGTATCTGACAATTTCGTCCCCACACCACCACACTCACTGTCCACTGGTATCTGACAATGTCGTCCCCACACCACCACACTCACTGTCCACTGGTATCTGACAATGTCGTCCCCACACCACCACACTCACTGTCCACTGGTGTCTGACAATGTCGTCCCCACACCACCACACTCACTGTCCACTGGTATCTGACAATATCATCCCCACAGCACCACACTCACTGTCCACTGGTATCTGACAATGTCATTCCACACCACCAACTCACTGTCCACTGGTATCTGACAATGTCGTCCCCACACCTCCACACTCACTGTCCACTGGTATCTGACAATGTCGTCCCCACACCACCACACTCACTGTCCACTGGTATCTGACAATGTCGTCCCCACACCACCACACTCACTGTCCACCGGTATCTGACAATGTCGTCCCCACACCACCACACTCACTGTCCACTGGTATCTGACAATGTCGTCCCCACACCACCACACTCACTGTCCACTGGTATCTGACAATGTCATCCCCACAGCACCACACTCACTGTCCACTGGTATCTGACAATGTCATCCCCACACCACCACACTCATGTCCACTGGTATCTGACAATGTCATCCCCACACCACCACACTCACTGTCTACTGGTATCTGTAATGTGAGAATAATGCATTTCCACCTGCTGAGGATCATCTCTGCTATCTATGGCCACACAACAAATCACCCCATGATTCAAGGATTTAAAGTAATAAATGTGGGTCTGGGGCAATGACTCAGTGGTCATGTGGTTGTTATAAAAGCAGGAGGACTTGGTTTGTGCCTCAGAACCCACATAAGAGCTGGCCATGGTCGCGCGTGCCTGTGATTCAGCCCTGGGGAGGCAGAATCAGGAAGATCCCTGCAAGTTACTGGCTCGCTATCTAGACAACACAGTGTGCTCCAGGTTCAGTGTGAGGCCTTGTTTCAAACAAATGCAGTGGAAGGCTGGGGAAAATGGCTCAGGGGTGAAAAGTGCTTGCTTGCAAAGCCTCCTGACCCAAGTTCTATTTCATGTAAAGCCAAACACACAGTGGTACATTCATCTGTGATCCCAGCATAGTTACAACAACGGGAGGTGGAGCCCAGAGAATCCAATCTACCTGGCCAGAATCATTTGCTAGAGACCCCCCCACCTCATAGAAAGTGGAACACAGACACTTCAAGCTTATCCTCTGACCTCCACACGCATGCTGTGGCATATGTACATCCATACTCATACATGCAAATAAATAAATAATAGAAAAGAAAGAAAGAAAAATTAAAATGTAAAATGGAGAGCAATTGAGAAATATTTCCAACATCTAAAAAGGTTGTAAATTTTTTTTTTTAATTTGTAAGAAAGCAGGCTGTAGATAAGGCTTAGTGGCTAAGGCACTTGCCTGTGAAGCCTAAGGACCCATGTTTGACTCTCCAGGTCGCACACAAGCCAGATGCAGAAGGTGATGCAAGCACACAGGCTGCACATGCACACAAGGGGGCACACGTGTCCGGAGCTCGATTGCAGTGGCTAGAGGACCTGGCATGCCAATTCCCTCTCTCTCTCTCTCTCTTTCACATTTAAAAAAGGGCCAGTCTGTTGGGCTTGCCTCAAAAATAAAATCTGTAAGAAAGCACCTTTAACCACTGAGCCATTTCTCCAGCCCAGAATCCCTTGTTTCTATAGTAAGTCCTGGTACTGAGTAAAATCTTAAGCACCAGTTGGAGAATTTTGGGATTTCGCAACCCCAACACCATGATATTTTGGTCCAGATAATTCTTTGCGGTGGGGGATATATTATACACTATTGATTGGCTAGCAATATGCTCTTCCCCCTCAGAATGTTACTCACATGCCTTCCTCTGAGACGTGACAAACAAAATTGTTTCTAGAAATTTCTGAAGGTCCCCTGGGAGACATACCTGCCCCTGCTTAAGAAACACTAGTAGAAGTGAATGTTGTCAGGGTAGAGTATTAACTTTTGCCCTAAAGGACTTGCTTACTAGACGAACCTTCGGATTCAGGGTGTGGTGCCTTGAGACTGGTCAAGACACAGTGGGGATATGGAGAGGGTGAGCTAGAAGACCAAAAACAAAGGAAGAGGAGAGAGGTTGATTCTGCAAAAATCTCTGCCTCAGGCTGGCCAGGCTGTGGAGAAACCCTTACCATCTCTTCTGGGGTCCCTTTTGATGTGTAAAAGAGGTGTGTATCTTAGATAAAACAGTCCCAGAAACCACAAAGGACCAGGAAACCAAGATGAAAAGAAAGAAATGTGATTTTGCTAATAGCATCCAGAGTCCAGAGAGCCGGAACCCTGTGGGGAAAGGTTATGATACGGGGCTGGACAGCGGAGAGGAGATTAGAAGACACCACACGAAAGTGGCTGCAAAGCCCAATCCGACGGTGAAGAAAGCAGCCATGGACCGGACGAGGCCTCGCCACATGCCAGCCTCTTTGAAATAACACCAGAAAAGTTTCCACCAGACTGTTATGTCAAATGCCGCCCCTCACAGACTGTGGCATATGGAATGTTGGTTGCCTTCTAAGTCACTGGGGTTTTTCTCACTCGGCTGCACCAAATGGTGGCTGTAATGAAGGCACCAAATGTCTCTCAACTGACAGCATCTTTCCTCCTTAAAAAAGGGAACATTTTAACAGGGAGCTGAGTAGCCCCAGGGAGGCAGGCACTGAGGGTTTCCCTGAGCAGAGGAAGGAGCTCACACTCAGAAAGGACAATGATGTCCTAGACCGAGCCAAGACCAAAGGTGAGAGGTCAGACTTTCCATCCAGGCTGACCTCTCACCTCTTGCTAGATGTGTGACCTTAGCAAAGCAAGGGCCTCTACCTCTCTTGGCCTCAGTGTACTCAGCTATAAAATGGGGTGAAGGTATGAGGATTGTATAAAAAGATCTTCATGAAAGAGTTTTTGTGTGGGTGTGTGTATACACCAAAGTATATATGAATTGGGGTGTCCTCTGCCAACACAATATATGCCAATGCACCAATAATTTGGGGGTACCCCTGGATTCTTTCCTCATGAATTCAGTGAATGAGAGCTATACACCAGAGGATAAGGTTCAGAAAGATTTCTTATAGCTTAGGTTTAGGAAGGAGAGCTTTAAGAGAAGGGGAGCTTAAGAGAAGGAAGGAGTGGTTGGAGATATGGCTCCACAGTTAAAGGCATGTGCTTGCAAAGCCTGATGGCCTGAGATCTATTCCCCAGTACCCAGTAAAGCCAGATGCACAAAGTGGTGCATGTATCTGGAGCTTGTTTGCAGTGGTGGGAGGCCCTGGCATGTCCATTCATTCTCTTTCTCTTACACACACTGTCTGCTTGCAAATACACAAATAAATATTTTTTTGTTGTTTTTTATGTAGGGTCTTGCTCTAGCCCAGGCTGACCTGGAATTCACTCTGTAGTATCAGGGTGGCCTCAAACTCACAGTGATCCTCCTACTTTGTCCTCCTAAATGTTGGGATTAAAGGCATATGCCACCAACACCCAGCCTAAAAAAAAATTTTTTTTAAGAGAAAGAAGGAAGACATAGGTTTTGCTCAAGGAGGCAAGAGGGGTTTGAAAAGCCCAACTTGAGACTTAGGTTGGAGTTTTTTATGTAAGTCTCCTGGATAGAGTAGTTGATTTAGCTAGTCTAGTTCCTGTGTCTGGGGTCAGGATTTCTGGAAAAGGGCGATTCTTCCCAGAAATTTTAGTTCTCTGGGAAAGGCCTTCTGGAAAGGAATGGAAGTACGCCCTAAGGGGGCAGAAATAAGGAAAGGCCAGACCTTCATGTCGTTTCTGACCTGTAGTACAGATTTTCTCCTACAGGCACAAGGACAGTTCCCCCACTTAGTCAAGACAAAGCTATTCACTTTGGGGTCCTGTCACTTCTAAACTATCTCAAAAGGACACCTCAGCTATCGGACCTCAGAGAAGTATGCATTTTTTGGAGGCAAGGTCTCTGAGTGGCCTGGAACTGGCCGCGCAAGCTAGACTGGTTGACCAGCGAGCCCCAGAAATCCGCCTGTCTCTGCTCCCTCGTGCTGCATTACAAGCACGAGCCAACAAGCCCAGCTAATTTTATGTGGGTTCTGGGGATCCAACTCAGTTCCTTGGTCTTTTAAGGCAAGCACTTTACCCGCTGAGCTATCTTCCCAGCCCCTGAGAAAGCTTTGTACCACCACCTCGATATGCAAGGAATGGCATCATCCTTATCACCCACACAGTCCCCTCACTCTATGGGAGGCAGACAACCATCTGACCCAAGGCATATGAGGTCAACTCATGCACCTGACAATGGGCTTCAGGTGTTGTGCTAATGTAAACTTGGTCCTTGTTCCCTGCTTAAACTTCTTCCATGTGCCCCCTTCCTTGTCCCATCTGGGTGACAAGGACCTTCTCACGGCCATAGCTTCAAGTCTTGTTACCTTCCATGGCACATCAATTATGGCCTATAATCCCAGCACTCCAGAGGCTGAGGCAGGAGGATCACAAGTTTACAACCAGGCTGGGCTACCGAGAAAGGCTAACCTGACTTACATGGTGACACGTTGTCTCAAAAATAAATAGATAGGGGGCTGGAGAGATGGCTTAGCAGTTAAGTGCTTGCCTGTGAAGCCAAAGGACCCCAGTTTGAGGCTTAATTCCCCAGCACCCATGTAAGCCAGATGCACAAGGTAGCACATTCATCTGGAGTTGGTTTGCAGTGCCTGGAGACCCTGGTGCACCCATTCATTCTTTCTCTCTCTGCCTGTCTCTCAAATAAAAAAAATAAACAAAATTTTAAAAAATAGATGATGATGATAGATATAAAAACAAAGCTGGAGAGATAGCTCAGTCAATAAAGTGCTTGCCTTGCAAGTACAAAGACCCAGGTAAAAATACCAAGCATGGTGGCTATGTCTATATGTATACACTGAGGAAACAGAGATATGAAGATTCCTGGGGCTCTTGGCCAGTTGAGTCAAATTGGTGAACTCCAGGCTAAGGAGAGATGCTGTCTCAAAAAAAAAAAAAAAAAAAGCAAAGGTGGATGTTGGGGTTGGAGAAATGGCTTAGTGGTTAAGGTGCTTGTCTGCAAAGCCTAAGGACCCAGGTTCGACTTTCCAGTACTCATGTAAAGCCAGATGCACAAGGTGGTGCATATGTCTGGAGTTTGTTTGCAGAGACCGGAGGCCCTGGTATACCTGCTCTCATTCTCTCTCTGTTTCTCTTTCTCTCTCATTAATAATAAACTTAAAAAAAAGGTGAATGTTGTGATTACCTTCTTGTTGCTGGGATAAAGGACCCCAACCAAAAGCAGCTTATGGAAGGAAACTTTTTTTTTTTTTTTTGGCTTACAGTCTTGTGAGGAAGCTTCATGATGGCAAGGAAAGGATGGCATGAGCAGAGGCTGGACATCACCTTTACCACCACAGATGGACAATAGCAGCAGAAGAGTGAGCCCATCTCTAACAAACAGTAGCTGGCTATAACACCCTTAAGTCTATCCCCAACAGCACACCTCCTCCAGCAAGGCTCTACCTCCTAAATTGCATCAGCTGGGAACCAAGCGTTCATAATACATGAGTCTATGCGGGGAGGGGGGTGCATCATTCCAACCACCACAGCAAACAGCATTCCTGAGGATGAGGCTGGAGTTGTCCTCTGGCCTCCACATGTACACACAGTATCCATATATTCATATGCACATGTGCACACACACACACACACGCATACAAAGACCTCCATTTCAGAGTGCTTGCAGTCTGTGGCATGCTGTGGTCTGTCTTCTAAACTGAAGCTCACATTTAATCACAACCTAAACAAGAGTAAGAGATGATTATGTTACGAGAGCCCTACGTTCACTAATGGACTACATCTTGGATAATAGTGAGAGTCCAGCTGACATTTTGTTTTGAGAGACACCACATATGACAGAATGAATGCCCTTACCAGATGTGGGCCTCTTTGCTCTTAGACTCCCCAGCCTCTAGAACTATGAGACAGAAATCTCCGTACTTTTAAATTTTACCCAGTCTTGGATATTATTACCTGGTCTCAGGTTATAGCAACAGAAAACAGAAGAAGACACTCCACTCTCAAGCTTTGATCAGAGGGGGGAGGGGAGGCTGGTGAAATGCTCTCTCCCTTGCTCAATTCTTGCTCTAACTAAACCTAACTTCTTCAAGCTCTGGGTTAGAAATCACTTCCTCTGTATTATGAGCTGAATTATGTCCCTTGTCAAATCTATGCATTGAATTCGTAATTACCAACTTGAAATATGACTGCATTTGGAGACAGGGACTTGTAAGAGGTATGTCAAGGTAAAAGTAGACCATATGGAGGGCTGGAGGGATTGCTCAGTGGTTAAATTGCTTGCCTGCAAAGCCTAACAACCCAGTACCCACATAAAGCCAGATGTACAAAGTGGCACATGCATTTGGAGTTTGTTTGCAGTGGCTAGAGGCCCTGGCATGCCCATTCTCTCTTTGTCTCTCTCTGATTGCAAATATGGGTTGACCCTAATTCATTATGAGTGGTGTCCTTATAGCAATAGGAATTCAGGACCCTCATGAAAAGAAAGTCATGCCAGGTATGGTGGTGCACGCCTTTAATCCCAGCACTTGGGAGGCAGAGGTAGGAGGATCACTGTGAGTTCGAGGCCACCCTGAGACTACATAATGAATTCCAGGTCAGCCTGGACTAGAGTGAAACCCTACTTCAAACAACAAAACAAAACAAAAAAAGAAAGAAAAGAAAGCCATGTGAAACCCCAAGAGAAGACAATAATCTATAAGCTAAGCAGACAGATCTTGGACAAAACCAACTCTGTTTACACCTTGATCTCAGACTTCCAGGTTCCAGATTTTGAGGAAATCAATTTCTGTTGTGGAAGCTCTGCAGTCTTTGATACTTTATTATGGAAGATTTAGCAAATGAACCTCCCCAGACACCCTTCATGACCGCACCACGACCAGGACTACCTTCTCATACTACCCTATAATTTTCTTTGCAATTTTCTTCTTTTTAAATAAGTCCCTATTTAGTATGGGGGGGGGGGTTAGGCAACGAGCAATCCTGAAGTTAGAAATTACAGTCTCTGCTTCATCAGTATCCAACCTGAATATTTGGCATAAACAAGGCATGAAGTATGTTTTCCATAGAGGGATGCAGGTATTAGTCCATTTTCTGCTGCAATAATAAAACATCTGAAGCTAAATAATTTGTAGACATATAAGTTTATTTTAGCAAATAGATACAAAGGAGATAAACCAAGACCTATGGACATGAAAATTGGGAGGACTAAAGAAGCAGGTCATGGAGTATAGACCTGTGGACATGGCAATTGGGAGGACTGAAGGAGCAGGGCATGGAGTCTAGACCCATGGACACGACAATTGGGAGGACTGAAGGAGCAGGACATGGAGTATAGACCTGTGGACATGACAACTGGGAGGACTGAAGGAGGAGGCATGGAGTATAGACCTGTGGACATGTCAACAGGCTTCTCTGAGCATAAGCCCCCCACACATTCACCTCTCTTAAAGCCTAGTTACCTCTCAAGGGGCCCACCACCTCTCAATCACATTATACTAGCCATTAACTCTCAACATGAGTTCTGGCAGATCGAAAACACAACAGATGGATATGAATAGGAAAATATTATGTCAGCTTCTAGAACTTTTAGGTAAACATAAACTCTCTCAATGGAGAAATGACATGAATTTGGAGAACATTTTTTTTCAGTTTACTGAACCCTAATATCTAATACTAATATTTTATTACCTCTCTAGGCCCATGCAATCAAGAATTCCAAACATTCCTCAGACTTGATCCTAGAGTCATTAGTCACTCAAGGACATTTTCTACCAACTCTCCTATCATTGTCCCTGGTTCTGTCATTCAGTCTTGCTATATGCCATTTCCCATAGGAGTGAGGGACCAGGATGAGAGGGTAATATGGAAGGAAGAAGAGAGAGAAGATTCACTATATCTTACTAACCCATAATCAAATATCTAAATTTAGCTGGTCCTGATGGCACAGGCCTGGTATCCCAGCACTGGAGTGGCTGAGCGAGGAGAATTGCACGTCCAAACTAGCCTGGGCAAAAAAAAAAAAAAAAAAAAAAAGCGAAGAGGGCTAGGGGTAGAGTGCTTGCTTATCATATGCAAGGACCTAGGTTCGATTCTCAGCATCACAAAAATTGAATGAATGAAATAAATCAGAACTTGATGGCCCTACTGCCACTACAGCTCAGGCCCATTTATGCAGGTTTCATAAGAAACAAATGGGTCACATCATTTTCCAGGTAGCCATCAAGTAGAGCAAATCGACAGAGCTTAAAAGAGTAATTCAAAACCAGAGAAGTCCTTGATAACATGGATTCTCAACCCATCCTTTTAGTAATTAAAACCACTCAATAGCCTCCAGACTGGAGCAGCTTATTTGGTAATTGAATAACAAATCATTCAAAGTTGTGACAGCCAGAGGCTCAATTAGGGTAAAGAAAACGATGAGCTCTTGAAAATATTTAGCTGTCAGTTAAGCGTTGCCTTTAATTACCATTGATTTTCATGATAGTATATTAACCCAATATGTCAATTTACACTTTGTCACACATTATTACGCACAGAGACTCACTTATTTTGCAGTATTGGAGGGGAGGGGAGGCCAGGAGTACTAGGAATAAATATAACTTCTTACATATGTATCTGAGTCTTCAGTCTTTGTGTGTGTGGTGTATATGTGCAACTTGTGTGTGTGTGTGTGTGTGTGTGTGTGTGTGTGTGTGCACATGCCAAAGTGCATGCATAGAGGTCAGAGGACAACCTCAGGTTGTTGGCCCTTACCTTCTACCTTACTTGAGGCCCAAGGGCTTCTGAGGATCCACCTGCCTCTGCCTCCCATCTTGCTATGGGTTCAGGGAATCCAAACGCAGGTCCTGATGCTTGTACGTAATTGCCTTGACCCACTGAGCTATCTTCCCAGCCCCTCATATCTGATTTGAAAAACTGTTTTTATTTTACTTTAGTTCACTTGTTCAGGCATCCTGACAACATTTTGGCTCCAAGCATTCACTTTGGAAGCAGTATTTTTAGTTACTGTCTCTCCAGATTGGTGGAGAAATAGGGCACAGAACTGACTGGATAAGGAAAGCAAGGAAAAGCTACTTTACAGTTTTCATTATTAATAGTCTACGAAGGCACCTCAAGACTTGGTTTGAGTTGAGAGAACCAAGCTAGGTCCTCTTTCATGCCACTTTCCACTCCACTCAAGACTTGGTTTTCCCATCTGTTACAAAACCTTTGTAGTCATTACTCTTCTCATCGCTGTGATAAAACGCCTGACAGGACGCAACTGGAGGAAGTATTTATTTAAGCTTACAGTTGAAGAAGACACAGTCCCTGATGGCAAGGAAAGTTGCACGAAGCAGCTGGTCACATTCAGCCCCAGTCAAGGAAGTGGAGTGATGAATGCTGGTGCTCAGATAGATTTCTGCTCTTTTTAAAAAATATTTTATTTATTTACTTATCTGAGAGAGAGAGAGAGAGGCAGAGAAAGAAAGAGAGAGAGAGAGAGAGAGAGAGAGAGAAGGGGCACGCTAGAGCCTCCAGCCACTGCATACAAATTCCAGATGCATGCGCCACCTTGTATAGCTAGCTTATATGGGTCTGGGGAATCGAACCTGGGTCCTCAGGCTTCAGAGGCAAGTGCCTTAACCACTAAGCAACCTCTCCAGCCTGATTTCTGCTCCTTATTCAGTGTGAGACCCCATCCCATGAGACCATGCTTCCCACACTGCTGGCAAGGCTTCCCACCTCAATTAATATAACCTAGAAGCTCCCTCACAGATGTGCCCAGAGAATGTCTCCCAGGAGATTCTAGATCAATCCAACCAAGTTAACCACAAAGATTAACACTGCCATTGCAGCCTTCACGCTCGACATCAGCCTCATCTTACCTCTCAGCAGTTTGATCAAACACAAATGAAATAGTAACCGGGCTTCTCGGGACTCAAAGGCCCAAGTGAAAGTATTTTTGGCGTCCCTATTCACTGTGAGGTGCTGTCCACTTAGACTGAAGTACAGAGCAGTCCCTTCTAGCAATTCCTGGCACTAGTGTCTCTGAGGGCTTATTAAAATCCGGGTTAATCACACAATAATTAAACATCAGTTACCATGAGTGGATGTCATGATGCTTTACCTAAATGCCAGTTACAAATGAGGAGTTTCGACTAGGTCATCGCAGGCATGCTTTCTGACACCAGTAAGGGACTCACACTAAGAGGCTGGCAAGACACCCTCCGAGGAGCCAGCTCTGGCTTTCCATCCTGAGTCAATGAACTCAAAATAATTTACATGACAGAAAATCTATTTCTGTCCAGCCTATAAAACTAATGGGAAACACCAGGCTTGGATGGAAAATGAGGATTTAAAAGGTCATGGATGTGTATGTCTTCTCTGTCTTCATTAGGGTCAATGCTACATATAATTATCAGGCTTCAAAAGAAACTACAAGAGACTTCTGGTCTAGGCATACAGGGATGGTTCAACATATGGAAATCAATAAATATAATACATCCCATTAATGGACTCAAGGGCAGAAAATCACATAATCACCTCAATAGATGCAGAAAAGGGTTTTGACAAAACCCAGCATCCCTTCATGATAAAGGTCCTGAAGATATTAGGAACGGAAGGAACACATCTCAACCTGATAAAAGTTATATATGACAAGCTGATAGCCAACATTTCTACATAAATCAAGAACAAGATGAGTTTTTTTTTTTCATGTTGTCTTATTCAATATAGCAGTGGATGCCTTAGCTTGCAAATAAAAAAAGACTTCCCATTCTTCCTTGATGAGGAAGAGTGGATGGAGAGGAGAAGGGAGAGACGTTAACAGGTTGGGTGTTGTCCTCGTGGCATCTTTCCTGTTGTTCCAGTGCGCAGCAGTTGATTTCCCTTTCACAGTGGCAAGCTCTTCAACAACGAGCCACAGTGGCTGCCGCTCTGTGTCTGGAACTTTAAACTTGCTTACATTTCTTTCAGTGTCAAACTTTACTTTTTCCCACATCTTTCTGCCTTTTCTTTTCTTTTCTTTCATTATAAATCTGAATCAGGGCAGCAAAGAGAAACCATGCCACAGACTTAATGCTTTTTTTTTTTTTTTCTGCCTTGAACTTTCTACCACCAAACACATGAGTCCGTCGCTTGTGAATTCAACCTGGCTCAGGTTCTCAGGACATGGGCAGATGCCTCCTGTTTCTTTGTCAGAATGTCATATGAGCTCCCTCTATCCCAGTTCCTCGTGAAGTTCTTTTTCTACTCAGGAGCCTCATGAGTCAAGTCTCCACGGTACACATGCCTCTTGGCCTTCTAGTCTTTCAAATACCAGTATGGTCCACTAAGCTCTGATGACAGCATTGTAAGATACACTACGTCCCAAATCCTTCCACATTCCTCCTGTAAACCAGTTCCAAAAAACTAAGAACAACATGGCCAGGTTTATTACAGCAATGGCCACATGTTTGGTAATAATTTTTTTGTGTTTGTCAGTTACTTTCTAGTTGCTGGGACAAAATACAGCTTGGAGAGGGAACAAGCAGATTTTTGCTTGCAGTTCTAGAGGGTAGAACCCTTCATGGCAGGAGCAGGGAGCCAGTGCCACAAGCTTCGGGTGCTGGTGCTAAGCTCCCTTTATCCTTTTTATTCAACCCAGAACACCTAGCTCATGGATTGGGTGACTCACAGTTGGGGGGGGGGTAGCCCATTAATTCCCACCTCAATTAATTTAATCTAGAAAATTTCTAAGAGATGTTTCCATAGTGAGTCTAAATCCTGTCAAGTTGATAGCCAGGGGTGAACCATTCCTGGGTATTTCCGTCACAGTCACACAAAAGTAATTAATACAGGGTCTGGAGAGATGGCCCAGTGGTCAAGGCACTTTCCTAAGAAACCTAAGGGGTTCAATTCCCCAGGACCCATGGAAAGCCAGCTGCACAAGGTGGCACATGCATCTGGAGTTTGTTTGCAGTGGCTAGAGTCCCTGGCAAACCTATATTTATTCTCTCTCTATCTCTCAAATAAATATAACACATTTTAAAATAATTGACACAGAGACTCTGTGAGGCCCTGGGAGTCATTCCCGACACTGTAAGTAACAGTAGCAGGGTCATAATAATTGTTAATGTTAAACAGAGGCTAAGGAGATCTCAGCTCAAGGGTGATCAAGTCAGGGGTAGCTGGTATGCTCTGAGCAAAGACAACAAACTACAGGGAGGAAGGGGAGTGAAAAGAGAAGTGGAGGGCGACGGAGAGAGAGGCTGAGCAAGCTTGCTGAGCTGGATGCTTTCCGTTTCCACTTGCCACCCAGCCCCCCTGGGAGTAGCTAAGCTGCCAGGCCTGGTTATCGCTTGCCGTCCATGTTAGCTTTGTTAGTCTTTGATTTTTTTGTAAACAAATCATTCATAACAGCAGCACTCCGGAGGCAGAGGTAGGAGGCTTTCAGAGAGTTCCAGGTCAGCCTGAGCTAGATTAAGTCCCTAGTTTGAAAAGTAAATAAAATTATTAACAAATCATTTGTAACTATAAGACCTTGATGAAATGAGATTTGGGGGCTCCTCTGCCAATGCAGTAATATATGATATGCCAATATACCAATAATTTTGGAGTGTTGCTGGATACTTGTCTAATGAATTTGATTAATGAAACTCACAGAGCAGAGGATAAGGTTCAGAAAAGATTTTATGATAGTTTAGAGCTTTGGGTGGGAGAGGTTTATGAGAAAGGGGCTTAAGGAAGGGAGGAAGGGAGGGAGGGAGGAAAGGAAGGAAGGAAGGAAGGAAGGAAGGGAGGGAGGGAGGGAGGGAGGGAGGGAGGGAGGGAAGACATTGACAAGCTTAGAACTTAAAAGAAGGAAGAAAAGCAGATTGCCCAGGGAAGCAAGAGGGTCATTTGAGAGGCTCACCCAAAGACTGAGGTTGGGGTTTTGTGTAACTGATTTAGGCAGTTTAGTACGGGTTGGGTCAGGACTTTCTGCTCAGAAATCCTAATTCTGTAGGAAGGGCCTTCTCAGAAGGACGTGGAAGGACTCCCTAAGGAGGCAGAGGTCAGGAAAGGAAGTGGAATCACCTCGACTTCCCCTACAGGGACAATGCCTGCATTTAGCCAAGAGAAAGCTATTCACTGTGGGGCCCTGTCACCCCTAAACTGCCTCACTGATACTTTAGCAGGCATTATCAAAGCTTGAATGCACTTTTTTTTTTTCAATCATTCATCCTCTCACTTTCTCAAGAAACACTTAAATGAACAAGTTAGTAAGCAGAAACCTAGAAGCAGCCGCCACCAGCTCGGTTCTTCTGAAATTCTAGCGAGGTTTCCGCTCCCAATCACATAAGAACAAGAGAAATGCTGGGTTAATCCTGCACCCAATACTGCCTAGGACTCCCCAGGACGACGGTATCTGGACAGACACCCACGTCCTAAGAGGACAACCTGGACAGCCCAGGGGGACACCTGCGTCGTTCTCTACTGAAGAGCTCTCTGCCCCTCAGACTGTCTCCACGAGAAAGGCCTTAGAGCGTCTCCACTTCACGGACAAGCCGGCAAGGCCAGGCGTCCCAGGCAAGGGCAGAGCGACTCGTCTAGACAAAGCCGGCGGCGCGGGGACCAGCGGGGGCTCGGGGCCGGGCCGGGGCGCGCGGGGCGGCGGCGGCCCTCGGGGAGGCGTCTGCTCCGCCAGGCGCTGACCCCAGCGTCCCGCCCCGGAGCTCCCGAGGGAACCGCGCTTTCCTCCCGCTCGGCTCTCGTTTCTCACGGAAAGGACAGAAATGGCTCCCTGGGCGACTCGTCCGCGGACCGTCTTCCCTCGGCCACACGCGACCCGGACGCAGCGGCTCTGCGCTCGGCCTCCCGAGGCCGCGGTGCTCCCGAAACACGTCCCGGCCGCCGCGGGCGCCTGCGATCCCACCGGGCCCGGGTTCCGGCTCCAGACCGCCCTCCTGAGGCCCAGAGCTGGCAATGGAAGTGCCGTCCCAGGGACAGGCTTGATCAAAGTACACACCCACAACCGCCCTATGTGTAGCTCATTTTGTATTGGAGGGTGTTATGTAGAAATATGACAATAGAAAAGATGCAGGAGGCTGGCATGGCAGCACATGCCTTTAATCCCAGCACCTGGGAGGCAGAGGTAGGAGGCTTGCCATGAGTTCAAGGCCACCCTGAGACTACATAGTGAATTCCGGGTCAGCCTGGGCTAGAGCAAGAACCTATTTCAAAAACAAACAAACAAACAAACAAAAACAAACAAACAATAAAAAGATGCAGGAAGTCAGTGGAAGGATGGAAAGGGCTCTCAAAGTGAATCACAGAGAAACTCCTGGAACCCTGATCAAATTACACTTGAATTCCACCCTGTCACAGACTTCTTCAATTCCATGAAAATGTTAGTTGACTTTATTAATTCTTAAATTAAGCCTGTTTGTCTATTTCTGTTGTCGTTGTTGTTGAAGACAGTTTTGCTAAGTTGCTCAGGGGTATCTCCAACTCATGCACTCAAGGTCCTCCCGCACAGCCTCCTGAGGAGCTGGGACTGCAGCCATCACCATATCTGGCTAAAACAAGCCAGTTTGAGCTATGTTTTTCTGTTACTTGCAGCCACAAATATCTTTGATCCAGTGCATTAAGGTTATGTATTTTTGCAACTACAGTTCACTGCTTAGAGTCCTGGGTCTCAAGATGGGGTCCCTGAGCCAACAGGCCCCAACGTTGCCTGGGAGCTTATTAGAAATGTAGAATCTCAAGCTCTCTTCCAGATCAACTGAGTCCGAAGCTGCACTGTAACAAGAGCCTCATGTGTCTGTGTAAGCACTAGAGTTTCAGAAGCATCGGCCTGTGTGACAGGGAGACCACAGTAAGAAAAAGACAGACATGATAGCCTGGCTTTTCTGACTGGGCTAGATTCCCTGCTGTGGGGACCTCTCTCTCTCTCTCTCTCTCTCTCTCTCTCTCTCTCTGTGTGTGTGTGTGTGTGTGTGCTACATATGCATGCATTTCATGTGTACAAGTGTGGAAGACAAAGGAGGGCATCCTGTGTTCTCCTCTATTACTCTTATGACTTATTCAGTCTCTCACTGAACCTGGAGCTAAGGCTGTCTTGGGGTTAGACTGGCTAAGCAGTGAAGCGTAGCTGTCCTCTTCGTCTCTGACTCCTTAGCGCTGGGGTTACATGCATGTGCAGCCAAGGCCAGGTTTTTACATGGATGCTGGGGAACAAACTCAGAGCCTCATGCTTGTGCAGTGTGGTTAGAATCAGGTGTCCCCCATAAACTCATGTGTTCTGAATGCTTGGTCCCCAGTTGGTGGCAATTTGGGAGGTGGAGCCTTGCTGGAGGAGGTGTGTTGTTGGGGGTGGGCTTAAGGGTGTCATAGCCAGCTCCTCTTTGCCAGATCTGGCTCAGCTCACTCTCCTGCTGCTGTTTTCCACCTGCTGTGGCAGAGGTGACGTCCAGCCCCTGCTCATGCCATGCTGTCCCTGCCATCATGAAGCTTCCCCTGGAGACTAATCCAAAATAATTTTTTTTTCTCCCATCAGCTGCTTTTGGTTGGGTGTTTTGTCCCAATATTGAGAAGGTAAGTGCAAAAAGCAAACGTGCTTATCCACTGAGCCATCTCACCAGCCCTGCAAGGGGATTTACGCCCTTCAGGAGATCACTGTCTGAGACAACACTCATTACTTCATCACATAAATGAAGGTTAAGTACCAATCAGGCAAGTCTGATCTTTTGACACTGCAATATGGTATTGTCATCTACAAAATCCATGCTTAAGAACTGTTGAAAGTGAGTTTAAAAATGCAAAAAATTCTTATTATGCTCATCAAGTTGCCCTCTAAATAGTTATGTTTATGCCCATGTATTTGTGCCGCTCTCACTTTTGGTGGTGACCACTGGGGAGACTCAAAACTCACCAAAGTTCTGAGAAGAAGTGACAGTGGAGTGTTCAGCACTAAGTAAGACATCTCTGTCACAACCTCCAAGGCTCAGGCACCATTGCGGAAGAGATGGAGGAAAGAATGTGAGAACCAAAGGAAGGGGAGGAGTGCTTTGGAATGCTGTCCTCCAGACACAAAGTGACCAGTGCATTCATGAGCTCACAGGGCCTGTAGTTACCTTGACAACGCCTGCGCAGTGTTGGGCCCATCTCCATGTTGTCAAGAGCGATGGGCAAGGGCCATACAACAAAATCCTTATAATGTTTAAATTAACTTTAAGACTTGGTGTTGGGCCATACACACAGCTGTCCTTGGCCCTTGGCCACATGAAGCCCACCCGCTGCACGTAGGATGTGCCTGAATGTGGAGAGGCACAGCAGCCACAGGGCCAGTCAGTGTAGCCATGTGGTGAGGCCAGCTGTGCTATGAAGACTGGAGGGGTGACGAGAGAAAGGTGGGGCAGAGGAGGGGGAGGAGTCCCGCAGAGGAAAGCAGATACAGAAGGTCTTCACGTAGGAAGGGGCTCGGTGGTTTAAGGCGCAGGCTTGGAAAGCCTGATGGCCTGAATTCAATTCCCAGGGCACCCACTTAAGCTGAATGCAAAAAGTGGTGCAAGTGTCTGGTGTTCATTTGCAGTGGCAAGGCACCCTAGCCTGCTCACACACACACACACACAAATAAATTTTAAAAAATAAAAGAAAACAGATTGAGCAGCAGTGTCTTACCTCCAGCTACTATGTCTATCAAATATTGTCTAAATAGCTAGGCATAGTGGCTCATGACTATAATACTAAGTCTCAGGAGGCTGAGGCAGGAGGATCATGAATTCAAGGGCCAGCTTGTGCTACATAGTGAGACCATGTCTTTAAACTTTTTCTAGGGCTGGGAAGATGGCTCAGCAGTTTGTAAAGCCTGCTGGCCTGGATTTGATTCCCCAGTGTTCACATAAAGCCAGATGTACAAAAGCATGCATCTGGAGTTCCTTGGCAGTGGTAAGAGGCCCTGGCATGCTTGCTCTCCCTCTCTCCCCTTCTCTTTCTCTCTCTCCCTCTCTCTCTCCCTCCTTCCTTTCCTTTCTCCCTCCTCCTAAATAAATAAATAAATAAATATATTTTAACAGTTTCCAAATAACTCTTATTACTCCAGGTAGTTCTGTGACTCGATGGAGAAATGAGGCAGACCGTTGATTACTGTCTCATAGCTTCGAATCCATTTTATCCTGTTAATTGCTGTTCTTTCAGGGGCCATATTACAATTTTTTTTTATTTTTACAGTGCTGGGGATCAAACCCAGGGCCTGTACAAGCCAGGTAAGTGTTCTACCATTGAACTACACTCTGAACACCCTGTAACATTTTCTTTATTTCTTTTTTTGCTCTGTGAATGTGTGGTCTGTGTCCATGTTTTCATCCGTGTTCACATGTGTGGGAGCATTTGTGTGTGCGTTGGTATGGGGGCGTGTGGGGTCCAAACTTGATTTGGGTATGCTCTTCAGCTTATTTATTTTTTAGCTATTTATATTTTTTTAATTTATTTGACAGAGAGAAAGAGGGGGAGAGAGTGAGAATGGGTGTGCAGGGCCTCCAGCCACTGCAAAGGAATTCCAGATGCATGTGCTCCTTTGTACATCTGGCTAACATGGGTCCTGGGGAATCGAACCTGGGTCCTTTGGCTTTGCAAGCAAACACCTTAACAGCTAAGCCATCCCTCCAGTCTTCCGCTTATTTTTTTTTTTTTTTGAGGTAGGGTCTCACTCTAGCCCAGGCTAACCTGGAATTCACTATGGAGTCTCAGGGTGGCCTCAAACTCACGGCAATCCTCCTACCTCTGCCTCCCAAGTGCTGGGATTAAAGGCGTGCGCCACCACGCCCGGCAATCTCAGTTTATTTTTTGAGACGAGGTTTTTCACTGAACCTGCAGCTCACCAGTTTGGCTAGTCAAGCTGAACCAGTAGGCTCTAGGGATCATGCAGTCTTCACCTCCCAGCACTGGGATTACAGGTATGTGCCACTACACCTGGCATTGTCACATACCTGCTGGGGACCTGAATTCAAGTCCTCTTGCTTGCGCAGGAAACACTTTGCCCTCTGAGCCATCTGCCCAACCCCCTGCCACGTATTTTTGAAAGTTCTTATTTTATCAGCTCAGTGTCTTTCACTTTAGTGTCCTCTCTTTTGGAGGCTTTGAGGCAAGCCCTTGGCACATACCTCTGCCTAATTGCAAAAAGTCCTGTAGCTAGGTCGAAGATCTGCATGCTGCTGTTGTTTTTAACAACAGAATAGATTTCATGTCAGGAGATTCTACCTATCATTCTTGATTCCAGAGGAAATCCATCCCTTATTTCCCAGACTTCACGCTAATCTCTGGGGAAGGACTCCAAGCAGTCCAGTGTGTCGTGCCTGTACTCATTCCATATCCAGGGACCCAGGGTATCCATGTGCCATGCCTGTACTCATTCCATATCACGGGACACAGAGCACGCTGATTGGCTAGGCAGAGTCACATGTCTATCACATGGCAAAGGAAACAGGTACCCTTGATTCTTTCCTTTTTCTACATTCTATTCATTTACTGAGAGAGAGAATGGGTACACCAGGGCCTCCTGCTACTACAAACGAACTTTAGATGTATGTGCCACTTTGTGTGTCAGGCTTGCATGGGTCCTGGGGACTTGAACCCAGGCTGGCAAGCTTTGCACACAAGTGCACTCAACCACAGGGCCATCACCCCAGCCCAGTTCCCTTGATGCTATCATGAGATTTGAGAAGGGAAACAGTGAAAGCTAGACCAAGAATACTAGCGATGACTATAATGTTCGTCCTAGACAAATGCTTGCTCAACCACATTCAACCTCCACTGCTCTCATGTTGAGAGCGTTGCCTCAGCTACGCACACGGAAGCTGTCAAGTCTGGGAAGAGGTAAGAAGAAGAAAATGTAGGCAATTGTCTTTTTCCACAATTATAGAGTCATACAGGAGGTGTAGCCCATGGCAGACGCTCAGTTTTTATAACATGATTCCCCATAATTCTGCCTTCTGTTTGTCCTGCACAGCATCTCCCTTTGCTCATTATCATGATCTGGGTCTTGAGGCTGATGCCCAGTCATGTGTAGCCTGGGATCCATGGAGTTCAGATTAGGGGAGACAGTCCTCTGATCTCCCAGTCTATATAGTCCTGACCATAACACAGCCTCATGATGTCTCCAGGCTCTGGAAGCGTGCTCCCATTCCTTTTACCTTCAAGTCTAAGGACGGGGCAGCTTCCATCTGCCGGGACCTGATGATGTCATGTCTGTTAGTGCCTTTGCTCTGCCCACCTTGTTCCATAAAGCAGTTAAGCTCATAGCAGATGTCTTGGCTTAAAGTCTTGAGTGTGCCATGATCCTGACCCACAATTTCCTAGGTTAATTTTCTTTTTACCTCTGTGCCATACAAATAATATATCACTATATAGAAAGTATATGAAAATATGAAAAGGAAAGAAAATATTTGAACTTAACCTCTAGGTGAGATGACATCATTGGCACATGCCATTCATATATTTTTAATTTTTATTGACAACCTCCATACCTATAGATAATATATATCATGATCATAATCTTCTCCCACCACCCTCACTTTTCCCCATACCCCATGTCCCCTCCTCTGAATCCTTTCTTTCCAACTTGTCCCCTTATATATTTTTTACTTATTTTATTCATTTGAGAGAGAAACAGAGAGAGAAACAGGCAGATATATAGAGAGAATGGGTATGCCAGGGCCTTCAGCCACTGCAAACTCCAGACTCATGAGCTACCTTGTGCATCTGGCTTACGTGGGTCCTGGGGAATGAAGCCTGGGTCTTTTGGCTTTGCAGGCAAACGCCTTGATGACTAAGTAATCTCTCCATCCCTCACCCCCTATATTTTGATGTCATCCTTTTATCCCTCCTACTATACAGGTCTTAAGTACACAGTGTCAGTCACTGTGAGGTCATGAGTGTCATGGGGACTTTGTCTGGAAGATAGTATTGTAAGCACTCCTTCCCTTCTTTTGTGTCTTACATTCTTTCCAGCTCCTCTTCTACAGTGGTCCCTGAACCTCACTGAATATTTTATTCTTTGCAAGCCATATATATATATATATGGCTGAAGAGATGGCTCAGCAGTTAAGGTGCCTGCTTGCAAAGCTTGAGGACACAGGCTCAATTCTCCAGGAACCACGAAAGCCAGATGCACAGGATGACACATGCATCTGGAGTTCATTTCCAGTGGCTGGAGGCCCCGGCACTCCCATTCTCCATCTCCTGCGTCTTTCTCTCTCTCTCAAATAAATAAATAAATAAATTTAAAGGTTTTAAAATACATATGCAGGTAGATGTTTAAAAATAAAAGTGGAATGATTATTAGTTTTTTAATATATGTGTGTATGATGTATGTGTGTGAGAGAGAGAGAGAGAAAGGAAGAAAGAAAGAGAGAGAAAGAGTAGGTTTATGAATGCCGTGGTGTATACATGGAGGTCTGTTGTTTGTAGTTACATACTCCAGGTCAGCTGGCCTGTGAGCTTTCAGGAATTTTCCTGTCTCTGCTTCCCATCTCAGTGTAGATATGCTGGGATTACAAATGCAAGTCACTGTGTCTGGATTTATGTGGGTTCTGGGATCTAAACTCAGGTCCTCATGCTCATATAGGAAGCACTGAACCATCTCCCCAGCTTCTCATTAGTTTTTTTAATAGCTTTATTTATTTATTTGCTAGGAGAAAGAGAGAGAGAGAGAGAGAATGGGCACTCCAGGGCCTCTTAGCACTGCAAAAATTTTCTAGACACAGCACTACTTTGTGCATCTGGCTTTGCATGATCATTGGGGAATTGAACCCAGGCAGGTAGGCTTTGTAAACAAGTGCTGCAAACTGCTAAGCCATCTCTCCAGCCCTTATTAGGTGTTTGAATGGTAAATTCAAAAGGAAAATACTGATTAAAACAGTCTTCCTTGTTAAAATAAATGATCAGAAGCTAACTGTTTTCAAATTAAAGTCATTGAAAAGTTATCTTTGCAGAACATTGGTGCCAGCATAACTTCACTTTCTTATAAACAATTGCAAAATAGTTATTTTCAGAGCTCCCTTCTAGACAACTAACTTAACTTTCAAGCCAAGAACAATAAATATAGTGAATATTTTTGGATGGAACTTGTTTTCAATGAATGTTGACATTCATAATACAGAGGGGGGTAAAGTGCAATGATACAGGCTGTTTTCTATCCTATTTCTATCCACAGACACATACTGAATTCTAAAGGAAGATACAGGCTTTTGTCCAGGCACTTCATTTTGAAAGAATAAGAAATGTTGCTAAGCTCTGGTGGGTATTCAAAATAAAACAGGGGCTGGAGAGAGGGGTTAAGGGTTTACTTGTAAAGCCTAACAACTTGAGCTCAGTTGCCCAGAGTCCAAGTAAAAGCCAGATGTACAAAGTGGTGCATCCATCTGGAGTTCATCTGCAGTGGCCCTGGCTCGCTGTCTCTCTCTCTCTGTATCTTTCTGCTTGCAAATAAATAAATAAATAAATAAATAAATAAATAAATAAATACAAAAGTCATGTATTGTACTTTCTGTATCAGCATTGCCTTTAAATGGGGCTACAGGATGAAAAACTTGTATCTATGAGAAGTGAGGCGAACAGGTCTCCTCACATGACTGAACTCAGTCTCAAATATCTTTCTCATCATCTGGTAGTCTTAACAGGTGCAGTATGTATGGAGACAGACCACTTCAGAAACTGACACAATCCTGTACACATGGGTAGACCCCATGTATCCAAAATAATCTAAAATAACAAAGCAGTTAGCCATCAGAAAGAACTGAGAGTGCTGGAGAGATGGCTTAGAGGTTAAGGTGCCTGCAAAGCCAAAGGACCCAGGTTTGATTCACCAGGACCCACGTAAGTCAGATGCACAAGGTGGTGCATGCGTCTATAGTTTGTTTGCAGTATCTAAAGGCCCTGTTACACCCATTCTCTCTCTCTCCCTCTTTTTCTCTCTCCCAAATAAATAAATAATAATAAAATCTTTTAAAAAAGAAAAGAAGAACTTGGAAAGACTCATATAAACTGTTATGGTTTAGGTGTAAAATCATACCATCCACTCCCTAAATGCTCATTATTGAAGGCTTGAATCCTGTCACAGCAGAGTTTGTAGGTGGGACTTTTTGGGAAGTGAGTCAATCATGTGTGCTCTCCTTGGTCAATGACTAATCCATTAGTGGATTCATGATTTGTTGGCATTAGTGGGAGATGGCTGAAAGATTTAAAGGCAAGGTCTAGGTAGAAGAGCTGGGTTGCTATGGGTGTGCCTTTGAAGGGAATGCCTGCTCCCAACTCCTTGTTTTTGTCCTCTCTGCCTCCTGTACATCATAAGATGAGTGGCTGTGCTCCACATACCATCATGAGGTTTCTAATTTTCCAGAGGCCAAATAGCAATGTAATCCGCTGACCACAGAGTGAAACCTCTGCAACCTTGAGCCAATATAGGTCTTTCCTCCTTTGAGCTTATGTGCTCAGGCATTTTATCCCAAGGAGCAGACGCCTAACAGACACTCCAGGAGCCCTCAGCATCCCATCTAACCAATTCTGTGATCTAGAATCTTCACTCCTCCCTTCCAGTGATACTCCTTGTGCTGTTCTCACTGTTTTCAATATTGCTTTGGAAAGTGACAGAAAACATGAGTTTATTTCCCCTTTTGCTCAGTCTCTGGCCCAGTGAATTCAATTTTCTGAGGCATTGGCATTGATTTTTACCGTTATTCCTAAGGGATTTCTTCTGGCATGCACCATTTCTCTGACTCACCCAACACTGTCTCATGGCTCTGGAAAAGAAGATGGAAACTCTACTTCTTTGGCTTGGTTTCCCCACTTGAAAAGGGAACCATCAGGGCAGCCAGAGATTTGACTCCTTCATCTATACAGTCCTTGTAAATGTTGTCTGGTGGTATCTTCTCTGTATTTTTCCAGTTGCCAGAACTTTATGATTATTAGACTGTTTAAAGGCCTGAAAGACACCCAGCAGCAGTGATAACATGGGCCTACGACCAGTGCAGCAGCCTCTGGGGTGTTTCTGAGTATGCACACTAGTCACTCTGCTCCCCTGGCCTTGGTTCAGACTCCATTGCCCAGAACTGTGCTCTCAGACACCCACATTCTCTGTGCATCCCCGTCGGCAGGCTTTTCACGGGGTTGACATGATGGCATGCTTTTGCCACGTGTTAGCTCAAATTGCTCTCCACACCCCACAGCCTTCCCTCCACTCACCACTCTGCAGATCAGTTGTAGGCATTTGGCAATCTAAAGTCTACCTGAGAAGTGCTTAGGGACACCAGTGTGCCATGTCATTCTCCCCATGAAGCAGGAGTCTAGAGTTTGACGTTACCAAGACAGGTTTTCACTGCTTCATGCCAAAGGACAGAAAATAATAATTTTTTTTTTCAAGATAGGGTCTCACTCTAGTTCAGGCTGACCTGGAATTCACTATGTCATCTCAGGGTGGCCTCGAACTCATGGTGATCCTCCTACTTCTGCCCCCTAGGTGCTGAGATTAAAGGCATGCGCCACCTCGCCCGGCAAAAAAATTAATTTTTATTTGTGCGTGCGTGCATGTGTGTGTGTGTGTGTGTAGGGGGCTCAGCAGGGGCTCTTGCTTCTGCAAATAAATGCCAGAAGTGTGGGTCACTTTTTGCCATGGCAAACGACTCTGGCACATCCCTACACACACACACACACACACACACACACACACACGTACAAATAAGATTTTTTAAAAATAAAAACAGATTTATTAGAGGGAGAGAGGGGGTGCCCTCCTGCTACTGCAAACAAATTCCAAATGCACGCATCACTTTGGACAACTGGCTTTACATGGGTACTGGGGAAGTGAACCCAGGCTGTCAGGCTTTGCAAATTGCCTTTGAGCATCAAGCCATCTTCCCAGCCCTTAAACTTTTTCAATGGGCCTGGGGTAGGAGGCATGCATAATTAAAGTGGGCTTGGAGCAGAAGGCCTGCATAATTAAGCAGTCCTTGTCAGGGTAGTCTGACTGCCCACTGACTGAGCTCAGGTTCTGAGATGTGCTCTGAACAGCACTGCACTGCTTAAGGGAAGCGACTGGCTTTCTGTTAAGTTTGCTCGAGCCTTGCCTTTGTCGGTAATTGCTCATTACTGCGAGGGTGAAGAGAGGTAGACCTCCCTAAGCTTTCCTTCACGTAGAAGTGATTTCAGTTCCTTGTCATAAAGATGGTCACTGATCAGCCCAAGTGTCCCTGGTATCCATGTGACTGTAGATTTAAGACAAGGACCAAAACAGGACATTGCGTCAATGCTGATGGTAAGAAGACGCCTAGTGGGGACAGACACCAGATGAAGGCAGAGGTGCCAGGCCAGGCTTTCCGTCACTTTGTAAGCCCAAGTGAGCAGTCAGCACTTTTTAGCCGAAGCAGTTTCTAAGTGGCTGCTGTAAGAACTGGTCAAAAGAGATGTAATCTCTGATCTTTCGCTAGCATTAGGACAGATGGCCTCTTTCTATTGAATTCCTGCCATGAAGGTCATGTTGTAAATGGAGCCAACAGGGATGACCTGACAGAAGTGTAGCCTGTCCTGGTAGAATGTACTGAAGAGAGGCACTTGTGTCCCTCCCTTTGGTAGTCACATTATCAGGACAACAGACCCCAGATTGGAATTCTCCCAGGAGTCTCATGCTGGAGAATAGGAAAGGCTGGGGCCCTGGTGCCAGTAAGAAGCAGAGTTTGTCTGCTGGAAAGAGATCTCACAGTTCTGACAACTCGTCAGACAACCTGGTAGGAGGCAAGGATGGACTGTGGTAGTGTAAATATCAAATGTCCCCATAGCCTCAGGTGCTTGTGGTTAAGTTTCCTACTTAGATCTCAGCTCGGAGCATTTGGGAGGTGGAACTGCTGGAGGGGTGTCTCTGTGGGAGGGCCTTGGGGTGGAGTCCAGCCCTAAGCATGCAGAGTCAGCTCGCGCTCGCTGGCTGTTGCCTCTCTGCTGTGGATGCGTGGTGACGTGAGCAGCTTCCTTTGCTCTGGTAGAGCCTCCCCTGGTCTGTAAGCCTGGAATCAACCCTTTCCTCCCGTAAGCTGTGTCTGGTCAGGTGTTCACTCTAACAATGTAAAGGTAATGGTAACAAGGGCTAATACCAGGCAACTCCGCACACGGGCTCGGGTTATGTAGCTTGTCTAACCCTCTGTCCTCTTTACCAGACTCCAAAGATGGACTGGGCTGCCACTGGACCTCTTTGTTCCTCTTCCCTATGTGGCCACAATAAATAAATCTCTTTCTTCTTTTCACTATTACTTGATTCTTTTTTAATCACTTTTTTAAAAATTTATTTGCAAGCAGAGAAAGAGAGAGAATGGGCATACCAGGACCTTTCGCCACTGCAAACAAACTCCAAACACATACTTTGTGCTTCTGGCTCAACATGGGTAGTGGGGAATCGAACCCAGGACTGTAGGCCTTGCAAATAAGCACCTTTAACTACTGAGCCGTCTCTCCGGCCCTTACTTGTGTCTTTAATCACTTATTGAGGTTGTGTGACCAAACTTAGCATGTTAGGGTTACCAGGGTTCAGGTCTAGACCCTAACAACTCCAGTTGTTAAAAACACCTGGAAGCAACCATATGTGAGGCTCTGAGCTCCGCATTAGAGGAGTCAGAATGACAATCTTCTCCTGTGTGCATGTAAATGCTCTTGAGTTGATTTTTAGATGAGTCACTGAGCTCACTGACTACCTTCTCATGTGTGCATGTAAACACTCTTGAGTTGATTTTTAAAAATATTTTTATTTATTTAGTTGCAAGCAGAGAGACATAGAGGAATAGAGACAGAGAGGATGGGTGTGCCAGAACCTCCAGCCTCTGTAGATGAATTTCATTTGGCTCTTGGGCAAGCGCCTTAAACTGCTTATCCATCTCTCCAATCCTTGAGTTGATTTTTTTTTGTCACTCTATTTCATAAAAAGAATCAATAGCTAATAACATCAATTAGGTTAAGTTCAGAGCCATAAATCCTAAAGCTAATTTAAGATTTGTCCCCTAGTCATTCAACCACTCTTTTATCTTCTCATCTGTCTGCACTCAGGCCCACACTTATCTTCCCGACCTATGGCTTTGATGCTTAGTTGTACAATAAGTGACTCAAGTAGACCAAATGAATGGCGCTGTGAGCACATTAATGCTTCTGACCCTCTAATGTGGTCTTTTAAATAGGTTGTGCATGTATAACACTGCAGCAGACCATCTGTACTGGGTATTTAAATCCTGTAATGAAGTGGCTGGGGTCCTCATTGTTTATTTACATGATGCAGACAGCCTCACTTCTAAATGCTAATTCAATCTTCAGTCACTGCTTTGTGGGCTCCGGAGCTCTAATGCCTGCAAAAGAAACGTTTGCCGTTTCTGATGGCACTATTAAAAGAAAATTGTTCCCAAAGAAATTCTTAGCTCCTGATTGGGGGGGGGGGGGACGAGGGGAGCTAAATCACTATAAATTATGGAATGGGAAATTGCAAATGCATCTTACACTCTCTTTATCAGATGTATTGTTTTATTACATCTGTCCAAGTTGAGCTTGCACCTATTTTGGAAAAGCTTTTCACAGCTTTGAATGAAGCCCCAGTGGAGATAGAAAGGGGCTGCATAATTGGAGGAGAGAGCAGAGCCCTGCCTTGCAAACTCGAGGCAGGGTCTCATCCGGTGATTTGATTCGTCCATGCCTCCAGCAAAAGACGAGGGTGACACACAGGGCGGGGGGGTGGGTGGGGGGGAGAGGAAAGAGCACAAGCAAAGCGCAGGCGAGGGGCCCGTCACGGGACAGCAGGCGACCTGGCAGAACCGTAAGAAACTTGGGAAGAAAAGCTGGGGTCTTTCCCCTGGGGAGGAGCTGGAGGACAGGAGGGGTAAGGGATGAGGCATCCTTTCAACCTGGATAAGCACAGACAGCGTGGCTGTAAGCTTTGATCTCACAGCCGTGGCAGAAAAGGCAGCCACTGCTCTCTTCTGTTCATGTCTGAGGGAGACTTCAATGGACTCAGCTGTTCTGTAGGCACTGTGTCATTGGTCACCCAGCGCACGTACTGGGCAAGGCCAGCAGGGGGACCCCGAGATTAATGGGTGGGTTCCGAGCTGCAGGGGCATGGGCTCCCACACCTGGGATTTCTCAATCTGGTTTGTGACAGCCTTTGCTTGTTTTTTTCTATGGCTTCTTCGACCTATCTCCCCCCAGCTCCCTCTCTTTCCATAAAACATTCCTGACTCCCAAATATCCCTGCACACACCCCCATGCTGCATATCTATTATTCCACCCAAATTGTTTGAAGGTTTATTCAGAAGCATTTTATCAAAGAGTTCAAGTTTGGCATTCTGGTGGCATATCCCATGGCGGGTAGACAAGGGAGGCCCCAGTGTGGGTCAAAGATTAGAAATCATGCTGAGTGAAAGCTTTATGATTGCCAAATGAAAAGGCTCATAATTGGCAAGAAAAAGGCTCATAATTTGCAAACCCTGTTGGCCTGGGTTCCATTCCCCAGTACTCGCATAAAGCCAGGTGCAGAAAGTGGTGCTTGTATCTGGAGTTCATTTGCAGCAGCAAGAGATCCTGGTGCATCTGTATGCACACACACACACACACACACACAAATAATTTTTAAAGGCTTATCCTGGCTTGGAGAGATAGCTCAGCAGTTTAAGGCACTGCCTGCAAAGCCTGCTGGCCAGGGTTTGATTCTCCAGTACCCACGTAAGGCCAGATGCACAAAGTGGTTCATGCATCTGGAATTCATTTGCAGTAGAAAAAGGCCCTGCCTGTCTCTCTTTTAAATAAATAAGTAAAAGCAAATAAATATTAACAACAAACAGGACTGGAGAGATGCCTTAGCAGTTAAAGCACTTAACTGTGAAATCTGAGGACCCACGTTCAATTCCCCAGGACCCACGTAAGCTAGATGCACAAGGTGGCGCATGCGTCTGGAGTTTGTTTGCAGTGGCTGGAAGCCCTAGAGTGCCCAATTCTCTCTCTCTCTCTCTCTCTCTCTCTCTCTCTCTCTCAAATAAATAAGTAAATAAAAGAACAAAAAAAAAAACAGATTTGGTCTTAATAGTTTCTTCTTTGGTTGTGCTGGGGACCCAGACTGGACCTCACATATGAGAGGCAAACACACAAGCCCTGGACCACATCCTCAGCCTGCTACCATGTTTCTTAGACAGCAAATTTACAATACAAAACAAGACAACTAGGAAACAGCTACTCGTAATTAATGCTTGCTCACATTAAAATATTGCCTCTGTTAATGACTCTGTTATAATTAACACATGGGAATGATAAAATAGATGATCTTAAGACCCCTTCCTATTTTAAAATTGTAGGAATCTATCATTCAGCACATTACAATGCTAATTTATATTTTATTAAACCTAAGTTTCAAAAAGATTAGGAGCAAATTTAAAATCAACCCCAAACTCAGAGAAAAGCATATCTGATTAATATGTGTGTCAGTGAGTCAAAAACAGAAGTTGAGGGCTGGAGAGATGGCTTAGCGGTTAAGCGCTTGCCTGTGAAGCCTAAGGAGCCCGGTTCGAGGCTCGATTCCCCAGGACCTACGTTAGCCAGATGCACAAGGGGGCGCACGCATCTGGAGGTCGTTTGCAGTGGCTGGAGGCCCTGGCGCGCCCATTCTCTCTCTCTGCCTCTTTCTCTCTCTGTCTGTCGCTCTCAAATAAATAAATAAAAATAAACCAAAAAATAAAACTAAAAAAACAAAACAGAAGTTGATCACAAAAAAGCAAAATTTACAAGTTTCTGGGGAGGGAGGAGGAGGGGATTAATACAGTGAAAGTACATAATACACTTATATGAAAATGTTTTTATCAAACTGGCTACTGTGTACAATGAACGTATGCCAATACACTAAAATGCAGAATACTTAAAAAAGATTTTTTAAAGTAAAGTTTAAGTTATATAAAGCCAGGCTCATCCTTATTTAAGAAATAATGACAGGAGCTGGAGAGATGGCTTAGCAGTTAGGGGCACTCAATGGCAAAGTACAACGACCCAGGTTTGGTTCCCCAGGACCCAGGTAAGCTGGATGCACAAGATGGCACATGCATCTGGAGTTCATTTACAGTGGCTAAAGGCCGTGGCCATTCTCTCTCTCTCTCTCTCTCTCTCTCTCTCTCTCTGCGTCTCCCTCTCCCTCTCAAATAAATAAATAATTTTTTTCAAAAAAAGAAATAATGACAAAGAAGAGCTGGAGAGATTGCTCCATGGTTAAAGGCACTTGCTTGAAAAACCTGACAACTTGGGTTCGATTCCCCAGGACCCACATAAAGTCGGATGCACAAAGTGGAGCACGCATCTGGAGTTTGTTTGCAGTGGCAAGAGGCCCTGGTGCACCCATTCTGTCTATCTGTCTCTACTTGCAAATAAAACATAAAAATAAAACAAGAAAAAATGACAAAGAATGACAGCTGTCAACAATGAAAAGTGATAAGATCTCTAGTTTAGTGTCATGATGTTCAAAGTAATAGACATAATGATTTTTAGCTCATCTCTATGCAAACCCTTCAAAACAGTTTCAGTAACAATGCTCATCAGGTTACACTCTTAAAAACAATAGCTCAAGGCTGGTTGTGGTGGTGCACACCTTTACTCCCAGCATTTGGGAGGCCAAAGTAGGAGGATCACTGTGAGTTTGGGCCAGTCTGGGATACAGAATAAGTCCCAGGTCAGCCTGGGCTAGAGTGAGACCCTACCTTGAAAGACAAATAGTAACTCAAAGGTTGGGGAGATGGCTCTGTGGTTCAGAGCACTTACGCATGAGGACCACTCAGGCCAGAGATAGTGAGTTTAACTCCCCAGAATTCCTGTAAAAATGCTAGACATGTCTTCGCATGTCTGTGACCCCAGTCTGCTGGGCTGTGACCAGAAACTCTCTGGGACTCGCTGACAGACAGCAGCTCCAGGCTGAGGGAGAGATTCCATCTCAAGGAAGTATGTGGATGAGTGATAAGAGGGCACCCAGTGTTCTCCTCTGACCTCCTCATGCATGTGCATGGGGCACATGGATCTGCACATGCACATGTGTACCCACACACATGTGCACACACACACACAATAGTAATTCAGGGGCTGGAGAGATGGTTCAGCAGTCAAGGTGCTTGCCTGCAAAGCCTAATGACCTGGGTTTGATTTCCCAGTATCCATGTAAAGCTAGATGCCCAAAATGGTGTATGCATCTGGAGTTCCTTTGCAGTAAACAGAGGCTCTGGTGTGCCCATTCTCTCCACCACCACCACCCCCCCCGCCCTGCCCTCTCCTTGCAAATAAATAAAAATTAAAAATAAATAGTAATTCAAGAAATTAGGGTGGCTTTTGAACACCTTTCCCATCACTTAGATAATTACTATAGAATTGTTAAGATTGGGGATATTTTAAGAAGAATACCTATAACTATCAACAATTGCTTTCCCTTTCCCTTTGATCTCTGGATTACATGGTGACTCAGATTTTCACGGAATGATCTTGAACATTTTGCTACTGCCCCTGAATGGTCTGGACCTTACTTCTGCACGGGATGTGGTCTGTGTCATACCAATTCAGTAGTGTCCTGTCGGCTATCGTGCCCGTCCCAACGCTCAGTAAACACGGCAAAGGAACTCAAAGGACATTTCCTTCTATTCACAGAAACTTCAACTTTCATGCTCACTAGTTGATGGCACTGAGTAACCAAGAGCAACATGGCGGGCTAGGCCTGTTGTCATTGACTGCAGCTGTGCAGTAGTGCCAGAGGTCATCGTGACAGGATCTCTGTGCTTCCGTGGGAAGAGATAACAGGACCGGGCAAGCCAGTTATCCAAGAAGAACGAAGGCCACAAAAAAAGACTTTTCAATGGTGAAAGCAACCATTTCAGAGCCGATGGTAATTTTTAGTGTTTAGCACCCCTTTCCTTCCTAGGGTGCAGGGCAAGATCATGAGTGGTAGCATGTAATGATTCTCGCTGGGCAGAGCGGCACACGCCTGTAATCCCAGCACTGGGAAGACTGGGCAAGATGGAGACTATCTTGGGCTGTAATTTACGACCTTTCATTTAAGAAAAAAAAAAACAACCTTAATGTAATACTTATTTTGTTTCAGTTCAGAGGAATATAATTGTTTAACTTTTGGTCAGCAGTCTCCATACATATATACTATATACCATGAGTATAGTCCTCTCCCACCGCCCTCCGCTTTCCCTAACCCCCTCTACTGAATCCCTTTTCCTTTCCAACTAGTCCCTGTTCTGTTTTGATGTCATCTTGTCCTTCCTGTTATACAGGCTAAAGTAATTCTTCTGACGAGTACCTGTGATGTTTCGTATTTATTTCTTCTGCCTCCTCAATGTCTGTATACAGTATAAACTTTTCATTTCATTCTTTCTCTTTTTTTGTTATTTTTTTCAAAATATATTTAATTTATTTATTTGAGACAGAGAGAGAGAGAGAGAATGGGCATGCCAGGGCCTTCAGCCACTGCAAACGAACTCCAGATGCATGCATCCCCTTGCGCATTTGGCTTATGTGGGTCCTGGGGAATCGAACCTTGGTCCTTTGGCTTTGCAGGCAAGCATCTTTAACCGCAAAGCCATCTCTCCAGCCTTATTTATTTATTTATTTTGTTTTTTTTGAGTTAGGGTCTGGCTGTAGACCAGGCTGACCTGAAACTCACTATGTAGTCTCAGGGTGGGCTCGAACTCTCGGTGATCTTCTACCTCTGCCTCCTGAGTGGTGAGATCAAAGGCCTGCGCCACCACACCTGCCACACTTTTCATTTCTATTTTCCAGAACAAGAGGTGTGTGTGTGTGTGTGTGTGTGTGTGTGTGTGTGTGTGTGTGTTGCAGGAGGCAGATTCAGTAGCCTTACACATGCTATGTAACTGCTCCATCACCAAGCTACATCCCCAACCCTTTTCAAATTTTATTTTGAGGGCTGGGGGTGGAGCTCCATTGATCGAGCGGCTGCCTCATATTCTCAAGGTCCTCAATCTGATGCCCAGCTCAACACACACCAGGTATGGTGGTACAGGCCTGTAATGCCACCACTTGGAGATGGAAGCAGGAAGACCAGGAGTTCAAGGTCATCCTCAGCTATCCTCAGTGAGCTTGAGGGTAGCCTTGGCTATAGATGTAGATCCTGTGCTCTGAGACAGGGTCCCCATCCCTCTGCAGCCCAGGCTGGCCTGGAACTTGAAATCCCTCTGCCTCTGTCTCCCAAGTGCTAGGGTTACAAGTGTGTGCCACCATGACTGGCTCCCTGGCATCTTCTCCTTGTGAATCTGTCACTTAAGCCCTTATCTTTATATGTATTGAGAAACTGAGCTTTTGGAAAACTATGCACCAGCCTTGAGGGCTTTTCAATGAAATCACCAAAGCCCAAGGGACTCAGTACAAAACAAGGAAAGGTCAGTTGCTGGGAGGAAAGTGCTTGCTGTGCAAATGTGACGGCCTGAGTCAGATTTCCAGAACCCACACCAAGCCATCTGCAATGGTGAGATGTGAGTGGAGGCAGGAGCATTCCCAGGAGCTGGTGGATTAGCTAGCGAACAACAGAGGCCCTGCCTTGACCAAAGAGGAAGGTGAAGACCAACTTCTGAGGTCTCCTGACCTCTACTTGTGCTCCCTGGCACAGAGTTGTGCGCACACACACACACACACACACACACACTAAATTTTAAGAAATGGTAAGTTGGATTTGAACCCACATCTACTCGATTCCTATACAAATACTCTTTCTCTCCTTATGCATTGTGTAATTGAATGGAATTATTATTATTATTATTTTGGTTTTTCAAGGTAGGGTCTCTCTCTAGCCCAAGCTGACCTGGAATTCACTATATACTCTCAGGCTGGCCTCGAACTCTCAGCAATCTTCCTACCTCTGCCTCCTGAGTGCTGGGATTTAAGGCGTGAGCCACCACACCTGGTGAATTATTATATATTTTTTTAAAATATTTTATTTATTTATTTGAGAGAGACACACACAGAGAGAGGAGAGAGAATGGGCACTGCAGGGCCTCTAGCCACTGCAAAGGAACTCCAGACACATGTGCCACCTGGTGTATCTGGCTTATGTGGGTACTGGAGAACCGAATCTGTGTCCTTAGGCTTTGAAGACAAGCACCTTAACCACTAAGCAATTTCTCCAGCCCAATTTAAAAAATATTTTATTTATTTATTTGAGAGAATGATGGAGAGAGAGAGAGAGACACACAGAGAGAGAGGCAGATATAAAAAGAAGTGGTGTACCAGGGCCTTGAGCCACCACAAATGAACTCCAGATACATGTGCCACCTTGTGCCTCTGGCTTACATGGGTCCTGGGGAATCGAACATGGGTCTTTTGGCTTTGCCAGCAATCGCCTTAACTGCTAAGCCACCTCTCTCCAGCCTGGAATTATCATATTCTAAGGTTCACATTCTTACATTGTATGACTGAAAATTGGGGTCCTTTGTCTGGGTTTTGGGGTGATAGATGGCTTTATATGTGCTAGGCAAGTGCCCTGCCACTGAGCCACATCCCTAGCTCAGGATTGTTTTTACATTGATTTTACCAGTTTACTATAAAACTAATCCAAAATGTGTGGAAAAATACAAAATAAGAAAGTAAAATTTACATTTTTATATACAGTACTTAGTACCCAGATATATTGCCTTCTTAGGCTTTAAAAATATTTTTTTAATTTATTTGTGAGAAGAGAGAGTGAACAGGTAAGCCAGGGCCTCTTACCACTGAAGACGCATTCCAGATACATGGGCCACTTTGTGCATCCAGCTTTATGTGGGCACTGGGGATTTGAACTCAGGCCAGCCTGCTTTGCAAACGAGTGCCTTTAGCCACTGAGCAATCTCTCCAACTATTCCTGTGCTTTTGATTTGTTGTTTTGCTTTGTTGGCTTAGCTGGGGATGAAACCCAGTGCCTTGCACATGCAAGGCAAACACTCTACGACTAGGCTACATCCCCAGCCCCATGCTCATGCCTCTTATTTACAAAGCTGGAATCACCCAGTCATTGCATCCTATTGCCTCCTGTAGCCACCCAAAATTATATCAGTACCATTTTCTTAGTAACTAATTTAAGAACATGATCATTAGTCACTTCAATAATTCCTTCACATTAATGTTGGCGAATGTCTAAATCACTCCAGTAACATTTAAAAACAAATCTTGGCTATCAACATCTATCACAGCTGGGGTCTGGGGAGATGGCTGTGAGGTGGGAGGTGCTTGCTGCGCAGGGCTGTCAGCTGGAGTTTGGAGCCCCAGCGCATATGTAAAGCAGCCAAGGGGGACACTGTCTTCCAGACACAAAGTGGGGTTACTTCCTCACCTCACAGTGGCTGTCACTACCTCCGCAAGACCGCACAATACTGAGCTCAACGTTTCAGCATGGATGGTGGAGGAGGGCCAAAGAATCCACCCTGAAAACATAAAATAAAATAACCAAAATAGAAGAGGGGCTATTGGAAAGGCTTTGGGGGGGGGGTGGAGAGAAAGGGAGTCAAAGGCAGGTATTGGAAGAGGATTAGGATCAAGTTACATTAGTCATATGCATGAAAACTGTTTCAAAGTTTCAAAAGGGCTGGAGAGATGGCTCAGTAGTTAAGGGGCTTGCCTGCAAAACCTAATGACCCGAGTTTGATTCCCCAGGACCCACATAAAGCCAGATGGACAAAGTGGAGCATGCATCTGGAGTTTGTTTGCAGAGGGTGGACGCCCATTCTCTCTCTCTCTCTCTCTCTCTCTCTCTCTATCTCTCTCTCTCTCTCCTTGCAAATAAACTAATAAAAATATTTTAAAATAGTTTCTTAAAAAAGCTAGCCAGGCATGTGGTTGTATGCTTTTAATCCCAGCAGTGGGGAGGCTGAGGGATAATGATTGCCATGACTTTGAGGCTGGCCTGGGCTACAGAGTGAGTCATCTGGGTCAGTCTGGGCTACAGTGAAAGGCTGTTTCAAAATGAAAGCGGGGTATGTTGTAATCTGTAATCCCAGTGACCCGGTAGCAATGGGATGTGGAGTCTGGAGAAGCTCGTGATCCACCCAGCCAGTCTAGCCTTCCTAGTGGTAAACAATAAGAGAAACCCTGTGTCATGCAATATGGAAATAGAGGACCATCACCCTGACATTGTCCACTGACCGACCTCTACATGTGGTGATGGCATGCTCGTGCCTGCTCCCCCCCACCCCGTCCACACACAGACACTCAAAATCTTTCTCATCTGATGATTATTCTATAGGTAGAATTAGTGTAATTAAATCATAGAACTCAAAAATTAAGAATATGGGTTTTTTTTTTAAATCTCACTCTAGTCCAGGCTGACCCAGAATTCACTATGTAGTTTTAGGGTGGCCTCAAACTCACAGCAATCCACCTACCCCTGCCTCCCTACTATTGGGATTAAAGACATCTCCCACCATGCCTGGCTTGTTATTTTTTGTTTGTTTGTTTTTTGTTTTTTGAACTGTGTTGGGTGGCACATGCCTGTAATGCCTACTCAGGAGGCTGAGGTAGGAGGATCTTTACTTTGAGATTAGCCCAAACACTGTAGTTAGTCTCTCTCTCTCTCTCTCTCTCTCTCTCTCTCTCTCTCTCTCCCCACACACACACACACACAAGCTTGGGATGTGGCTCAGTGGTAGAACATATGCAAGGTTCTGGGTTTAATCTCAGTACTGAACAAAAAGATACAAACTTTATTATTAGTTGCCAGTACAATGAGATAAGAGTGGGGACTCTATGTAGAGAACGTCATTACCAAACAGGGGACAATCAGATTATGTCTGAACCTTGTAACACAGATCTGTCCTCTCCTTTCCCCTCTGTTCTCCCTCCTTCCTTCCCACCTTCTTCCCTGCCTTGACAGGTTGTTTTTAGGCTTCCCAGCCTCAACCAGTCCTCTGGTCTCAGACTCTCAAATACCTAGGATGTCGTGACAGTATGCCATGCTTGGCTATAATACAAAATTCTCACAACTAACGAGACAAAGTTTAGATTAGGGGTTGTGGCAGTTTGAAAGTAGATGTCTCCCAGAGCCCCAGGTGTTTGTGATTAAGCTTCCTACTTGGTTCCCAGCTGCTGCAGCCTTTGGGGGTACAGCCTTGCTGGAACAGGTGTGTTGCTGGGGACAGGGCTTGGGACTATTAGTGTAGTCCTAATGGGTGGTGAGAGCCAGCTGGCTCAGACTGCTCTCTTTCTCTCTGCTGCTGACAAATGGTGTGAGCCAGTTGCCGTACTTTCTCCTACCCTGATGAAGAGACCCCCTGAAACTAACTGTAAATCTGGAGTAAAGTCTTTCCTCCTATCAGTTGCTTCTGGTTGGGGACTTTGTCCCAGGAATGAGGACTTGACTGGCACATGGGTATAACTCAATTTTACATTGTAGTTACCTTTACATTGTTGGGACAGAACACTCAACCCAAAGTTGATGGAAGGAAGGTTTTTTTCTGGCTTACAGTCATGAGGGGCTGTTTCAGCATGGCAGGGGAAGGATGGTAGAGCAGAGGCTGGACATCACGTCTTGTCACTGCAAGTGGGAAACAGCAGCAAGAGGCCTGGGGAGATGGCCCAGTGGCTAAAGGCACTTGCTTGCAAAACCTGCAGGTCCATGTTTGATTTCCCTGTATACCCACATAAAGTCAGATGCACAATGTGGTGCATTCACCTGGAGTTCTCTTGTAGTAGCAAGAAGCCCTGGCATGCCCACATTCTCCCTCTCTTTCTGTTTCTCTCTTTAAATAAATAAATAATATATATTTTTAAAAACACAGCAGCAAGAGAGTGAGCTGAACTCTGGCAAGAGGGAGCTGACTATAATACTGCTGAACCTGCCCCAGCGGCACACCTCCTCCAGCAAGGCTCCACTCCTCAAATTGCCACCAGCTGGGGACCAAGCATTCAGAACACATGAGTTTATGGGGGACATTTGATTCATACCACCACAGTGGTACAGTATCTGCCTAGCATGTGCAAGGTCTGGGCTCCATCCCAAACACCACAAAGAGAAAGGCTGGAGGGAGGAAGAGGGATGGAGGGAGAGGAAGGATGAGAAAGGGAAGGGCAGCATTTATACAATGTCAGAAATATCCAGATAATGAATGAAAAGTACTAGATAAAGGTTAAATGCTGGATATGGTGGCACATGCTTTTAATCCCAGGAGGCAGAAGTAGGAGAATCACCATAAGTTCAAGGGCTACCCTGAGACTACATAGTGAATTCCAGATCACCCTGGGCTAGAGCGAGACCCTACCTCAAAATAAAAGTTAAAGTCATCTAGCTATGGGAGTTTACAGATGCACCAATTGGATAAGAATCAACTTAAGTACTGTGGCCATTTCTAAGGTAAAAGAGCACCTAATCTTTAAAACAAAGTGGGGGACACAGGGTGTCCACACCCTAATCTAAAACATGTCATGTTGTGGGAAGTGGTTTCACTACTGCTCTGTGAAGTATCAAACGTCACCAGCATACATGACACGAGGCAGTGTTACATTCTGATGACCCCTGACACTTGTCCACCGTGATTCCTGTTGAGTCTTTTGCATGTAGGCTTGAGCATACCCACTGATTTTTATCTCACTAGAATTTCCTTTTTTAAAATATTTATTTATTTTTATTTGTTTTTCATGAGAGAGGTGAGAGAGAGAGAAAGAGAGAGAGAAATCAAATGGGCATGCCAGGGCTCTTAGCCACTGCAAAGGAACTCCATGTGCATCTGTCACCATGTGCATCTGGCTTATGTGGGTTCTGGGGTGGCAAACATGGGTCCTTAGACTTCGCAGGCAAGCATCTTAACTGCTAAGCCATCTCTCCATCCCTCACGAGAATTTCTTTAGGGGCCACAGTTCTCAAGTCTTACCAAGGGGTAGGTATTTGTATCGCACAGCACATATGAAATAGAAAACCACTACCTGTGGCATCGAATGCCAGGTAAAAAGAACTAGCAACAAGAATTCACACGTCAGCTGGGCCTCAAGGAAGAATGAAATCCAGTCACACTGGAGCTCCTGTACTGATCCGCGAAATTTACAGATATAAAAAGCATGTATGAGGGCTGGGAGTGCAGCTCTGTGGTAGAGCTCTTACCTGGTTTGAGGCTCTGGTTTCAGTCTTTAACACTGCAAAACAAAAATCAAAATCCACATTTCTCCCTAACAACGGACTTGCATCATGTGAAGCATTGAAAGGCATTTCTAAACCATCTGTGGATGGGAACACTCATAACACAGGGTAGGGTTCTGCCCAGAGGCATGAGATTACAGTAAGGATGTCATATAATAATGTCTATATCCACCAGGCTAGTCTATACAGTAACATGATTTCCCTCAAATTGGTTCCCTCTCACAAATGTCCACATAGGGGCTGGAGAGATGACTTGGTGGTTAAAGCTACTTGCTAGCAAAGCCTGATGGACTGGGATCAATTCTCCAGTACCCACATAAGCCAGATGCACAAATTGTACATGCATTTGGAGTTCATTTGCAGTGTGAGAGGCCCTGGACCACATGTACTCTCTCTTCCTCCCTCTCTTTTTCCCTCCCTCCCTCTCTCTCTGCTTGCAAATAAACAAGTAGACAAATAAATAAATTTAAAAGAATACATTGGCCACACATCTTTTGGCACTACGTTTTGTAAGAGTAAATACACACACACACAAATACAGCCAATAAACACTCTTTGCCATAGTCCCTCCCACAGTCATTTCCCATTACTGTCAAGGAACAACTTCAATTTTTGTGAGGGAGAAAAGAGGAAGAGAGGCATGAGAAGGAGAAGAAAAAAAAAAAAAACACCACTCTTACAGCACTGAGCAAATGCTTAGGAAAAGTAAGAGGGGTTGATCCCCTCTCTGGAGGGCAAGGGTTTAGAGAGACAGGCAGACACCATCCCACTGCTTCTAGTCCTGAATTAAACAACAGTTCAGTAAAAGTCTAGCTGACCTTGGCAGGGAAGTTTCTGACTTGTCACCGGGAACCAGGTGTAATGTCACTTCTCAGGAGAACTGTTTCCCTGACTTCTAGCTGTAATGCAAAACCTGGGTCACCTTCCGACTCCTTCCCTTGCTTAATTACTTAATTACTCTGCGCATAGGAGCTCTCTGGCTTACTTTTGAGAGTAAAGTGTGTAGAAATAGGTATGTGCTTACTTCCTGTGGTGGTGAATGTTGTAAGCTTGACAGGATCTAGAATCGCCTGGGAGATAAACCTGCAGGCGTGACTGTGAGGGAGGTTTTGGAATGGGTTTATTGAGGTAGGAAGTCTCTGAGGGAGTTTTCAGGTTGGGTTCGTTGAGTTAGAAAAACCCACCCGTCTGGGCTGGGGTCCCGACTGAATGCGCGCTGAGCAGCAGCGCTCACCTCTCTGCTTTCTGACTGCAGACAGCCTGAGCAGTGCCTCGCGCTCCTGCCGCCATGACTAGACCCTTGAACTGTGAGCTCAAAATAGACCCTTCCATCTCTGAGCTGCCTTCACCAGGTGTTTTCATACAGAACAAGAAAAGTAGCGAAGACACCGCCTTGCCTTCTGTTTGCCTGCACTGCCGTGGCAGCCCAAGACAACTTGGTTCTTACTGTAGGCACGGCTATCTTCTTCCCAAACATGCTGGTGGCAGCTAGGAACCCACCAGGGGTAAAAGTATGAAAACAAAGAAATGAATGCTGCATTTCTTAGCTCCCGTGCTGCCAGAGGTGACCTTCAGGTGGGCAGGAACTATTGGATATAGCTTTCCAGAAAGATGTCTGTCATTTCTCCTTGGAATGCCCGAGTTTCTGGCATTGGGAGCAGTAAGCTCTGGCCAATAAAAATGGAGAAGCACACATGGCCTCCACCGGCCCCTTGGAGAGACGATATGAGCACCGGACTGCCTGTGTCTAGACTTCTAATTATGTGAGAAAAATAAAACCCTCTCTTAGTTGAAGCCATCCCCTTGTAACTTCCTGCCAAAGTCACTCAAGGCTGATGCATCACAGTATCCCTCATACTTCAATGGTGCTTGGCACACGGAAGGACATTCAATATTTGTGGAGAGGGAGGGGCACATCTGAGGCCATTCAGAATCAGACCCTAATAAAAAAGAGCCGGGATATGTTGGGATCTGAAGATGCCAATAAATTATGTTCTTCAACCCTAAGGGTTACAAGTCAAATGGCAAAAAGACATAGGAACTAGAGTTTTGTTGAGAATTTTAATAAACAGACATACTGTAATTTGATCGTAGTCTCCTCCCATTACCCTTCCCCATTCCCATTCCAGTAAATCCCTTCCTTCTCATTTACTTCCTTTTCTACTTTAATGTTTCATTTAAAAATGTATTTTTAATTATTTGTAAGGAGAGAGAGGGAGAGAATGGGCACGCTAGGGCCTCTGGCTGCTGCAAATGAACTCCAGACACATGAGCCACTTTGTTCATCTAGTTTTACATGGGTACTGGGGAGTTGAACCCAGGCAGTCGGGCTTTGCAAACAAGTACCTTAACTACCGAACCATCTCTCCAGCCCCTAATATTTCATTTTTTTCCTCCTCTATCATTTTATTTCAAAAATGTTGATGGCGGGCTGGAGACATGGCTTAGCAGTTAAGTGCTTGCCTGTGAAGCCTAAGTACCCCGGTTTTAGGCTTGATTCCCCAGGACCCACGTAAACCAGATGCACAAGGTGGTGCATGCATCTGGAGTTCGTTTGCAGTGGCTGGAGGCCCTGTCACGCCCATTCTCCCCCCCTCTCTGTCGCTCTCAAATAAATAAATTAATTCATTAAAAAAAGTTAAAAATGTCGATGGCTTCAATATTATGCAGGTCTTATGGAAGTAGCAGGCCCCCCCCCCTTGTGAGGTCATGAATGCACCAGTCCAAGTAGAGATTTTTTTTTTTTTTTTTGAGGTAAGTTCTCACTCTAGCCCAGACTGACCTGGAACTCCCTCTGTAGTCTTAGGCTGGCCTCAAACTAATAGTAATCCTCCTACCTCTGCCTCCCAAGTGCTGGAATTAAATCCATGCACCACCATGCCTAAGTTTTTTTTTTTTTTTTTTGAACGATCATTCATTTGTTATTTATTTATTTATTTTGGACTTTTGAGGTAGGGTCTCGCTCTAGCCCAGGCTGACCTTGAACTCACAGTGATCCTCCTACCTCTGCCTCCCGAGTGCTGGGATGAAGTGGGTGCGAGCACACTGGGCTCACTCAGTATTTATTATTCTTTCAGTTTACCAGATACCATGTTAAGTAGTGGGGATAAGGCAGCAAGTGAAACGGATTAAAATCTCTAATTTTAGTAGAGAAAGAAAGACAATAAGTGAATAAATATATATGTTAGGAGTCGGGGACAATTCCTCATAGAGGGGACAGCCCATGACTGTCCAAGGGAAGCATGTTCTGGCAAAGAGCCCAGCCATGTCTCAGGCCCTCCATGGACACCCCGGGTCCTGCTCATGTACGCTGTCTCATCTTAGTGCCAGCCTAACGTGGAAGTCCCAGCATCAGTCCCCTGTTATCTCAGGGCTCCTTCTGGGCGCCGGGCACTGCTCTGTCACCACACACAGCTGGCTAGCAAGGGTGGGAGTGGACACAAGGGGCGGTGACAGTTGGCTCCACTCTCAGACTCACAGACACTCTCAGCCCACAGTGTGCATGCCTCGCTGGCAGAGTTTGCTGGAGGAATGAGGTTAGTTGTCCACAGTGGCCACTGACTTAATAGTATAGCCTTCATTGGGAGAATTTCCTTTTTTTTTTTTTAACCTCCCTTTCTTACTTCCTATGGGCACTTTTCAAACACGATGCACACTCAAATCCTTACCTCCAAGTGTGCATGCGGCATTGGGGCTGGTGGGAGGGGGGGCGTTACAAGGTGAGAAAGGAGCCATGTTGTTGACTATATGAGAAAACTCATGTTACTGTGGCTGAGGGAGAGTGGGGGTTAATAACACAGAAAGTTAATAGCTAAGGTCTCAGGGTCTGTGGCCTTGTGGACACCAACACTTCAGCTTTTATACCAAGTGTTGCAGTTAGCTTTGTGTTGCTGGACAAACACCCAACCAGAGGCAGCTTATGGGAGGAAAGGATTTATTTCAGGTTTGTAAATCCCAGGGGAGCACTATCAATGGCGGAAGAAGCTGGCTCATTTCCATAGATCCAAACAGAGAGAAGCCGCTAAACAGCCAGCAAAAATCAACACCTACAAGCAAGAACAGCCAGGGCTTCAACTGTTCTTTCCATTCCTTAGGCCTGGACTCTATCCATTCCTTAGACCTGGACTCCATCCATACCTTAGGCCTGGACTCCATACATTCCTTAGGCCTGGACTCCATCCATACCTTAGGCCTGGACTCCATCCATACCTTAGGCCTGGACTCCATCCATTCCTTAGGCCTGGACTCCATCCATTCCTTAGGCCTGGACTCCATCCATACCTTAGGCCTGGACTCCATCCATACCTTAGGCCTGGACTCCATACATTCCTTAGGCCTGGACTCCATCCATACCTTAGGCCTGGACTCCATCCATACCTTAGGCCTGGACTCCATACATTCCTTAGGCCTGGACTCCATCCATACCTTAGGCCTGGACTCCATCCATACCTTAGGCCTGGACTCCATCCATACCTTAGGCCTGGACTCCATCCATTCCTTAGGCCTGGACTCCCAGATCTTCCCGCAGGGACATGCCACCCCTGTAGCAGGGGTCTGCCTGCTAGGGACTCAAACAGCAAGCTCAGCTTTAACAAAATACCCAAGTCTATGGGGCCATCTATTCAAACTATCACATTCAAACTACCACACCAAGACCGACTGGAAACCTTGGAGGACTTGCAGCAGAGCAGTGACATGTTCTAAGTGATGTTTTACATTCTCATTCTAGCTACTGTGTTAAGAATGGACCATAGGGGTTTGACAGAAGGATGAGACTCACAAGAAAATTATTGATCGTTACATCATCTGCTAATAACACATGATCAGAACTTGGACAAGATAGGTGGCTCAGTGGCTATTAAACCTGAAATGAAGAACACTGATGAAACACAATGCCACAATGACTTCCTTCCCATTATCTCCTCACATCAGCTAAATCCACCCACCAGCGGAGAGGCCAAAAGCCCCTGGCTCTCCTGGCCCTGCAACGCTGGCATTCGGTAAGTGACACATACTAGAGTCTGAGTCCCGCATTACTTAGTAAGATACCTCACTGTTACCTTGTGCAAAGTACCTAATTTCTCTGTGGCCAGATGTCTTTCCTGCCATCTGAGGCTGCTGAGAACATGAAATTAAATGAGGGAGGAATGTTGGCAAATTGCTGAATGCAACACTTACACGAAGAAATTACAGCTTTAATATTATCCTAATTATCGTATTTCATCAGCTTTAAGACATCACTGCTTTAAAATGCACTGTTATTTATCTGCCTCCAAGGAAGAATAAAAAACTGCCAATTAAACTATGACCCAAGGCCTTAATGACAGCCCTACATCACACATCAGCGTCTCACTGCTCTGAGACGTCTTTCCTCCGTCGCACAGGCTGGACCCTTTCTCCTGCCCTCAGCTGTATGGAGGATGCGTGATGGGAGAGGTTTTTGCCTACAGTCAAGAAACAGCAGTGATGAAGGCGTTAAGTAGAGATATTACTGGTCTTCTGAGGTCCTTCTCCACAACATGTAGAGGACCGGGTATCACTTCTCCTCTCACAAATGGCTATCTCATACTGCTGTCACTGGGCCATATCAATCTCTTGCCTCTTATAAATCTCTGTTTCAATAACCTCATCTATGACTGCTACTTCGCTTCTGTGACCACAACCAGAAAAAAATAAACATGGATATAAGAGGGGGAAAAAAAAAACAGCCAGGCATGGTGGCACACGCCTTTAATCCCAGCACTTGGGAGGCAGAGATAAAAGGATCACCATGATTTCAAGGCCACCCTGAGATTGCATGGTAAATTCCAGGTCATTCTGAGCTAGAGTGAGACCCTACCTCAAAAAACAAAAAACAAACAAAAAACAACTTCTTATTCTGGATTTAAATCATGATGTGCCAAGTTTACACTGAGATATACGCAGTTCTAACAAGGGGTAGAGTCGAAGCAATAATGTGAACAGATAGGGCCAAGTTAACAGATCCTCAGGTAAGAAAAATCACCTTGTCACGCGACAGAAATGCATACTCAAGTACACAGGCACCAGCATCGTGGCTGTAGGGGAAGGAAGTGTCTTTCCACACTCACGCCCAGGTCCCTGGCTTGAAGTCACAAAGGACAGATGAACAAGGAGAGGCATGTCTGTTTGTCTAGGGTTTCCTGTGACATCAGAGCTTTGGGAAATGAAGACTCCACGATCAGAGGAGGAAAGTGTGACCTGATGGTCATACCTGGGAGCAGAGGACTCGGCGCGGCGTGTTTGCTCACGCTCTTCCTGGTGTCTCTGTGCCCTGCCCTCCAGGGATAGGGGTCTCTGGACTGCAGATCATATGACCTACTTCAGCTGGATTTTTAAAACTCTAGTCTAGTCTATTAGTTAGTTCGTTTTGAGAGAGAGAGAGAGAGAGAATGGGTGCGCCAGGACCTGTAGCCACTGCAAATGAACTCCAGACACTGCATCTGGCTTATGTGGGTACTGGGGAATCAAGCCTGGGTCCTTAGGCTTTGTAGGCAAGCATCTTAATCATTAAGCCTTCTCTCCAGCCCCTATTTTATATTTTTGAGACAGAGTCTTGTATGTATCTGGCTGATCTCCAACTCTTTTTCAAAACTTAGTTTTGTATTCTGGGATTTTTCTTAAAGCTTTTATTTTATTTTATTTTATTTGAAAGAGAGAGAAAGAAGCAGAGAGAGAGAGAGAGAGAGAGAGAGGGAATGGGCGGGCCACTGCCTCCAGCTGCTACAAACGAACTACAGATGCACCTTGTGCATTTGGCTTACGTGGATCCTAGGGAATCAAACCTAGGTCCTTTGGCTTTGCAGGCAAGCACCTAACCACTAAGCAATCTCTCCAGGCCTATTTTTGTTTTTTTGAGGTAGGCTCTTGCTCTATCCCAGGCTGGCCTGGAATTCACCACGTAGTCTCACAGCAACCCTCCTACCTCTGCCTCCCAAGTGCTGGGACTTAAAGCATGTGTCACCAGGTCTGGCTGGTCTCCAACTCTTTATGTAGCCAAGGGCGACTTTGATTCCTATATTCCTGCCTGCACTTCCCCAGTGCTGGGGTGACAGGAGAGTACCACCACACCCAGTTCATGCAGTTTCCACTGGATTTTATGTGTGGCTTCAGGAAAGACAAGCTAAGCAAGGTCAGAGAGAGCTGCCTGCATCTGTCATTGTCTCAAATGCCATGATCCCACATCCCGGGGCAGCACACACACAGCACCATTGCAGCTTGCTCCTAAGAGCTTCCAGTGGGAAACTCCACAGGCACCCACCAGTGGAGACAGGAATACGGAGTATTGCTGCAGCCGGCTTCTCACCGCTGGCACCAAGCACCCGACCAAGAGCAGCTGGTGGGAGGACAGGGTTTGTTTTGGTTTGACTCAAGGGGAAGCTCTATGATAGCAGGGGAAACCGTGGCATGAGCAGAGGCTGGACATCACCTCCTGGCCAAAATTAGGTGGACAACAGCAGCAGAAGAGTGTGCCAAACACTGGCAAGGGGAAGCTGGCTATAACACCCATAAGCCCACCCCCAACAATACACCTCCAACAAGGTTCCAATTCCTAAATTGCTATCACCTGGGGATCAAGCATTCTGAACACACAAGTTTATGGGGGACGCCTGAATCAAACCACTATGAAAATATACAGCAGTAAGAATGGCTTTGTAGGGCTGAGGAGCTGGGTCAGCAGTTCAAGGTTATTGCTTGTAAAACCTGACAGCCTGGGTTTGATTCCTCAGTACCCATGTAAAGCCAGATGCACAACACCTGGAGTTCATTTGCAGTGGCAAGAAGCCCAGGCATGCCCATGTTCTTAGTCTCTCTCTCTTTCTCTTTCAAATAAATGAATAATTTTTTTTTAAAAAAAAGAATTATTTGGGCTGGAGAGATGGCTTAGTGGTTAAGGTGCTTACCTGTGAAGCCTAAGGACCCAACTTTGATTCCCCTGTACCCATGTAAACCAGGTGCACAAGATGGCACATGCGTCTGGAGTTTGTTTGCTGTGGCTGGAGGCCCTGGCATGCCCGTTCTCACTCTATCTGCCTCTCCCTTTTTAGTAAGTAAATAAGTAAAATATTTAAAAAATAATGACTTTGTAATAGCTGCCAACCTCACCATATATAAGCCTCACAGACATAGACAGAAAGAAGCCAGATGCCAAATATGATTGCATCCATATGTAGTTCAAGAGCAGTCAAAGCTCATGTGTGATGTCGGAGCTCAGGAGAGATGGGCGCTGCTTGTGAGGGATGGCTGGATGGGGACAGCATTTGGACAAGAGAGGAACACCTGGCACTTGGGGCATGTGCAGAAATGATAAAGCCTTTATTCAGTGCAGAGTCTCCACAACCATGTGGGATCCTCTGTCCTTTTCATTTTCTACGTTCTTTTCTTTCCTTCCTTCCCACCTTCCTTTCTCTCTGTTTCTTTTTCTTTTCTTTTCTCTCTCTCTTTTTTGCTACATGCCTTTAATCCCAGCACGCAGGAGGCAGAGACAGGAGGATCACCCTGCCAGTTCAAGGCCACCCTCGGACTACATAGTGAATTCCAGGTCAGCCTGGGCTAGAGTGAGACCCTGCCTCTACTTTCTTCACCTGCTTATTTCTCTAACCGATCTCCACCACCAGCATGACTTTAAAGCCCACCTGAGGAAGGATTTACAGGTATACAGAGACTTGTCTGGCACACCTCCTTCCCCTCCCCCACCCCAGGGCAGTCCTTCAGCTCAGCCAGTGCTCTGGAAAGCCACCGATACACTGTGGACACCACGGAGGCCAGGGCGGCACTTCTTCACTTGGGAATGGGTTTTACCCAAGGGGACATTCACACCATCTGAGATAGTTTTCGTTGTCACAACTGGAGGGAATATATCGCTGGCATCTAGAGAGTAGAGACCAGTGTATTACACAGGTTCATGGTACTTTCATTGAACACCTGAGATAACTAACTTAAAAAAGGGGGGCGGTATTTTGGGCTGGAGCAACGGCTCAGTGGTTAAGGTGCTTTCCTGCATAGCCTAATGATCTGGGTTCCATTCCCTGGTACCCACATAAAACCAGAGGCACAGTGGCACATGCATCTGAAGTTCACTTGCAGCAGCTGGAGGCCCTGGTGTGCCCATTCTCCCCCCCCCCTCCGTCCTCTCTCTCCCTCTCTCTCTCTCTGTGTGTGTGTATATGTGCGTCTTTTATCTCTCTGCTTGCATATAAATAAAAATATTTTAAAAACTGGTTATTTTTGCTCACTGCTTTGCAAGTCAAAGGTTGAGGGGCTGCAGTGCTTTGGACCTGTGGCAGGAGGGCCAGATAGCCATGGCGGGGACTAATACTGGGAGACAAAGAGGCAGACTGAGACCAGGGCCTGCCAGGGCATGCCCCAGTCACCAAAAGGCCCTCATGAGGGTTCACCTCCTAAAGGTCCACAGCTCCCACAACAGCACCACCTGTGGACTTGGGAGATGCTGCCACAGTTAAAGGCCTTCACATGCAAAGCCTGTTGGCCTGGGTTTGCTTCCCCAGTACCCATGTACAAGCCAGACACAAAGTGGTACATGCGTCTGAAGTTTGTCTGCAGTGGCAAGAGGCCCTGGCATGTCTTATTTTCTCTCTCAAATAAATAATTTTTTAAATTCTGGTTAACTAGTTTTAAACATTTTATTATCTATTTTATTTATTTATTTGAGACAGAGAGAGGGAAAGAGAGAGAGAGAGAGAGGGAGAGAAAATGCGCATGTCAGGGGCCCCAGCCACTGAAAACGAACTCGAGACGCATGCACCACCATGTGCATATGGCTTACGTGGGACCTGGGGAATTGAACCTGGGTCCATATGCCTTAACCACTAAGCCATCTCTCCAGCCCAATAAAAATAATTTTTTTTTTTACAAAAACAACAGCACTACCCAGGACCAAGCCTTCAAACTTAACCTTTGTGGAACAGTCATCGTTCAAGTACAGCAGCCATGGGCAACACTAAGCACCCTACAATGTACAGGATTCTCCCTACGTGTGCACGTGACTCCAAATGTCAACAATGGCCAGGTTAAAATAAGACCTGAGCTCAGCATACAAGTACTTCCTCTTCTCCCCTCATCCCCATCCTGCCCTGCTATGGATCTCTCATTCCTCCAATGACCTGTTTGAAGGGACATGCATATGTGTGTGCATGGTATGTGTTCAGGTGTGTATGCATGTTCACGTGTGTGGGGGGGCAGAGTCAGGTATCCTCCTCAGTCACTCTCTGTCTTATTATCTGAGACAGGGTCTTTAGCGGCTCATCAGTTTGGCAAGACTAGTAGGTCAGCGAGCCCCAGGGATCCCTGGCTCCACCTTCCCAGTGCTGGGGTCACAGGTGCAACCATCCCATGCGGATTTTACATGGATGCTGCAGATCCAAACTCGGGTCCTCATGCTTGTGTGGGAAGCACGTTACCTTCTGAGCCCTCCCCCCAGCCCACTCCAGTGATGGCATCAATTAAAAGTTACGGTTCTGCTAGCTTGGACACCTAGATTTCACAGTCCCGGCCTCTGCTTCTGTCGTAGTTAATCTCCAAAGATTTCCCCCAATAAAATATACCTTCTGATATCTCTGCCCTTAGGGAGTCCTCTGTCTTTAAATCTAAATGTTTCTGTGGGTCCTTTGAACCAATAGGAAATGGTGGGTGTGTGACACTATGCCATAGCCAGGCCAACAGTCTTAGAAGTTTTTGTCCTTTAACAGCCCTGACGCCAGATGTGGGGGCACACGCCTATGGCTCTAACACCTGGAAGGTAGAGGCAGAAGCATGACGAGGTCAAGTTCAGCATGGGACCCTGTCTCACAACCAGAAGGGCTGGGGACGGAGCTCGGGGTGGGGTGTCTGCTGAGCATCACGTAAGGTCCTGGCTTCAAACAGCAGCACCTGCACGAAAGCAAAGAGGGTGAAGAGGGCCCCTCAGCCACGTGGGAAGCATGGCTCGCCACGTGGCACGACCAGATGAGAGGCTCCACAACTGCGTGGGAGGAGAGGGAGGTCAGTGTCCCGGATGGGTCCCGCCTTCCAGCTACTCCTGCCTGATAAGACACGAGGGAAACCAGCCCATGAGCTCCAGGTAACTATAGCCGCTGGATCCACGCCAAGGAATGGAAGAACTACCAGCAGAGCCCAGACAGCACGGGACTGACAGAGCTTACAAAGGACTCGCGCTCCAAGTCTGTGATGTAGCAATGGGAGAGCCAAGCTGTTCTCTTCTCTCTACAGTGAGAAGATAGGATGAGATCAAATTTTGAGTTCGTATTACTCTAGGGATCCTTGATCCAAATACAGCCTCTTCTGAAAGCATGTGTGTGTGGTTGTTAGAGATGCTTTGGGAGACCCAAGTGACAGAATAATGGCTTAGACAATAGTAGCTTCTTTCCTTGTATGGTAAGAAATCTGGAGCCGCTCGGCCACTGGAACTGGCTCAGTGGCTCATAGAGGTCAGAAGCCGACGTATTTGTAATTCCAGCCATTCTCGTCATGCCTACCTCCCTGTGGTCACGAGACGTTTGGTGTCCCTGCAGATATGACATTAGCATGAAGGAGAGGCTGCAGGAAGAAAGAAGGACAGCATCGGCCTATGTGTCTGTTTCAATTATTTCTTTATTTGAGGGAGAGGGAGAAAAATTCCAAACTCAAGATGAATGCACCACTTTGTACATGTGGTTTTACATGGGTACTGTGACTTGGTAGGCTTTGCAAACAAGTGCCTTTGACCATTGAACAATCTCCCCAGACCCCTAGATACCTCTTTTTTTCCACAGGGAAATCAAAAATTTCCCAATTTCATCATCTTCTCATGTTTTAAGGGCTAAAACTAGGACGCATGCCAATCGGTAGCTGCCAGGATGCAGAGAAATTGAGGTGCGGGGACATCATGAGCGAGTCTGACGGTACCCTGCATGTGAACCTGGGCCCCTGGTCACCACACAAGTCAGGGCCTCAGGATGAAGGAGTTAACACCTGGGTGCAGAGCAGCTTGTGGCTGGCTTCTGAGAGGACGTAAAGACATGAGAAGGGAGCCTGTGTGACTGAATGAAGGAAGGAAGGGGGTCAACTCCGGTCGGCCCAGGCTCCCTTTCCTCACTATTCTCCTTCACCTGAGTACTCAGTACATCCCATGAGGCCCTCACCAAAAGCCCAGGACTCCAGAGAGTTGAAGCAAAAGTCCCTTGATTACACTTGACTTCTCTTTCTGTTCTGACATTCTAGAATCTGTACAGTCCATGGATGTGGTGTTTCAGGGTGGCATGTTCCATTCTCCTTCCTTTGCTCTCTCCCTCCTTTCTCTCTTTCATGAAATGAACATCGTTTTTTTTTTTTTCTTTTTCTTGGCTTTTCAAGGGAGGGTCTCACTCTAGCTCAGGCTGACCTAGAATTCACTATGTAGTCTCAGGGTGGCCTTGAACTCACAGCAATCCACCTTACTGCCTCCTGAGTGCTGGGATTAAAGGTGTGCGCCACCACGCCGGGCTCAAAATGACCATCTTACATGTTATCTTTCTAAAACTGCAAGAGCTCCCACAACATGAGACTTCATTCATTCATTCATCCATCCATCAACCTCCTTTCAGCACAGTATTGTTGGGATCACCATTTACTTGGCAATCACCAATGTCTAGCACGATTGCTCTCGTTCTACAGACGAGGGCGTGAAGCCTAGGAGGTGAGGTGAAGTGATGGAGCCGCCATCCAAACCATCCAAAGCCACGTCAAGGGCTCTTTGCAGTCCCAGGAATAGAGTGAGGAGCAAGTCAAATGAGGGTTTACTTCCTTGAAACTTATGTTCCAGGAGGGGCACTAAAAAAAGAAGCAGGGTTGGAGAGATGGCTCAGGAGTTGAGGCGCTTGACTACAAAGCCTAATAACATCCTGGGTTCAATTCCCCAGTACCCAAGTAAAGCCAGATTCACAAAGTGGCATCAGGAGTTCATTTGCAGCGGCTGGAGGCTCTGACCTGCCCATTCTCTTTCTGTTGGTCTATCTCTCTGCTTGCAAAATAATAATAATAATAATAATTAACTAATTAAAATGTCAGATTCCCCTAGCCCATCATCCTGTACCCTGCTGGCTATGCTGGTCTGTGCAGAGCTGCAGTCACAGGTCTCTGTTCCAGAAGATGGGGTTTGATATGGTCAAAAAATAAAGCCTACTTTAAAAGATACTATGTGAAACTGAGAAGTAGATAACAGGGCAAAACTAATTACTATGCTTGGAGATCCCAGATAAAATAAATATAACACATCCAAATGCAGGATGGTTGTTTGTGTAACTAACTGAGATTTGTCAGAATACAGGGAGATAGGACAGTCCACGCAGCTTATGCACACAAACTACCAGCACACGTTGTAGACGTTGTCCTGGAAAATGATGTTACGGCCTAGTGTACCGGCCTGCAGGCTTCTCAACAGGCTTCGCTGCAGCTTAATGTACAGGCGTGCAGGCTTTTCACGAGAGATGGCGCCACAGGAGGGAATCCCTGCCTGGCGCTGAAAGCCTAGGCAAAAGCCTATGGCCATGTAAAAGAGCTGGAAGGAAGGGAGACTTTCTCAGAGGTTCACTAGGGAGCAATGAATGAGGTGGAAGGTGAGGACTGGCCCCAAACTTGTCCTGTGACCTCTACACAGTTGCCATGGCACCCATGAGCCCTCAGAGGCATCTCTCTCTCTCTCTCAATCTCTCTCTCTCTCTCACACACACACACTCACTCACACAATAAATTAATAAGTCATGCTGCTGTACAAGAGAATCCAGTCTATGAGAAGAAACCTGAGAGAAGAAAAAGAAATGTGGGGCTTGAGACATGGCTGAGCTGTTAAGGCACTTGCCTGTGAAGCCTAACGACCCAGGTTCAATTCCCCAGTACCCATGTGTGGTGGTTTGATTCAGGTGTCCCCCATAAACTTAGGTGTTCTGAATGCTAGGTTCCCAGATTATAGAAATTTAGGAATTAACACCTCCAGGAGGGAGGGTATTGGTGGGGCGGCCTTATGGGTATTTTAACCAGTTTCCCCTTGCCAGTGTTTGGCACACTCTCCTGTTGCTATTGTCCACCTTATATTGGACAGGGGGTGATGCCCACCCTCTGCTCATGCCACCGTTTTCCCCTGCCATTATGGAGCTTCCCCTTGAGCCTGTAAGCCAAAATAAACCTCTTTTTCCCACAAGCTGCTTTTAGTTGGGTGATTTCTACCAGCAATGTGAACCTAACTGCAACAGTAAAGTGGTACCGAGGACTGGGATTGCTGCTAGACACCTGACTGTATGGCTTTGGCCTTTGGAGCTGATTTTCAAGAGGAATGTGGAAGGATTTGAAACCTTGGCCTAAGAGATGCCTTACAGTGCTGTAAGTGCAGCTTGATGGACTATTCTGGTCAGAGTTGAAAGACCTGAATGCAGTAAGAACTATGGACTGTGAGGTTTGGTTTATGAGGGTGAGAAAGAGCTTTGCTTGGACTGGGCTAGCAGTTTGTGTGAGAAGCTTGCTATTATGCCCATGTCCTGAGAAGCTGTGCAGGGTTGCTCTGCATAGAAATGAACTGGTGTGAGCAGAGGGATATGGCACAGAAATAAAAATCTCTGGATGAACTATTCCCTATTCAGCTGTAATTGAGAGATTACAACCTTTGAGATTGGGCCAGCTGACCTGCACTGGGGCAACAGGAAGAATGTAGACTCTTTGAAGGGGCCTGAGTGCTCAAGAAGTGTCCTGTTCTTCAAAGTCTGCTTTATTCCCCCTTGGATTATTAAATTGGTACCCTACCTGGTATTGTGGAGTATAAGAAATGCAGGAAAGAGAGGATCGTTGAGTTTGCAACACGGTCTTGTGTTTTGGAAATGGCCATGAGAAGTGTGAAGCAGGTTTGCTGGTTGCCTGAATGGAGACCCCACGGGGCTGTGAGGTTGAACCGTGGGTTGCAGTGGAGACCCAGTGGAGATGCCGGGACCACGAGATGGCTGCTAAGGAAAGCTGCTGGTCCTGATGAAGTTTTCTAGGACTGTGAGTAGCCTAGGTGGAGGGGTGGAATTGGAATTGGAGTTCCAGAGACTTGTTGCTGGTTAGAATTAGTGGACTTGGAGATTTGTCACTGGCTAGAGTTGTTGGAGCTACAGAGTTTGGTGTTTGCCCTGTTTAAATCATGTATTGCTTGAATATTTCTTTGCTATGCCCAGTGCCAAGCTTTGCAGTATGAATGTTTATTCTGTGCCATTATGGGTTTTGGGGGGATTTTTTGATATTATGGCTAAGTTAAAAGACCTTGGACTATGGGGATATATAAACATCATTGGGATTGATAAAAACTATGGGAACTTTTAAAGTTGGACTGAATCCATTGCATTTTACATCATGGATATTTATCAGTTTATGGGGGCCAGGGGCGGAATGTGGTGGTTTGATTCAGGTGTCCCCCATAAACTTAGGTGTTCTGAATGCCAAGTTCCCAAATGATGGAGATTTGGGGACTAATGCCTCCTGGAGGTAATGTGTTGTTGGGGGCGGGCTTATGGGTGTTATAGCCAGTTTCCCCATGCAGTGTTTGGCATACTCTCCTGTTGCTATGGTCCACCTTCTATTGGCCAGGAGGTGATGTCCACCCTCTGCTCATGCCATCGTTTACCCCTGCCATCATGGAGTTTCCCCTCGAGCCTGTAAGTCAAAATAAACCTCTTTTTCCCACAAGCTGCACTTAGTTGAGTGATTTCTGCCAGCAATGTGAACCTGACTGCAACACCATGTAAGCTAGATGCACAAGGTGGCACATGCATCTGGAGTTTGTTTGCAGTGGTCAGAGGCCCTGATGTGCCCATTCTGTCTGTCTGTCTGTCTCAAATAAATAAATAAAATATTTCTTTTACAAAAGAAATGTGGGACTGGAGAGATGGCTTAGCGGTTAAGGTACTTGCCTGCAAAGCCAAAGAACCTCAGTTTGATTCCCCAGGACCCACATAAGCCAGGTGCACAAGGTGGCTTATGCATATGGAGTTTGTTCACAGTGGCTGGAAGCCCTGGAGCACCCATTCTCTCTCTTTCTCTCCGCCTCTTTCCCTCCTTCAAATAAAGGCATCCTCAGAGCTTAGGAATGGGCTGCTGGGAGCTAAACGAAATAGCAGTTTTCTATGAAGGTTTTTCGGATAGTGACAAATGTATTGGCCAAGCAGATAAAGAAGAGGGATTGGGGAGCTGGGTCAGTGGATAAAACTCTTGCTCTAGAAGCATGAGTCAAGTTTGGAAGCCCAACACCCATGTAAACCTGGATGCACAAGGTGGTATAAGCATGTAAAGTTCATTTTCTGTGGCTAGAGGCCCTGGTGCACTCATTTTCTCTCTTTCTCTCCCTTCTGTCAAATAAACAAAAAAAATTTTTTAATAAAAAAAAAGGCCAGATATGGTGGTGCACACCTTGAATTCCAGTACTTGGGATGCAGAGGTAGGAGGATCATCATGAGTTCAAGGCCAGCCTCAGACAATATAGTGAATTACAGGTCAGCCTGGACTAGAGCAAGACAACTAGAAAAGCCAAATAAATAAATTAACTAATTAATATTAAGAAAAATTATTCTGGAAACGGTGGGACCTTTCTGCAAAGTGTGTGGGGAGGCTGTTTTGTAGAATGTTCACTTGAATCGAGTAATGCCAACCGTGAGAATCCGAGAAGAAGAGCTCCCAGGGCCAATAGAGGAAACCGCATTTCTGAGGAGCCATGAGGACCAGTGTGGATGGGCAGGAGGGAGAGAGGGAAACTGAGTCAAGAGAAGTGGCCAGAGAGATGAGTAGAAGCCCACCTGTCTACAACAAGCTACTTCTTCAACCTCGCCTTCCTGAGGAGTCTTAAAAAAAAAACTATCAGTGATTGATTGATTAATTGATTATTATTTATTTCCAAGCAGGGAAAGAGTGAGAGTGAATGAGCAAGAAAAAGAGAGAATGGTTAGGCCAGGGCTTTTTGCCGCTTCAAACAAGCTCTAGACACATACACCACTTCTTGCAGCTGGCCTCCATGGATATGGAGAATCAAACCCAGGCTAGCAGTTTTGCAAACAAGTGCCTTGAGCCACTTTAAGCCCACTGGGAGTCTTTCAAAGAGCTCCATCTGCGTTTGTTTCTCAGAAGGTCAAGAACGAGAAAGGTCACTCCCCGATGTTGCTGACATGGGAACCTAGTGGTTTTATAGAATAGCCTAGAATGAGAGATGGCAAAAGAGAGTCTATGGACAAACCTTTCCAATCATCTTTCTCTTCTCATGTGGAAGCTGGGGTGACCACGTGCAGTTTGCAGTTAGGAATGGCTGCATTAAGAAAATATATTGCCCTACTTTATGGGATAAACACTCCATCCATAATCCATCTACCCCAAGGTGGATGGGGAGGGAGTCAACGTAGTGATCTATGACTGAAAACATAAAAGGACAGTCTTAATGCTCTTAGCTCTACAGTTACAGAATTTATGAGACAAGCTCTTGGATTCTCTTAGAAACCAATGAACAGGCTTTATAGCTACAGAATCACCCCAGGCTGAACGTAAACTTGAATCATTAAGATCAACCACTAAGTGTGCGCTCTACTACAAGGTTACATCCCTAGACACAAGTTGTTTTCTGTATGTCTATTCTGTTTTAGTAAAATAGAGGCTGGAAGGCTGGGAATGTGGCTCAGTGGTAGAGTTCTTAACTAACATATGTTTAATCCCTAGCATAAGAAAGGAAGAAAGAAAGAAAGAGAGAGAGAGGGAGGGAGGGAAGAAGGAAGGAAGGAAGAAAGAAAAGGGGAGGAGGGAGGGAATGATGGAGGGAGAGAGGAAGGAAAGGAGAGAGAGAGAAAAGAGAAAAAAGAGAGAAAGGAAGAAGGGAGGGAAAAAGAAATAAACGTTGGAAAGTTGGTTTTGTCCCTTTTGTACTGGAGCCTGAGAAAGCCTCAATGGACAAACAGAACCTTCCAGCTAGCACACGAGACCATGCTCTCCACAGGGTTCTCGAGAATCTGCAAACTCCATTTACAAGGCTTTGAAAGAAGAAACCAGAAAGTTACTCCTGGGAAACCAAGGCAAGCACTCCTGTCCTTTGATGGGACTAAGACCCTTCCAAAGGGACTTCAACACAACGTCGGCATGACCTGCGTCAACTTAACGACCTGCCCTATGCCAGCTCCACTGTATCCCTGCTGAAGCCCTGTGGAATTCTTGACCAGCCAAACATGGTGGTTTATTGGTTTATGTCTTTAATCCCAGCATACATGAGGCTAAGGTAGGAGAATCTCTGTGAGTTCAAGATCAGCCTGGGCTACAGAGTAAACTCCAGGTCAGGCTGGGCTAGAGTGAGACCCTGCCTCAAAACAAACAAACAAAAACCCTTGACTAGAGCCAACATTTTATTCTGAGAATCTCAAAGGAAAAACAGCAATCCAGCAATAAAATTATGGTGACAATAATGACAGACTCTTTTATTGACTATACATCATGTGCCGATTCTGACATGTCTGTACCTCATTCAGCCCTCACAGTGTCCTTGTGGTGGGTATATGCTTATAAAAACTATGAACTATTATAATTCTTGGCCTGGTTATAATTCCTACTAAGTAGAAATCTAAGCAAGTATTCAGTGACATGCCCAAAGTTACTACAATGCTCAGAGAAAAACCTAGAATTTGACCCTAGCAACAGTAAGAGTAGCGACCGGGTGATCCAACGCCAGTGCCAATGGGAGCAAATGTCTGCCTTGGGCGACACTGTGAAGGCAGAGTTGTTAGCTTCCCCTCACCCGGGGAAGCCGCGTCTGGTTTTCCTGTCTGTGAGGCAGAGTTAGCGTCCCCTCACCCGTGGAAGCCGCGTCTGGCTTTCCTGTCTGTGAGGCAGAGTTAGCGTCCCCTCACCCGTGGAAGCCGCGTCTGGCTTTCCTGTCTGTGAGCGAGTGTGAGAGGCTTTTTTTTTTTTTTTTTTTTGATTCATTTGGGTTTTGGTGCATTTCTAAATTCACAGTAAACATATATTCAAAGACAACTTGAAGTATGTTCTAACTTACTTGGTTACAGCTCATGGTCCACGCTGTTTGGAATGGTCAGTTCCTGTGTACCTTGCTTTTGGGCCTTGAGAGGCCCGGACGCGAGGCCTAGTGGAAGTTCCTGAGCCTAGCTAAAGTTTGGCGACCTGTCTCTGACCAGCTATGACTCAGCAGGGCGCCAAATTGCCTCTGGCCTGTTACTTCTGCAAAAAAGTTAGAGTTCCGGCGAGCGCTTAGAACCAATCATTTCAAAAGTCGCGATATGCTATTGGCCCTTACACCTCATCCTTTCCTGAGATCCCTGCCTTCATTCTCAACATTATATAGGCAACCGCCTGTAACAATAAAAGAGTTCCTGCTTCGACAAGACTCCCGACTCAGTGTGGTTTTTCTCCCGTGACTAGGAGAGGTTCTGAGTCGTCGACACTCATCCTCCTCCTCAACCCCTTAGGAGGAACCAGCAGGCCTGGTCCTTCCTCAGCACTACCTGCCGGGGGAGCCCGGCACCTTGCTTCCTAGGAAAAATGCCATGAAGAAGTCCAAACTTTTGAACAAAATGAAGGGACTCACATGTGGAAGGAAGGGAGGGAAAGAGGGAGAGGGAGGGAGGGGGAAAGGAGGAAGGGGGAGGAAAGAGAGAAGTTTTTGTTCACTTTTAAAATGCTGATTGATAGCCATAAGGACTGAAAGGGCCGAGAGAAGAAATCTTTTCTTGCATTTCTGACGCCTGACAAAAACTTTCCAATGGAGACTTGCCTATGTTATGAGAAATCTTGGCCAAAGATCAAGGGAGACTTCCTGCTCTCTACTGACCCCCCAATCAATTAGTTCATGTAATATTTTCTTTATTTATTTGCAGAGAGAGAAAGAGACAGAGAGAGAGAGAGAGTGAGTATGAGCACACCAGTGCCTCCTGCTACTGCAAACTAACTCCAGATGCATGCAGCACCTTGTGCATCTGGCTTTATATGGGAACTAGGGAGTCAAACCTAGGCTATCAAACTTTACAAGCAAGTGCCTTTAACTGTTGAGCCATCTCTCTAGTCCCAGTGAGTTCATTTTATAAGGTACTAGCCTGAGAGGAGAAACCAGCTAGAGATATTTCCAACAAAGTCCCTTTGACATTCCACTCCAAATGACACTAAGAAATGCATTGAAGCCCAGACCTTGGGTAACTTTTCCAGTTCTCCCAGCTGAATTTTCCTTCCTCCGCTCACACTGGGTCACTTATCCACTTCCAGGGTCTGACATCTACTTCGGGGCAGCTTCTAGAGTTGGATTATGTTACACGAAGAGAAGAATTGGATCCCTGTGGGCTAACCCTTGGCCAAGGAGAAATGGAGGATGGGAGAGAAAGAAGCAGAGCATTTTCTCCTCCTTTTCCTCTTCCGCTGCTATCAGTCTATCATGGCTCCTCCTGGCCGACAACTCTACTTGCAAAGTATATGTGCAAATCAAACAAGTCTGCTGGGTGCCCGGTGACTCTCCTCGTGACTGGCTTGGGATGAAAGCATCACATTTCCCTCAACACTACCTCCCTGGCCTTGAACCTCCCAAATCAGTCTTAATACTGCCTGCCCATGTGGCTTCCTGGTGCAGAACAGCAGGGAACTGAGTGTGCCTGGCTGTAGCTACCTGGAGAAGTTCTTGCAGGTGGGATGTGAACAAACTTGGTACATGCAAATTCTGGTCCTCGATCTTAAAATGTACTAAATCAGGACCTGGTGAAATAGCCCAGTGAGTAATGTGCTTGCCACACAAGCATGAGGACCTGAGTTCAGATCCCAAGTGCCCAAATAAAAGCTGGGTGTGGTGGTGTGTACCTGTAATCCCAATTCTGGGGAGGCAGTAACAGGAGGTTCCCTAGGACTGACTGGCTAGCTAGTCCTGCTCAATCAGTGAGCTTAAGGTACAGGGAGAAATTCTGTCTCAAAAAACAAGGTTGGAGAGATGGCTCTGAGTTTAAGGTGCTTGCCTGCAAAGCCTAATGACCCACGTTCAATTCCCCAGTACCCATGTAAAGCCAGATGCATAAAGTGGCACATGCATCTGGAATTCTTTTGCAGTGGTGAAAGGCCCTGGCACACTAATTCTCTCTCCCTCTCTCTCTCTCTCTCTGTCTGTCTTTCTCTGCTTGCAAATAAATAATTAAAATACTTTTTTTAAAAAATAAGATGATGCTGAGCATGGTGGTACATGCCTTTAGGTAAGAGGATCACTGTGAGTCTGAAGTCAGCCTTGGACTACAGAGTGAATTCCAGGTCAGCTGGGCTAGAGTGAGACCCTGCCTTGAAAAAACAAACAAAAAAATCAGGTGGAGAAAGATTGAGAAAAACAACTGACATTGACCTCTGGCCATCACACGCCTGTGCACATGTATATAAGTTCCTATATTCATATGCACCCGCAGACATGTAAATGTCCAAAGCCAGGTGTGGTGGTGCACATTTTAACCCCAACACTTGGGAGGCTGAAGTAGAAGGATTGCCATAAATTGGAGGTCAGCCTGAGACTAATTCCAGGTCTGCCTGGGCTAGCACGAGATCCTACCTCAAAAAAAAAAAAAAAAAAATTATCCAAGCGTTTCCTCCATTTATCTCTGTCTCTGAAAATAAAATTGTACTAAGTGCCTTCATTATTTTACTTTGCAGAATACTGCAATGTGACACCTGCATTTTGTATGACAGCTTTGTTCTGGGGACTCGTCTGTGAGCCAGATCAGGGTCCTAGCTAAACTGAGGAGGGCAGATGCCTCAGAAAATCAATTCTTCCTCAGCACAGAAGAGACCTTCCCTGTACCTGAGGTGATGGATACCTGGCACCCACGCATCTCTCCCTCCCTCTGCAGTATGAGGCTGTTGGCTGCCTTTATGCTCAAGCAGAAAGATCACAGAGAAAGCATGCTCGAGTTCTCATGATATAGAGAAAGATAGAAAGGCTGAAGAAACTCTTTGGCTTCTATTCTCTTGCTGACTAAATTTAAAAATGACTAAATTCAGTGTTAGGAACAGACTAGGCCAAGGTCTGGCACTGCCATAGTCTTCTGTGTTTAAATTTTTAGCATGAAAGAAAGACCACCGCAAGGCACAGGTTCAAGAACTTGGCCCGCTGCCAGGTGCTATTTCCAACAAAAGCTCTCTGATAACCGAGAGAAAACTCTTTGCGGCACAGATCACAGATGAAGCATGTTACTGGCAAAAGAAAAGACAAGTGGGCCAGTGGGATAAAATGCCCTTAGGCAGACCAAATGCATGGGAAAATTTAGCCGCTGGTAAATGACACATGTGGTGGTTTCTATCAAATGTCCCCCATAAACTTAATGTTCTGAATGCTTGGTCCCCAGTTGGTGACAATTTGGGAGGTGGAGCCTTGCTGAAGGAGGTGTGTTGTTGGGGGCGGCTTTAGGGGTATATAGCCAGCTCCCCCATCACAGCTCAGCTCACCCTTTTGCTGCTGTTGTCCACCTGCTGTGGCAGAGGTGACGTCCAGCCTCTGCTCATGCCGTGCTGTCCCCTGCCATCATGGAGCTTCCCCTTGACACTGTGAGCCACAATAAGCCCTTCCTCCCAGCAGCTGCTTTTGGTCAGGTCTCAACAACGAGAAGGGAACTGCAATTGTACCTCAATCCACTGGGGCAAAGATGGATATTTTACTAAACGGACTTGAGAAAAGCCAGTAGCCAACTATAAAAGAAGAGAACGCATAGTTCCCACCTTTCCCAAGAATAAGCTAGAAGATGCAGCAAGGAGCTAAACAGAAAAATGAATAAATAAAGCCACACAGGGACTGGAGAGATGGTTTGGTGGTTAAGGCTCTTGCTGGCAAAGCCAAAGGACTCAGGTTCAATTCCCCAGTACCCACATAAAGCCAGATGCACACAGTGGTGCATGCATTTGTAGTTCATCTACAGTGACATGCCCATTCTCTGTCTCTATCTGCCCCCTCTCATAAATAAATGAATAAATAAATAAATAAACAAACCACACAAGAGCTAGAAGAACACACAGGTGAATTCCTCACTAACCTCAATGAAGGGAGAATTCAAGTAATGGCCCCAAAAGCCACAGGCAATAAAACAGGGTTAAATTTAACTGTCAAACTTCATAAATTTTGCATTATAAAAAAACACTACAAAGTTAAAAGATAACTGATAAACCGAGAGAATATATTTGCAACATATATCACAGGTGGAGACCCACATCTCTAGTACATTAAGAGTACTTTAAATTAAACCTTATTTATTTATTTATTTGAAAGAGAGAAAGATGGAGAGAGAGAAAGAGAGAGAGAGAGAGAATGGGAGCACCAGGGCCTCCAGCCACTGCAAATGAACTCCAGACACATGTGCCACCTAGTGAAGCTGGTTTATATGGGTACTAGGGAATCAAATCTGGGTCGTTAGGCTTCACAGGCAAGTACTTTAACTGATAAGCTATCTCTCCAGCCCCATTAGGAATATTTTTAATTTTTTATTGTTTTATTTATTTATTTATTAGATACAGAGGGACGGGCTGGAGAGAGAGAGAGAATGGGCACACCAGGGCCTCTAGCCACTGCAAACGAACTCCAGATGTACGCACCATGATGTGCATCTGGCTAACGTGGGACCTGGAGAATCGAACCTGGGTCCTTAGGTTTCACAGGTAAGCGCCTTAATCTCTAAGCCACATCTCCAGCCTAAGGATATTTTTAAATATTTTATTTTTATTTGTTTGAGAGAGGGAAAGAGGCAGAGAGAGAGGGAGAGGGGAAGAGAATGGGTGCTCCAGGACTTCCAGCCAGTGCAAACGAACTCCAGATGCATGTGCCATCTTGTGCATCTGGCTTACATGGGTCCTGGGGAATCGAGCCAAGGTACTTTGGCTTTACAGGCAAGTGCCTTAACTGCTAAGCCATCTCTCCAGCCCAAATTAAGAATTTTTTTTTTTTGTTTTTGTTTTTCGAGGTAGGGTCTCACTCTACCTCAGGCTGACCTGGAATTCACTATGTAGCCTCAGGGTGGCCTCGAACTCACAGTGATCCTCCTGCCTCAGCCTCCCGAGTGCTGGGATTAAAGTCGTGCACCACCACACCCGACCTTAAAAATAATCTTAATTTGGATCTGGGTGTGGTGGCGCATGCCTTTAATCCCAGCACTCGGGAAGCAGAGGTAGGAGAATCACCACGAGTTCGCGGCCAGCTTGAGACTATGTAGTGAATTCCAGGTCAGCCTGGGCTACAGTGAGACTCTGCCTCAAAAAAAAAAAAAAAAAAGAATATTTTTGAGTTAACTTAAAGCCAGGCATAGTGGTATGCCTGTATAACCCCAGCACCAAAGAAGTGAGGAAGCAGGATCATGAGTTTGAGGTCAGCCTGGCAGTGTGTGTGTGTGAGAGAGAAAGAGAGATTAAAACCAAAAGGCAGATACAAAGGCACACAATGTGCTACCATCCCCCCCCCACAAACATGAATGTCCCCCAATTTTCCAAAGAGATGTTAAAAGTCCCTCCTAATGAGATAAATATGAATTTAAACAACAAAACATCATTTCTCCACTTCAAGGTTTGTGAAAATTAAAAGGCACTGTGTTTGTGAGAGTGTAAGGGACAGGCATGGTCACACATGAGTTTGCGAAAGTGTAAGGGACAGGCAGGGCCACACACTGTGTTTGTGAGCGTGTAAGGACAGGCAGGGTCACACACTGCAGATGAGACTCACACCCGTGAATTCCCCAGGGATTCTGTCATAAAACAAAGAATCCACCATTGTTCTGGCGCTACATCCCAACACCATAAGGACATACAGTGATTACTGCCAGGAGCATTGCAACGCGCTGGAAACCACCTACCTGGCCGCACACAGGAAAGTGGTTGGACAATGCACAATGGTGCTGGGTGTTGTGACGAAAGAGAATGAGGCAGCTCTCAGTGAGGTGGTTGTTTCGGACAGTGTCAAGCCAGAGTACGTGTCCCTGCTATCCTTTGTGAGAAGATAAGCAAGCACACACGTGAAGGTACTCCAGACACTCGTGCGAATCACTGCCTGCAAAATGAGTGGAGGATGGGGAGACTGCTCAGTGGTCAAAGGTTCTTGCTTGCAAAGCCTGCTGGTCTAGGTTTGATTCCCCAGTACCCACATAAAACCGGATAACAAAATGATGCACGCATCTAGAGTTCATTGCAGCCCTGGCATGCCCATACTCTCTCTCTCTCTCTCTCTCTCTCTCACACCCCTTCCTCTCTCTCTCTCTTTCCTTGTAAATAAATAAGTTAGTTGAATTAAGTAAATAAAAATATGATTGGAAGCTTGGGAGATGGCTCAGTGGTTAAAGACTCTTGCTTGCCAAGCCTGCTATCGTGGGTGCAATTCCCCAGTACCCACATAAAGCCAGATGTGCAATGTGGTGCATACATCTAGAGTTCATTTGCAGTGACAATAGGCCCTGGGACACCCAGGCTCTCTCTCTCTCTCAATTAAATGAATAAAAACATTTAATCGAGTGGAAATAGGTGGAAACATTGAAGAAATGGGAACAGGATGGATGAAAAGAAAGGTGAAAGCCGGGCATAGTGATGCACACCTTATATCCCAGCACTCGGGAGGCAGAGGTAGGAGGATCACTGTGAGTTCGAGGTCACCCTGAGACTACATAGTGAATTCCAGCTCAGCCTATCTTGAAAAAAGAAAAGAAAGGTGAGTGACATCTGAGTAACAATTCTAAATCCGAGAAACATTTCAATGTTTCATATACACACAAAAAATGAACAGACAAAATTGAAATCATCTAAGATTCAAGGAGGTTGGAACAAACAGAAAACTAACAGAAGGTCCTGTGTCATATACAGTTGGCACAACATTCCTGGGGGTGGGCTGAAGCTGGGGCAAGCCAGCCTATGTAAGTTTAGAAAGTAGTGCTTTTACTATGTGTCATAGGAACAAAGAAATATATAGAAATAAATTCTGGCAAAATTTTCTTTCCAGGAACTGGAGAGATTGTTCAGTGCTTCCCTGCAAAGCCTGACAACCTGGGTTTGATTCTCCAGTGCCCACATGAAGCCAGATGCACAAAGTGGGGCATGCATTTGGAGTTTGTTTGCAGCAACTGGCATACCCATTCTCTCTGTCTCTCTTCTATCCCTCTCTGCTTGCAAATAAATATATATAAGTTAAATTTTTTTTCTTTTCAGGGCTGGAGGGATGGCTTAGTGGTTAAGGCATTTGCCTGCAAAGCCAAAGGACTAGATTTGATTCCCCAGGACCCATGTTAGCCAGATGCACAAGGGGGCGCACGTATCTGGAGTTTGTTGCAGTGGCTGGAGACCCTGGCACACCCATTCTCTCTCTCCCCCCTTCTTTCTCTCTCAAATAAATGAATAATTTTTAAAATTTTCTTTTCAAAGGGATATGGATTAGTAATTCTGAAGTGATATTGTATGTTTTGAAAGACCAAGCAGTTGGGGATAGAGACTTGGCTTAGTGGATAAGGCACTTACCTGCAAAGCTTGAGGACCCAGGCTCGATTCCCCAGTACCCATGTAAATCAGACACATAAGGTGGCATATGCATCTGGAGTTCATTTGCAGTGGCTAGAGACCCTGGCATGCTGATTCATTCTCCCTCTCTCTCTCAAATAAATAAATGAAAGACTGAGCAGTTTAGTGAATTTGCTTTCATTATTTTTATTATTATTGTGCTACGGATCATGCCCATGGCATTGCACATGGTAAGGACATAACCTATCCATATATCATGAGTGAGATTCTGGTTCTACCTGCTCGAGAAAAGAGTGAAAAATGAGAAAAAGGAAAAGGTTAAAATAAACCTTTCAGTATTGGATTGAAATTATCAATATGGTGCCTTGGTTATATATACATACGTATATTGATAAACAGATAAACTGATTAGATAGATGATAGATAGGTAGATAGAAAAATGATATAGAATTGTAAGTAGATGTGAGTATGTTAGTGTCAATAGATGTATTTTCTAGTACATTTTGCTCAGGACTTGGAAACAAGAGAGTCAGCGGCATCTCGTCACTCTGCCCATGCAGAACCATAGAAAAATGACATAGAACAAGGCTTCAGTGCAGCCAGCTCCCCAGTAAAGGAGCGAGGGCTTCATGCAGAAATGGTAGATTCCAGGGCTGTCCCAGAGAAAACACGGGTGTGCCTGGACCATCTTGTGATTCTAGAAAGTACTGAAAAAATTAAGTTGAGGTTTTAGAGATGCCTCTGCAGTTAAAGGTGCTTGCTTGCAAAGCCTGACAGCTTGGGGTTTGATTCCCCAGTACCCACGTAAAGCTGGATGCACCGAGTGGCACATGCATCTGGAATTTGTAGGAGCAAGACACCCTGGTACGTCCATCCTCTGTCTTGTTCTCTCGCCTCTCTGTCTCCCTCCCTCCCCCTCTCTCTGCTTATAAATAACTAATACATTTTAAAAATTAAATAATGAAAAGACACATTAACAAACGGTAGGGCTCAGGAACCAGGTAGAACAAGCTGGGCTACAGAATAGTAATAGTGAATGATTGTTCCACATGAAGTAAAGGATCCATGGACACAGGCTGATGCTAAGGAAAAACATATTACATAACTAAGTGTCGAAGGAAATAAAAGTTACCAAGATAAAGTTTGTTTACTAAATAACTAATAATTTAAAATTGGTGAAGAAATGAAAGGGAGAAGGGACAGGTCTGTCTTACAGTAGAATTCGCTTCAAAAATGCAGCCAGTATGACAAAACTAGAGAATATTAATAAACCATTCATAATGGAAGCTGAAGTTAGCGAGTAAACAATGAGTAATAGGCATTTGTATGATCTCAAAATATCTCCCAATAAGATATGCATTCATCAGAAAGGGGAAACAGTAGATTTACACTGTGGCAATCTGGCAGATTCCACCTAAGTAGGGTAGCCTTGGATCACTAACAATGGGTCACAGTCATACCTCCATGGACAGAAGTCACTAAGAAGGGCAGGAAGTCACTGATGCTGTGGCATTGTTGTCAAAAATGCACAGCACAAATTTCAACTTGAGGAAACATCACAGTAACCAAAAATTGAGGGCTATTATGCAACATAATAGATAAGTCTCTTTAAAATGTAGAGAAAGGGCTGGAGAGATGGCTTAGTGGTTAAATGCTTGCCTGTGAAGCCTAAGGACCCCAGTTTGAGGCTCAATTCCCTAGGACCCATGTAAGCCAGATGCACAAGGGGGTGCATGCATCTGGAGTTTGTTTGCAGTGGCTAGAGGCCCTCTGTCTCTGTCTCTCTGTCTGTCACTCTCAAATAAATAAATAAAAATTTTTAAAAAATTAAAATGTAGAGAAAGGAAGAACAGGGTTCCACCCAGACTGGAATAGTTGAAGAAATGACAAAGGTCTGGAGGAGTAATTCATATCACCTCCATGTTAATTTTCCTGTTCTGTTTATTGTCTATGACTTAGGAAATGTGTATGAAAGATAAGCAGGAATTCCTGTTTTAGAATTCATTTAATAACCGTTTTTTGTTTTGTTTTGTTTTGAGGTAAGGTTTTACTCTAGCCCAAGGTAACCTGGAATTCACTATGTAGTATCAAGGTGACCTCAGACTCACAGCGATCCTCCTACCTCTGCCTCCCATGTGTTAATTTTTTGGGGTGGGGGTGGTTCAAAGTAGAGACTCCTCACTCTATTCAGGCTGACCTAGAATTGACTATGTAGACTCAGGCTGGCCTTGAACTCACAGCAATCCTCCCTCCTCAGCCTCCAGAGTTCTGGGATTAAAGATATATGTCATCACACCTGGGAGAAAGAAAGATAGGAGAGAGAGAGAAAGGGCCCCTAGGTGCCGCAAAAGGACTCCAGACACATGTGCCACCTTGTGCATCTGGCTTTCCATAGGTGCTAGGAAAAGAACTCAGGTAGTTAGTCTTTACTTAACTGCTGAGCCAGCTCTTAATGACAAATTTTATACATGTATATAATGTATTTTGATAATAGTCACCTCCCATTACCTTCTCTTCTTCTCCTCCTCCTTCCACTGAACCCATTCTACTTCCCAACTCATCTCTCTTGTACTTTGTTGTCTTAAAAATGATCTTTCACCAGGCGTGGTGGCACACACCTTTAATCCCAGCACTTGGGAGGCAGAGGTAAGAGGCTCACCATGAGTTCCAGGCCACCCTGAGACTACTGAGTGAATTCCAGGCCAGCCTGGGCTAGAGTGGAACCCTACCTTGAAAAAATAAAAATAAATTATCTTTCAGTTTGGCTGTCCACTGAGTTTGGAGTTGGCATGCATGAACATGGGTGAGGGGTTATGTACTGGAATGCTGGCCCCTCACCAGGGGCTGCACCACTGAAGAAACTGTCCCCATCCCCCCCAGCAACCATTATCTGTCAATAATTCCTCGGGGAGTGACAGAGGCCTCATGAGCTCTTCCACCATCTATGACAGAATGCTGATAGGCCCGATACCATGCGGGTCTTGTGCAGGTCGGGACAAGTGCTGGTCATAAGGTCCTGAATGCATTTGATTGCAGGACCCAGAGAAATCAAGCTGGAACGGAGCTGGAAGCTTCCTCCCCACTGACTAGCGTTCATGGCGACAGAAGGTGCTGTGCAGGCTGCTGGGGCAGGAAAGCCATCAGTCAGCCCACAGCTGAGAGTGCCCACTGGTACAACAGTGGCATAACTGCTATGGGGGAAACCAGCTGCTTTTATTTTTAGAGAGAGCAAGCAAGAGGGAGAGAGAGAGAGAGAGACAGAATTGGCATGCCAGGGCCTCAGCCACTGCAATCAAACTCCAGACACTTGCACCACCTAGTGGGCACGTGTGACCTTGCACTTGCCTCACCTTTGTGTATCTGGCTTACGTGGGATCTGGAGAGTCGAACATGGGTCCTTAGGCTTCGCAGGCTAGCACCTTAACCACTAAGCCATATCCCCATCCCATAACTGCTTTTTGGTTGTATATTTGAGGCCCATTCCGCAGAAGGGAATTCATACATAGTACTGAAAACCTATCAAAAGACTGTGGTTGGAGAGGTCATAGACCCTAGGAGAGAAATTACTGCTGTCAGCTGGCTAAGTGGATATGCTGCTCCCATCAAATTGTCTTTCAAATGTTGACGTTTGGGGCTGGAGGGATGGCTCAGTGGTTAAAGGTGCTTGCTTACAAAGCCTGCCAACCTGGGCTTGCTCCCCTGCTTGTAAATAAATAATACATTTTAAAATTTAAATAATAAAAATTAAATTAATAAATGATGAGGTTCACAACGTGGTGTGTGTGTGTCTGGAGTTCATTTGCAAATAAATATTAAATAACATAAAATAAATATTTATGTTTATACCTATAAATTAGTTCTGCTCTTAGGTTTGATCAGAGAAGCTTCTTTTTTTTTTTTTTTTTTTTTTTTGAGGTAAGGTCTCATCCTGGCCCAGGCTGACCTGGAACTCACTCTGTAGTCCCAGGCTGGCATTGAGCTCACGGCAATCCTCCTACATCTGACTCCTAAGGCATCCTGGCCACCAAGCCAGGTCCCCTTCTTTTGTAAGATGCAGAAACCAAAGATCAGCAAAATTAGAAGACATTGGTCACCCATCTATAAACAGGCAAAGGTAGCATTTTGGAGGGGGCTGTGTCTGACACTTAAGGCCAGGTTGTTTCTGAGTATATCACACTGCCTCAAACAAGATTTTTGGAGTTTGATCCCCAACTCTAAAAGAAAGAAGGAAGAAAGAAAGGGAGGGAAGGAAGGAGGAAAGAAGTAAGGAAGGAAAGAAGGAAGAGGGAAGGAAATAGAAAGAAAGGGAGAGAGAAGGAGGGAGAGAGAGGAAGGGACAGGAAAGGAAGAAGAAAAAAGAGAGAAGAAAACCACATAAAATGGGCTGGAGAGGTGGCTCAGAGGTTAAGGTGCTTGCTTACAATGCCTGATGGCCAGGGTTTAATTCCCCAGCACCCACATAAAGCCAGATGCACTAAGTGGCATATGTGTCTGGAGTTTGTATACAGTGACTGCAAGCCCTGGTACACCCATTCTCTCTGTGTGTCTTCTCCCTCTCTATTTTTCCTTCTGTGTTTGCAAATAAATAAATACACATAAAATGGGAAAAAATAGAGAGCTAAGCATGGTGGCACATGACTTTAATCCCAGCACATGGGATGCAGAAGTAGGAGGATCATTGTGAGTTCAAGGCCACCCTGAAACTACATAGTGAATTCCAGGCCAGTCTGGGCTAGAGTGAGACCCTACTTTGAAAAGCCAAAAAGAAAGAAAGAAGAAAGACACACAGAGAGGACAGGAGATAGAAAGGAAGGAAGATAAGAAAAAAAAAAAAAAAAAAAAGGAAGATTTTGCCTTGCCATTTTTTTCAAATGAATTCTGAGCTATTTTTGTCATTTAGTATGACCATGAATTTTATCTGCCTCTCTTTAAGCTATGCTTAATCAAAGTCCACTCAGGACACTTAGATCTTTGTAAAGAAATACGACTTCAAATGTTGGAAGGAAAACCTAAAGCTTTTAGGTATCCGTCTGACTTTTTCTTCTCCTTTTGTTCACTTCTGGCTTCATTTCATTAACTTTCCCTTCAATTTGAGTGAGTGCCTGTCACTCATCACGATAAGATAATATACAAGTTTAGACAGAGCCGTCTTTGAGTCAGTGGACAATGACAAGTGACGCCTTTGCCGTGGGCTTCTTTGTATCTTTATGCCACACGTATCAGAGACTGGTCTATTGTCCCTCTGGCATTTCTTATACCGATGGGTCCCGGAACACTGGCATGTTCTCAATCTGCCCCTGCCCTGTGAGAATCAGTCTCCTCGACAGTAAAATTAGTCTATGTTTCAGGGAACTGGCCTCAAAATGTGATGTACCTGTTCAAGTCATGGCTTGTCATTTCCAGCTGTACCACCTTACGCAACTCATTTCACTTCTAGGAAGTCCAACTCCTGTGACATCAAAATGAGACTACATCCAGTCCCTGGCTTGGGAGCTATAAGCATGTAAAATGGTGTGTGATCATTGTGAACCTTTATTATTACTGTATGAATCTTGCAGAGAGAGAGAAAGAGAATGGGTGTGCCAGGGCCTCTAGTCACTGCAAGCAAATTCCAGATGCATGTGCCATGTTGTACATCTGGCTTTACGTGGGTGCTGGGAAATCAAACCCGAGTTCTTAGGTTTTGTAGGCAACCACTTTAACGGCAACACCACCTCTCCAGCCCTACTAGATGGTTTTTCCTAATCATTGACTATGGGCAAAGCACCAAGTGGATCCAAAATTGGACCCTTGTGGTATACACAAGGGGAATAATTTTACTCTGGAATCCACTCTATTCCTATTTAATGTGTGCCTACAATTGTAGCTAATGTGAGGGAAGCAGTGGCCAATAAGACATTTTTTGTTTATTTTTATTTATTTATTTGAGAGTGACAGACGGAGAGAGAAAGGCAGATAGAGAGAGAGAGAGGGCGCACCAGGGCCTCCAGGCACTGCAAACAAACTCCAGACGCGTGCGCCCCCTTGTGTATCTGGTTTACATGGGTCCTGGGGAATCAAGCCTCAAACCGAGGTCCTTAGGCTCCACAGGCAAGCACTTAACCGCTAAGGCATCTCTCCAGACCCCAATAAGACATTTAAAAGCAAAAGGAGTATGTTCTTTTGGGAGAAAATGGAGACTCACCAAGTCAACAAGGACACAAGATACTGTGGTTGGTAGAGAAAGAGTGGCTTATGTGGCAGAGAGTGCCCAAGGTTGCCATCAGTTGGTGATGCCAAACTTCTTCCTCCTCTCTTTTATGGCCTGACGTTTCCAACTGCTTATGTGTGCCTGGGGCTGGAGCAGCCACGGTGACAGTAATGCACCAAGGACAGACACGGAGGGACTTCAATCGGGGACACTGCGCTGCAGCAGCCGCTCTGCTCGAAGCCACTGTTGATTTGTGTCTTGGCCGCTTTCAGCCCAGCTTAACAGCAACCAAAACCATTGCTCTCTCCCGGGAGCATTTCCGCTTTGATCGTCATCAAACATGGACGTCTGGAAGACATTCAGAGATTGATTCCTGAAAGTAGAGAGAATGCCAGGGCCTACGGAGCAGTACCGCTTTAAACAACTGCTCAGCAAGCCAAGGCCACTCGGCACCCTCCCTCCTCCCGTGCAGTCTAGCTGAGACACTTCCCTCCTGCCAGCACCCACCCTCCCACACACCTGCTGCTTTGCATAAAAACCAGACTGTCACTTTAAGAAAGTTTGAAATCCAGGTTCATATTTTATTGAGTCATAACAAACTAAAAGGAAAATGGGGAAATTTGCCCGAAGGAAGATGGCTTTTCGAACGCGTTTGGTAAATAGAGTGAAAAGGGCATCCTCGCTGTATTTCTGAACTGTCAGAAGACGGCTCTGATTTCATTTTTCAGCAGTAATCTAACCCTCCCTCCCACTTACTCCCGGAGGGGAGAACCCGGGGTTTTAATCATTTAGTAATGCACTTGCTTCGGATCTCGCAAATTTATCAAGTGTCATAAATGCATGGAGTTTTATCTGCTTTTCTCTTTGGGGCCCAGTTCCAGGCAACTTTGGACTCCTGGGAGGGAGGTGGTCCTCCCAGACAGGCGGAGCCCCTCCCAGGTGTGGGGCCAAGGTGCCGCAGGACCTCAGGGAGGGGATCTGGCCCCATGCTTGTCCCAGCCTCCCTGGCCTGCAGTGGGACAGCGAGGGTGGAAAGCTTTCCTGGGTTCCTAACAGGAAGACCCCTCAGGGACGCCTGGCTTACGGGCTTCCTGGCGGCACGCGCACCAAGACACCTGACGTCATATGACCCCTTTCCTGTATAACTGCAGCCATTTTAACTTCTGCTTCTTCTTGGCTTGGCCTCATGCTCACAGGCTCCGTGGGGGCCCGACCTCAGTCTCTAGGGTGGATTACGTGTGACCTGTCTGTGATTCCCGGCTGAGCTCCCACACAGCACTCAGAGCCAGCACAGCAGTGTGCTTGTCTGTCCATCTGCGTGGATGTCTGGGAAATGAAGACCAGTTTGAGTGAGTTAGCCCTGGCCTCTGCCTAAGACGCACAATGATTCCAGATGATTAAGACGATAGACCTTAGAAGTGAGGCCCACTTGCATCTGAGCATAAATATTGATTCTTCCTCGATGTGTGGCCTACAGCAAATTAATCTGCCAGTGTGAACTGTGACTTCCTCTCTGTGTGCACGGTTTGATTGTGCACAGTGTGAGTGCACCTGTGTGTGCGTGAGCGTGTGGAAGCCAGAGGACAGCCTCGAGTGTCGTTCATCAAGCACCTCTCACCTTGTTTGAGACAGGGTCTCCTGATGACCTAGGACAGGCCGAATAGCTTGACTGTCTGGCTAGCGAGCCCCGGGCCCCTCTGCTCTCTACCTCTCCGGTGCTGGGATTGCAAGGGTGCATCACCACACCAGCTTTTACTCTGTTTCCTTTTTTCTTTTTAATGTGGGTTCTGGAGTTTGAAACCAGGTCTTCATGCTTGCAAGACAAGTACTTTACCAACTGAACTATCTCCTTAGCCTTCCTCTTCTTTTAAAAAATGGACAGGTTTGGGTTGAAGAGATGGCTTAGCAGTTAAGGCGTTTGTCTGCAAAGCCAAAGGATGCCGGTTCAACTCTCCAGGACCCACATAAGCCAGATGCGCAAAGTGGTGCATGCATCTGGAGTTCGTTTGCAGTGGCTGGAGGCTCTGGCACACCCATTCTCTCTCTCTCTCTCTCTTTCTCTCTCTCTCTCTTTCTCTCAAATAAATAAATAAATAATGGACAGATTTTACCCAACTTCCAGGCTTGCTGAGAGAGTTAAATGAGAACACAAATAAAGAGTGCTTAGTCTAAGCCAGGCGTGGTGGCGCACGCCTTTAATCCCAGCACTCGGGAGGCAGAGGTAGGAGGATCGCCGAGAGTTCGAGGCCACTCTGAGACTACAGAGTGAATTCCAGGTCAGCCTGAGCTAGAGTGAGACCCTACCTCAAAAAACCAGAAAAACAAAACAAAAAAAAAAAAAAAAAAAAAGAGTGCTTAGTCTGGGTCCTTGGGTCCTTAGGATGGATGTTCAGAACTAAGATTTCTCATGAAAAAAAAAAAAAAATCTTCCCAAAGCCATGTCTGTGACCACTAACAGGTCACAGAAAGATGAATTGTTCTTAACCATTTAAAAAGCAAGTGAAGGGTGGGGAGATGGCTCAGTGGTTAAAGGCAATACCTGCCAAGCCTGAAGGCCTGTGGCAAGAGGCCCTGGCACACCATTCTCATTCATTCATTCATTCTCTCTGTCTCTGCCTCTTTCTCTCCTTATAAACAAAAAATAAATAAAAGTAAACAGCCTGTCAATCTCGCTGATAAGACCATACATGGCAGTGCTATACAGGGAGAGATGTTTTTACCTATTAACCTGGCAAAAATCCAGTCCCTAAATTTCATAACCCCGAGGCCACCCTCAGACTACATAGTGACTTCAGAGTAAATAGCCGAATCCTGCACTCCCCTGTACTGTTGGCAAGAGTGCAAAAGGGAACATCACTTGGGGGATCTAACTGGTGCTCCCAATCAAAATTAGAAGTGCATTAACTTTTTGTTCCTGAAGCATTTGTTTTACATCTGTACCTAAACCCGCATTAAGTGAAGTGACAGGGACACCCCGTCCCCAGTAGAGCTGTATACACAAAAAATAGACTGGAACTAGCCAATTGCCCTTCGGAGGGTGACTGGGGAAGTAAACCTGAGTGAGCCGATAAAATATTACACAGCTGTGCAAGAAATAACATCCTCCAGCCTGGAGACAGCGCAGGAAAACCACTGAGTGAACGACGCAGAATGCAAAGCAGCAGGGCCTCCTGACTTCTATGAAAGATGACCGAAAATAACAAGATAGTTTGTATGCACAGAAGCAAATAACACAAGTCAACAAAATAAGTAAGAACTGTACATAGAGGACACAATAATTTGGGAAATTAGGTGGAGTCAGGGCTTGTGATAACACTTCTTTTGATTTCAGTTATTTCGTTTCGGATGCAAAGGAAGCTGTCTACCATTGAATAGTACTATCAACCCTTTGATTTCCTTTTTAAGTTTTTAAAAGGGGAGAGAGAGAGAGAGAGAGAGAGAGAGAGAGAGAGAATAGGTGCACTAGGGCCTCTAGCCACTGCAAACAAGCTCCACACACATGTGCTACCTTGTGCATCTGGCTTTACATAGGTACTAGGGAATTGAACCTGGGTCTTTAGGCTTCTCAGGCAAGTGCCTTAACTGCTAATCCATCTCTCCAGCCCTTATCTTTGCTTGTTTATTTATTTAGTTATTTAAGAGAAAGAGATAGAGAATGAGTGTGTCAGGGCCTCTAGCCTCTGCAAACAAACTCCAGACGCATGCACCACTATGTGCATCTCAGACCTCATTTTTAACTTTTAAACCATGTCAGAGTATTCCCAACTCAAATAACAAAATCAAAACAAAAAATTATTCGCACCCTCTAAAAGGAAGTACTTCCAAACTCAGTTGGAATCATAGTTGGTGTCTCTGCCATTTTGACTGTATTCTGGCATTGTAAACCTTGAAAACAGGATGTGACTTACAAACCACTATAACCTGGGTGGCTAGCAATGAGTCTTACTCTCAGGTCCAGTTAAATGAGCAGCGTGTGTGTGTGTGTGTGTGTGTGTGTGTGTGTGTGTGTGTGTAAGCACGCTCTGTCATAAGATGCATGTTGGCATGTGTGTATGGAGGCCAGAGGTCAACATTGGGTGCCTTCCTCAGTTGCAGTCCACCTTATTTTTTATAAAATATTTTTTAATTAATTTATTTGAGAGAGAGAGAGAGAGAGAAAGAGGCAGACACAGAGGTAGTGACGCTGTGAACACCAGAGCTTCCTGCCACTGCAAACAAACTCCAGGGATACATGTGGCAACTTGTGCATCTGGCTTTACATGGGCGCTAGGGAATTGGACCCAGGTCATTAGGCTTTGCAAGCGAATACCTTTAACCACTGAGTCATCTCTCCAGGCCCTGTCCACCTTATTAGGCTGACCTGGAATTCACTATGTAGTCTCAGGGTGGCCTTGAACTCAAGGCTATCCTCTTACCTCTGCCTCCTGTGTGCTGAGATTAAAGGTGTGTGCCCCCATACCTAGCTCACCTTATGTTTTGAAACAGGGCCTCTCACTGAACCCCAGAGCTCACTGATTCAGCAAGACTATCTGGTCACCAAGCACCAGGGGTCTTCCCATCTCCGCCTCCCCAGCTCTGGTGAGTCCAGACACACAAGCCCGGCGTTTCTATGTCGGTGCTGGGGATCTGAACTCGGGTTCCTACACTTGCACAACGATTGCTGCGCCAGCTGAGCCACCTCCCCAGCTCTCCAAATGAGCACTCTGTGCGTGAGGAAGCCCACTGCCCCCAGTGCCCAGAATGATCACTAACTGCCTCTATCTGAAGCCATCTACCAGAACATGACAGGAAATAATGGACCTCGCACCTTTGAGATGGATAGGGGAAGGTTTCATTCCCAAGAACATAACAGAGGGAAGAAGATAAAGACCCACTCTCCCCAAATTCCGCAGAGCACCGGGGCCTAGTTTCTTTTAGGGTTTCATTTGAAACTGAAAGCCAGGGTAGCAACAGTTCCCTCTTACCCCCACACCGCTGCGCTGGGTCATGTTAAACCCAAGAAGGGATTGGTGAGGGCAAGGACGTTATCCACACACCTTCCAACTCCTTCCCATCAACAACTCCCTGAACAGGACTGGGGAGGGGGATGGGAGTGGAACTACTCACCACAGGCAGATGACTGACAAAATGTCTCCTTTGCCAAAAAGCCAAAGGAAATCTGTTCATCCACGCCTCAACTTCCTCCACCCACCATGATTTATACAAAAATGGCATCTCCTTTCCCGCAGGGTACCTGATTTATAGATTGGGCATCTGTTTCATATAAAGAGCCCTGAATGGAACACAACCTATGTTCTAACAAAACAAAGGATTCATTACATAAATCACTTTCAAACTCTCTGATATCTCACACTGAATTTCTTTTCGACCCAGGCACATTTTTCTTTCCTTGGAGCTTGTCCTGAATATGGCTATTACGACAGAAACACACACACACACACACACACATTTCAAGCTGTTAAAAGACTGCCATAGGAATCATAAATCTGGAAATCAGTTTATTTCTCTTCAGCTTTTTCCTATAATAAAACTTTTTTAAAAAAATGTGTTCTCAGGATAAACTATTTAAAGCAATGTCCTCAGAGATCTTCTAGACCAGGAATTTGCAAACAAATGAAACCTCCTCATTCATTCCCTATCCTGCTTGCCCTTAGCAGACATTACTAATTGATCACTTCTACAATGGCAGTTCCTCCTTAACTTCCTATTCCCTTAGCAGACATTACTAATTGATCGTTTCTTTCCTGTTCAGGTAACTTGAAACCTTGCTAGGCTTCTCAACCCAAAGTTAATTATACATAGCCTCTGGAGTAGTCAATTCTGTCTTTTTCTTTTATTTCTTTGTATGTATCTATTTATTTATTTGAGACAGACAGAGAGAGAGAGAGAGAGAGACAGAAAAAAAGAGGGAGAGAGAGAGAATGAGAGAAAGAGTATGGATATGCCATGGCCTCCTGCCATTGTAAATGAACACCAGATGCATGTGCCATTTTGTGCATCTGGCTTTATGTGCATACTGGTTAACTGAACCTGGGCCATCAGGGTTTGTAAGCAGGCACCTTAACCACTAAGTCATCTTTACAGCCCTAATTCAGTCTTTTTCAAGACAACAGAACCTTAGTACAGAACAGAAGGAGACCTTGCCAAGGTCACAAATAAGCCCACAATGCACTTGGAACATCTTTTAAAGTACTGGAACTTAGTGCTGTCTTTGGTTCACACAGCTAAGATTTGCTATCAAAGGACAAGTATGAGATTGTTTTGAGTACATTTGGGTCTGTTTTTGTTTTGCAACAGCGCAATTCTTTTCTTCAAGACAAATAAAATAAGACAAAAATAACTTAGATTCCAAAGCCATTTCAATGAGCTATATTTTTCAAATAAAGAAGTTACAAATCCCAGGGCAGGGCTGGATTAGTGGGTAGTGCTCTTCACGCAGGCACGAGGACCTGAGGGTGCGTGCCTGGCACCCACCTGAAAGCCGGCCTGTGGTGACGCACGTCTGAAACTCCTGGGAGGGCGAGCACAGGAGGGTCCTGCGACTCGCTAGCTAGTTATTCTAGCTGAATCTGAGAGCTGTGGGTTCAGTGAGAGATGCTGGCTCCAAACAAGGTGGAGGGGTTTGGAATGTGGCTTAGTGGTTAAAGGCACTTGTTTGTAAAGCCTGCTGGCCTGTGTTCGATTCCCCAGTGCCCATGTAACGCCAGATGCTCAAAGACACACATACTTCGGAGTTTATTTGCAGTGGCAAGAGGTTCTGACTTGTCCATTTTTTTTTTCTTTCCCTCTCTACTCATAAATAAATAAATAAAAGATTTTTTTAAAAAAAGAAAAAAAAGGAAGTCAGGCATGGTGGCACACACCTTTAATTATAGCACTCAGAAGAAGTAGGATGATTGCTGATTTCGATACCAGCCTTGGGAATACAGAGTGATTTCCAGGTCAGCTTGTGCTAGAGTGACACTCTACTTTGAATAAAAAAAAATGAAACAAAGTAGCTGAAGTTGACCTCTGACCTCCACACGCATGCACGTGCACACACATGTGTGCCCATACCACACTTGAACATGCATGCATGCATGCACATACACATGCAGAAGAGCCAACAGAAGTTACCAATCACTCAACACAAATAAATTAGAAGGTCCTGACCGTCTGCCACCCTAAATATCATTCTGTTTTAGCAATAATCTTTTTTTAAATTTTATCAATCTGCTTCCTCCTCAGAGCAGAAGCCATAATTATTACTAGCAGGAAATTGCTTTGCGTGTGGCTCACACAAAGGGCCTGGAGGTGAGCGTGAGGCATGGATGATACTCTATCACGGAGCGCCAGGACATGGCGAGCCGTGGAGGCTCGCTAATCAGTTTCTTACGGTCTTTATTGACCTCTTCAGCTAGGCTTTAATTGTCTCCTTTGCTGCTAACAAAAGTTTCTTAGAATTACCAAATGTCAGAGCCAGATGGGACTTTTCAGTTCATGGGATTAAATAAACTACAAGGACGGGTGCTCGGGTGTCATGATGTGAAGGCCCTTCTAATCCAGCACCCCACAATGCTGGGGTCACAATTAGCAATTTCTGGCCAGGCATGGTGGTGCGCCTCTGTTATGCCATCACCCAGGAGATGGGGAGCTCCAGGCCTGCCTCGTCTATACCAGGAGAACCTGTCTCAAAGAACAAAACAAAATAAAAACAAGGAATTTCCTGTCTAACAGATAATCCAAAATACACTGAAGTCTCTGATCAATGCTTCTTAAACAGTATTAACATGTGCAAAGCCCTGGATTCAATGCCAATACTGCTAAGAGAAAACGCTCATGGGGGGCTGTGGGCATAGTCAGTGAGGGAGTGTGTGCTTAGTATGTGCAAGGCCTTAAATTCAATCCCCAGCATGTGAGATGCATATGAATGCATATGAGAGCTGGAGAGATGGCTCAGTGGTTAAGGCACTTGGCTGCAGAGCCCAATGACCCAGGTTCGATTCCCCAGTCCACACTTAAAACCAGATGCACAAAGTGACACACGCATTTGGAGTTTATTTGAAGCGGCTAGAAGCCCTGGTAGGACCATACTCCCACTCTCTCTCTCCTTGCACATAAATAAATAAATTTTAAAATGTGCATATGACTTGCCATGGATCTTGTTAAAACATAGGATCTCATTATGTAGGCCACAGCTGTGGTCTGAAATTCAGCATTTCTATTTATTTATTACTTTTCTCATTTGTGTCTGGCATGTGGGCATGCATATTCATATGCACGTGGGCACCAGTGCACGTGTGTGTGCAGGAAGGAGGTCAATGTGCCGTGTCTTCCTCGGTTGCTTTCCACCTTATTTATTTATTTATTTATTTTTGAGGTAGGGTCTCACTCTGGCTCAGGCTGACCTGGAATTCACTCTACAGTCTTAGGTTTCCACCTTATTTTTGAGACAGGGTCTCTCAGGGAAACTTAGAGCTCAGGCTGGGGAAGAGGCTCAATTGGCTAAGGGCACTTACTTGCAAAGCCTGACAACCCTGGTTCAATTCCTCAGTACCCATGTAAAGCCAGATGCACAAAGTGGCACGTACGTCTGAACCCGGAGCTCACCCCTTTGGCTAGACTAGCTGTCCAGTGAGCGCCAGGGGTCCGCCTGTCTCTGCGTCCTCAGCACGGAGGTAGCAGGGTGCACCACCACACTTGGCTTACATGTGGGGGCTAGGGAGCCAAGTGCAGGTCCTCATGCCTGTGTGGCAAGCACTGTCCCCACTGAGCCAGATTCAGCACCTCTAACACGACGCTGCAATGGGCTCTTTTTCATACAAAAATCATCTGGTGCTGGTGGAAGGCCTTCATGGGATCCGGACCCAACAAGGAATGCATGATTACTATCTCCCAGCTCACTGTGGGATTAAGACATAGCTGACAGCTGGGCACGGCGTTGCACACCTTAATCCGAGCATGCAGGAGCCGGAGGTAGGAGGATTGCTATGAGTTCAAGGCTACCCTGAAACTACACAGGGTATTCCAGGTCAGTCTGGGCTAGAGTGAAACCTTACCTTGAAAAACCAAAAAAAAAAAAAAAAAAAAAAAAAAAGATAGCTGACAAAATGTATGACCTCTTTGGTTGCTAGGACAGGCTACCTAGCAGAAGCCACTTAAGGAAACATGGGCGTGTTTTGGGTTGGTGTGAAGGAATACAAGGAATAGAGCACAGCCCGGACAGCACGCTGGTGGGAGTGTGAGATGACTGGTCACATTGAGTCTACCATCAGGAAGCAGAGAAAGATAAGAGCTTGTACTCAACTTCCTTTCTGTTCTATACAGAACCCCAGCCGGTGGCACGGTGCCCCCCATATTCAAAGTTAGTCTTCCCTCCAGCTTAAGCCTTTCTGGAAACTCCACCATAGACACATCGAGGGGCGCATCTCCTAGATGAATTCACATCAAGTCAAGTTGACAATAAAGAGTAACAACCATCAATTATGCCCATTAATGACAGTGTATTTGAGAAGCTAGCTAATTAGGAGAGTTGAACTTGATGAAGGAGGGAAGAATGCAAACGGATTTTCTCCACTGCTATCTTTAATCTTCTCACTTGTGCCTTCCTTCCCTACCACATGCTGCTATCTAGGGCGCGCTCCACAGCTCCTCTGAATTCTGTCGCCTACGGACAATCTCACTGTCAAGTTCAAGTATTCAACTGTGTAGTGCAGCATCAAAACTTTGGTTGTCTGGCTGGGGAGATGGCTCAGGGGGTCAAGTCAAGGATGAGGACCTGAATTCAGATCCCCGGCACCCAGATAAAAGCCAGATGTGGTGGCACGCGCCTATCTATAATCCCAGCAATAGGGAGGCAGAGACACATGTGTCTGGAGTTCATTTGCAGTGGTGGGAGGTCCTGACACTTACTCTTTTACACTCTCATAGATACATAACAATAAACAAGTAAATGATAAAATAATAATTGAAAAAACGTCTGACCCTCTTGGCCTCTCCTCTTGAATGCTGGGGGTACAGGCATGATGTACCACCATGTCCAGTTTATGCAGTGCTGGGAGTTGAATCAAGGGCTTCCTGAATGCCAGGCTACCACTGTCCCAACTGAGTTACACCCCCAGCCTATAGGATGTTGATCAGCAGGTTTAAAATCCCTAGATATATAAGTATGATTAAAAAGAGGTTTCTGGAATACAGAATGGATTTACATTTCTAATACTCAATTGCTGATATTAACAACATAATGATTGGGTACATGACATTGAATGTTTCTTCTAATTCACTTAATTACAGCAATTAGGCATCTACTAATTTCCAGGCATTCCTTGAAGAGCTAACACACAGAAATTGCTATGAATTTATGATTAAGTACTACTAGAATTCTGCTAAGCGGCTTTTCATTTTTTCCATAAAAGAAAAATGTATCACACAAAACACTAATTTCATGGTTTTGGTTCCTGGGGCTGTTCATTATGAGATTAAAGCACATTTTCAGAGCGTGGTATGACTGGACGTCTTACATGTCGCTCTGCTCCTACCTGCACGGTGATGGGACCAGCTGACATTCATGACCTCTTCAATGTCAGTTCAACCGAACAATACTTCCTGAGATGAGCTGGAGCCTCAACCCCTTGGCAAAGGGGTTCAAACTGTATTTCTGTGATGTAATGAGATGTCTCTTGCATTAAACATTCTTTTACAAAAATATTTTAAATATTTATTTATATATTTATAAACACAGAGAGAGAAAGATGGAGGGAGAGAGAGAGAGAGAGAACACAGGTGTGCCAGGGCCTCCTGTCATTGCAAATGAGTACCAGATGCATGAGTCACTCTGTGTATCTGGATTTACGTGGGTACTGGGGAATCTTACGTGGGCCATCAGGCTTTGCAAGGAAAGCTAAGCCATCTCTCCAGCCCCTAAAACTTCTTTGGCATTTATGAATTCAAGTGTAATGGACATGGCACGAATTTTGCATTATGTGGTCCTGGTTGAGGGACTTTACCAGCCAAGCTGGTGGCAACACTTGTCTTGCTCAGAGGCACCTGTCAAATGTACCCTTGCGACTTGACCGTTCTTCTGCCTTCCACTGGGCAGGGGCTCTTTGTATTCTCTCTTCCTTCTCTTCAGCTCTGAGCTTCCCCATTTCCCCTTCAGCCTTGGGCATTAACTCTGTCCTCCTTCCTTCTCTTAAGTTCTATCCATAACCTAATAAAACCTGTAAATTAAAAAAAATTAAAGTGGGGCTGGAAAGATGGCTTAGCAGTTTTAAGGCACTTTCATGTGAAGCCTAAAGACCCAGGTTCGATTCCCCAGTTCTCAAATAAGCCAGTTGTACATGTGTCTGGAGTTCGTTTGCAGTAGCTGGAGCCCTGACACGCATATTCTCTCTCTCTCTCTCTCTCTCTCTTAAATAAATTTTCAAAAAATATTTTAACAATAAAATAAGGGCCGGAAGTGGTGGCACATGCCTCTAATCCCAGCACTTGGGAGGCAGAGGTAGGAGGATCACAGTGAGTTTGAGGCCACCCTGAGACTACATAGTGAATTCCAGGTCAGCCTGAGCTAGAGTGAGATCCTACCTCGAAAAACCAAAATATATGTATTTTTAAAAGATAATGATAACATAAAGTATCCTCACACTTGGTTGGATTCTTGAAACATAAGTATCCATCGCTCTGCTCAAAGCTGACTGAGTGACAACAGTGTGTAGGACTGCAATAAGCGTTGGTCAGCTAGCCAGTATCCCGTGTGATGTCCCTGATTATTTAAATTAGTCTCCTCCCTACGGAAATTCAGCTTATATCCTAAAGAATCAAATCCAGATTACCCAACTGCAACATATATTCAAACGCTGAAACTGGGCTGGAGAGATGGCTAAACAGTTAAAAGTGATTGTTTGCAAAGCCTGATGTCCAGGTTTCAGGTTCGATTCCCCAGTACCCATGTAAAGCCAGATGCACAAAGTGGTGCATGCAGCTGGAGTTCATTTGCAGTGGCAGAAGGCCCTGGAGCTCTCTCTCTCTCTCTTTCTCTCTCTGCCTCTCTTTCTCTCTTCAAATGCATAAATAAAATAAGGCTAGGATTAGAGATAATCCCAATCCACAACTGGCAGGGTAAATTATATCAAAACTAAACACACTTGGGTTTAGAGATGGCTTAGTGATTAAGGCACTTGCCTGCAAAGCAAAAGGACCTCAGTTTGATTCCCCAGGACCCACATAAGTCAGATGCATAAGGTGGCACAGGTGACTGGAGTTCGTTTTCAGTGGCTGGAAGCCCTGATGTGCCCATTCTCTCTCTCCCTCTTTCTCTCAAATAAATAAATAAAAATAAAATGTAAAAAAATTAGACACAATTTATTGGAAATTAAACTGGTAGCTTTTTACCAACAGTGAAACAAAAACTTAACAAAAAAGATGCTGTATGTATCAAAAATTTATCATCTCTGCTGTTTGACCCAAGAATTTTCCTTCTAGAAATGGATTCTAAGGAAATCATTGAACAAGTGCTATAAGATGTATGGTGTCATCTACAGCCATGGTCATTTTCTTAAGAAAGAAAAGAACATCACAACAAAGTCAACAAGATGGGCTGGAGAGATGGCTTAGCAGACAAGGTGCTGCCTGCAAAGCCCAAGGGCTGAGGTTTGATTCCCCAGGACCCACATCACCAGATGCACAAGTGGTGCATGCATCAGGAGTTTGTTTGCATTGACTAAAAGCCCTGGTGTGCTCATTTTCCCTCTCTCTATTTGCCCCCCTGGCTCTCAAATAAATAAACAAATGTTAATAAGACATTGGATAAAGTACATTTGTACAGTGAAATACTCACCTATATGTTATTATGGAAAGAAATCCATGAGAGGTACAGTGGAAAACTTCTTGTAGATCAGATTATATTTAGTACATATGTGTATATTATAATTTTAAGGATATAAACCATAACCATAATGATAACTTGGATAATGGGAGCTTTTATGATTTTTTATGGTTATGTTTTTTTCTCGCTATATTGTGATATACAGGTTGAGTATCCTTAATATGAAAATCTGAAATCCAAAATCCAAAATGCTCCAAAATCCAAACCTTCTAAGCACCAAGACTAACACCACAGGTGAAAAATCCCATAACTGACCTCACATAACTCAGTCAAAGACAGAGGCACGCTGGAAGGCAGCACGAAATGACCTTCAGGCTGCCTGTATAAGTCCACATAAAAGACAAATTTTATTTAAGATTTTGGTCCTATCCCTACGATCGATATACGCTTATGTATAAGCAAATATTCCAATTTCCCCTTTTCCAAATTCAAAATCTGATGCACTTCTGGTCCCAAGCCTTCCAGATAAGGGATAGTCATTTTGCATTTATAATTTTAAAAATAGCTTGTGGTCAGAGAAGCTTCTCTTTTCAGATGGCAGTGACCACTGAGGTGACTCAAACTTATCAAAGTGCTAAGAAGTGATAGTGGAGTGTTTATCGCTGAAAGACATCTTTCTCACACACTCCAGGGCTCAGGGACCTGTTGCAGACGAGGTGGTGGAAAGGAATGTAAGCGCCAGGGGAGGGAGCATTGCTTACAACGCTCTGATCCAGAAACAAAGTGGCTGTGATGCTCATGACCTCACAGCGGCTGATGCCACCTGCACAAGACCCGCCTGAAAGGAGGGGGATGATGGGGCTGGCATTGGCTCGTTAAAGGCGATTGCTTGCAAAGCCTGATGGCCTGGGTTTAACTCTCCAGCACCTACATAAAGCAGGTGCATAAAATGGCATGTGTCTGGAGTTCATTTTTACTGGAACACGCACAAACATATTTCTTCTCCCTCTCCCTCACTTTCTCTCTTTGCTTATAAATTTAAAAAATAATTTTTTGAGGTAGGGTCTCGCTCTAGCCCAGGCTCACCTGGGATTCACTATGCAGTCTCAAGGCTGACCTCGAACTCACAGTGATCCTCCTACCACAGCTTTCCAAGTACTGTGATTAAAGTTATGTGCCACCACATCTAGCTCTAAAAATATTTTTTTTTTAATGAAGGGAGAAAACGATGACATCAAAATAGAACAGAGAGTAATGAGAAAGAAGTGACTCAGTGGAGGAGGGAGTCAAGAGAGGGAAAGTGGGTAGTGGTGGGAGGGGAATATAATCATAATCGTGGCATATTGTCTGTGTGCACAGAGGTTGTTAATGAAAAGTTTTAAAAAATTTAAATAGGCAGTTGAGATATAGCTCAGTGATAGCACTTACTTAGCATGTATGAGGCCCTGGGTTCAGTTCCTGGCACCACATACACACAAAAAAATAATAATTATACCATAAAATAAAAACTCTAGGGTGTTTTGTTTCTTGTAGGTATGTTTTGTGAATGATCTACAAGGCACCAGAGATCTTACAGAAATGTATCATGAGCCACAGATGAAACTCTATATAATCCAGAAATTCCAATATATTTTATCTACCCCAACATGTCAACAAATTATCATTTTAATATTTAACAATATAATCCCATTCATATATTTCACTCCTTTTTTTTTTTCTAAGTCTGAAATTCTACCTAAATGTTGACATAGGACATTGCAATTTAGACCAATTGTATTTCAAGTACTGAATAGCCACTGTATTGGACAGGACAGTTTTAAAATTATTTATTTTTTTATTTAATTACTTGCAAGCAGACAGAAATAGAGAGAACAGAGACAGGGAGATAGAAAGAATGGGCACACCAGGGCCTCCATCAGCTGCATACGAACTCCAGATGCACGCATCACTGTGCACCTGGCTTTACGTGAGTATTGGGAAGTTGAATCCAGGCCGGCAGGAGTTGCATGCAAGTCTCTTTAACCACTGAACCATCCTTCCAGTGCCCCCTTATTAAAAATAATTATTTATTTATTTAAGAGAGAGTATGGGCACTGCACGGCCTCCTGCTGCTGCAAACAAACTCCAGACACATGTGCCATTTTGTGCATATGCCTTTATGTGGGTACAGGAAGATCAAACCCAGACTGGCAGACATTGCAAACCTTTAACAGCTGAGCATCTGTCCGGTCTGACAGCAGAGTTTTGAAATGTATGTTTCATTCCGAAAATTTAGTAAATGTCTAATTCTGGGTTTTGGTGTCTTTCCATTTTTGTGGTTATTTCCTTGGGGATTTTGTTTACTGGTTATTGTTCAAATGGACAGATCGCTCCAAAAGGCGGCCAAAGATAAGCTGTGTTCAGGAGTCAACAGCGGCCGGGTTTAGAGAGGAGAGTCATTCTTACGTCAAGAGGTTTTAAGTTTCTGAAGCTGGTTCTCCTGCAATGATGGGTCATCTTTCAAAGCCATTTGTCTGTGTCTTGGGTTGACTGATGGTTTTTAGAAATTGCTGTTCTAATGGATGCTTTGCCATACAAGCACTCAGGTGAACCTTTACCCCTCACTTATCTCCACTTTCATTAGCACTTGTGCATTGCAGGGGCAAAAGTCACTCATTTCCATGGATACAATTGTTGCTGGCCCCTGGGAAAAGAAGTGGGAAGGGACAGCAATAAGCTGCCACTCATGCCATCACTAGGGAATGACTGGAATTATTATGAGGGTTTCCTGTGTGATCAAAATGACGTTATCTACAAGGTCTCATTCATTCTAATGCATTATTCCACTCATGGGGCTGGGAAGATGGCTCAGCTGTTAAAGGCACTAGCTTGGGAAGCCTGCCAGCTTAGGCTCAATTCCCCAACCACACACATCAGCTGGATGCAAAAAGTGACACAAATATTTGGTGTTCATTTGTAGTAGCAAGAGGCTCTGGTGCATAGACATGCATGTGTGCACCTGCACACACACACACACACACACACACACACAAGCAAATTAATGAATTTAAAAAAGAATTATACCTATTTTTTCTGTTCTTTTCTCCTTCTGCAAAGTTTCACCAAAAGTAGCCCCATGAAGGCCACATTTCTATTGCCTGTCAACAAGAAGGGTGGGCCTTGGTACAGAGAGCAAGGCACAGTAGGCTCGGATGGGCCTGGTGTCTTCAAAATAAACAACCTTTTCCCAACATTTGGTTTCTTTTTTGTTTTGTTTTGTTTTTCAAGGTAGGGTCTCACTCTAGCCCAGACTGGCCTCAAACTCATGCAATCCTCCTACCTCTGCCTGCCAAGTTCTGGGAATAAAGGCATGAGCCACCATGTCCAGTTTGGTTTCTTTAAAAAAAAATTATTCATTTGCAGGCAGAGAGAGAGAGACAGAGAGAAGACAGACAGCCGAATAGAGAGAATAGGCATGCTAGGACCTCTAATGGCTGCAAACAAACTCCAGACTCATGCACCACCTTGTGCATCTGTCTTTATGTGGGTCCTGGGGAATTGAACCCCAGGTCATTAAGCTTTGCAGGCAAGCATCTTAACTGCTGAGCCATCTCGCCATGCTCTTATTTTTGGATGTGTGCATGTGTGTTTGTATTGTGTGTGTGCACATGTGAGTGTGCAAGTGTGTGTGCCTGTGCATGGGGAGCCCAGAGGTTGATGTCAGATGTCTTCCTCGATTCTTTGAGACAGAGTCTCTCACTGGACCTAGAGCTCACTGATTGAGCTAGAGCAGCTAGCCAGTGAGCTCCAGAGATCCTCCTGCCTCCATCTCCCCAGCACTGGGGTTCAAGGTGCATGCCACCCCACTTGAAGCTTTTTAGGTGGGTTCTGGTGATCTAAATTCAGGTCCTTGTGCTTGTGTGGCAAGCACTTTACCCGCTGGGCATTCTCTTTATCCCCAGCATTTGGTTTCTGTTTTGAGACTACCCACTGAATTCCAGGTCAGCCTGGGCAAGAGTGAGACACTTCCTCAAAAACAAAGAAAGAGAGAGATAAGGACAGAAAGAAAAAAGAAAGAAAGAAAGAGAGGGGGAGGGAGGGAGGGAGGGAGGAAGAAAGAAAGAAAGAAAGAAAGAAAGAAAGAAAGAAAGAAAGAAAGAAAGGAAGGAAGGAAGGAAGGAAGGAAGGAAGGAAGAAAAAATATCCACCCAAAACGTGAAGCTCGGTAACTCCACAAATTCAGTGTCTTCACCTGGTCGTCACCAAGAAGGAGATGCCGTGTGCTCACAGCTGTGTCTCAGGCGCCCCCAGCCATGCCTCCATCAGGGCGGGCTCTGCTGCTATGGACCGTACCATCACAAATGGAGCACCCCCATTTCTCAATCCCTAGGCGTGGTGGTTTGAATCAGCGGGCCCCCATAAACTCATGTTTTGAGTGCTTGGTTTGCAGCTGATGGCAGCTGGGGAGGTGGAGCCTTGCTGGAGGAGGTGTGTTGTGGGCAGAGTGAGGGGTGTTATACCCAGTGCCCCCTTGCCAGTGTTCAGCTCACACTCCCACTGTCGTCCACTTGCTGTGGCATAGGTGGTGTCCAGACTGGTCATGCCATGCTGTCCCCTGCCATCCTGAAGCTTCCCTCCAGGACAGTAAGCCAGAATAAACCCTTTCCTCCCATCAGCTGCTTTGGGCTGGGTGCTTTGTGCCAGCAACAAGAAGGTGACTGACAGTAGGCATGCCTTGGGCGCCGTGTTTTAGGTCTCCCAAGGGGGGAGACAGACAAGACGTCAGCCAGAGCTTGGGGGTCTTATCTAATGCCTGAGCTCACGTGCGCCATTGGCAGGATCCTGCGTCTGTGCTGTGTAAACTGAAGCCTCGCTCTCTTGCCAGCTATTGGCTGGGGGCCATTCTGAGCTCCTACAGGCTGTCCACAGACCTGATCTTGTGGTCCACAGGAAGTTCACACCTATTGTTTCTGCCTAGACCATGCAGTCTCTTTTCTCTCCGGGTTTGTCTATCTCTGCTCCGCTCAGCACCCGTCTGATGACATCAGGCCCGCTTTGGATGCCCTGCTTGGTAATTAGGAATCATAACTACAGTAGTGCTGTATTACTTATTTTTTGGCTATCGTGGCCAAAATTTCTCACAGGAGCTACTGAAGGGGGGAAAGGTTTAACTTGGGTCATAGTTTCAGAATGACTCCAGTCCCTCGTGGCAGGCAAGGCATGGTAGAGTGCAGGGTGGTGGTGATGTATAGCAGAGGCTTGTCCCGACAGCAGCAGACCTCAGAGAAAGCCAGGCTGAAGCCAGGAGCGGTTCCAACCCCCCAAGACTCCTGCCTGGTGATCTGGTTCTACCGGCAGGCTGTGCCTCCCAAAGATTCCACAGCTTTCCAAATAGCACAAGTGTTCCAAACAAGCCCCCGAGAGGGACCTTTCCCACCGGGATAAACTGTCCTCGACAGCTGTACTCAAGGGATAGGCGCTAACCAAGTGGCACTCAGGAACTTAGAGTTCTTCCTATGCCACCCCCTAAAGGGTCTACTACGTGAAGTTTCCCTGTAGTTTTACCTGTCTGTAATCTCTAAGAAATGTGTGGTGGCACACACCTTAGTCTCAGCACTCAGAAAGCAGGGGCAGGGGAATTGCTATGAGTTCTAAGCCAGCCTGGAATTACAGACTGAGTTCCAGGTCAGCCTGGACTAGAGTGAGACCTTACCTCGAAAAACCAAACAAAACAAAATAACAACAACAACAAAAAAAAAAAAAACTGGAATTGGGGCTGGAGAAATGGATCCGTGGTTAAAGGGACCTGCTTGTAAAGCCTGATGGCCCGGCTTCGATCCCTCAGGGCCCATGTGAAGCTGGACACACGAAGTGCTGCCTGTGTCGGGAGTTTGTTTGCAGTGGCAGGAGGGCCGGGTGTGCTCCCACCCTCTCTCTCCCTCTCAAATAAATACATTTTTTTGAGGTAGGGTCTCTCTCTAGCCCAGGCTAACCTAGAACTCACTGTAGTCCCAGGCTGACCTCAAACTCACAGTGGTCCTCCTACCTCTGCCTCCTGAGTGCTGGGATTAAAGGCGTGTGTCATCCTGCCCAGATAAAATACTTTTTTTTTTTAAGGACCGTAGGGCATGGCCGACCACGTAGCTCTTTCCTGTGAAATGCCTTCATGCTGTTGTATACACGTAACTGCAGCTGGTTCATTTGCATTGCTGTATAGTGCTCTGTTCTGCAACCATCACACAATATCACCACTGACTGACCCACTTGAAGAGCATCACCTGATGGGTATCTGGGCAGTTGTCCTTTGGGGTCCATTACTAACTGTTGCCAGGCCCTGAGCTCGTGTGTGCTATTGGCAGGATCCAGTTTCATGTGCCTGAGGTGTTTTGGTGAACACATGGGTGTAACCCTCTTGGGGGAATTGCAAGGTCGTACAGAGCGCTCAGCTGCAGCCTTACCAGGCCGAGTAGCCAGCAGTGTGTTCGAATAGCCCACAAGGCTGTGCTGAGGGCGGGAAAGGGCCATCGTGATGAGGTTACGACTGGGGGCTGCAGAGGTGGCTCCAGGGGGAGCAGAGCTTGCTGTTGCAAACATGAACACCCGAGTGTGCTCTCCAGCATCCATGCACAAAGCCGGGTACAGCCACACCTGCCTGTAACCCCCGTACTGAAGGGGGCAGGAAAGGGAGGCTGGCGGGGCCCGCGGGGCAGGCAGGCTGGTGGAGGAAGGGCAGCTGCAGGTTCTGCGCGTGCCTCCAACACTAAGAAATAGTTTGGAAGGGAATACCCAATGTTCTGCTCTGGCCTCCACATGCGTGTGTGCACACATACTTGTGCACACATCTCTCTTACACACACACACACACACACACACTACAGAGAGAAGTTAGGACTGCACCTGGGCTATAGCAATGATTAAACAAAGGACCCCGTTTCGGTTCCCTGGGACCCATGTCAAGCCAGAAGCACAAGATGGCGCATGCATCTGGAGTTCATTTGCAGCAGCTAGAGACCCCGGTGCAGATATTCTCTCTCTTTCCCTTTCTCTCTCTCCCTCTCTTAAATAAATAAATAGAACATTTTTTAAAAGTTGGCTCAATAGTTAGAGGAGCTTGCTTGCAAAGCCTGCAGACCAGGGTTCAAGTTCCCAGCCACCCACATAAAGCCAGACAGGTATTTGTTTGTGTTTGTAGCAGCAAGAGACCCTGGCAGACACACACACACACACACACACACACGTGCGCAGGGCAAATGATGTTTTAAAAAAATTTTTTTTTTTTTTCGAGGTAGGGTCTCACTCTAGCCCAGGCTGACCTGGAATTCACTATGTAGTCTCAGGGTGGCCTCAAACTCATGGCGATCCTCCTACCTCTGCCTCCTGAGTGCTGGGATTAAAGGCGTGTGCCACCAGGCCCAGCAAAAAAAAAATAATTTAAAAAAAAGTATTCTCGGGTCAGGAGAGGGGACTTAGCAGTGAAGACATTTGCCTGTGAAGCCTTAGCACCCAGATTTGATTCCCCAGGACCCACGTAAGCCAGGTGCACAAGGTGGCACATGCGACTGGAGCTTGTTTGCAGTGGCTGAAAGCACTGGTACGCCCGTTCTTCCCCCCCCCCAAACAAATTTAAAATAATATTTTTTCCAAAGTATTCTCATTGGAAATTGGTGAGTAGGGCGTGTTTCCCGCTTCACCACTGTGTATAAGGTGTGTACGATGTGATTGACACACCTGTGACTCTCATCAACACATATTAAGGAGCCAAAGGACTCCACGGAGGCTAAGCGACATTCACTTCCTCTTCCTTAAGAACCCACCATGCTCGGGTCCACGCACAGTCCTTAAGGAGCTCGCTGACAGGGTGCTGCACCTTAACTTAGCCAGGGAATGGGGTTGAAAGAAGCGAACTGGGCATGTAGCTCAATGGCAGATCACTAGACTAGACTGTGTGAGGCTTGGGGCTCGAGGCTTAGAAACACCAAAAAAAAAAAAGAAGAAGAAGAAACGCATTACAGTTTTGTTGTTGTTGAGGCAAAGTTTCGCTCTAGCCCAGGATTGACCTGGGAATTCACTCTGTAGTCCCAGGCTGGCCTCCAACTCATGGCAGTGCGCCTACCTCTGCCTCCCGAGTGCTGGGGTCAAAGGTGCGCGCCACCACGCCTGGTCATAGTGCTTTTGCATGTAACAGTTACTTCTCAGGTTATACCCTTTGCACGATAAAGAAGTAATGAAAGGTAGTCCACTTGCTGGGGTCATCAAACTCTAAGGAATATCTTGGCTTAAAAGCCAGCCTAAAGAGAGATTTGTCTCATTTTCCAGAAGCTTAACAAGCGTGGACTAGGGAGACATCTCAGCGGTTAGAGGCACTGCTTTCAAAACCTACCGGCAAGGGTGCAATTCCCCAGTACCCATAAAAAGCTAGAGCACAAAGTGGTGCATGCAATTCAAGTTTGCAGTGGCAGGAGGCTCTGGCATGCCCCTTTCTCTTTCTCTCACTCACTCTCTCTCTCTCTCTCTCCCTCCTTGTAAATAAATATTTAAAGAAAAAAAGAAAATTACCAAGTGAATGTCAGGCCACACAGCAGCAAAAAATGCTAATCTTGGGCTGGAGAGATGGCTAAGTGGTTAAGGCACTTGCCTGCAAAGCCCAACTACCTGGGTTCAGTTCCCCAGTACCCACGTAAAGCCAGATGCACAAAGTAGTACATGTGTCTCGAATTTGTTTGCAGCAACTGGAAGCCCTGCCATGCCCATTCTCTCTGTCTCTCCTCTCTGTATCTCTCTCTCTGCTTGCAAATAAATAAATAAATAAATAATATTTTTAAAAGAAAAAGAAACGCTAACCTTTTGTACTTGGTTATCTTGCATGCAAGGGTTGGGCATGCTAATCTATTCTTCCTGTTAGTCATTATTCACCCCCTCACCATGGTAGGGTCTCGCTCCAGCCCAGGCTGACCTGGAATCCACTATGTATTCTCAGGCTGGCCTCAGACTCTTGGAGATCCTCCTGCCGCTGCCTCCCAAGTGCTGAGATTAAAGACATGCACCACCGCGCCCGGCTGGTCATTATTCTTACTAAGAGCTTCAGTTGGCTAGGCAGTTTAGGAGTGACAGGACCCCAAAGTGAAAAGCTTTCTCCTTGACTAAATGCAGAAACTGTCCTTGGGGCTATAGGGGGAAAATCTCGATCACTACACTGCACTATAGGTCAGAAAGGCCTGGCCCTTCCCTACCTTTCCCGCTTAGGGAGTGCTTCCACCTTCGTCCAAAGAAGTAAAATTTCTGGGAAGATTGCCCTTTTTCAGAAATCCTGACCTGACGTTGGGACTAGACTGGCTAAACCAGCTGCCCATCCATGGGGCTCATACAAAACCCCAGCCTGAGTCATGAGGTAGGCGTCTCTCACCCCTCTTGCCTTCCTGGGCAAGAGCTATGTCTTCCTTCCTTCCCTTAACCCCCCCTTCTCTTAAAGCTCTTTCCTCCCAAAGCTGTAAGTTATAATAAAATCTTTCTGAACCTTATCCTCTGCTCTATGGATTTCATTCATCAAATTCCTAAGACAAGAATCCAGGAATATCCTAAAATTATTGGTATATTGGCGAGAAACCCCCAAATTCCTGTATTACTAACTTAATTTTCACATATGCCAGACTTGATGTCAGGCAATGAAGAGCTACTAACAAGATATTAATAAGGTATATCGGCTCTTATCATTTTCAACACTTAACGAGTTGCCTATCAATTTCTGACCTTGTATGACAGCCATCTACAAAAGGTCAATTCTGGGGCTGGAGAGATGGTTCAGCGGTTAAAGGCGCTTGCTTGCCAAAGCCTGACAGCCTGGGTTCGATTTCCCAGTACTCGTGTAAAGCCAAAGGGACAAGGTGGTGCATGTGTCTGGAGTTTGTTTGCAGAGGCAAGAGGCCCTGGTGCATCCATTCTCTCCCTCTCTCTCTCTAACAAATAAAATAAAACTTTTAGAAGGTCAACTCCCTAGGTAGCTTCAAACTCCCCTTCCAAGCTCCCTCGGACTTCCATGCACAGTGAAATGGCAACTGTCTGCCGCCACTGCGGATCCAGGCCCTCAAGCCGCCTCGACTGTGGTCAGAGGATGCCAAGTCATTGTGTTATCAGCCTGAGCGGTTCATAATGAGAAAGCCAAGAACCACCCATTTCAAAGTCCCGGGAGAAAGTTTTAGGGATGAAATGCCATTGTGACGATCTGCCCCACACCTCCCCTTCCACTGAACCCGAAACACGAGGCAGCAGGTCACTAACACGTCTGAGAGCAGGAAGTCTCATTTTCACACCAGAGATTCCGTTTCCTCTACGAGAAATGATCTGTGGGAAGATATTTCCAAATAGAGAGGGCCTAACTTTGCTTTCAGCGTTAGTTCTATAGTTAAGGAATAAATGTTAAATTAACATTAGCAGAGAAATGATAGGTCACAGAAACAACAAGAATGGTGCTGGGGCTGGAGAGATGGCTTAGCGGTTAAGCGCTTGCCTGTGAAGCCTAAGGACCCCAGTTCAAGGCTCGAATCCCCAGGACCCACATAAGCCAGATGCACAAGGTGGTGCATGCATCTGGAGTTCGTTTGCAGTGGCTGTAGGCCCTGATGTGCCCATTCTCTCTCTCCCTCTATCTCTCTCTGCCTCTTTCTCTCTCTGCCTGTCTGTGGCTCTCAAATAAATAAGTAAAAATAAACAAAAATTAAACACACACACCCCCCAAGGCTCAGGGAATTAAAAAAAAATAATAAGTAGAATGGTGCTGGGTTGGCTGTTCATGTCTGGAGAATGGTGCTGGGTTGACTGTTCATGTCTGGAGAATGGTGCTGGGTTGACTGTTTATGTCTGGAGCCAGAACACTTAGGCTCTGATCCTGGCAGAGAATTTCTTGGATAAAGGTCACCTCATAAAATACAGGGAACTCAGTTACATTTAAATTTCAGATAAATAACAAATAACCTTTTTTTAGTATAAATATATTCCTGATATACATTTGGGACATATTTCTGTTAAAAAATTTATTTGTTGTTTATCTGAAATTCAAATTTAACTAGATGTCCTGTGTTTTGATTTACTAAGCTTGGTAACCTTAGTCTGTTTACGAGGTACATAAGCTAGGGCACATTCCACAAGCTCTCTGTCTGCGTCTTCTCATCTGGAAATCAGGAATGGTAAAAGCATACTCCTCATAGCCTGCATATAATCGTCACTTTTACTGCTCAGGAAGTACGTCTGGCTCCGCTCCTTCCAGCAACGCGGAAGGACAGCACTTCCTCGATTTCCCGAAGTGAAGTGAAGTTGGGTCTTCTTGAGCAGAAGGCATGTCTAGCCTCCAGGTAGAAATGCTCCCTCCAGGGCTGGAGAAGATGGCTTAGCGGTTAAGTGCTTGCCTGTGAAGCCTAATGACCCTGGTTCAAGGCTCAACTCCCCAGGACCCACGTTAGCCAGATGCACAAGGGGGCGCAGGCGTCTGGAGTTCGTTTGCAGTGGCTGAGGCCCTGGCGCACCCATTCTCTCTGTGTCTCTCTCTCTGCCTCCCTCTCTGCCTCTCTCTCGCTCTGTCTGTCGCTCTCAAATAAATAAATAAATTAAATAAACAAAAAAAAAAAGAAAAAGATTCTACCTAGAAAAATTAAAAAAAAAAAAAAAAAAGAAATGCTCCCTCAAGACCCCCAGGCCCAAGAACCGTGCAAGTGTGAGGGAGAGAGACACACCTGTGGCTTTCTCGCATAATTCGGGCAGTGTCGTTGCCACATAACTGGGCTCACCCCGACTGCGAGAAGTTCAGGAGATGGCAGGAATTAACCAACAAGGGTTCACAGTGTGGTTGGCACATGGTGGGCACTAGGCAGTTAGTAGGTAGTAAGTAGGTAGTTAGCGGTTAGCTTAATAAAAAGTGGGGGGGGGGCTGGAAAGATGGCTCAGTGGTTAAAGGCACTTGATTTGTATAGCCTGCCGACCTTGGTTTCCCAGGATCCATGTGAAGCCAGATCACAAAAGTGGCACATGTGGGCTGGAGAGATGGCTCAACAGTTAGGGTGCTTGCCTGCAAAGCCTAATGACCCGGGTTCTATTCTCCAGTACCCACGTAAGCCAGATGCACAAGGTGGTGCATGTATCTGGAACTCATTTTCAGTGGCTAGAGGCCCTTGCATGCCCATTCTCACTGTCTCTCTCTCTCTCCCTCCCTCCCTCCCTCCCTCTTTCTCTCTCAAATGAATAAAATATTACAAATTTTTTTAAGTGGTACATGTGTCTGGAGTTGGTTTGCAGTGACAAGAGACCCTGGTGCATACACACACACACACACACACACACACACACATACGTGCAAACAAAGAAAGGCTAAAAGAAAAAGTCTGCCAACGCTGTTTTGGTATAAAGAAAGGCCTGGCTTGGGTTGTCATAACAAAATGCCATGGATAGGTGGCTTTCAGGGTGGGCATGCACGCTCCCATGGTTTTGGAGGCTGGGAGTCAGAGATCAGAGTGTTTTCTTTTTTAAAACAACCAACACAGCTTTTTTATTTTTTATTTTTTGAGAGAGAAAGAGAATTGGCGTGCCAGGGCCTCAGCCACTATAATCGAACTCCAGATGCAGGCATCACCTAGTGGGCATGTGAAACCTTGCGCTTGCCTCACCTTTGTGCATCTGGCTTACATGAGATCTGGACAGATATCGAACATGGGTCCTTAGGCTTCACAGGCAAGTGCCTTAACCGCTAAGCCATCTCTCCAGCCCAGAGATCAGAGTTTTAACATGGTCTGTCCCCTATGATGAGGGCTCTGTTGCTTGCTGACACGTGGACACCTTCTCACTGTGTCACACAGTCTTTCCTTGGCACCTGGTGGTACGCACGACACAAATGAGAGTGCAAAACGTGTGTAGGCGTGTGTGTATGCATGTTCATATGTGTGTGGACATGCACACATGCATATGACTACCAGAAGTTGAGGTTTGGTGTTTTCCTCCATTGCTTCCCAGCATATTTTTCTAAATATTTTTATTTATTTATTTATTTGGTGCTGCAAACAAACTTCAGACACATGTGCCCTGTGTGGGTACTGAGGAATTGAGCTTGGGTCATCAGGCTTTGCAAGCAAGCACCTTTAACTGCTGAACCATTACCCAGCCTGCCACCATATTTTTTGAGACAAAGTTTCTTACTGAACCTAGAGCATATCAATTCAGCTACATTAGCTATCCAGCAAGCCCTGGAGACCCCCCTTGCTACCACCTCCCCAGCCCTGGGCTACAGGCATGCACCACTAGGCCTGGCTTTTATGAGGGTGCTGGGGATCCAAACTTGTGTTCTTAGACTTGCAAACGTCTTACTGACTGAGCCATATCCCTAGCCCCTCTCTTCCTCTTCTATTGTACCACTAATCCTATTAGATTATACCCCTACTCTTTTTACCTGGAATTCACTATGCAGTCTCAGGGTGGCCTTGAACTCACTGTGATCCTCCTACCTCTGCCTCCTGAGTGCTGGGATCAAAGGTGTGTGTCACCACGCCCGGTTCAGTACACCCCTACTCTCATTCCTCATGTAACCTTTACCACTTAAAAGCCCTCTCTCCAAATAATGGTGGGGGCGAGAGCCTCAACATATGCATGTCGCAGGGACACAAGTCTGTCCATAGCACTATGCACATTTTGGTAAACATTTATTGTCCAGTTTTCTTTCTCCAGGCCTAAGAAATCAAACCATCTAACCCTTTTCCGTCATGCTTGGTAATGAACTCACCAATGTGGAGGCATTTGGCTCGGGGGGGGGGGGGGGGTTGTGTCTCAAACCCTCCCGATAGCGGTCCTCCCTAACTGAGGCATGGCTTGTACCAGAGCTGCAGCCTCGACTACACACAGCCAGGCCTGAGCAGACTGCAGAGGCCAGCCATGAGCACAGTAATTCAGAGAGGGCTGAGAAACCGGATCCGGGGGGATCACGGGCCGCTAATGAGAATCAGATGCGGTGTAATTCAGACCACAGCACACATCCTGTCTCTGGGCGCGGGGAATTAGGTCCATAAACAGACGAGACTTGATTCTACGCAGCACTTTCTTCCCCACAAAGAATCCCCAAGCACTGTCAAGCACACTCTGGTTACTGGCAGCTCAGCGGGGTGGAGAGCAAACAGGGGGCCGGCGCGCCTGGAACTCGGGCTGAACTCTTCATGCACAGTCCATGCTGCCCACGGGGGCTGGCTTGACTGGGACCCAAAGTGACCCTTGACAGATATGGAAAATATACTGCTTTTCCTTCTCGATGAAAACATGCCATAAAAAATCCTAATATTCTCTAAAAAGGATTTCAAACTTTGACCACAAACCACAGTAAAAAATACACCGTTCCTATCAGGCTTATGAAAGCAACATCTTTGTATATGTGCATTTTCAGTTTTATATTCAAAAGAAGCAACAAAACCTCATAAAATATGATTAACCCTTAGTATAGGTAATGTTTTCTAATGCTCTAGATTGTTTCACTGGTTTTTTAAAAAGCTTGATTAATAATTAATCATTGAATCTTTTTTTAGTATTTATTTATTTGAGAGGGAAAGAGAAGACAGAGACAGAGAGGGTGAGAGAGAGAGAGAGACAGACAGAGAGAGAGAATGGGCATTCCAAGGCCTCTTGCCACTGCAAACAAACTCCAGATGCATGCACCCCCTTGTGCATCTGGCTTTACGTGGGTCCTGGGGAATCGAACTCGGGTTGTTAGGCTTTGCAGGCAAGTGCCTTTAACTGCTGAGCCATCTCTCCAGCCCAATCACTGTATCTTTTAAATTTTATTATTTTTGCATGTGTCTGTGTGTGCGGTGCATATGTATGCATGTTCACACGTGTGTGAGGGAGGGTGTACCTATGCACATGTGCATTGCATATGAAGGCCAGTGGTTGACACTGGGTATCTTCCTCGATCACACTCAGCTTTACTTACTGAGGCAAGGTCTCTCACGGGATACCTTGTATCTGCTCCCTGAATGCTTGGATTACAAATGTGCTCCCACACCCACCTGGCATTTCTGTGGTTGCTGGGGATCCAAATTCAGGTCCTCATACTCAAGTGGCAAGTACTTTCCCCACTAAACCATCTCTCCAGACCCTAATCTTGTCTCTTACAACCCACTTCTATATAGGAATTCTGAAATCCATCTCACTAAAGGATAGTTGGCAGTCTATCACACCATGATGATCCAATTACCACAACACAACATATGGCCCAGGGACAGTCACTTTACCTTTTTAAGTAACAAGCCTTCTGGGATTCCTCATTTTAACTTGTTGAAATTTGTCAGCATAGCACCTGTGCAGGGATGAAGCAAAAACATGTTGACATCATCTTCCCTGATGAAATTGTTCTGGAATTTCTGTTCTGAGTTGGGTGTACAAAGTGGGGAGAAAGTCCATTTTCTCATAGCACTAAACAGAGCTTCGGACATGCACAAGAGAAACGACTGACCCATGACCAAGCAACCCAGAGCTGTGGCGGTGTTGGCACAGTCAACTTGGAGGGTGAGACTGTAACCTGTTCGTCACCTCTGCATTCTACCGTCCTTCCTGTCACACACAGGATTTCTCCTGGCAGCCAGAGAAGCTCATGAGCAGCTCTGGACTTCAATTCCTAAAGTTTAGCCACCCACAGGAAAGAAGGCTCTCTGTTTTGAAATATTTTCTCTACTTATTTACTTGAAGGGTGGGGGAGGGAGAGAGAATGGGCACACCAGGGCCTCCAGCCACTGCAAACAAACTCCAGACGCATGCGCCCCCTTGTGCATCTGGCTTTACATGCGTACCAGGGAATTGAACCTGGGTCCTTAGGTTTGGCAGGCAAGTGCCTTAAGCACTAAACCGTCTCTCGAGCCCAAGGCTCTCTTTTGTTCTGGCACAAGCTCCAGGTTTCTCATTAGCCCACCTTGGGGTCATGGGCCCATTTCTAGACCAATCATAGTTATTAAGAGTATGTCTTGATCCAACTTCTCAAGTCTGGGCCATCCACCAACTTAAAGAGTGCTCTGCAAGCAGTCGTGAAGACCTGAGTTCAAGTGTCCAGAATACACGTAAAAGCCAGGCACATCTGTAACCCAGTTGTGGGGAGGTACAGACAGGAGAGTCCCTGGCAGTTGCTGACCAGCTAATTCAGCCTAATCAGTGAACTCCAGGTTCAGTGACAGACCCTGTCTCAAAACTTAAGGTGGAGGGCTAGAGAGATGGCTTAGCAGTTAAGGTATTTGCCTGTAAAGCCAAAAGACCTTGGTTCAATTCCCCAGGACCCACATAAACCAGATGCACGAGGGGGCACATGCGTCTGGAGTTTGTTTGCATTAGCTGGAGGCCCTGGCACACCCATTCTCTCTGTTTGTCTCTCTTCTCTGTCTATCTCTGCTTGCAAATAAATAAATAAGGGCTGGAGAGATGGCTTAGCGGTTAAGCACTTGCCTGTGAAGCCTAAGGACCCCGGTTCAAGGCTTGATTCCCCAGGACCCATGTTAGCCAGATGCACAAGGGGTGCACGCATCTGAAGTTCGTTTGCAGTGGCTGGAGGCCCTGTCGCGCCCATTCTCTTTCTCTCTCTCTCTCTCCCTCTTTCTCTCTCTATCTGTTGCTCTCAAATAAATAAATAAATAAAAAGGTTTTTTTTTAAAAAAAAAAAATTAAGGTGGAGAACGATTGAGGAAGATTTGTGATGTAAACCTCTGGCTTTCACCCAACCCCCCACACATACTCTCCCCCATACACATGTGCCCACACAGGTACACACACATATCACGTATACACACAAAGAGTATTATTTCCAAAAGGAAAATCAAAAGCCTTTCCCAAAGCTGGGCATGGTGGTGTAAGCCTGTAATCCCAGCGCTTGGGAGACTAGGGTGGGAGGATCACCATGAGTTGGGAGCTAGCCTGGGTTACACGGTGAACTCTAGGCCAGTGTGGGTGAGAAGGAAGTGGGAGAGAGCTCTGTGGGATTAGAACTCCCACACCAGCAGTTCTCGGTCTTGGATTCTTGTCCATGTTAGCAAAGAATTGAGAATGCAGACACATGGGAGGGTAAGTTACATTTGTTTTGGGGAGAGTTAGGATTAAGAGGGAAAGCCAAGTAAGTAAGCCCAAGCCAAAGGAAATGCTCCCCTCTTCCATCCAGGCTGGGAGTGGAGTGGGGAGACCAAGAAGATTCCCCCCTCACATAAGCAAAGAGAGAAGAGACCCAGGCGGAAAGGGGAAGCAAAGGAAAAGAGGGCTCACACATGCCACTCAGGTCCAATCCCATGAATCAGGGGTCTTATCAACAGGTATGTAAAGGAGGGAGCTGATTGGCTGGTGGGCACAAGAGGCTGACAGGGAAGGGCCAGCCCTTGGGTGCTAAACCCAGGTACAGCTGAGGAAGAGAAAGAGGCAGGGGCTGCTGGTGATGGTGCTGGACATGGGTTCTAGTCCTGCCAGAGCAGGCAAGGTGGCACCTATGTTTCTGTGGGCTAGTCGTTAGCTGGCTGCCTACCAGGAGAAAGCTACCTTGCAAGCTGGAGAGATGGCTCAGCAGTTAAAGGTGCTTGCTTGCAAAGCCCGGCAGGCTGGGCTTGATTCCCCAGTTCCCATGTAAAGCCAGATGCACAATGTGGTGCGTGTGTCTGGAATTCATTTGGGCAAGAGGCCCTGGTGCGCCTATTCTCTCCCTTTCTCTGTCTCTGTCTCTGTCTGTCTGTTTGCAAATAATATTTAAAATATTTTTTAAAGTTACCTTGCTTCCTTCTAATCTGTATCAGGAGTGAGATCCTACCTCAAAAAAAAAGTCATTTCCAAAAGTTCAGAGCAATAATAATAAGTGATGGTGACCTTGGGTCAACTAACCCAGCAGTTTTTACCTCCTGTTCAATCTTAAAGCTCAGGGTGGACACTGGGGTTTGACTATTGCATTTTATCACTGCATTTGGAAAATACTTACCATCGAGAGAAACTCTGATTTCCCTCTCCAATCTCTTTTACAAGTTGTGGCAAGGGATTCTCCTAGCTTTCAGAGGGGGAACTTAATGTGCCATGAACTTCTGGTTACAAGCCTAAGAAGCAAAAACTCTCTTTGGGGCCTTTTAGAAATCATCTTTAAACTTCATGCCGCGGTTTATAATGTCATGATTGCATTCATAGCTGTCCTGCCGCTGCCTCTGCAAGCAAAGTTTAAACACGTGGGTCACCTTGGATTAACCAGTGTATTGTGTACTCGCTGATGGGATGAACTGCTGCGAAGGTGAATCCTCGCCCGGCCCTGCACAGGACAGAGGCTAGAGGGAGAGTACACGGGCTCCCACAGAAAACAACAGTCCCAAAATCTGACAGAGAGAGCTCTGGACAGACGCAGCTCGGGTAGGATCATTTTCCTGGGAAGCGGCAGAAACACAACCATGATTTTGAGGCTCTGAAAATATTATTGCTATGCAAGGGAGGTGGCTGACCTGCCCTGGCACAGAAAACGAATGTGGGGAGCAGTCATCTTTCTCTTGGCACGTGCCCCTCGCCAACCTGCACATCAGGCTGCAGTTTTGTCTTCCTTTTGTCTTGTTTTGATTGGTGAGGGAGGGGCATTAACAGTGATCGCCTGGGCAAGAGCAAGACCCTAACTAAAACAAAAAGCAAAACAAAACAAAGTACTCGCTTTCTTCTCACCACCCAGCCCGCAAGTAGGGTCCAGGCTGACCTGGAATTCACTATGTAGTCTTAGGCTGAACTCACAGCGATTCTTTCACCTCAGCCTTCTGAGCTCTGGGATTATAGATGTGCACCACCACACCCAGAGCTGCTCTCTTTTAAAAAGAAAATTTGTTTTTAAAGTTTAGAGAGATGTTATTAGATTAAGAGGGGAAAAAAAAGAGGAGAAAGTACAGAGAGCTCTTGCCCAGGAGGAGGTAAGAGGGGGCATAGTTCCCTCTCTCTCTTTTTAAAAATATTTTATTTATTTATGCCAGAGAGAGAGAGAGAGGGGGGGAGAGAGAATGATCACACCAGGGTCTCCAGCCACTGCAAACAAACTCCTGATGGATGTGCCACCTTGTGCATCTGTCTTACCTGCGTTCTAGGGAATCGAGCCTGGGTCCTTAGGCTAAGCAAGCAAGCACCTTAATGGCTAAGCCATATCTCCAGCGATGACTCCCTTTATTTTAAAAAAATATATTTATTTGAGAGGGGAGGGGAGAGCAAAAGAGAATGGGCATGCCAGGATCTCCTGCTGCTGCAAAGAAACTCCACAGACATATACCACTTTGTGTATCTGGGTTTACATGGGAACTGGGGAATTGAACCCAGGTCGTCAGGCATTGTTAGCAAGTGCCTTAACCACTATGACATCTTTCTAGCCTCTGGAAATACATTCTTATTGGACATTTAACTCACTCAAACTGGGAAAAGGCAACCTTGCCGCAATGCTGTCACATTTAAAAAATGGGTGCATTTCTTCTCACAGTAATATTCTGAACTGGGCTTTAGATATAAAATACAATTATGTCCTTATAGGTAATGTATACAGAAGAAAATAGTGCCTTTCCCACTGTATAGAACATTCCTTTCACTTTCCCTTTATACTTTCTGTCTTTTTTTTTTTTTTTTTGTATTTCTATGAGAGAGAGAGAATTGGCACGCCAGGGTCTCCAGCCACTGCTATCAAACTCCAGACACATGTGCCATCTTGTGCACATGTGCAACCTTGTGTCCTTTTATCACCTTGTGCGTCTGGCTTACATGGGATCTGGAAAGTTGAACATGGGTCCTTAGGCTTCACAGGCAAGTGCCTTAACCACTAAACCATCTCTCCATCCCACATTCTTTCTTTCTTTATTCTTTCTTCAACCTTCCTATCTTAAATGGCAGGACATACTTGCACAAAAATTAAACATAAACAAAAGTAACGAGTTACCATGCAACCTACCCAATCCATTTTAATCTCTCTATGCCAAGAGAAATGGAAACATATGTCCATGCACTGTCTTGCACATGAATATTCCTAACAAGCTCATTCCTAACAGACAAAAAGTAGGAACTACTCAGTATTTGCCAGCTGGTAAATGGGCAAGCAAAATGTGGCATAGAGGGTTAGCCATGAAAGAAGTCTTCATATGTGCCACAAGTGGGATGCATCTAAGAAAACATTATGCTAAGAAGTTAATTCAAATGACTATATATTAAATAATTCCACCATATATACAAAACTGTCCATCAGTGGATGAATGGAAGGATATTAAAATCTGATGGGCCCACGCACAATGAAATATTATCTCACCTTAAAAAGCATCTTGTGGGCTGGAGAGATGGCTCAGCAGTTAAGGCACTTGCCTGCAAAGCCTAACAACCAAGGCTGGATTCCCTAGTACCCATATAAGGCCAGATGCAGAAAGTGGTGCTTGTGCTGGATTTCGTTTGCAGTGGCTCAAGGTCCTGGCACACCCATTCTCCCCCCTTTCTCTCTACCTGCCTCTCACTCTCTCACTCTCTCTCAGGCAAACAAATATTTTAAAGCATCTTGTTAGTCTCAGTATCACATACCTATGGTCCTAGATACTCAGGTATACATATACTTTGATATATATATTTTGGTATACATATAAGTTTATTACTTTTTTGTTCTCGGTAAGGTCTCAATCTAGCCCAGGCTGACCTGGAATTCACTCTGTAGTCTCAGGCTGGCCTTGAGCTCACAGCGATCCTCCCACCTCTGCCTTCCGAGTGCTGTGATTAAAGGCATGTGCCACCACGCCCAGCCTTGGTTTATTACTTATTAATGAAAGCAAACTTGAAGACTAAGAGAAGGCTGTGCTCGTTTCTTTTTATCTAAGGGTAAAATCTTGGCTGAATGTTTACTATGGCAGGATGCAGAACATCTAAAGCATTTTTCAGTTACTGATGTTTTCATTATATTAATTGTCAAGACAACAACTCAAATGGCAATTTTTTGGACTTTTTATTGATAGCTTTTATAAGTACAGACAATAAACCATGATAATTCACACCCCATTCCCCTCCTTCCCCTGTCAAATCCACTCTCCATTGAAACCCCGCCTCCTTCCAGTTAGTCTCTCTTCTATCTTGATATCATCTTTTCCTCCTATTATGAAGGTCTTTGTTCTGAGAGATACAGAAAGAGGCAGAGAGAGAGAGAGAGAAAGAGAGAGAGAGAATGGGTACACCAGGGCCTTTCAGCCACTGTGAACGAAATCCAAACGCATGCGCCCCCTTGTGTGCATGTGTGACATTGCATACTTGCATCACTGTGTGGCTACGTGGGACCTGGAGGTTCCAACATGCATTCTTAGGCTTCGCAGGCAAGCGCCTTAACCACTAAGCAATCTCTCCAGCCTTATGAAGGTCTTGTGTAGGTAGTGGCAGGCGCTGTGAGGTCATGAATATCAAGGGTTATTTTGTGTCTGGTCAAATGGCAATTTTTAAGATCACGCATTCTACCACAATCTAATCCAATACTAATTTGACATATACATGCTGAAGGATGGCAGTAGGAAAAATCATGTCTCTGTTTTTCATAATTGAGCCATTATGTTTATACAAGAACAGAAAAAAAAATTGGATGTTGTCACGGGAAACCTTTCCTTGGGGTTATACAAATACATGTCTTCTCCTTTAGAGAGGAAACAGACAACAGACCAAAGGATGATTACACCAAGCCAGTTTGGTGAACCAATAAGTTTATTGGGGTTACTTACAGAGCAAGGTGAGGGGCTGCTGGCAGGAGCAGTAGATGACTCAAGGGCAGTGGCACCACAAGACTCACCCCATCCTTGGTGACAACCTCCCCATTCTTGCTTGGACGTAAAGGCAGCTGGGTCACCAGAAAGCCCTCCTCTGCACAGGCAATGACACATGCAAGTGGCATCCCGGAGCACACTGCATCACTGGTAGGCAATTCACAGCATGCAGTCATCTCCAGCCTGAGCTCCGGTATTTGGGGCAGTGTTCGCTGGTCGTGCATGGCATGATAGCACGTGTGTGCACAGTGTGCAGGAGGTTTGCACGGCGCAATCCAGGCGAGCAGTTGCCAGAAACACCTCCTACTCACCAACATTTGATTTTTGAATTAAGCTTTTTTCAAATGTTTATTTATTTGAGAGGGAAAGAGGGAGAGGAAGAGAGAACTTGCACCCTAGGACCTCTTGCTGCTACAAATGAACTCCAGACATATGCACCACTTTGCGCATGAGGTTTTACGAAAGTACTGCGGACTCGAACCAGGCCACCAGGTTTGCAAGCAAGCACCTTTAGCCACGGAGCAATCTCTCCAGACCTCATTCTGGCATTGTAAAAAATAACTTGCTTTGGTTTATTCTCATCCCCTCCCTGCTTTTTAATGGCTAGATAGTATTTCACTGTGCGTGTATCCCCCACATCCTCAAAGCCTCCCATCCCCCCGCTGACGGCCACTGTAGGCAGCGCTGCAATGAGCTGCTCAGGACAGGGGTCATCTTAACATGCTGACTTCAGTCCTCTGGATAGATACCCAAAATTCCAAAAGTGGCTTTACTGGATGAAAATACGCGTCTTTATGTTTTATTACCAGTAAGTGGCTGGTCTGTATACTTATTCTATAAGCTTAGGATCACACATGTACATTTTTTAGATGAAATGTGGTCATAAGAAGTTTAGAAAGGGGGCTGGAGAGATGGCTCAATGGTGAAGGCACTTGCCTGCAAAGCTCAGTTCCCTAGTATCCACATAAAGCCAGATGTACAAGGTGGCACATGTGTCTGGAGTTTGCTTACAGTGGGGGAATGGACACGCCAGAACCTCTAGCTACTATAAATGAACTCCAGATGCATGTGCCCTTTGTGCATCTGGCTTTTCATGGGTACTGGGGAATCAAATCCGACTCATTAGACTTTGCAGGCGAACTCCTTAACTGCTGAGCCATCTCTTCATCCCCCTCCTGTATATTTAAAAGAACTAAAAGAAAGGATTTTAAATATTTCCACCACAAAGAAATGATAATTTGGGGGCATATGGGGTGCAATAGGCAGAAAGAAAGCTCCACCCCCCAAAATGCTTGAGATTCCTTGAGCATTACCTTTGCAGAAAGGGCTTTGTGGCTGTGATTTAGAATACGGGGGGAGGGGGGAGGTACATGCATTTGCATGCTCATGTGCTCGGGATAGAAGCCAGCATATCACACAAGTGAACTACATACTCTATGGGTATATCTCCACCCCAAGTTCAACTGATTGAGAGAACAGATTACCCAGTGTTACCTGGGTGGTCGTCTCCAGTGCTCTGCAACTGTCCCTATAGGAGGAAAGAAGAGGGAGATGTCACTTCTGAAGAAGACAAAGACCGCGTGACTCTATCAGCACGGAGAGAAAAGATGGCAAGGCATGAGGACGAGAAGGTGAAGCCGGCGCTGGCCTGTAACTCCCGGTACCAGCAGGCGGCCGTCACCCACAATGAGCTTTTGTTCAGAGACCTACGAGGTCTCCCAAAAGGAGACAGATTTCTGTCAGAGCGCTTGATGACCCACCAAAGGTTAGTGGTAAGGCCCTGCTGCTGAAGACACCTTACGCTGTTGGCACGTAACATGGAGTGACATGGCTGGAAGCTGGAAGAGAGTCAGTCCCCAGAATGTCTGGTGCCGGAAGGTGCTACATGGGCGACTGGGGGTTAAAGACCAATATCTGTCCAAGCAACTCATGGTCTAACCTACTCAGCAGCAAACAACCTGACGTGCTGCTCACACAAATGCAATAGTGGTGCACAGGCATGGTAGGAAACCAACTGCTCTTGATTTGGCTAACTGATCTGCTCAGTGGATGCAACTCATAGCTGGAGCTGGGAAACAAGTCAGAACCATATCCAAAATTGAGGCTGCTCTCCATTATCAAGCTCCCACCAATTGCGGGCTACAAGCAGGCCTACACCTATCAAATTCTCTATAATTTAGATTATTGAGACTATCCCATTTATCTGGTGCTAACTTTACTCTCCATTGGAGAATCTGCTTCTCTTTTTCAGATTGACATAGATCATAAGGAGAGAACCACCCCATCATACCTCAAAAGAACCCCAGCTAAAACTAACAATAATTGGTGAAACGAGCAAGAGTGCTGTTTTCTTGGCAAACTGGGTACAATGGTGAAGGAGAACAACACAGAGAACCATCAACTCCTACCAAACCAGATATCCAGAGACACAGAGGCTCCCAAGACCTCATCACTGAAGCAGACCTAAAATGAACCCAACATGGCTCAGGGAAATTCACAGAAGAGGGGGTGGAAAGAATGTCAGAACCACATGTTGAGTCATGATACACAGAGACATTTCCTCCTACCCAAAACTGATGGCTAACCCCACAATGCACGACCCATATACCCCAACAAGGAGGGTCCCTGTGGAGGGGGGAGGACAGGGAGGAGGCTAACAATGGTACCAACTTGACTGTATTTACTGAGTACAAAAAAAAAAAAAAAAATGAAGCCGGGCATGGTGGCACACGCCTTTAATCCCAGCACTCAGGAGGCAGAGGTAGGAGGATCGCTGTGAGTTCGAGGCCACCCTGAGACTCCATAGTGAATTCCAGGTCAGCATGAGCTAGAGTGAAAACCAAAAAAAAGGTGGGGGGATCACCAGGTCCTTGGTTGCAAGTCAGGCAAGGGAGGTGCCGACACTGTCTCTCTTCCTTACCTCTTCCACATCAGACTGTTTGGCAGCATGCAAAGTAGTAATTTGAGGAATCCATAAAGATCCCTAATTCCAACTGAGGCTTAAGTGGAAGGCAGATCCAGGGATGGTAAAAAGTGTTTCTATTGATGTAGAAGAAAACACACGCTCACTGGCTGGTCAATGTTTTCTTTTCTTTTCTTTTCTTTTGAGGCAAGCCCAACAGACTGGCCCCTTGTATGCATGTGCGACCTTGTGCACTTGCATCACTGTGCATCTGGCTTACCTGGGACCTGGAGAGTTGAATATGAGTCCTTAGGTTTCACAGGCAAGCGCCTTAACCACTAAGCCATCTCTCCATGCCAGGTCAATATTTTCTAATTGAGTAAACCTCATTACCTGAGACACAGGCTCAGCTGGGGTTTATCTTTCTAAAGATAAACTTAAAAGAGACAGTTTGGGAAACAAATGCAGAGCTTAATAAGATTTCTAAAGGGAATATTTAAACTACTTGAGAAAGCAAACAGTATTTAATCACCTCCAAACACTTGAGAGGCACCATTTTTTGGACCAGCAGATATGCAAGTTGCAAACTGTTTCTCTTAGAAGCAATCATGGCGACCACTAGGGAGACTTAAAGCACCAAAGTGCTGAGACGTGACAGAGCAGTGCTCAGCACTGAGACGTCTCTATCACACTTCCAAGTGGAAGAAGGAACGTAAGAGCCAGAGGAAAAGGAGGAGTACTTATAACACTGTCTCCCAGACACAAAGTGGCCTTGATATTTATGACCTCCCCGTGGCCAATGCTACCTGCACAATAAGAGCAAAAAAAAAAAAAAAAAAAAAAAAAAGTGATGACATCAAAACCGAAGAGAGGGCTGGAGAGATGGCTGAGTGGTCAAGGCACTTGCCTGCAAAGCCTAAGGACCCAAGTTTGATTCCCCAGTACTCACATAAGCCAGATGCACAAGGTGGTTCATGCATCTGGAGTTCACTTGCAGTGGCTGGAGGCCCTGGCATGCCCATTCTCTCTCTCTCACACACATACACACACACACTCTCTCTCATATAAATAACTAAAATATAAAAAATAGAAGAGAGACTGGTTGGAAAGAAGAAGAGATTCATTGGAAGGGGAACTTGGGAGGGGGGAAAGGAAGGGTGGTAGGAGGGGATTATGATCATGGTATATTGTCTATATGTAAGGAGGCTATCAGTACAAGGTTAAAAAATAAAAAAAAAAAAACTGTTTCTCTTTATGAAAGAAGTACCTGGGGCAGACTAGGAAATCATTTCATAGCCTAGTTCCATTTCCTGGAAATGGTAGGAATCATTTCTTTTCAAATGTTTCATCTTTCCTACCTTCTAGTTCTCACTGGTTTTCTCTCCTGAGGAGCTGGAACAACACACCGCTTTCCTCCACTCCCTAGCCTTGCCGCATGAGGACTGAACCTCAGCACCAACTTTTGCCCCATGTGCCTGACAGCCCACCACCAGACCTGCCAGTCTGCATGTGCATGACTACCCTCACCTTTGAAATTCTAGACCTTACTCTGTCACCACCTGTGCTGGCTTGAATCAGACACCCCAGTCATAAACTCATGTATTCCTAATGCTTGGTCCCCGGCTGGCAGCAGTTTGAGAGGTGGAGCCTTGCTGGAGGAGGTGTGCTGTTGGGAGCAGGCATAAGGGGGATTATAGCCAGCTCCCCCTTGCCAGAGTTCAGCTTACTTTCCTGCCGCTGTTGTCCACATAATGTGGCAGAGGTGATGTCCAGCCTCTGCTCTACCATCTTGGCCCTGCCATCATGAAGTTTCCCTGGAGACTATAAGCCAAAATAAAAACTTTCCTCCCATCAGCTGCTTTTGGTTGGGTGTCCTGTCCCAGCAATGAGGAGGCCACTGCAACACCACTCGTCTAGGCCACCATGATAGCTCCTTGCCTGGCTCCCTCAGCACAGTCCTGCTCCTTTTGAGGCACCCCTGGAAGGTTCCAAGTGAGATGCACTCATCACAGAGAGAAGCTGGTAGAGCCAGATGGGGTGGAATGACGTGCTGTCTTGGCTTTACTGTCTTTGTGGACAGCGTCAGGTGGTATTAGTCACTGCCTTTGACGCCTGAGGTGAGGACTAAGTTAAGAGTAAGTGCTTCCGTCACCCCTGCCAACACTAACTGCTCACTCACTACTAAGAGTGATTACTGTCACCAGGGGACATGTCCACGAGGTAGGACAGTGTCATCCCAGGTACTATAAGCATTCACCTGCCTAGTAGACAACATGAATTCACCAGTTTATAAAGGAAAAATATGAAAGAGAACTCTGAATCTCTCTCCCATGAATTTTAAAATTATTTTAATTTATTTATTTGAGAGGGAGAGAATGGGTGTGCCAGAGCCTCCAGCCACTGCAAATGAACTCCAGATGCATGCTCCACCTTGTGCACCTGGCTTACATCAGTCCTGGGAAATCAAATCAGGGTCCTTTGGCTCTGCAGGCAAGCACCTTAACCATTAAGCCATCTGTCCAGCCCTTCCATGATTTTTTGAGACAAGCAACATGAGGAAAAAATACATTTCATTTGGGCTGGGGAGACAGCTTAGCAGTTAAAGGCATTTGCTTGCAAAGGCTCAGCTCAATTCCCCAGTATATGTAAAGCCAGATGTATAAAGTGGTGCATACATCTGGAGTTTGTTTACAGGGGCAAGAGGTCCTGGTACACACATAGTCTCTCTCTATCTCTCTTTCTCTTTGCAAATAAGTAATATTTTTTAAAGTATACATAATATGAATGAAACTGGTTATCCTTATTGTGGTGGTTTCAATATAAAATGATGCCTCCCATAGACTCGTGTGTATGCATTCTTTTTAAAAAAATACTTTTATTTGTATTTATTTATATATTTATTATTTATTTATATTTATATTTGAGAGAGAAAGAGATGGGGTGCAGATAGAGAGAAAAAGAATGGGCACGCCAGGACATTCAGCTGCTGCAAACGAACTCTAAAATCATGCACCACCTTGTACATCTGGCTTACGTGGATCCTGAGAAATCGAACCTGGGTCCTTTGACTTTATAGGCTAGCACCTTAACTGCTAAGCTATCCCTCCAGCCTAATTGTATGTATGCATTTTTAATTCACAGCTGCTGGCACTGTTTGGGAAGCTGGTGGGTCCTTTGGGAGGGGAGCTTTGCTGGAGGAAATGTGTCACTGGGAGAAGCTGGGATGGGGTTGTTGTGCTTCAGTCTGGCCCTGCTTGCTGTTTCTCTCTCTGCTTCCTCCCTGAGACATAACGACGTGACACCACTTTGCTGTTCCTGCCATGCTTTCCCAGTCACAGCGGACTTCTCCTGAGAAAGGTAAGCCTGAAACTAATTGGGTGCTATGGTGGTTTGATTCAGGCGTCCCTCATAAACTTAGGTGTTCTGAATGCTAGGCTCCCAGCTGATGGAGATTTAGGAATTAACACCTCCTGGAGGCGGTGTATTGTTGGGGACAGGCTTGTGGGTGTTATAGCCCTTGTCCCCTTGCCAGTGTTTGACACACTATCCTGTCCACCTGATGTTGGCCAGGAGGTGATGTCCACCCTCTGCTCATGCCATCATTTCCCCCTGCCATCGTGGAGCTTTCCCTCTAGTCTGTAAGCCAAAACAAACCTTTTTTTCCCACAATCTGCTCTTGATTGGGTGATTTCTGCCAGAAATGTGAACCTTATTGCAACAGTAAAGTTGGTACCAGGAGTAGGATTGCTGCTAGACATCTGACTATGTGGCTTTGGCCTTCTGGAGTTGATTTTCATGATTAATGTGGAAGAATTTGAAACTTTGGCCTAAGAGATGCCTTGCAGTGCTGTAAGTATGGCTTGATGGACTATTCTGGTCAGAGTTGAATGACCTGAATGCAGTAAGAACTATGGACTGTGAGGTTTGGCTTATGAGGGTGAGAAAGAGCTTTTTCTGGACTAGGCTAGAAGCAGTTTGTGTGAGAGGCTTGCTGTTATGCCCATGTTCTGAAAACTTGTACAGGGTTGTTCTATGTAGAACCAGATTGATGTGAGCAGAGGGATATGGCACAGAAAGAAATCTTTGGGCTGAAACTTCTGCCTGTTCAGCTGCAATTGTTTGAGAGATTACAACCGCTGAGACTGGGCCAGCTGACCTGCTGAGGAGTGTCCTGTTCTTCGAAGTCTGCTTTATTCCCCTCTGGATTAACAAGTTGACACCCCACCTGGTATTATGGAATATAGAAATACAGGGAAAAAAAGGGTCATTGAACTTGGAACATGGTCTTGTGTTTTAGAAATGGCCACAGGCAGTGTGAAGCAGGTTTGCTGGATGTCTGCATGGAGACCCAGTGGAGCCATGAGAATGGACCATGGATTGCAGCAAAGACTCGGTAGAGATGCCAGGACCATGAGATGGCTGCTGAGGAGATCTGCCAGTCCCAAATGAAGTTTTCCAGGACTGTGAATAGCCTAGCTGGAGGGGTGGAATTGGAACCCCAGAGACTTGTTGCTAATTAGAATTATCAGACTTGGAGATTGGTCTCTGGCTAGAGTTGTTGGACTTGGAGCTACAGAGTTTGATGTTTGACCAGTTGTAAATCTTGTATTGGTTGAATATTTCTTTGCTATGCCCAGTGCCATCTTTTGCAGTATGATTATTTATTCTGTGTCATTATAGGGTCTGGGGGATTTTTTTGGTATTATGGCTCAGTTAAAAGACCTTGGATTACAGGGATGTTTGAACACCACTGGGATTGATAGAACTATGGAGACTTTTAAAGTTGGACTGAATACATTGTATTTTATATCATGGATGGTGATCACTTTATGGGGGCCAGGGGTGGAATGTGGTGGCTTGATTCAGGTGTCCCCCTTAAATTTAGGTGTTCTGAATGCTAGGTTCCCAGCTGATGGAGACTTGGGAATTAACATCTCCTGGAGGCAGTGCATTGTTGTGAGGTTTATGGGTGTTATAGCCAGTGTCCCCTTGCCAGTGTTTTACACTTTCTTGTTGCTATTGTCCACCTGATGTTGGCCAGGAGGTGATGTCCACCTTCTGCTCATGCCATCATTTTACCCTGCCATCATGGAGCATCCCCTTGAGTCTGTAAGCCAAAATAAACCTTTTCCCCTCCAAGCTGCTCTTGGTCAAGTAATTTCTGCCAGCAATGCGAACCTGACTGTAACAGGTATTTTGTCCTAGCAATGAGAAAGTAGCAGATAGACTTCTGAGCTGTGAGTCATAGATACAAAAGAAGCACACAAGGCTAGAGAGATGGCTCAGTAGTTAAGGCACTTGCCTGCAAAACCTAATGACCAGGGTTCAATTCCCCAGTACCCCACATAAAGCCAGATGCACAAAGTGGCACATGCGTCTGGAGTTTGTTTGCAGGAGCTAGATGTTGGTGTACCTGTTCTTTCTCTTACTCTCTGCTTGCAAATAAATAAAAATGTTATTTTAAAAAAGAAGCAGGTCTGGAGAGATAACTTCATGGTTAAGGCACCTGCCTGCAAAGCCCAAGGACCCAGGTTCAACTTCCCAGAACCCACATGAGACAGATGCACAAGGTGATGCATGCACACAAGATCACATGCATGCACATAAGGTGGCACATGTGTCTGGAGTTTGATTGCAGTGGCTGAAGGCCCTGGCATACCAATTCTCTCTCCCTCACTCTCTCTTTCCCAAAGAAAAAAGAAAGGACTACATCAACTTGGGTTAATGATGATCTCATGATTCTCTCCTTAAGAAATTAACAAAATTTGAGGCTGGGAAGATGGCTCAATAGTTAAAGGCATTTGCTTGCAAAGCCTGAAGGCCTGGGTTCAATTCCTCAGTACCCATGTATAACCACATGTAGTGCATGTGCCTGGAGTTGGTTTGCAGTGGCATGAGGCCCTGGTGTGCCCATTTTTCTCTCTCTCTCAAACAAACAAATAAAAAATACATGTAACTTCTTTTATACCCCTACCAGCTCCTTCTTCCAGCTTATTCCCAAATGGCTCCCAGGGAGAAAAACAAAAGAATTTATAAGAAATTATCCCAACAAGTACAATTAGCTTTTGAGGATTAAGAAGAGCACTTCCAAACTGGGCGTGGTGGTGCATGCCTTTAATCTCAGCACTTAGGAGGTAGAGGTAGGAGGATCACCAAGAGTTCGAGGCCACCCTGAGATTACATAGTGAATTCCATGACAGCTTGAGCTAGAGTGAGGCCCTACCTCGAAAAACCGAAAAAGAAAAAGAAGAAGAAGAGCTCTTCCTCCGAATATGAAGGGAGAAGTTACTCCTTAATTGATCAAATAAAAAGCAGAATCCCTGAATCCTCCCTGGTAGCAGTTGTAAAACACAAATGTGTGTCTTCTCTATCGTGTCATCCCTTTGATCTCAGGAGCTGTGTGAACCTCTGCAAAAGGGCTTCAAGTTCAATAATTCAAGAGCACAGATTCTCCCAACCGTGTTGTGCAGGAAAGGCTAAATGTGAGGGAAGCTTTTCATGAAATAATGGAAAGAATCTTTTTAAAATGAAACACCATTTTATTACTTTTGAAGGATCTACGACTGGAGTTAGAACTTTAAGGGGCTCTAAGGATTGAAGAGGTGACAATGGTCACTTCCCACACACTCCCTTTATTTCCAATAAAACCAATCTTAAAATGAGGAAAAGGGGGCTGGAGGGATTGTTCAGTGGTTAAAATGCTTCCTTGCAAAGCCTAACAACCCAGGTGTGATTCCCCAGCACCCACATAAAGCCAGATGCACAAAGTGGTACATACTTCTGAAGTTCCTTTGCTGCTGGAGGCCCTGGAGCACCCATTTTCTCTGTCTCTCTTCTCACTACCTCTCTCTGCTTGCATATAAATCAATATTTTTTCTATTTTTTTTGTTTTATTACTTATTTATTTGAGAGAGAGATACAGAAATAGGCAGGTAGAGAAAGAGAGAGAGAGAGAATTAGCACGCTAGGGCCTTCAGCCACTGCAAATGAACTCCAGATGCATGCTCCCCCTTGTGCATCTGGCTTACATGGGTCCTAGAGAGTTGAACCTGCGTCCTTCAGCTTTACAGGCAAGCACCTTAACCACTAAGCCCACCCTCGAGCCCTAAAAAAATAGTTTTTAAAATTAAGTGAAAAGAATCCCAAAGTTTCATCACTGATTTTCTTTTGAAATAGCATATACTTAATTATTTCTTTGTTATATATATAATATTTCTATTTATTTATGTGCAGGCAGAGAAAGAGGGAGAGAGAATGGGCACACCAGAGAAACCATCACCAACCGGCCAACACCAAAAGCAGCAGGCAGGGGACCCTGCCAGAGCTCGCCGCACACCTTCGCTGGATTCCGTGACACGCCCCTGTAGCTGAGGCTTCAATTCAATTCTGATAAGACCCTGGAGTCTAGGGGGCCAAACACTCGGAGGACCACGCGGAGCAGCCGGAGCGCTCAGGCAGGGCCCTCCCTGCGCCTGTGGGAAAACCTGCATTGCTGAGGACAGAATGGCTTTCAGTGCCGGCTCTATTATTTCAGGTTTGTTTGTTTTTTTTGGGGGGGGGGGGGGTTCGAGGTAGGGTCTCACTCTGGTCCAGGCTGACCTCGAATTAACTATGTAGTCTCAGGGTGGCCTCGAACTCATGGCGATCCTCCTACCTCTGCCTCCCAAGTGCTGGGATTAAAGGCGTGCGCCACCACGCCCGGCTCATTTCAGGTTTTTATTGTATTGTCATTACGTCGTGATTAAAAGAGAGAGAGCAGCAAGGAGACACTGCCGATTCACACATCAGAGCCGCTGGGTTACGCTGCAGGAAGACTGCCTGAGTGACAGGAAGGGCCCAGTGAGGGTCTTTACTGGGCAGAGGCTATAGGTGTCAGACACTGGTTTTAAATCCAGTCTTGTGAGTGGGTTTTGTGTGGACTTAGTCATGGGACTGAGTCAAAAGCCATGCAAGGGCTGGGGAGATGGCTCAACAGATGAAGGTGCTTGACTACAAAGCCTGTCGGCCTGGGTTCGATTCCCCAGTATCCACACAAAGCCGGATGTACAAACTGATGTGTGCATCTGGAGTTCATTTGCCTTAGCAAGAGGCCCTGATGCATCCATTCTCTCCCTCCCTCTCTCTCTCTCTCTCTCTCTCCTCTCTCTCCCTCTGCTTGCAATAAATGAATAAAAATATGTTTTAAAAAGCTATGTAATGAACCTCTCCCCCACAAAGAAAAGGCCAGGTGTGGTGGCACAGCCCTTTAATCCCAGCACTCAGGAAGCAGAGGCAGGAGGATCACTGTGAGTTCAAGGCCAGCCTGAAACTACATAGTAAATTCCTGGTCAGCCTGAGCTAGAGGTAGACCCTACCTCAAAAACCAAAACAAAACAAAACAAAACAAAATTTAAAAAAACTATGTAACTTTATAACTTGTTTACATGCAATTGCCATCAAAAATGGTCAATTGGGGAGAAAACAGCCCCAAACCTATCTTTCTCAAAAGAATTCCTATGTAATTTACATAAGAATAGACCAGTGTACTTCCAAATGCCATTGTCATTACAGACAAAGAAAGGCTGAGGCCAGGTGTGGTGGCACACACCTTTAATCCCAGCACTTGGGAAGCAGAGGTAGGGCAAAATCACTGTGAGTTTGAGTCCAGCATGAGACTTCCAGGTCAGCCTGGGCTAGAGCGAGACCCTACCTTGAACAACCAAAAAAAAAAAAAAAAAGAAAAAGAAAACAAGGGCTGAGAAATGCACTAAAATTAAAGAAGACAATCACACAAAATACGAAATATAATGCATAATTTTGGCCTGGCTCCTGTATTGGAGAAAACATTTAATAAAAGCCCTTATTGAACCAGTTGACAAAACAGGCTTGTGGACAGTACATTCCATGGAAGCTTTGGTCGGTGTTGAATTACCTGAATTAGTTAAGTGCAGTGTGGGCACACAGGGGATGTCCTTGCTCGTAGGAAACACACACTGAAGAATTTCCAGGTAACGCTGCGTGACCATGCAGCTCAGTCACAAACAGAAAGAAATGTTTACACACAACAAACAGGAGGAAATGAACATAATGCCAAAGGGCAAGTGGGAACCTTTTGTAATTTTTCTTGACACTTCCAGTGATTTGTGAATAAAAGTTTTAAGACCTTAGGTCTCAGGAGATGGCTCATCGGTTAAAGGTGTTTTCTATCAAAGCCTTCTGGCCCAAGTTCAATCCCCCAGCCTCCTATGTAAAGCTGGAGAGGCATTTGTTTACAGGGGCAAGAGACCCTGGGTACCCACCCCTACCACACACACACATGCAAGTAAATAAAGAAACATTTTTTAAAATTTTTATTTATTTATTTGGCAGAAAGAGGAAGAGAGAGAGAGAGAGAATGGGCCGCCCAGGGCCTCCAGCCACTGCAAACAAACTCCAGAGCATGTGCCCCCTGGTGCATCTGGCTAACGTGGGTCCTGGGGAATTGAACCAGGGTCCTTTGGCTTTGCAGGCAAACACCTTAGCCACTAAACCATACCTCCAGCCCAAGAAACACTTTTTAAAGTGGCACACGCCTTTAATCCCAGCACTCAGGAGGCAGAAGTAAGAGGATCACCATGAGTTTGAGGCCACCCTGAAACTACAGATGAATTCCAGGTCAGCCTGGGCTAGAGTGGGACCCTACCTTTTGGGGCAGGGGGAACTAACCCAGTCAGAAGGACTTTTTTGTTTGTTTTTTGTTTTGTTTTGTTTTTCGAGGTAAGGTCTCACTCTAGACCAGGCTGACCTGGAATTCACTCTAGTTTCAGGGTGGCCTCAAACTCACAGCCTCCCAAATGCTAGGATTAAAGGCATGCTCCACTATGCCCCACTAATTTTTTTTAAAGTAAAAAAAACCTTGTCACAAAAGTGGGGATAAAAAAGTATAAGGTGCTTAGATGTAGATATTGTACAAAGGCTTCTAAATTCCTGGTTTCCTATGGACTTCTTTATTTAAGAGAGGGAGGTCCCAGGTGCGAATCCCTCCACACAAGAGTCTGTCACCGTTTGGAGGAAAGTCTAAGGACACACTCTGCAGCTGAAGAGGGCACCCTGTTGTGACCAGAAAGTGACAGTTTGATCCGCCACGGTGAATTTCCCTGGATTTGGGCAATAAAATGAAACATTCTCCCAAACTAAGATTTTATTATCGTTCTGCAGAGAATGGATGCTTGGTCCAATATTCTATTTTGGCTCCTGGTTACCTATAACTTCAGGATGCTTTCCACAGCCAACTCATATCCCAGGCCATCCAAATATTGAAAATGTCATTAAAATAGAACTGAACAGATTTTTGTCTTACAATTCTTCGAGTGTTGTTCCACTTATATTCATCATTAGGGATTTGTGAATGAAACCTTAAATCCTTAATGAGCTTGGTCTCTAGAGAGCTCGCAATATAACTTTCCCTGTTTAAGACTTTTTACAGTTTTATGTGCTCACACATCTCTCAGGAGGTGAAGGGTTCAGGCATTGTGGGAAAAATAAGTTAGTGTAGGCTCAGTTACAAATGAGAAAAGAAATTCTGACCTCAGAGGGCATGATGAAAGAGATAATTATCATTTGCACAATGTCTCAAGGTCTTGAGATGAAAGGGGCCATTAGATTGATTTTTAAAAATATTTTTCTTTATTTTCAAACAGAGAGAGAGAGAGGATAGGTGCTCCAGGGTCTATAGCCATTGCAAACTCCAGATGTGTTCACCGCTGTGCAACTGGATTTACGTGAGTACTGGGGAATCAAACCTGGGTTGTTAGGCTTTGCAGGCAAGCACCTTAACCACTGAGCCATCTCTCCAGCTCCTAGACTGTCATTTTTGTGATGGGCCCTGTTGCATTCCCTTGAGAGTGCACAAAGTACAACCTTTTTAGGCCACTTTCTCAGCCTTCTAGTTGCTGTGCTAAAATACTTGGCAGAACCGAGGTAAGCAAGGAAGGGTTTCCTCTGGGTCCGTTTCCGGTGCAGCCATCAAGGTGGGGAAGGTGTGGGGGCGGAGCGGCGCTCGCTGTGGGGCAGGAGAGTGAGACACCTGCTTTCTTTGCATCCGTAGTCAGGAAGCAGAGAGAGGTAAATGTTGGTGCTCAGCTCCTGTGGTGCTTTGACTCAGGTGTCCCCCATAAACTTAGGGGTTCTGAATGCTAGATTCCCAGCTGACGGAGATTTGGGAATTAACACCTCCAGGAGGGAGTGTATTGTTGGGAGCAGGCTTATGGGTGTTATAGCCAGTTTCTCCATGCCAGTATTTGGCACATTCTCCTGTTGCTATGGTCCACCTTATGTTGGCCAGGGGTTGATGTCCACCCTCTGCTTAATGCCATCATTTTCCCCTGCCATCATAGAGTTTCTAAGTTTATGAAGGTAGGTCTCTCATTTGATCAATTAAACTCATTCACTTGCCCTAGGCCACAAGTATGGTTCCAATCAATTGAATGAAGTGTAAAGAAATTCCCAGCTGGGACGGTAGGCATGCCAGTAATCCCAGCTCTCGCGAGGCTGGAGGAGGAGGCTCATGAACTGCTGGCTGGCCCGAGCTACATAGTGACACCCTGTTCCTAAGCAAGTGAAGACATTCCTCCTCCCAGCCCCGTTGCTTCCCCATGGCCATTGACTTACCACATGAGTTATTTTGTTTAATGCTCTTTTAAATTTTTATTTATTTGCAAGCACAGATAGATAGAGAAGAAAGACAGACAGAGAGAATGGGTGCAACAGAGCCTCCGGCCACTACAAATGAATACCAGGTGCATGCGCCACTTTGTGCATCTGGCTTGACATGGGTCCTGGGAAATAGAACCTGGGTCCTTAGGCTTTGCAGGCAAGTACCTTAACTGCTGAGCCATCTCTCCAGCCCCCACATGAGTTATTTTGTTTGTTCTCAATCTATCATTTTCCTTCACTTTCCATGTTATTATTGTAGCTTAACTTCATTATGCAAATATAATGCCTCATCTCCATTGTTGACTTGACTGGATTTAGAATTACCATGGAAACATGCCCCTGGGTATGTATATGACAGTGCTTCCAGAAAGGTTTAACTGGGGAGGAAAGCCCTGCCCTGAATGTGGGTTGGAACCATCTCATGGCTGGGATCCAGGACTGAATAAGAAGGAGAGAACGGGGCTGGAGAGATTGCTCAGTGGTTAAGGCTCTTGTCTGCAAAGCCTAACGACCTGGGTTTGATTCCCTAGCACCCACATAAAGCCAGATACACAAAGTGGTGCATACATCTGGAGCTAGTTTGCAGCATCTAGAGGCTCTGGCATGCCCATTCTCTGTCTCTCTCTGTTTTCAAATAAATAAATAATTAGCATAGAAGGAGAGAGTGAGCTGTTGCAGTCAGGTTTGCATTGCTCGTAGAAATCACCCAACCAAGAGCAGCTTCTTGGAATAAAGAGTTTATTTTGGTTTACAGGCTCTAGGGGAAGCTCCATGATGGCAGGGGAAAACAATGGCATGAGCAGAGGGTGAACATCAACCCCTGGCCAACATAAGGTGGACCATAGCAACAGGAGAGTGCGCCAAACACTGGCAAGGGGAAACTGGCTATAACACCCATAAGCCTGCTCCCAACAATACACTCCCTCCTGGAGGTGTTAATTCCCAAATCTCCGTCAGCTGGGAATCTAGCATTCAGAACCCCTAAGTTTATGGGGGACACCTGAATCAAAGCACCACAGGAGCTGAGCACCAACATTTACCTCTCTCTGCTTCCTGACTACGGATGCAAAGAAAGCAGGTGTCTCACTCTCCTGCCCCACAGCGAGCGCCGCTCCGCCTCCACACCTTCCCCACCTTGATGGCTGCACTGGAAACGGACCCAGAGGAAACCCTTCCTTGCTTACCTCGGTTTTGCCAAGTATTTTAGCACAGCAACTAGAAGAGCAACAGAGCACAATAAATTACTCTTGCCTTGGTTCGTTTAAATACCACGTGGCCAAATAACTTCAATCCCACTAACATTTATTGAGAAAACAAAAACGGCTGGGCACATCCTTACTCCCAGCACTCAGGAGGCAGAGATAGGAAGATCACCAAGGGTTCCAGGCCACCCTGAGACTGCATAGTGATTCCAGTCAGCCTGGGCTTGGGCCAGACCCAAATTGAATGCCCACAAAAAAGCAACAGCAGCAACCACAAGAAGTAGACCTGCAACGATCTCATGGATGAAGCTCAGAGCTTATGGAAGAGACTAAGAAAAACTACAAACTGTCTACTTTATTTTCATTTAACTCATTCATTCATTTATTTGCTTGTTTATTTAAGACCAACACTCATGTCCCAAGCTAGCCTTGCAATCACTTTCTAACCGAGGATGACCTTAAACTTCCGATCCTCCTGCTGCGGTGGATTAAATACAAATGTGTCCCCATAACTTGAGGTGTTGTTTTCATTAAGACTGAGTTTATGGGTTAGGGAGATGGCTCTGTGGTTAATACACTTACCTGAAAAGCCTAAGAACCTGGGTTTGATTCCTCAGTACCAGCATAAAGCCAGATGCACAAAGTGGTGGTGGTATCTGGAGTTCATTTGCAGTGGCTAGAGGCTCTGGCGTGCCCATTTTCTCTCTCTCTCTCTCTCTCTCTCTCTCTCTCTCTTGCTCTCACTGTCTCTCCCTTCTTGCAAATAAATAAGAATAATTTTTTTAAAAAAAATTGAGCTTGCTTGGGGCTGGAATAATGGCTTAGCAGCTAAGTGCTTGCCTGTGAAGCCTAAGGACCCTGGTTCAAGGCTCAATTCCCCAGTACCCACGAAGCCAGATGCACAAGGTGGTGCGTGTATCTGGAGTTCATTTGCGGTGGCTGGAGGCCTTGGTGTGCCCATTCTCTCTCTCTCTTTCTCTTCTGTCTGTCGCTCTCAAATAAATAGAAAAACACAAACAAAAAAAAAAAAAAATTGAGCTTGCAACTTGAGTCTCCAGCAGGCAAAGCCCTGATAGGGAGAAGAGATGTCACTGGGCAGATCTTTTAGTGTAACCCTAAGGGGCGTAAAGAGTCAATTTGTTCTTGGGCTGTTGGTGCCAGTGGGCGCTGGCCACGGTCTCTCTGCTATGGACCTACAGAAGGACGTCAGCTCCTTCCGCCATGACAGAACTTCCCCTGGATTCTGTAATCTTGAAAAAGAAAGCCTTCCTCCCATACGCTGCTTCTGGTCAGATGTTTGTCCCAGCGACTGAAGGTAACTGCAACACCTGCCTTCATCTCCAAGCGCTGGATTCACAGGCCTGGGCCATCAGCAGCCAGTTTAGATGATGCTGAGTATCCAGCTCAGGGCTTCGTGCATTGTAGGCAAGCACTCAACCCACCAAGTTATCCCCCCAGCCCACATACATTCTGAAGGTTGACAAAAGACGTAAACAGAAAGTAAAGGGAGGAGACCTGAGAGTCTAAATTATGATGTAAGTTAGCTTTTAAGAGGTCTTCCCAGCGCGGCTGTATGGATGTGGTCGTGCGGCTTTGTTAGGAACAGTACACCTAGGCCACTAGTGAGTCCAAACTCAATTCTTTATAAATTTATTTTTATTTATTTATTTGAGAGAGTGAAAGAGGCAGAGAGAGGGGGAGATAAGGGGAGAGACAGAGAGAGAATGGGTGTGCCAGGGCCTCCAGCCACTGCAAACAAACTGCAGATACATGTGCCACCCTGTACATCTGGATTATGTGGGTCCTGGGGAATTGAACCTGGGTCCTTTGGCTTTGCAGCCAAGTGCTTTAACTGCTAAGCCATTTCTCCAGCCCCAAATTCATTCTTTCTCAGGCCCTCATGCTTGTGCAGCAAGCGCTGTCAACTGCTGAGCCGTTTCCCCAGCCCCAAGTTCATTTTCTTAGCAAGGCTTAATATTTTTCTCAGAGCTTTAATATTTTTGAGGATTGTATGATAGAACAGACTAGTACAATTATGAAAATACTGCATATTCTGACTCAACATTGGTTCCTCCATCCATCATGGCTAAAAAGAAATCAAGAAGAAATTTAATATTCTTTTAAGTACACATAAAGTCATGTTGTCATAATGGATTTAGTGACAAACTATGTAATTCATTCTCACTCCCATGAGAACATTTCTTCCTTCCTTTCCTTTTTTTTTGTTTTTTAGTGGTAGGGTCTAGCTCTATCCCAGGCTGACCTGGAATTCACTATGTAATCTCAGGCTGGACTCGAACTCACAATGATCATCCTATCTCTGCATCCCAAGTGCTGCGATAAAAGGCATGTAGCACAATGCCTGGCTTTCTATTTTTAAAAATTTGTATTTATTTATTTGCATATGTCTGGCAGGGGCACAGCTAGCTTCTAATACCACTACAAATGAACAATAGATGTATGTGTCACTTTTTTAAAATAATTATTTTTATTTATTTCTTTGCAAGCAGAAAGTGAGATAGGTAGAGAGAAGAGAGACAGACAGAGAGAGAATGGGCATGCCAGGGCCTATAGCCACTGCAAATGAACTCCAGATACATGTGCCCCTTGTGCATCTGGCTTATGTGGGTCCTGGGTACTCGAACCTGGGTCCTTTGGCTTTGTAGGCAAATGCCTTACTACTAAGCCATTTCTCCAGCCCTGTGTCACTTTTTTTTTGCATCTGGCTTTACAAGGGTGCTGGGGAATTGAACCCAGGCCAGCAGGCTTTGCAAGCAAGCACCATTAACCATGTAGCTATCTCCCCAGCTTCCTGTGAGAACATTTATTTAGTTGCCAAATGCTTTTCATCTGTATGGAATCAGGGCTGAATAACAGGTAACTATTACTGTGTTCTTTTTGTGGGCTTACATTGCCCATTGCACTTAGAAATATTCAATGAGGGGCTGGGGAGATGTCTCAGTGGGTAAGAGCCCTTCTTGCACAGGCATGAGGACGTGAATTCAGATTGCAGCCATCCATACAAGAAGCTAATGTGGCCATGCATGCCCGATCACAGCCTGGAGGGTTGCAGACAGGCGATTCACTGAGGCTCGTGGGCCAACTCTCCAGCCTGTAAGCTCTAGGTTCAGTGAGAGATCCTGTGTCAAGAAAACGATGTGGAAGAGGGATAGATGTGTCCTCTTCTAGCCTCCACACGTGCATGCATGGGAAACATGCTTCTGTGCACACACCATACATACTATACACACAGAGCAACAATAACTAAACAAATAAATATTCAGCAATCTAACATATCCAGCATAGAGATGTCCCCTTCAGATACAGGTCCTGAGTTTGTGCAGAAGTAACCGTAAAACTATTTGTGGTCACCTTCTCATTGCTGGCACAGAGCACCCTGACCAAAAGCAGCTCATGGGAGGAAAGGGTTTATTTTGGTTTACAGCCTCGGGGGGTAGTACCACGATGGTAGGGGAAGCATGGCACGAGCAGAGGCTGGGCATTATCTCCTGGCCAACAGCAAGTGGACAAGAGCAGCAGAAGGGCGAGCCAAACTAACATTGGCAGCATAGGGCTGGTCAACCTCAAGGCTCATCCCCAACAACGCACCTCCAGAAAGGCTCAATTCCCAAATTGCCACCGGCTGGGGACCTATAACTCAGAACACAAGTGATTATGTGGGACACCTAATTCAAACCAGCACCCTGTGTACCTGATGTCCCTTAAATACCAGAAATACCAGTTCTAGGGTGCTGAAGAGATTGTTCAGTGGCACTTGTTTGCAAAGCCTGAAGGCCTGGGTTTGATTCCCCAGAGGCCACATAAAGCCAGATGCACAAAGTAACACATGCATCTAGAGTTTGTCTGCAGTGTCAGGCAGCCCTAGTGGGCCCATACTCACCATCTATCTATCTACTATCTATCTATCTTTCTCTGTGTACCTGGCTCTGACTCCCTCTCAAATTTATATATAATTTATCCAGTTCTAAAAGCCAAACACAGGACTGTACCTTCATGGGCACCATTGCCTGTCTCACAAAAGAATGCAACACAATTCCTTGGATAGAAGAATGGAAATAAATATTTGTTGAGTAAATAATGGACAACGGACGCAAGGAGACAAAGTAATCCATCTATGTGTAGGAATAAAGAGAGAGTTACATGCCCCCATCAAAAAAAAAATCAACAACAAAAAATGAGGCCGGGCATGGTGGTGCACACCTTTAATCCCAGCATGCAGAGGCAGAGGTAGGATTTCCCATGAGTTCGAGGCCACCCTGAGACTATAGAATGAATTCCAAGTCAGCCTGAGCTAGAGTGAGACCCTACCTCGAAAAACCAAACAAAACAAAGCGAAACAAAAAACGTTTGAGTCCTCTGAGTGCCTCCAATGCCAAACTTTTGGTTCCGCAGCCCTGTTTACCTAGCCTGTTGTTCAGAACACATCACGCAGCTGTGAAACAAAGCAGTGCGTACAAGAGCATTTGTGGCAGCTTTGCATAAGGTAGCTAAAGGTTGCAGCCTGAAGGGCCTTCTGTAGGAGCCTGGCTAAATAAGGTACAGAATGAAAACAGCACAGAATAGTTTGCAGCTGCTTGATAACTTTAAATGAATTTCCTCAGATGCCTGTGAAGGCGTTTGTAAGCTAAGGTACTCACCCTTCCCCGCCCTGGTTTGTAAGCAGAGTTCATCACAATCAAATAAAAAATGAAAAGATTCTAACCATGTTGTCATTTTCAAGAAACAGCTTAGATATTTTCTGATATACAGAAACCTTAAGACATTTTTCCCAGCAAAAAATGGCAAGAGGCTAACAGTCTCCTGAGGACCACCGTGTAAATTAAAAGGAAGAGCTATGTGCGAAATTTTTTAGGAAGTACCCACCAGGAAGCCTGCAATGGTTGTTAAAAGTTTGCCTTTAGGGCTGCAGATATGACTTAGTGATTGAGGAGCTTGCCTGTGAAGCCCAAGGACCCATGTTCGACTCTCCAGATCCCTCTTAAGCCAGACACATAAAGGTGAGGCAAGCACAAGGTCGCACATGCCCACTAGGTGGCGCAAGCACTGGCATTCCATTTCAGTGGCCCTGACATGCCAATTCTCTCTCCCCCTCTGTCTCTCTCTAAAATAATTTTTTTAAAAAGTAACTTTTAAAAAAGAAAACCTTATGAGAAGATGGGTTTTGGAACAATACCACCCTCATTCTGATTTCTTATACATGCTGCTGTGTGATTAGAAGGTATAAAATTGTTTCTGACTTTCCTACTACCTAGGACACTTAAGTCACCATCGAAGGCTCAATTTCAGTGATAATTGGAATGAATGTAAAGACTTACTCAGTCGAAGAGTCTAGAAGCTGGGCAGGCTCCAGGTGCTATGTGATTCAGGCTCCCTCACTGTCTTCCCTTCCTTCTCATTGCAGTCCTTCTCTGGGTTGACCCCAGCTCCAGACGGGTGCCCTGTGAGCGTCACAAATCACCACTTCTGTCCCAGAGCCTGGACCTGCACCATGGCCACACACTGTCCTGAATCAGAAGGAGCGTGCCTCTGATTCAGGACCACCTGAGAGTCGCTCCATCAAAGGCACCTGCCAGGTTCCGTGCACAGACCCTAATCAGCCAGGTGAGCCACTTACATCTATTGGCTGCACCTGGCACACCTGCCTCTGTCTGGGCAGAATCCCTTTCCCAGCGCTGAGTCCCAACATTAAAGAACCATGTGGTCTTCATAGCTGTCCGTCTTTGCAACACAACATAGTGAGCAGATGCCCATCTCAGAAGGACGCAGACACCAAGTCAAGGTCCAAACGCAGCCTTATCCCAGTGCCATGAAAGTGTGAGTAAAAGGGCCTTTCTGGTGGCAGTTTTCCAGGAACACGGTCATCTTTTTTTTTTTTTTTAATTTACATTATTTATTTATTTATTTGCGAGCAGAGAAAGAGAATGAGAGGTGAGCATACCAGAACCTCTTGCCACAGTGAAACAACTCCAGAGGCATATGCCACTTTTGTGCTGTCTGGGATTTGAACTTGAGCCACCGGGCTTTGCCTGGCTTTGCCAACAAGTGCCTTTAGCTGCTAAGCCATCTCTCTAGCCCCCATGGTCAGCTTGTATCTACAACTTGGAAACAGAAATCCCAGCTTCAAATGTCAACAAGCCCACTGGCCTTTTCTAAATCTGCCAGCCCACTTCTTGCAAAATGCAAGCTGCTGCTTCACTACTGACGCTTTCAGATGATCAGCTTGCTGGAGCTGTCAACAGCCAGCCTTCAATAAGTAAACGGCGCCCTGGCCTGTGTTACTTCCTGGGTAGGTGCTGAGGACTCAGAAGTAAACAAGGCAGGGTTGTAGCTACCCACACCCCCTCGCTTGCTCCAGCAAGAGAGCACAGACCATATTCATATTTGTGTAAACGATTAAGTAAATATAAAGCCGCAAAAGGTACTTATGAGCAGTTCTTGGTTCGTATCTAGCAGTTTATCAAGAGTGCTCTCCTGGGCTGGAAAGATGGCTTAGCCGTTGAGGTGCTTGCCTGTAAAGCCAAAGGACCTTGGTTTGATTTCCCTAGGACCCACATAAGCCAGATGCCTAAGGTGGCGCATGCGTCTGGAGTTCGTTTGCAGTGGCTGGAGGTCCTGGCGTGTCCATTCTCCCTCTCTCTGTCTCCCTCTCTCTCTCTCTCTGACTTTTTCTCTCTCGCTCTTTCAAATAAATAAATAAATAAAATTTTTTAAAAAATAATTTTTTTAAAGAGTGCTCTCCCTTTATTCTCTACAAGCCAGCAGCCAGAGTTCATTTCTTTCTGGGTTTTTTGTTTGTTTGTTTTACAAGGTAGGGTCTCACTCTAGCCCAGACTGACCTGGAATACACTCTGTAGTCTCAGGCTGGCCTTGAACCCACAGTGATCCTCCTACCTCAGCCTTCCGAGTGCTGGGATTAAAGGTGTGCACCACCACAACCGGTTAGTTCTTTCCTTAAAAAAAAAAAAAAAAAGAAAAGTATTCATTTATGAGAGAGAAAGAGTGAGAATGGATGCCTCTTGCTACTGAAAACAAACTCCAAATGCATGTTCCAGTTTGTCCATCGGGCTTTATGTGGACACCATGGCCCTGAACCCAGGCCGGCAGGCTTCGCAAGCAGGTGCCTGCAATTGCTGAGCCATCTCTCCAGCCCTGGGGTTTGTTGCTTCTTGGAACTAGTTCTGCTTGCCTTTCCCCTCTTAACCGTACGTTCCTTTATAAAGGAAATGCCGGGGCTGTAGCTCGCTGGTAGAGCACAGGCCTAAAGGAAACTTCCAGTCCTATTACAGTAACCTCTGCTTCTGCCTAGGACATCAGTTTCAGTGTTCTAAGGTCATGAAGTGGTGCATGCCTTTAATCCCGACACTCAGGAGGCAGAGACAGGCGTGAGTTCGAGGCCAGTTTGTGATGAGACTACATAGTGAGTTCCAGGTCAGCCTGGGCTAGAGTGAGACCCTGCCTCCAAAGAAAGAAAAAAATGTTTTAAGACGAACCGCTCCCCTCTCGGGTTTGATCCGGGATTTGTTTGCTTGCTTCTTGTTGCTTGACACAAGGTCTTAGTTCAGCCAGGCTGCCCTTGAACTCACTGTGTGCCAAAGGAAGACCTTTAACTCCTGATCCTCCTGCCTCCAACTGCCAAGAGCTGGGATCATGGGTACGAACCTCACGGCCAGTTGACGTGGTGCTGAGGATCCAACCCAGGGCTTCCAACAAGCTAGACCAGCGCTCTACGAATAGAGCCCCAGCGGAGCCCCTAGCCAGGATGGGTCTTCCAGCCCTTTCCATGGTTCCCTGCTAGTGAGGCACATTTAGAACCCTGCATCTCTTCGGGGATGTCTGACAATTCTGCATCCCTGCCCAGATCTGCTCCCTGAGCATCCCACACTGTTTCCACCTCTGGGTCTGCGTGGCACGCCACACTCCCTTCCACCTCCAGGTCTCTGTGGCATGCCACGCTCCCTTCCACCTCTGGGTCTCCGTGGCATGCCACGCTCTCTTCCACCTCTGGGTCTCCGTGGCACGCCACGCTCCCTTCCACCTCTGGGTCTCCGTGGCATGCCACGCTCCCTTCCACCTCTGGGTCTGCGTGGCACGCCACGCTCGCTTCCACCTCCGGGTCTCCGTGGCATGCCACGCTCGCTTCCACCTCTGGGTCTCCGTGGCACACCACGCTCGCTTCCACCTCTGGGTCTCCGTGGCACACCACGCTCACTTCCACCTTTCGCTTCTGTCCTTGCTGTGCATTATACCTGAAACACAGCCTCTCATAAATAATAATTAGTAATTATAATTATTATGATTTGTCTGTGTGTGTGGCGCAGGGGTGAGGGAGGTACACACGTGTATCTACCTGTTGGGGTCAGAGATTGATATTGGACCTCTTCTCTGAACTCTCCTCTTTATTTTACTGAAGCAAGGTCTGTCACTGAACCCAAAGCTTACGGTTCTGCTGATCCAGTTTGCCCAGGGGCTTCCCTATTGCTGCCTCCCACAAACTGCGATTACAAACCCTACATGGCACTAACATGCGTGCTGGGGATCCGAACTCTGGTCTTTGTGCTTACAGGGCAAGCACCAATCCAGGGAGCCATCTTCCCAGCCTCTCAGATAAGTATTGGACCAATGGCTTTACTCTCTGCTCAGATGTGAACTTAGCCATGAAGCTTGCCCTTACCACCCAAGAGATCATACCATTGTCACCTTAGGCATCATAGTTCTACCTTCCCTCCTGTAAAGCACAGATCTTCAAAGCCTCCTTTGTGTATTACTGCATAAAATCATACGACTTCTCCCAGTACTGGAGGTGGGGACCGAGGCAGGAGGATCACTGCAAATTCAAAACCAGCCTGGTCTATATAGTGAGTTCCAAGCTCAAAAAGCTCCCAAACCAAACCAACCAAAAAAAAAGAGTTAAAGTCCCATTTATTTATTTATTTGCAAACGGAGAAAGAGAATGAGAGAATGGCATGCCAGGGCCTCTTGCCACTACAAACAAACTCCACTACAAACAAACTCCAGATGTATGTGCCACTTTGTGCATCTGTTTTATGGACTAAAACTCCATAAGAATAAAGATGATGGGGCTGGGAAGATGGGTCAGTGGCTAAAGGCACTTGCTTGCAAAGCCTGTCAGCCCAGGTTTGATTCCCCAATACCCATGTAAAGCCAGATGCACAAAATGGTGCATGTATCCGGAGTTTGCCTGGCATGCCCCTTCTCTCACTCTCTCACTCTCTCACTTTTTCTCCGAATAAGTTTTAAAAAGTTTTTTAAAAGAACAAAGATGATGAGACCCCCACCCCATCTACTGCTCAAATAGCTCTTACATGTTAGGAATGAGAAACATGTTAATGAAAAGGACGAATCTGTACATAATGCATACCAAATGGTCTGGTAGATAATAAACACTTAAATATTTTGGAAGGACTGAATGCCTAAAAAGAAGTACAGGAGTTATTAAAATAAATCTAAGGTATTTGGCCTAATTGGAGGAGCCATAAAGGTATGAGTAAGAAAATGAGCGGCATACGCCTGTACTCCCAGAACTCGGGGTGCTGAGGTAGGAGAATTGTGAGTTCAAGGTCTGCCTGGTTGAGAGACCCTGAAGGAGAGGAGCGGGGAGGAGAGGAGAGGAGCAAAGGGAAGAGAAGGAGAGGGAAGGGAGGGCAAATGAAAAAAAGAAAAGGAGGAAAGAGAGAAAAAAAAGAATGTTCAGCCCTTTTGATAATGTTAATGCAATCAGCAAAATATGAGTCAAGCTTTCTTAGTGTTGGAGGCTGTGCTAGAATATCCACAGGGGGCGGGAGACATCCAACAAACCCTTCACCCCCAGACACCCGTCTCTCCCATCACCCCTCTGCCCCCCTCCCCCGACTCTAAAACATATTTTCACACAGCTGGCAGCGTCTGCAGTCCTGGGACTTCTTGCCAAGAATGGAGATTAAAAATGTCCCACAGAGAAATTAGCATCAGGGTTGACCAACTGGAAGCTATTTTCCAGAGTTCCTCAACTCCCAGGAGAAGCAGTTTCCCCCAGCAAGAGGCTGGAGGGCAAGGTTCTAGAAGGGTCATTCTCTTACTTAGGGTGGCTAAGTTTGAGTGGGGGAGGAAAAGTATGAGATGGAGCAGAGTCCCGTACCCCGGAGATGTATTTCCCCCGCCTCTTTAGACGTTTTGGTCTTTGGTTTACCAATGATAGGAAAGGAGCAATACAGTTTCTTCTGGAGTTGTGTCAGGCTATGCTCCATAAATTACCTGGGAGGATGCCATTATGCAAATATAGAAAGAAATAGCAGTGTTGATATTCGTTGCGACAGCTTAGTTCTCTCAAGGGGAAGGAAGGGGAAGTCACTACCTTTTTCTTAATAATGTCTTTCCTAGCAATGCAAAGATCCCATGACTGTTCTTAGCAACAGGTTGGAACCAGCCTAGAAATTCTAGCTATAGCAATTTAGCTGAAATTCCAACATAATCCCACATAATAGTGCTAGTAAATTGCTTGACTGCTTTGAAAACTAAAGACCAATTCATGGAATATTTCTCCTGGGATGTAGGAAGTCTCATGTGGAGATAAATACCTTTCAAACTGATTCTCTCTCAAACCCAGATCATTTTACTTTCAGTGGTCACTAAGAAGATTAGCAATACTCAGGCTGGAGAGATGGCTCAGTGGTCAAAGATGTTTGCTTGCAAAGCCTGATGAGCCGAGGTTCAGTTCCCCAGTACCCACCAAAAGCCCAATGCACAAAGTGGCACATGGGTTTCAAGTTTGTTTGTAGTGGCAAGAGGCCTTGGTGTGCCCATTCAGTCTCTTTTTTTCTCTCTTTCTCCTTCTCTGTTTGCAAATATAAATAAAGTATTTTTTAAAAAATTCACAACATTCAATTCATGTGCATAGGGTAAAAAAATGAATGAAGTCTATATTAGCCACTATCATTATTCTTGGGCTCAGCGATACCCTAGGTGAAACGTATTTCATGAACTAGGCATGGTGGCACACGTCTTTAATCACAACACTTGGGAGGCAGAGGTAGGAGGATCACTGTGAATTCCTGGCCATCCTGAGAGTACATAGTGAATTCCAGGTTAGCCTGGGCTAGAGCAAGACCCTACCTTGCAAGACAAAATGAAAAAAGCATGTAAGGCTGGATAAGGCTTTTGCCTACGAGGCCAAAGGATGCAGGTTCAATTCCCCAGGACCCATGTGAGCTAGATGCACAAGGTGGCGTATTTGTCTAGAGTTTGTTTGCAGTGTCTGGAGGCCCTGGTGCACCCATTCTCTCTTTATCTGCCTCTTCCCCCTCCCCCTCTCTCAAATAAATAAATAATATATTTTTAAAATGTAGTTCAAATTCATATAAAATACAGAACACTGCTTTAGCATTATTTTTATTATTATTATTGTACTGTGGGTTGAACTCAGGGCCTACACATGCTAGAAGAGTAACCTACCACTGAGCAATATTCCAGCCCCAAAAGAGTTTTGAAAATATTTTCTCTCTTTTTTTTTTTTTTTTTGTTTTGTTTGTTTCTTTCTTTCTTTTTTCTTGTTTATTGAGGTAGGGTCTCGCTCTAGTTCAGGCTAACCTGGAACTCACTCTGTAGTTCCAGTCTGGCCTCGAATTCACAGTGATCCTCCAAAGTCTGCTTCCCAACTGATAGGATTAAAGGCTTGTGCCACTATGCCCAGCTCATATTTTGCCATAAAAAAATTATTTAGTTATTTATTTGAGAGAGAGAAAAAAGAGCGGGGGGGAAAGAGAGAGATGGAAGGAGAGAGAATGGGCAGGCCAGGGCCTCCAGCCACTGCAAATGAACTCTAGACACATGCACCAGCTTGTACATCTGGCTTACATGGGATCTAGAGAACTGAACCTGGGTCCTTTGGCTTTGTAGGCAAGCGCCTTAACTGCTAAGCCATCTCTCCAACCCTATTTTCTAATTTTTTAACCCATAGGTAGTAATTATATATATTGATGGGGAACAGTGAGGCATTTCAGTATGCAATGATCGTATCAGGGTAATTAGAATGCTTTTACTCAGATATTGTTTTGTTTTGGGGACATTCAAAATCCTTTCTAGTAACTACTTTGAAATATTCACTTAATTGTTGCCAACCATATTGGCGCACCTATGCTCACCTTAGTTCATCACCAGCTAAACATCCTATAACTCTTAAACAAGATCCTTCTTTCTTTCCTTCCCAAACGTACTGGCAAGTATTAGTCTATTTCCTGGAGTTGTGCATTCTGGAACTTTTTTACGTAAACGGAATCATACAATATGTGGGCTTTGTGTCCTCCTTCGATGACGAAATGTCATGTTCCCCAGGCACTTCCGTGTTTTCACATGCATTAGTAATTGACTCGTGTTAGAGCGGGACAATATCCCCTTGTGGGGATACACCTTGTGTTTATCCACATACCCGCCGAAGGTCATTTGAGTCACTTCACCTGCATTTGTACATCTGCCTTTACGCGGGCAGTAGCGAATCAAGCCTGGGTCGTTAGGCTTTGCAGACAAGCGCCTTCATCACTGAGCCATCTCTCCAGCCCTTGTTTCACCGAGTTTTAAATTTTTGTATGTCAATGGGTATATATGCATGAGTGCACGTGCCATGCCGTGGGTGGGGAGGTCAGAGGACAACCTCAGGGTGCTGGTCCTCTTCTTCCACCTTGTTCCAGACAAGCATCTTTCTTGTTTGGCTGCTGGAAAGTCTGGTCTAGCTGGTCCTGGAGCTTCTGGATTCTCCCGGCTCTGCCCCCCACCCATTGTCATAGGCATGGTGGGATTAGAGACCCATTTGACATTGTGTCTGGCTTTATGTGGCTGCTCGGGATTGAACTCAGGTCAGCAGGCTTGTGGAGCAAGCACTTTTTTTGGTTTTTCGACTCAGGGTCTCACTCTAGCCCAGGCTGACCTGGAATTCACTATGTAGTCTCAGGGTGGCCTCAAACTCACAGCGATCCTCCTACCTCTGCCTCCAGAGTGCTGGGATTAAAGGCGTGCACCCCCACGCCCGACTGGAGCAAGCACTTTTAACCACTGAGCCACCTCCCCAGTCCCTATCTCACCTTTTGAGTCATGTGAATAATGCTGCTATGGGCGTTCACAAATAAGTTTTTAGTCACGCTCCTGTTTAAAGTCCTTTGAGTATGTTTGTCTACCTTGAAATTCTTGGATTGCCTACTAATTCTAGGCATAATTTATTGAGAAATTTTCAAACTATGTTCTGCAGCAACTATATATATATTTTTTACTGAAGTGCTGAGAGCTCCCAACATTTTCACATCCTTGCCATTTCTTATTTTCCATTTCTATAAAGGTGGGGCAACAGAGATGCTCAGCAGTTAAAGGCACTTTCTTGCAATGCCTGATGGCCCAGGTTTGATTCCCCAGTACCCCACATGAAGTTAGATACACAAAGTGGCTCATGTCTCTGGAGTTTGTGTGCAGTGGCAGGAGGCCCTGGCATACCTATTCTCTTTCTTTCTCTCTCCTTCTACTTGCAATAATAAATAAATAAAATATTAAAATAAACAGGTTGGGTGGCACACGCCTTTAATCTCAGCACTCGGGAGGTAGAGGTAGGAGAATCTCTGTGAGTTCGAGGCCAGCCTGGGACTACAGTGTAATATCCAGGTCAGCCTGGACTAGATGGAGACCCTACCTCAAAAAACCAAAAAAATTAAAAATAAAGTAAATAACATATCCATCCCAATGGGTTCACAGTAGTATCTTATGGTTTTTTTAAAAACTATTTATTTATTTATTTATTTGAGAGAGAGAGAGAAAGAGGCAGAGAGAGAGAGGGAGAGAATGGACATGCCAGGGCCTCCAACCACTGCAAATGTACTCCAGATGCATGCACCACCTTGCACATCTGGCTTATGTGGGCCCTGGAGAATGGAACCAAGATCCTTTGGCTTTGCAGGCAAATGCCTTAACTGTTAAGCCATCTCTGCAGCCCTTATTAGGACTTCACAGTGTTTTTATTAATTTAGTTAGTTTTAAATAGTATTTGTTTTATTTTATTTTTAACATATTTCATTATAGATAAAGAGGCAGGGGGGAGGAGAGAGAGAGAGAATGGGCACAACAGAGCCTCTAGACACTGAAAATGACCTCCAGACACATGCACCACCTTGTGCATCTGGCTTATGTGGGTACTGGGGAATTGAATCTGGGTCCTTTGGCTTTGCTGGCAAGTGTCTTAACCACTAAGCCATCTCTCCAGTCCTTTAGTTAGTTTTTTTGAAGCAGGGTCTCATTCTCACCCAGGCTAAGTTGGAACTTGCTTTGTAGCCCCAACTGGCCACAAGCTCACAGTGATCTTCCTACCTTAGCCTGGGTGCTGGGATTAAAGGTGTATAACGACACCCAGTTTATACTGTCATTGTTAATGAAGGTCAGCTACATTTCTCATATTGCCTTATGGTTTACAGGCTAGAAAAAAATTTTTTACAATAAGGGTAGAAATTAATAATAAAAGCTGAGCATGGTGACCCAATGTCAGTAGTCCCAGTACTTGGGATAATGAGGCAGGAGGACTGTCATGACTTTGATACCAGTTGTTTGGGCTACATGGTCCATTTCATGAGAACCTAAAATACAGTGTGAGACCCTGTCTGAAAAATGAAATAAAATCCCAGGGAGCTGGAAAGATGGCTCAGCAGTTAAGGACTCTTGCTTATAAAGCCTCCCATCCTGGGTTGGGTTCCCCAGTACCCACAAAAAGCCAGATGCACAAAGTGGTTTACAGTGGCAAGAGGCCCTTGCATGCCCATTCTCTCTCTTCCTCAAATAAATTAATACAAATATTTTTTAATCCCCAAAAGGAAGTACCTAGCACAGCAATTAAGAACATACTCTCAGGGCTGAAGAGATGGCTTAGTAGTTAGTTAGCTAAGGGGCTTGCCTGTAAAGCCTAATGACTGTACTTTGACTCCCCAGTACCCACATAAAGCCAGATGCACAAAGTAGCACATGCATCTGGAGTCCATTTGCAATAGCTGGAGACCCTGGCCTGCCCATTCTCTCCATCTGTCTCTCTTCTCTCTCTCCCTGCTTACAAACAAATAAACAAACAAACAAATTAATATTTTTAAAAAGAACATGATTTCAATTTGAGTCACATCAGGTTTGAATACTGATCATATCATCTTAGGGAAGGTGTTTAACTTCCCTCAACCCCAGTCTCATCATCTCTAAAGTGGGGACGATATGTACCTACCTTACTGTGTCATTTTGAGACTTAACTGAGAAAACACAATAAAGTATTTAAGTGCAATGTTTGGCACATAGGAAACCCTCAGTAGATAAAATGTTTCCTTGCATTTAAAAGCACAGCGCAGGGTGAAGAGATTGCTCTGTGGTTAAAGGTGCTTAAAGCCTGACAGCTAGGTTCAATTCCCCAGTAACCATATAAAGCCACGTGCCACTTTGTGCATCTCAAGTTCATTTTCAATGCCAAAAGCCCACCCCAGTGCTCCCATTCCCTCTCTTTCTCTCTCATCTTGCAAATAAATTTTAAAAAAAAATTTTAAGTGAGCGCTGCTGAGATTGCTCCATGGTCAAGGCACTTGCCTGCAATGCCTAAAGACCCAGGTTCAATTCCCCAGTACCCATGTAAAGCCAGATGCCCAAGTACACAAGGTGGCGCATGCAGCTGGAGTTGGTTTGTAGTGGCTGATGGCCCTAGTGTGTCCATTCTCTCGTCTGTCTTTCTTGTCTCTCTCTCTCTCTCTGCTTGCAAATAAATAAATAAGAATTTTAAAAAATGAAAGCGTAAAGAGCACATTAAGTTCATCTGCGTTCTCATAGCTGATCAGGATTCATGGGAGACTGTGGTTCTATCAGCCTCCTTCTTTCATGCGCGTGCTGTATTACTCTTCAAATATACACTGAGCCCACACAATGCCAGGGCGTGAGCAAGGAACTGCCAGGTGAATAGATCTCCAAACCATCAGAGAACCCTAGGACTACATCCCAACTGCCACTTCCTGGATATGTGACTGTCTGCAAGTTACACAGCCATACTCCTGTTTCCTCTTCTGAAAAATGGGACTGATCCTCTGTCCTGTCAAATGAAGAGGATTAAATAAATGCACTGTTTAAAGCATTAGCCTAGCACAGCGGGAACTCACTAAGAAAATGTTAGCTGTTACAATCATGATTTTTTAATTTTTTTTTTTATTAAGGAGAGAGAGAGAGAATGAGAATGGGTATACCACAGCCTCCAGCCACTGCAAATGAACTCCAGTTGTGTGCACCACCTTGTGCATCTGGCTTATGTGGGTACTGGGGAATTGAACCTGGGTCCTTCAGCTTAACTGCTAAGCCATCTCTCCAGCCCATGATTTTTTTAAATGATAGTTTCATTTATTTATTAGAGAGATAGAAAGAAGAGAATATGGCAATATGGATGTGCCAGGGCCTCTTGTTACTACAAATGAACTCCAAGATGCATGCACCACTTTGTGCATTTGGCTTTACACACAGGCACTCGGGAATCAAACCCCTGTCAGCAGGCTTTGCATGCAAGTGCCTATAGCCGTGGAACCATCTCCCCAGCCCAACAGTCATGATGTAGATTAAAGTCAAGACAAATTGTTATGAAGGTTTAATGACGGCAGCGTGTGCCGTATTATAAATATGTCTCCATAGAAATGTTCTGTTGATCTGCTTTTCATCCATTTAAACATATAAAACCACTCTTAGCTCAGCAATCATGCTGGGACAGGTTAAAGAATGAACTGGAAGTAGGTTGTAACCCTGGGCAGAGTACAGAGAATATGGTATCATGAGACCTTTGTTTCAATCGTGAGTGTGTGTGTGTGTGTGTGTGTGTGTGTGTGTGTGTGTGTATTCCAGATAGGGAAGAAAATGGAATTTACTTATTTTTTGTGTATGAATGTGCATGTTTTACAACATGCATGTGGAGGTTAGAGGACAACGGTGGTCTTCGCTTCCCACCTTATTTGAGACTTTATTTATTTACTTATTTATTTTTGGTTATTTGCTGCCTTGGTAAGCCAAACTAGCTGTGAGCTTCAGGATTCTCCTGCCCTCTGATCGACAGGTGCACTGGGATTTTAGAACAATCTGGAACCTCGAGTCCAGCTTGCACAGTGCTAGATCCACACTCGGGCAGGCGTGCGGAGTGAGCCCCCTTTAACCAAACAGACATCCCCCGGACCCCAGAAATGCATTTCTTATTGTGAGCAGCGATCATAAAAGTTGGGAAAATATAAACTTAGAGAAGGTCCCAGCCATCTGGAGAGAGCGTTGCCGTGCCAGCTTGCCTCGGCAAGGGATTGCATAGCTGAAATATTTCTAAATTTAGTGGGATCGATTAAAAAAATAATGCTATACCAAGACTGAAGTAAAATTAGTAACTGAAGGAAATGGAGTCAAGGCTAAAATAGGGGAACTATACATTCAAAATTAAAAAACAAAAAACAAAAGAAAAAAGAAGTGCCATCTAGTATGGGCTCCCGTCAGCCCGCTGTGAGGGCTGCCAGCACTCTGTGAATTCTAGAGGCAAGGTCACAAGATCAAGGTCAAACATTTGAAAAATGCAGATGCTGTGAATGTGGCAGCAGAAACCCCCCCAGCCAATGGCAGCCTGTGCACTCACTGGACAGCGGGCTCACTCGTCAGGAAAACCTCGGGCTTCCCGCTCCTAGCAGCTCAGCAGCTCTTACTGCGCCCTGCATCCGGGATCCTTCCCAGCCAGGAGCAGCAAGAAGGCTCAGAATACAAGGACTCCACATTTGGGCTCTTCTCCCTGGGGGATGTTGCTCACAGCCACTGTGAGGTTGGCCAAGTCTTTTCTCACCTGGGCAATAGTCCATAAAAATGAGTTTAAAATTCTAGGAACGTGGTAAGTCTGGAAAGTGACTAATACATTTTCTTTTCTTTTCTTTTCTTTTCTTTCTTTTTTTTTTTTTTTTTTTTTTTTGCATCCTCATTCATTTTTTTCTACACGATTTGCTGGGGGACAGTTTTCCAAAGATGGCAGAGGTCAAAGAGCAAGGTCGTTCAGACTCCACATTGCTTTATTATCCTGAGTCATCTTCTAAAGCCTCGCCTCATGCTTGCTGGGTTCATGTTGTGAGATCCTGGAGCCATGTGTTCACACTGTGGGTGACTTTACCCTGAGGACTCTGTGAATGTTTCCACAGAACTCCCTTCAAGCACCACAATGTCATCATAAAACTAGACTTCATCTTTTGCTTCTTAAAATTCTATTAAAGGCCTGGGGAAATGGCTCATTGGTTAAAAGCACTTGTTTGGAAAGCCTGCCAGTCATGGTTTGATTCCTCAGTCCCTACATAAAGTGGCACATATGTCTGGAATTTGTTTGTATCAGAAAGAAGTCTTGGTGTTCTCTCTTCTCTCTCTCTCTCTCTCTCTCTCACACACACACACAAATGAATAGATAAGATTATTAAAAAATATTATTGGGCCGGGCATGATGGCGCATGCCTTTAATCCCAGCCCTCAGGAGGCAGAGGTAGGAGGATCGCTGTGAGTTCTAGGCCACCCTGAGACTACATAATTCCAGTTAATTCCAGGTCAGTCTGGGCCAGAGTGAGACCCTACCTCGAAAAACCAAAAAAGAAAAAAAAAAAAAACTTATTGGGCTGGAGAGATGACTTAGTAGTTAAGGCCTTTGCCTACAAAGCCAAAGAACCCAGGTTCAGTTCCCCAGGACCCACATAAGCCAGAAGCACAAGGTAGTGCATGCGTCTGGAGTTAATTTGCAGTGGCTAGAGGTCCTGTTGTACCCATTCTTCCCCCCTCCCCAGCCCCTTGTGCTCTCTCTCTCTCTCAAATAGATAAATATAAATAAAATAAAAATATTTAAAGGTGACTAGTGGATCTTTAAAAAAAGATTAAAAACTACTATTAAGATAAATTAGTTTCTGCAGTCATGCTTACGAATCTCCACACTTACCTTTTCAGGGTTGCCTTGGGCTTCCCTGTTTGTGACCATTCTTTTTCTTTCTTTCTTTTTAAGTTAGAATTTTGGGCTGGAGTGATGTCTCAGTGGTTAAAAGGCACTTGCTTACAGAGTCTGATGGCCTTGGTTCAGTTCTCCAGTACCCACATAAAGCCAGATACACAATGTGGCTCATGCATCTAGAGTTCATTTGCAGTGGCAGGGGGCCCTGGGATGCCCATTCTCTCTCTCTTATAAACAAATATTTTAAAAAAATAAACATTTATTCATGTGTGTTTGTGTGTTTGTGTATGTTTGTGTGTGACTGTGTGCACATCTGTATGTGGGCATAAGCGTGTGTGCGTGTGAATGCATGTGTGTATGTGTGCACACCACAGGACAACCTCCGGTATCATCTAAGTCATGCATCTACTGTTTTTAAGAAGGCCCTCTCACTGACCTAACGTTCACCAGTTAGACGAGCCTGGCTGGCCAGCAAGGCCTGGGGACACTCTTGCATGCAGGCACCACATCATCCATTTTTTATAATTACTGGGGCCCAAACGCAGGTCCTAGTGCTTGCAAAGCAAGCACTTTACTGACTGAGCCATCTTCCCAGCCCAGGACTTTCTAAACATATTTCTTTAATTAATTAATTAACTAATGTGTGTGTGTGTGTGGCCACACCAGGACCTCTTGCTTTTGCAAACTTATACCAGACATTTGTGCTACTTATTTGCATCTGGTTTATGTGGACAGCTTGGGAACTGAACCTGGGCTGTAGGCTTTACAAGCAAGCTCCTTCGACCCCTGAACCATCTTCCCAGCCCCTATAGTGTTTTCTTATCTGAGTGGCAATTAGGTGGTAGCTTTCCTCTGGAAAGAAAAAGAAAAACCATGTTCTTTTAGTGCTGTGCTGTTCTTCCCTAATAGAATTAACAAAATAGTACTTAATCGATGTTTGTTGAATAAATGAATGAATAAAAACAGTCTGCTTGACATTCAAGTGTCATGCGCCATTTTGCAATATATAACTCTCTTCTTCAGCTCAGCTGCAGAGAAAACTTGAGTTATGTTAGAGCATTGAGATCAATGCCAGGTGGCTTAATCAGGCATCATATTAAACAAGACTATTGTAAAGGCTTAACACTGCAGTTTAAAACTATGTAGGCAGATCACTGCAGCTTCTTACTTCAGACTGACGAAATTTATTTCTGTGTAAAGTTGTTTAAAACTCTGTATTAGCCAGGCATGGTGGCACACACCTTAATCCCAGCACTTGGGAGGCAGAGGTAGGAGGATCGCCATGAGTTTGAGGCCACTCTGAGACTACAGAGTGAATTCCCACATAAAGCCAGATGCACAAAGTGACGCATGCACCTGGAGTCCATTTGCAGTGGCTAGAGGCCCTGATGTACCCGTTCTCTTCCTCTGTCTCTCTCTCTCTCAATCTTTCCTTGCAAATATAAATAAACAAAAAATATTTTTAAAACAAAACAAAACAAACACTCCTGAACAACAAAATCCAGGGGGAGATTTACCCAAATATAAAGGCAATTCTTGCTAGTAGGATTGTGAGTTGCTTAATTTAATACTGTCTTATTGCATACCTATGTTTTTGTCATAATGAAGTCTTTTAAAAAATTTAAAATGTTTTCTACACAATCTGTCCTGATCATAACCCCTTCCATCACCTTATTTTGTGCCCCAACCCCTTCACTGAACCTCTTCTAGGTTGATGTCTTTTTTTTTCCTCTGCCATGCTCTATCACCCATGACAACATACTTATGGGCCCAGTATCGCACAAGTAATATAGCATATGAATGAGTGAGGTCACAAATGCACCAAAGCACTGCTCCCCTTCCTTTGGCTCTTTCATGACTTCTGTCACCTCTTCCACAATGGTCCCAGAGCCTTGGAGAGTGTGGCCCATCTGTTTTTAACATGTTCTCCAAAAGCTAATGTTACTAGGGTATCTTTACAGCATGGAAATTTCACCCTGGGTTTCAGTGTGTATTTTCTCCCTCTCCTATTCAGTTTTCATTTTTTATAGGAAACAGAGAAAGACATCCAAGCAGGAAGAGGAAGAACTACGAAGGAGCATACCTTCAATAGTAATATCTGTCACTATTCAAGCACCTACCATGTTCAAACTACCCCGTTTTTACAGAGCTAGAAGGTGATGGAATAAAAGAGATATACAAGCCACATGTGGCAGTACATGTCTATAATCTCAACTCTTGGGAGGTTGAGAGAGTAGAGTGGCTGGGAGTATGAGACCAGCCTAGGCTATATATAGCAAGACCCTTCTAAGACAGAGGGAGAGGGAGAGGGAGGGGAGAGCCTGGTTCACCTAGAGACAAATCTCTGGGCATGTTTGTGAGGGAGTTTCGAGATTGGGTTACTTGCAGTGGGCAGACCCACCCTAACTGAGGCGGCGCCATTCCAGCGGCTGGGGTCCAGGACTGGATAAAAAGAAGAAAGGCAGCTGTGCACCGAGAGTCATCTTTCTTGGCTTCTGACTGCAGATACAATGTGACCAGACACCTCCTGCTCCTGCCACCATGTCCTCCGCATCCCGATGGACTGTATCCCTTCAAACTGTAAAGCCAAAGGCGACCCTTCCTCCCTTAAGTTGCTTCTTGTCAGGTATTTGGTCATAGCAACCAGCATAGTAACTACATTATTCTCCACACCATTTGTAATAGCAGGAGTCTATTCAGTGGAATTACACAACATGAGGTACTGATTTGAGGCTCTTGGTGTTTTATATAGCTTAACCGTCTGGAAAATCTTAGGAGTGCTTATGAGTGATACAATAAGCTTTCGGCTGCCTCTTGTTCCCTCAGACCTGCAATCTCACTTTCAATCTTCCAGTCGTCATCACTCTCCCTTCCCCTCCGCCCATGGAAGACACCCAGAACATTCGTCAGGACTTAAAAGTTTAAATTCTCCCTTCCTGGCATTCCTTATCAAGGGTATTGAAATAATAGCTCATATCTGATGTCTTGAAAGGTCACAAAAATTAACATTTTATTTATCTTTGCTTAGTTGAAATGGTGTTAAGGGAAAATGAATACTAGAGTCAGAGGCGACACCTATATGTCTGCCTGCTGAGGAAACAAGGCAGCAGCAGAACGTTGTGACTCTCTCTTGACAGTACTGGTCAGGAATGTGAGGACGGCTGGCAGGCTGCCGGTGGAAGATGGTGAATTCGAAGCTAGCCCGAGGCACATAGTGACCCTCACTCCAAGACAGCCACCTTGTGCTTCTTTTACAGCCGGTCAACTTAGCCCAGCCTGTGTTTTCAGAAAAGGGAGCCACAGCACCACTCTAGACTGCAATTATGACTTCTCCCATCACCTGAAAACCTTGAGAAGACATGAATTTGGGAGAAGTTGAAGAAAAGCACATTTCATATTCATGTTTTTGTCTTTCTAGTAGAACTAGCTATATAAATTTCATATCTTAATGTGTTGGGAGTTTATCGTTACAGCTCACTTCTCATCCAAGTCAAGTCTGTCTTTATTAAGTGTTCAGCTGAGGGTGCTTGGGAGGCTCAGTTGGTAAAAGAGCTTGCTGCATGCGCATGTGGACTTGAGTTCAGATCTCCAGCACACATAAAGTCAGGTGCGCAGCACACAGGAGGCTGAGGCTAGGAGGATCGCCATAAGTTTGAGGCCAGCTTCCAATTACAGAATGGGTTCCAGGTCAGCCTGGGCTAGAGTGAGCTCCTACCTTGAATAAACCAAAGAAAATAAAATGGCAGGTCTAGTGGCATGCACCTGTGATCTCAGGACTGGCATGGCAGAGATAGGAGGATCCCTAGGGCTTGATGGCTAGCCAGTCTAGTTGAGTTGTGAACTCCAGGTTCAGCAAGAAACCTGTCTCAGAAACATGATGGATGGCTGAGCATGGTGGCGCACGCCTTTAATCCCAGCACTTGGGAGGCAGAGGTAGGAGGATCGTTGTGAGTTCAAGGCCACCCTGAAACTACATAGTGAATTCCAGGTCAGCCTGGGCTAGAGTGAGACCCTACCTAAAACAAACACACAAATAAACAACAAACAAACAAACAACAACAACAAGATGGAAAGCAATCGAGGAAGATACATGACATTGACCTCTGGTCTCCATATGCACGCACATGCATGTGCACAAACACATACACATATGCTAAATGACTGCATCTATAGTCTTAGAACAGTTTCTGAGCATGGGCTGTACCTCCGTGTTTATATCCTGTCTTTGATATTTAAAGCTCTTGGGCACATTCATTCAATTTTTACCTCAATTTGTTCAATAGTCAAATCAAAGTCATTTCTATCTCACTTGCTTGTCGTGATGACCACATATAACAACAGTCCTAGCCGTCCTCAAAGTCAGGTACTTTACAGTACTACTTTCCCCATCGGTGTGTATTGCCAAATACACAGCACATGTAAACAGCAACAGGCGGAGGGGCTGGGGAGATGGCTCAGCAGTTAAAAGCATTTGCTTGCAAAGTCTGCTGTCCAGGATGCAATTCCCTGGTACACACGTAAAGTGATGCATGTGTCTGGAGTTTGTTTGCAGTGGCAAGATGCCCTGGTGTACCCATTCCCTCTCTCTTTCTCTACTTGAAAATAAGTTTTTTGTTGTTGTTGTTTAAAAAGAAGCACTGGGGCTGGAGAGATGGTTTAGTGATTAAGGCACTTGCCTGTGAAACCTAAGGACCCAGGTTCAATTCCCCATTACCCACATAAGGCAGATGCACAAGGTGGCACATGCATTTGGAGTTCATTTGCCATGGCTGAAGACCCTGGTGCACCCATTCTATCTGTCTCTTCCTCTCTATTTCTCTCTCTTTCAAATAAAAATAAATAAATAAAATAGTTTTAAAAAGAAGCAATAGTATATTAGGATCCTTACTTTACACTGCTCCAAGAAACCCCTGCTTTGAAATGTGGCATCCATATCTTTTTAAAGAAAATGATCTATGAATGACTTGGTTTTCCCCACCAAATCTAAATTGGCTTCATCATGAATCAAATAATGCAATGGTTTCACTGTTTTTGGTAGTTTGAATGTATACCCCCCAGTAGACTTAGCTGTTTTATTAAAATTTGGGTTTCCAGCTCCCTGGCTGGAGGAGGTGTCACACTCTTAGATATTTTTTCTCTGTCCCTATTTCATTTTTAAAAATTATTTATTTAACACAGAGAGAAAGTGGGTACACCAGGGCCTGCTGCCACTACGAATGAGCTCCAGGCTCATGTTCTACTTCGTGCATCTGACTATATGCGGGTACCGGGGTATCAAACCCTTGGCCATTAGCCATTTTAAGCCTTTAACAGCTGAGCCATCTCTCTGGCCCCTCCTATTCCAATCTTAAAACCTGAAACGTGTGGCCAAGGTGTGCTTGGTGGTAGAACGTCTGCCTAGCATGCACAAGGCCTGAGGTTTGAATCTCAGCACTTCTAAACAAATAAATTTAACGAAATGAAGTGGGCTAACTTCCAAGTCTTCTCACCTTCTCAGCTCCTGTGGGGGATGGGGTGGGGGACAGAAAATGTCAATCACAAGCAATCCGGGTGCATCTGTGCCTTGGGGGGCCGCAGGTGGGGGTGAGAGTGGGCCACCACTAATTCTAGGTGGGTAGGAGAGTTTTTGGCAAACAGGTATTACTATGAAATGGTATGGTCAGGAGAGGAAACGCAAGGTCAAGATCACTAGTGATTCTTACGGTCATCTACAGGTACTGTCGGCATATTCAAAACGGTGCGCTTTGTGGAGCAGATCCATTTGACAAGCTTTGAGCACTGGGAGCTGAGGGTATGTCAGAACATCCAACTGTCCGAGTTTCCTGCCTTCTTGGAGTGCATCCTCCAGAGAGAAGTGCATCACAAATTTATCATGCAAAAGGAAGCTTGTCTGCAAAATCCAACAACCTCAGTTCAATTCCCCAGTACCTACATAAAGCCAGATGCACAAAGTGGCACATGCATGAGTTCATTTGCAGTGGCTGGAGGCCCTGGTGTGCACATTCTTTCTCTGTCTCTCTCTGCTTGCAAGCAAGCAAGCAAGCAAACAAACAAACAAACAAACAAACATGTGGTGCACGCTTGTAATCCCAGCACTTGGGAGGCAGAGGTAGGAGGATCAACATGAGTTTGAGGCCAGCCTGCGACTACATAGTGAGCTCCATCCAGGTCAGCCTGAGCTACAGTGAGACCGTACCTCACAAAAACAAGAACAAAAAATACTTTGGAATTCAGATGCCAAATATTTTGTCCTCACTACTGTACTGCACTACCACTTAAAGCGAGTCTGCACATCATGATGATATGTAGGCCTGGGATCGCAGCCCTCAGGAAGCGGGGGAAGGAGGACAGAGGAGTGGGATTTTGAGGCCAGCCCCGACTACATAGCGAACACGCGTAAGAGTCTAGATTGTTGGGTTCCACCCTAGGACTTCTGACAGCTGAATCCATCGTGTTAAGGCTTGGGAGTTATGTCGGAGGGGCCTGCTCGTTCCATCCTGTCAGGTTTGAGGCCGGAGAAATTCCTTTCATCATGAAAAGCCGTTCTTGAATATCTAGGGACAACAAGTCAACATTCTGCATTTTTTAAAATTTCAGTTTTTCGAGGTAGGGTATCGCTCTAGCCCAGGCTGACCTGGAATTCACTATGTAGTTTCAGGCTGGCCTTGAACTCTGCGGTCCTCCTACCTTTGACGCCCCAGTACTGGGATTAAAGGCGTGCACCACCATGCCCAGCTAACACTCTCCTTATATTTTTATTAGCTTAGAATAGAATCCTGGCCACAGGACTTTCAAAGTTATTTAAATATATACTTAATATTTTTAAAATTTCTAGCTCAATCATGGAACTCCAAACACCACAGGACTTCCAAATTCTTTCCCCCAATACTGGAACTATGAGTTTTCATTAACATGCCACTTGCAGATATCCACTTGGCAAGACAAGTTTTCTCCCAAGAACTCGGGTTCAGGCGGGCGGGATATTGCCATACTCCTTCAGCCCTGGGAAGCAGAGGCTCAGGGAGGTCACAAGGCTTGTCCACGTCACCCTGAATGTGGCTGGGGAAACAGAAACCCAGCTCTCAGCCCACCCCGGTGCAGTCAACCCCTCCTGTGACCTAAGAACCCATTGCACATCACGTCGGAGGTAAGGACCCTTGCAGGTCGGCCTTGCAAGGTGGAGGATATTTGGGGGGAGCAGCCTCGTCCTCGGAGGCATTGCTTCCTGTTCCAACCTCGCCTCTGGGCGGCGCTGGCGGTGGCGGCGACCCGGGGCGGTGAATTCCGAGGTGGCCGCGGCGCCCACGCGCGTGCCCGCCCCACACCCTGCGGCCCCGGGAGGCGTCCCAAGGCTTCCCTCCGGGGCCACGAAGCAGAGCCCGAGGCAGGGGACTGGGAGGACCACTGAAAGGCTAGGTGGATTGTTCAGGGTTGAAGGCCACACTCGCTCTTTTTTCCATTTTTTTTTTCTCTCTTGCCTAAGTGCTAAGAAGTTGGTCCTGAAGTCTAAGGGCGCGGATGCGTTTGGCGCGCGTGGGGACCTGGGGGTGATGAGTGATGGGGATGTGGGACCCGGTGGTCCTTCTCCTCCTCAGGGTCACGTGGTGCGGGTCAGCCCAGGCGCCAGGACCTCAGAGCAAAGGAGCGGGGACTGAGGTCTCTGGAGAGGACGTGCAGGGAGGTGAGCGACAGCGTGGTCAGACCCTGGCCCAGGGTGGTCCCCAAGCTTCCATAACCGCCACCTGTTTGGAATGTTTTTGTTTTGTTCAAAAAATTTTTATTTTTGGTTTTGTTTTCGAAATAAAGTCTCATTCTAGCCGAGGCTACCTGGAGCTCGCTCTTGTTAGCCCAAGTTGGCCTCGAACTCACGGCCACCCTGCTTCCTCTGCCTCCAGAGTTCTGGGATGAAAGGCGGGTGCACCTCCACACCCGGCGTGGAACGTTTCCTCTCTCTTTTTAAAATAACCCAAAGCCGGACTTTTTCTTTTGTTTTTTCAAAAGTTACAAGCAGTTGGAGTGAAAACACGTGCGCGCGCGCCCCCATCCCCAAAAGGCCCGGGCTGGGTTGGGGAGACGCTGGAAGGAGCCAGAAGAAAAGAATGCCCGGGATGTGGGCTGCAGGGGGGCAAGCTGGCTGGCGCGCGGGGTCGGCGTTAGGACCCGCCGGGCAGCGCGACGGCATCTCTTCCCTTCCAGGAGGAGGGGCGGGGCGGGGCCGGGCCGGCGGGCGTCCGCGGGGCGCATGCGCGCGCGTCTCCCCGGGGCCGTCCGCGGCGCTGCGCTGCGCGGCACAGAATGAACTGTGACAAAACAAGCCGAGCCTTTGTATCTGCTTAAAGGGGCCGCGGGCACTTTCCTGCGGGTCCCCCTCTATCCCCTCCCATCGGTCTCCCGGGGACTCCCGGACTCTGGGAAAGGGTGTCCGAGAGGAACAACTCGCCGGGCGCCGAGAGGCTCGCAGGAGACGAGGAAGAAAGCAAAGGTAGCCCGGAGCAGCTCCCGCGGACTCAGTGGACGACTGCGATCCCCTGGAGACCTGGACCCCGGATGCCCACCGGGCTCGCGGGCGCGCGCGCGGGGCTCGCCATGGAGCCCGGAAAGTTACTTGCATGAGGATGGATCGAGTGTGTGCCTGGGGAGGGGTGGACCGAGCCCAGCTTGGCCAAGTTTCTCTCTTCCCGCTCGTTCGGTTGAATTCTCTATGCACATATATCTTACTATCTTCTGAGATGTTTCTCCCATGAGCCAGCGGAGGCTTGGGGGCTCGTGCTGTGGGGGGACACCACCTGTCTCTCACTTTATTATTTTTATTTTTTGGAGAAGGAGGAGGAGGAGGAGAAAGGGGGGTGTCAGTCCATCATGTCGAAAGTGATCCAGAAAAAGAATCACTGGACCGGCCGGGTTCACGAATGCACCGTGAAGCGGGGACCCCAGGGAGAACTCGGGGTGACGGTGCTCGGGGGCGCGGAAAATGGGGAGTTCGCGTATATCGGAGCGGTGGCGGAGGCGACGGCGGGGCTTCCCGGTGGTGGAGGTGGCGAGGGCCCGAAGCTGGTGGAAGGGGAGCTGCTGTTGGAGGTGCAGGGGATCCGGGTGTCCGGCCTGCCCCGCTACGACGTGCTGGCCGTCGTCGACAGCGGCAAGGAGGCCGTCACCTTCAAGGCCGTCAGACCAGGTAGGACGGGGCGTGCCTTGGAGGGACGCACCCAAGTGTGTGTGTGTGTTGGGGGGGCCATGCAAAAGGGGGCGCCCCCTTGCACCACGACCTCCCCGCCAGGCGGGAAGTTGAGAGAGACACACAAAGTTGTGTGGTTGTGGGGTGCTCGCCCACCTGCCTTGGGGGTGGGCTCTTGTGATGCTGGCTTGGCGCAGGCAGAGTCTGGAGTGGAGATGCTTCCCCGGGCCTGCTTGGCCAACTTGGGGTCGGCGGCCACCGAACTGCCCCAGAGTCGCCTGTACCTCAAGGTGAGCTGGGAAACTGAGGCAGGGAAAAAGGGGGATGCGCCCTCACCCCAGCTGCGAGCTGGGAAACTGAGGCAGGGAAAAAGGGGAATGCGCCCTCACCCCAGCTCCTCAAGGCGAGCTGGGAAACTGAGGCAGGGAAAAAGGTGGACGCACCCCCATCCCAGCTGCGAACTGGGAAACTGAGGCAGGGAAAAAGGTGCATGTGTTCCCTCTCCACCCTGCTGATGCGACCCTACCCCAGCCCAGCCCAGCCCAGCCCAGCCCACTCCAGCTCCTCGCTGGAGAAATGGAGATTCTGGCGTTTGCACGCTGCTGGTCTGTTCTCAGACCTGGTGAGGTGCATGTGGATGGAGAGGGTCTGTGGTCTATGGGACCGCTTCCATCCGAAAATTGGCAGTCCCTGCAGGTAGGCTGGGTTATGACCCCCTGGCGACTCCTAGGTCGGCTGCTCGGGGAGTCTGTCTGCATTCACCCACCCCACGGCGGGGTGACGCATGTGTCTGCTCGGGGTGGAGACGCGGTGGGGGAAGGAGTGTTTCGCTCTTGGCGCGAATCAAGTCCAAGTTTAGCCTGGGGCGCAGCCGCCACCAGCCCCGTCACCCGGGTAGTCCTTACTGATGACTGTTGTGCTAGCCACAATTCATTGTTAGCGTGCTGCGTACGACATGAGGGGGGCTCTCTGTGAAATGTTTCCTTACTTGCATTAGCTCATTCTGATTCTTAGCAATTCTGAGATCCGAGTTGGTTTTTGTAAGTCCCATTTGACAAATAAGGAAACCAAGACTGACCTTAGTTAAGTGACTTGCCCAAGGTCACACAACTGCGCAAAGTGCAGGAGCCCTTGCTCTAGAAGGAAACTTGAGGAGGAAGGAGGAAGGGCTTGGGGGGAGGTGGCCCTTTTAGACAGACAGACAGCGGGGAAGGGAAGGGAACATGTCCCCAGAAGTCTGTAGCGTGGAGACTGCTTCTTCAGAGGTACATCTGAGGGCTGCTGCTGCTGCTGGTAGCTGGTCACTCCCTCTCTGGTGTAAGCCAGGGGGCTGTCCCCGTATCGCCACTTGAGAAGGACTGCCTTCCTTAAAGGGATTCCTCTTGTGAGCCACAGTGACGCAGGTCCTCCCGGATGAAAGCACGGATGAAAGCACCCTGGAGGTGGCAAAATGGAATGTGGTGAAAAGTCACCATATGTCACCTTCAGGATATCAAGAGGAATGTGTCAGGAGAAAGGAGGGCTGGGCTGCTCTGCTCCCCTCAGAGTTAGGCGTCTTCCAGTCTGGGTGCACTGGGGAGAGAGGGGAATAGTCTGGCCTTCCCCCGTGTTGCCTTGGGAGCTGACAGGCTTGACACCTAGCAGAGAAAAGTCCTAATCCTCATACCCTGCACTTGGCCACTTCCTCCAAGATGAACAGTACTCCCTCCTCACACTGTTCCCTTCAGATACGCCACAGTGCTATGGAATTGAACCTGGGTTCTTAGGCTTCGCAGGCAAGTGCCTTAACTGCTAAGTCTTTTCTCCGGCATCCCCCTTATAAAAATTTTAATCTTTGTTCGCTCTGTACCGTGATGTGGGTCCTCATTCCTTCCTTTCTGTGCAGGCGGCGAGCTCCTCGATGGTGTGCCCGTGCTTCGGTCCTTGCTCATCTGTCCGGCACCCTGCCTTTCTGGACCATATATATGTCATTTGCGAACGAGTTTGTGTGTATTTGTCATAAACCCATAACGAGTGCTCGATAGACATGCACTCTTCTTGTTGTATTTAAGCTGAAACGAAGACCCTGGGTTGTGAATTTGCGTGTGTATGTGTAGCATGTATGTACCCCGTACACAATCATGCAGTGGTCACGGGAGCGCATCAGGTGTGCTCTATTGATCTTCCACACACCTCTCACTGAAGCTGGAACTCACAGTTTTCTGTGACCAGGGCTGACCAGGGGGCCCCAGCATTTGCCCGCCTACCCCCAGCACTCGGGATTATAGGTGGCCGTGCCCGGCTTTGTACGTAAATGCTGGGGCTTCAGTTCAGGTCTTCATGCTTGCACAACATGCCATGTCCTCAGCCCCCGGCTTATGAAGGTAATGCTGGCTACCTGGATGGTTGGGACATGTAGAGCTGTAGAGAAAATACTGTGTTAAGAATTTGCTACAGGTTTGAGTTCGTGGGCGTTTTGGAGGAACAGGTGGGGCTGTCTTCTCATTCAGTGGGTGTCTGGTGGTCCTGCACGGGGGATTGTTTGCAGCATGCAAGATGGGATGCGGCAAGCATGCTTCCTTACACCAGCATTTCGTACTGGTCTTGGAGACGAGGTCCCAGGGACTGGGGAAGCTTTGGTGAGAGGCCACCGTTCCCTCAGATACCTCTGCGTTTGGCAGGAACTACACTGTCCGGAAGTGTTATCCTTTTACTTCGGACTGTTCTTTGAGCACAGAAATGCTCACAGCAGGGTGAGTGTGGGTGTACGCACGTGGATTAACTTCTAGTGGCACAGGAAAACAAAACAAAACAAAGTGCTCGGGCTGGAGGGATGGCTTAGCCGTTAGGGGGTTTGCCTGCAAAGCCAAAGAACCCAGGTTCGATTCCCCAGGACCCACGTTAGCCAGATGCACAAGGGGGCGCATGCATCTGGAGTTTGTTTGCAGTGGCTGGAGGCCCTGGTGTGGCCATTCTCTCTCCCTCTCCTTCTTTCTCTGTCAAATAAATAAATATTAAATATTTAAAAAACAACAACCACCACCAAAAAAATGCTCATTGAGAAACTTGAATGGCCTGGAACCCAGTATAGTGCATAATAATTATACATGCCCAGTGGCTTCTCTGATGTCCTCCTTACAGTAAAGATGGCCCTAGGATCCGTTCCATCGCCTTCTGCTCCCTTTTGTATTGAGAGAATTATTTAAATTATAGGACAGAATCATAGATCACTGGGTCCACATGTATCTTAATTATATCAGGTTCACAGTTGGTATATGAGAAGGAAAAACACTATTTTAAAAAATATTTTGGACCAGTATGGTGGTGCACACCTTTAATGCCAGCACTCAGGAAGCAGAGGTAGGAGGATCGCAGTGAGTTGGAGGCCACCTTGAGACTACGTACTGAATTCCAGGTCAGCCTGAGCTAGAGTGAGACCCTACCTTGCAAAGACAAGACAAAAAAAAAAAAAAAAAAAAAAAAAAGAAAAGCCTATATATATATATATGTGTGTGTGTGTGTGTGTGTGTAAGCGCGGAGGGGGGGAGGGGAGAGAGAAAGAGAATATGGGCATGTCAGGCCTCTAGCCACTGCAAATGAACTCCACATGTATGTGTCATTGTGCATCTGGCTTTATGTGGGTATTAGGGAATCAAACCCGGGGCGTTAGGTTTTACAGGCAAGCACCTTAACTGCCGAGCCATTTCTCCAGCCCAATGCTACTTATTTTGGGGTAGCTCTTTGTAGGGACACTGGTCACTCTGGGTGCTGTCTGTATGGAGATGTCATGGTCCTGTTATGGAGAGGAATGCCTTTGTCAAAAATGCCTAAAAATATGTTTTTATGCCTACATATATGTTATATGTATATATTATCATTTTCCTAGAGAAAATGCACAGATCTTTTAAAAATGAACCTTTAAAAACTTAAAAAATAACATATGTATAAATCATGAAAATTGTATACTTTGACAGGTACCATGCTTTTTTTTTTTGCATCCAGATAGCCCAGATAGGTCTTGAACTTCCAATGCTCCTGCCTCAGACTCTCTAGTGGTGGGATTACAAGTGGGAGTCATCACGCCCAGTACCATGTAATGTTTGGGGAATTCAACATATCATGTAATGTTGAAATCGGATTTCCACTGACACGAAGCCTCTACCTAGAGGAGTTTTAACACTGTGTAGACATGTGTTATGATCACTCACATGAGAACATGGGACATTTCCAACACCTTAGAGTTTTCCTCATGCCCCTTCCCAGTTGGTCCCCTCCCTGCCCCACAAAGGCTGTGCGATTTTTCCCTTGCCAGCGATTCGTTAGTTCTCCAGCTTCATAAATGTGAATATTGTAAAGCCAGGAGTGGTGGCGCACGCCTTTAATCCCAGCACTTGGGAGGCAGAGGTAGGAGGATCGCTGTGAGTTCCAGGCCACCCTGAGACTACATAGTGAATTTTAGGTCAGCCTGGGCTAAAATGAGGCCCTCCCTTAAAAAAAAAAAGTGGAATATTGTCACATTTACTCCTTTGTGTGTGGCTTTTTTCACCAGCAAGGTGTTCTGGAGAGTCCGTTGCTGTGGTCACCATTTGGCTCTTTCTTGTTGCTGAGTGGTGCTGCCTTGTGCACATTCGCTGCCGTTCGCTTCCCTTTGCTCCTTGGTTTGCATGTGGGCTGTTTTCCACACTTGACTTTTACCCTCGAACTGCCCAAGTGTGTCTGTTTTATATCTTGGCCAATCTTTAATCTTGTTTCTTGAATTTTAGCCATTGGTAATTTAGGGAAAAGATGTAATTAGGGAAACTTTGACATAGGATTAAGTTCTTACAGTAGGCTATGTCAGGATAATGTGTGCATGTGTAAGGCCTGAGTTCAAATGATGATACCCAAACAAATACATTTAGAAAGAATATATATATATATATATATATATATATATATATATATATATATATATGTTTAGAGGTGGGGTCTCACTCTACCCCAGACTACCCCAACCTGGAACTCACTCTAGTCCAGGCTGCTCTTGAATTCACAGTGATCCTTCTACCTCGGTCTCCCTAGTGCTAGGATTAAAGCCATACACCACCACATATGGCTGAGTTCTGGTAACTTTTCTAAGAGTAACTTAAGGAAAGCTGGGACTCAGCCCAGAGGCATTCCAAAACGTTTGCTCTGAGTTTTTAGAACATTGGATCTGCAAATGGAGTTCCCTGACAATCAGTGTTGGTCTCACCTGGCACCTGGCTAGAAATGCATAGTCTACTATTCTAGCCCTAGCCAGGCTTGCCCCTGCTTAGGTTCAGACGAGATGGGGTGCGTTCAGGGTGGTTTGGCCATAAACTAGAAATGCAAAATCTGTCTCCCCCAGCCCGACTGAGTCAAGCTTTGGGCCTAGAATCCCAGGTGTGGGTTTTTAAAAAAATATTTATTTATTTGAGAGACAGAGAAAGAGGCAGAGAGAGAGAACGAATGTGTGTGTATGTGAGAGAGAGAATAGATGCACAAGGGCCTCTAGCCACTGCAAATGAACTCCAGACACCACCTTGTGCATCTGGCCTACGTGGATCCTAGGGAATCAAACCTGGGTCCTTAGGCTTTGCAGGCAAGTGCCATACATGCTGAGCCATCTCTCCAGCTCCCCCCCCCATGTGTTTTAATAAGCTCTGGTATTCCTGGGGCTTGATCCATTTTCCTTACTGCTACCCTAGGGTACAGCCTAGGGCATTGAAGATGGCATCAGATGGGCAGTTGGCCTGGGTTCCAGAACTAGATGTGGCAGCTACCGCTTTCTGTGGCAGATCACCCTCTGGGGACCTAAATTTCACTTTTTTCCTATGCGTGCATGCGTGTGTCTGTGAAGGCCAGAGGACAGCCTTTGGTACCGTCCCCAGGAACACCGTCCACCTTTTTAGAGACAAGGTTTCTCACTGGCCGATAGCTTGCCTGTTAGGCCAGACTGGCTGGCCAGCACGCCCAGGGATCCTCGTGTCTGGGCCTCACTTGCACTGGGATCACGCTGGGTGGGCCACCACACCTGGCATTTGTATGTGGGCCCTGGGGGTCAAACTAGGGTTCTCATGTTTGCAAGGCAAGCACTGTAGAGACTGAGCTATTGCCCTGGCCCCCAAGATTTTTCATGCTAAAAATAAGTGGGCGTGCCTCTTTTTAGACCCTTCACACTCAAGAAACAGTGCTTCCTCGAATAACTCAAACTCCAAAGGTTTAAAATGGTGCGATTACAGTTTCCCAAATAAGTATATTATAGGTCATACTTTTATATTTTTTTTTTGTGGATGAATTTTGTGGTTTTTGCAAATTACTCATGGACTGAAATTGTCCTTCCACTTTCTTTTTTTTTTTTTTTTCTTCCTTTTTTAAAAGGCAGGCTAGAGACAATAAATAGGGCATGATTTAAAAACCAAAACATTGCCTTCTCACCACAGGGAGGGAATTGTGGCCATTCGAGTTGAATATAGTTTTTGCCACAGGCTTTCTCCTTGTGTGTGTGTGTGTTTTATTTGATGATGTGTGCTTGTTTTGACCATTGGCATTAAATGCTAAGAGCTCTTTATAAAATAATTATGGTACCATTATGGATGTCTCAGGGCCTCCAGTCACTGCAAATGAACTCCAGATGTGTGTGCCCCCTTGTGCATTTGGCTAACATGGGTCCTGGGGAATTGAACCTGGGTCCTTAGGCTCTGCACACAAGTGCCTTAACTACTAGGCCATTCCTCCAGCCCCTCTGGTACCGTTTTTGGCCTTTCATTTCACAACCTGCTGCCTTCTTGTCTTCCTTGGTTTCTTGTTTCCTGCCTTGCTTCTTTCCCCCAGGTGTCCCCACGATTGACTCCCTTTCTTTTTTCTTTTTCTGTCTCTCTGTTTTGTTAGACAGGGTCTCACTGTGTTGCTCTGGCTACTTTTGTTTTGCTTTCAAGCAGGATCTCGCTCTATCCCAGGATGACCTGGAATTCACTATGTAGTCTCAGGCTGGCCTTCACAGTGATCCTCCTACCTCTGCCTCCCAAGTGCTGGGCTTAAAGGCGTGCACCGCTATTCTTAAACTCACCATGTCGCTCAGGCTAGACTTGAACCTGCAGCCTTTCTGCCTCAGCCTCCTTAGTACTGGGATTACATGTGCGTGGCACTGTGCTTGGTACTTGACACCTTTTCTTAGTGTGTCTTCAGGGAACCCTTCATTGGAAACTTCACATACACTTTTTTTTTTTGGTTTTTCGAGGTAGGGTCTCACTCTAGCCCAGGCTGACCTGGAATTCACTATGGAGTCTCAGGGTGGCCTTGAACTCACGGCAATCCTCCTACCTCTGCCTCCCGAGTGCTGGGATTAAAGGCGTGCGCCACCATGCCCGGCTCGCATACACTTCTTTAAAAACAAAAACAAAACCCTTTTTTTTTTTTTTACAAGCTCCAAACATACAGACAATATACCATTATATTATATGATCATATGATCCCCTCCCAACATTCTCCATCTTACCCCTCCCAAGTTCTCCCTGCACTGAGCCCTTCCCTTCCAACTAGTCTCTTCTGTTTTGATGTCATCATTTCTTCTCCTCCTATTATGCAGGTGTTGTGTAGTTAGTCAGCCGCTGTGAGGTCATAAATGCTACGGCCATGTTGTGTCTGGACGACCGTATTGTAAGCACTCCTCCCCTTCCTGTGGCTCTTACATTCTTTCCATCGCCTCTTCCGCAGTGGTCCCTGGGCCTCGGAGGGTGTGACAGAGATGTCTCTCAGTGCTGTATACTCAACTGTAACCTGAGCGTTTTGATAAGTTTTTAGTCACCCTAGTGGTCACCACTATCTGAAAAGAGAAACTTCTGTAACCAAAAGTGAGAATAACATTAACATATGGGCACAAACATAAGTATTTCGAGGGCAATTTGCTGGCCATAATATATCTAGTCAGACAACAGTAGTGGCTTACTCCTTAGGGCTATGACCTTTCCAGCCATAGGCTTTTAAAAAATATTTATTTTAGCTGGGCGTGGTGGTGCACGCCTTTAATCCCAGCACTCGGGAGGCAGAGGTAGGAGAGGGTTGCCATGAGTTTGTGGCCACCCTGAGACTCCATAGTGAATTCAGGTCAGCCTGGGCTAGAGTGAGACCCTACCTCGAACCTTCCCCCAAAATTATTTATTTATTTGTATGAGAGAGAGAGAGAGAGAAAGAAAGAAAGGAAGGAAAGAAGGAAGAAAGAATGAGAATAGGCATGTCAGGGCTCCCAGCTACTGCAAACAAACTCTAGACGTTGAGGAAGGGTCTCACTCTAGCCTAATCTGACCTGGAACTCACTCTGTATTTCCAGGATGGCCTGGAACTCACAGCAATCCTCCTACCTCTACCTTCCGAGTGCTGAGATTAAAGGTGTGCACCAATATGCACGGCAGGCTTTTAAAAAAATATATTACTGGGCCCGGAGAGATGGCTTTGCACTTAAGGCACTTGCCTGCAAAGCGTAAGGACCCATGTTCGACTCTCTAGGTCCCATGTAAGCCAGATGCACAAGGTTACACAAGCATGCAAGGTTGCACATGCACATAAGGTGGCACACACATCTGGAGTGTGATTACAGTAGCTGGAGGCCCTGGCATGCCAATTTTCTCTCACACACACCGATATTAAAAATAAGGCCAGTTTGTTGGGCTTGCCTCAAAAAAATCATTTTAAAAATTATTTATTTATTATTTATTTGACAAAGAGAGAATGAGAGTGCCAGGGTCTCTTGCTTGCAAGTGAACTCCAGGTGCATGTGTCACTTTGTGTATCCAGCTTTATGTGGATAGTGGGGAATCAAACCTGGGCTAGACTGGCTGGCCAGTAAGCTCCAGGGATCCTTTGCAAGCAGGCACCTTTAACCACCCAGCCATCTCTCCAGCCCTGCCAGCTGTAGACTTCTGACTAGGTTCTCAGTGTCTGGCATGAATTCCCTCCCGTGGAATAGGCTTCAAATTCAATCAGGAAACAGTTGGTTTCCCCATAACAGATGTGCCACCATTGCGACAGTTGGCACATTTGGCCTGGCTAGCCAGCTGTACGGCATGCAGGGCACACTGCTGGTTAAGACTGTTGGTGATCACATGTCCTTGTGGTGTCCCCTCTTAATGGTGGACATCGCAGGTGGGGACTTGATTTGTAGCAGAGCTGGAGTTGGGAAGAGAGGCTTGTAATGAATTCTCCCGTTTGGGTCTGAGCCGTTCCCCGTGTTAGAAGACTCGAGCTCACTGCTGCTCCTCCCAGTGCTGGTGTCTTCATGGCTTCCCCACAGGCCTGTGTGAGCTTATCTTTCCGTTGCACTGCCCTTCTCCTCTCCCACGGGGACACACGCTTCACAAGAACAAGATGCTGCTTCTCTGCTCACCTCTGTAGGCGCGCACTAAAGTGTGTTGTATGCTCCAGCGAATTTTTCATTGTTTCTTTTTATCCACACGATGAATGCTACTTGGCCAGCTGTGACATCTTTTCTCTCCCTGCTTGTCATTTCTTTTCCTATCGGGTCTTCATGCCTTCCCTTTCTCGCCCCGACCTTCTCCAATTAGCTATCAGTTTACTCTGGACCATCAATGACCCTTAAAGCCTAATGCATTATGGCCTAGTGCTTCTGCCTGTTGACTCTGACTGACGTGTAACAAGGGAGTTTCTAGCTGATATTTCAGATACTTGGCAGGCAGGGTTTTTCCCTGCTCTGTGTTGATGTGGGACCTGTGTTATGTCAACATCCATGAGAATGACACTTAGCTTTGTTTCCATGCAGCCTTGTCCCTGTGTACAGTTTTATTTTATTTTATTTTTTCTAGCCAACAGAATATTGGACTTTGGCTATAGAAAAGAGCTCTCAGGTCTTTCTCTTGTTGTCTCCAATTATACTTTTGTGTGTATGAGTATTTTTCAATTTAAGCTTTCAAGACTCAGTCTGTTTTTGTTCTTGGTGCCCGAAGCCCCCTTTCAGACGGAGATCTTTAGTTTATACCGTGGAACAGTTTGCGGCTTTCATTAAAGAGCATTGCAAGGACAGACAACCTAACTTGTCCGCTGTTCCCAGTGACCACCCTTTGCCATTGGCCGTGTTATTTAAAAATAGATTAACTTGACCTTATGAGGCAATGGCATACAGTTGGCTCACTGCATTTGTTGGCATTCATTACCCAGCTAGATTCAGATTGCAGAGTTGATGAGATCCACCAAGGGGAATTAAGTGGTTTGTATAAGAAAACACTCTGACATCTCCTTACCACAAGGGTTTACATGAAGGATGTTGCTTTGTAAACAATGGTTATTTAACGCAAAACACCATTCTGTCACGCGAGTAGTCCTTTCCTTCAGCTTGTATATACATGTAACAGGATATGCTGATGTTGTGTACACTGAGAATAAAGGTTGTCACCTTCATTAAGGACTGATATTCGTGTCCTAAAAAGTCAGGCATGCCTTTAATCCCGGCACTTGGGAGGCAGAGGTAGGAGGATTGCTGTGAGTTCGAGGCCCGAAACTTTGTGGAGTCCCGCCGCGCCCTGTGTGCTGTTTCTTGTGAATTCCTTCCTTCCTTCCCCAACTGCAGTTCTCTGTTACTCGCTGTCTTATGGAACCTTGTCTAAGGGACGTCACCTTTCTGAGGGCATGTAATGAAATTAGAAAATGTAATTTGGGGGCTGGGGAGATGGCTCAGTGGAAAAAGTGCTTGCTATCTCAAGTATGAGGACTAGAAGTCAGATCTCCCAAACCCATGAAAAGTCAGATGCTTTGGTCACCGTCTGTAATGCCTCTAAGATGAGATGGGAGGCAGAGACAGGAGAAGCCATCGGAGCTCACAGCAGTGAACACGAGACCCTGTCTCCAACACCATGGAAGGTGGGGACTGACCTCAGAAGGCTCAGGTAGCATGATCGCTGGCAGTTCAAAGGCCAGTGCAGTGCTATAGAGTGAATTCCAGGTCAGCCTAGGCTGGAGTGAAACCCTACCTCAGAAAACAAAAAACAAACAAACAAAAATCCTAATACAAAAACAGAAAATATAATTATGATTCAACAGTAATTGTTCCTTTTTCATAGCCTAGCAATTAAATAGAACAATCCATTATTTATGATGATGCTTTTATAGTTCTACGTCAGAGGGAAAGACGCAGTCCTTAACGAGACTGCCCAGGGCACACTCTGTGATCTGGCCCTTGACCTTCCTTCTTGGTTCCCCACCTGTGGCTGTCTGGTCCCCACCTACACATCTGACAGGCTCTCTCATGAACTTCAAGCCTTCGTCACATGTCACCCTCTCAGTGATGCCCCCTCGGCCCAGGATTTAAGACCCACTCTACTGCGCCTGTCATTCCCCTGGTCCCGTTTTCTACTTTCTCTCACTCCGGAGCATGATGATCACTTCAAAGCAAGTCCGTGGCTGGAGCAGCACGCTGGGTGTCCGGCTCCCTCGCTGGCTCCTCCTGTCTGTGTTGAGCCAGAGCCTCTCACTGACTCCACAGTCGCCAGGGCTCTGATCACGCCCAGCTCTCTGCTCCCCTGTGGGACTTGGGTTGTGGGGACGCCAGCCATTTACGTGCCTTCTGGAGATTTGAACTCTGACCGTCTGAGTCATGCCTCAGGCCCTGAAGCTTGCGTAGGAAGTACACTTAACTGCTGAGCCATCTCTCCATCCTCCCCACGCCCCCTGTAAGAGTTTTAACATTCACACGTAATGCCTGGGGCTGAGTAGAGCTTAGGGGCATGGTCCTGGAACATTCTGGAGGACAGTGAACATTGCTGGCTTATTTCCATTCATCCTGATAGTATGAGATTCCATCATAAGCACCTCTGGACCCTGGGTCTTCTGTTAAGGAGAGGAGAGCAGAATCATTAGACTCTCCTTGGGGTCTTAGAGAAGGTCACTTGTGTTTACAGTCTTAACCTTCTGCATGGAGAAGGTCTGTATTAGTGAATTTTTTCATTGCTGTGAAGAAAATTCCTGACATCACCAGCTTGAGGAAGGGTTTACTTCAGCTAACAGTTTGAGGCGATGCCGTTTGTCGTGGCGGCAGGAGCACGAGCCAGCTACTCCCCCTGCGTATGCAGTCGGGAAGCAGAGTGATGGGTGCTGGAGGTCAGTTCACTTTCTCATTTTGCCCAGTCCAGGCCCGTAGTACTATCACCTGCACTTACAGTGGGTCTCTTGGGCTCCATTAATTTACTCCAGAAAGTGTACCAGCTCCTGATGTGGCACCATTCCCCAAGGTGACCAGTCAGCACCCTGGTGGCAGGTTGGCTACATTGGACCACTTCCGTCATGGAAAGGGCACTGATTTGTCCCTGCTGGAATAGACACTTATTCTGAGTACAGATTTGCTTTTCCCACACGTAGTGCTTCTGCCAAAACTCCCATCCCTGGGCTTACAGACTGCCTTATCCGCCGGCATGGTATTCCACACAGCATTGCTTCTGACCAAGGAACTCACTTCCCATGAAGGAAGTGCGGCAGTGGGCTCATGATCATGGAGTTCACTGGTCTTTCCATGTGGCCCAGCACCCTGAAGCAGCTGGCTTGAGAGATTGGTGGAGTGGCCTTTTAAAGGAACAGTGACAGCACCAACTAGGTGGCAGTGGCCTGGAGGGCTGGGACAGTGTACTCCAGCAGGCTGTACGCACTGGGAGTCAGTGTCCTAGGGTGCTGTTTCTCCTGTAGCTGCACTCACGGTGGGAATGGAACCACTTTTGGTACCAGCCAAATTTTGCTTCCTGTTCTGGCGGTCCTATGCTCTGCTGGCCTAGAGGTCTTGCTTCCAGAGGAGGAAGTGCCTTTGCCAGGAGGCACAAAAATATTCCATTGAACTGGGAGCTAAGACTTCCCCCCTGGCCACTTGGGGCTCTGATATCCTTGAGGCTAAGAAAGCAGAGCTTGCAGTGATGGATGCAGCTGACCACAGAGATTTAAATCTGACTGCTGCTCCAGGACGGCGGTTACGAGGAGCATGTCGGAGTGCAGGAGAGCCTTCAGGGCATCTCTTAGTGCTTCCACGACCTGTGACCAAGGTTGGTGTGGAACCGTAACAGGCCAATGAAGGCTTCAGGAATGAAGGTAGGGGCCACCCCTCCAGGTAAAGCGCCAAGAGCTGCCAAGGGAGGAGGAAGTGCAGGATGGGTCATAGAAGAAAGTATCACAAATAGCAGCTAAGGCCAGTAACAAATGAGAATTTCCATGAGGGTTTTGCCCTACTTCAGGAGTGTTTCTGCATATGTGCTCAAATATTAAAATGCCTTTGCTTTTCTTTCCTCTGTGTCTCTACTCTGTAATTAATATCAACTGAGATCAGATCAGTAGTTAAAGTGCAGTTAAATTTGTATTTAAATTACTGGATATTAGAGACTAAGCATTCTTCAAGACACTTGGCCTTGTTTTCTGGGGAGATGTGATGAGGAGGAATAGTGTGCTTCCGGTTGTATGTGGGGTAGTTACATCATGTGAGGTGGAATTATGACCTATTGTTGTCTTCATTTGGAAATTAAGTATGACATAAGTAGAAGTGGTTTGGTGTCACGTTGGCAAGGGGTGGGTTTGTGACAATTAAGTTCTGTTTGTCAACTTGATCAGATTAGGAATCAAGCAAGAGACACACTCTTGGGCTGATCTGTAGTAATGTTTCCAGAAGAATTAGCTGAGGGGGGAAGTCCTTCCTCCAGAGTGGGTGGCCAATCCCGTGGTGGGCTATGTATACAAAAACTCTTGGGAAAGAGATGGAGCCCTTTTTGCCTGGCTGACCATGGTATTTGCTGGTGTGTGTTTTTTATCTGTCTGCCCTTGCTACTCACTCTACACACATCTACTTACTCTGTTTCAACTACCCTTTGTGGACATTGGAACCAGGTTTCCTGAGCCTTCCGATGTGGACTGAAGAGCAGCAGCTCTCCAGGAATCCTCCAGGCCTTCAGTTCATGATTGGGACTGTTGAGGCATCCAGCCTGGGGACTGAGAAGTCACTGGGTTCCTTGACACTAAAGCCTGTAGACAGCCACTTTTGGACTGCCCAGCTCCTGTCCTGTAACGTAATCCAGTAAACCCCCTTAGAATGCTGTCCTGTTCTGTCTGTTTTGTTCTGTCCTCTAGAGAGCCCTAATCCAGTTTACTTGTTCCTGTTGAACTACTCTATACCTAGAGTGGGTCTCTGGCCTCAGATAACCTACTCAAGAAAATTCCTTACCGACAAGCCCAGAGAATTATTTCCATGATTGCTCTAAACCCTCTCAAGTTGACAAGACGAACCATCACAAAATCTTTGATTCTAAGATTGAGTGCTGAGTTCAGGTGTTAGATGAATCTGGGAAGCGGCAGCACCAGGGTTACCAAGTCATAGATCTGCACAGGAGATCAGAGATCGATAGTTTCACCCTCAGGATCTCATGAATTTAGGGACAGCTCTGTTCACAGTAGCCCTCCCATAGATAAGACATTAGCCACACAGTCTGGTTTTTTGTTTTCAATCCTGGTTATCTCATACCAATAGCAAGTCTTAAGTTGAAACTCTAGAAGCAGAATCAAGATGAGAATTACAAAAAAATTATTTGCAAGCAGAAAGAGAGAGTGAGACGGAGGAAGAGAAGAAGAGAGGAGAGAGAGAATGAGAGTACCAGGGCCTCTTGCTGCAAACAAACTCCAGACACATGCACCATTTCGTGCATATGGCCTTATGTGGGTACTAGAGAATTGAACCCTGACTGGCAGGCTTTGCAAGCAAGCACCTTCAACTGCCGTACAGTCTCCCTATCCCTAGCATTCTTTTTTTTCTAGACAGTGTCTCAGTGTCTCATACCATAACTCAGACCTGCACTTTACTATGTAGCCCAGGCTACCTCAAACTCAAGGCTGCTCTCCTGCCGGAGCCTGCCACAGCCACTGGATCGCTGAACTTTACAAGCGTGAGCCGCCACGCCTGGCTTCAGAGTTTGAATGGCGTATATTGGGAGGTGGTGGTCCCAGGGAAGCCAGGGTAAGAGAGAGCAGTGACAGGTCAGGCGAGGCGGCTAGGGGACTGGTGTTTCAAAGAGGCAGGTCGCATTGTGGAGGGAAGACCTCTGGGTTTAGGGCAGCCACGTGCTGCGTATGTCAGGGAACTTTGCGAACGCTCTCACTCCCACGTGGCCTGTGAGAGGTTCTTCCTGCTGCCTGCGCTCGGCCCGTTTTCTGTAAGCATCTCCGGTGCTGGGAGAATGTGTTATGTAAGGCAATTACATTCTCACAGCGAGGTATCAAGCCCGTAGTTATTGCGGCCGAGGTGATTGTTGTGCTTTTAATGGGCCCGGTTATGTTTTCTACAGTAAGGCTAATCTTTTAGTCTGTTAGGAGACAAGATTGGAGGCTCTTTATGGATAGTGTCATGATGGTGCAATTAAAAAGCCTGATGTCCTGATGGGAAACCCTGCTTCAGAATCATTGCTCTGTCCGGTAGTAAGCGGACTGCCATGCGGTTGTAAAGTCATCCACATGTGGGAAGTGATTGCTGTGCTGTGGATTTAAGATTTCAGCCGTCGGCTGGCTGGCGCAGAAGGTCTTTTCTGTTGACTAGCTGGGTGACGTGAGCTGGGTACTCACTTCTTTGACTCATGATTTCCCTCTTGGAAAACGAAGAAATAGGACATTTACTTCATAGGGTCGATAGAGAAAGAAAATGAAAGTCAAGTGAGCCAAATGGCACCAGGCCTGGCACTGGAGTGCTTGCTGGTTTCTGTTGTTCCCATTTGAAATGGCCGTGAGAGAAGAGAGAATTTCTTGGGACATGGAGGCTGTGGTCCACAGTTCTCTGGAGAACCTTTCAAATCTGAAAAAAAAAAAAGCCCTCATCTTTCTTGCATGAACCAATTGTTTCTTTTCAAAGTCTGAGACAAGTGGGAAGGAGGCCTGTATGCTCCTGATGTGTTGAAGTCTGAGAGCCCACATTGTTCCGTGAGGAATTGACTCAAACTATTGTCCTGACTGAGGTCCCAGGTTGTGATCAAGTGTGGAACGAGGGTAGGTTCTCTGTTTCTCGCATGCCCCTCCAAAGCCAGTTTTAAGATCATGACACCAAGAACCTCGGATTTTTCTTTTCCTTCTTGAAAAAAAAAATTTAGTTGAGAGAGAGAAAGGAGTGTGTGAGTGAGATAAGAGATTGACTGCACCAGGATCTCTTGCCATTGCAACGAACTCTAGACACAAGCATCCTTTTATGCATCTGGCTTTACATGGGTACTGGGGAATTGAACCTAGGCCTCAGGCTTTGCAAGCAAGTGCCTTTAACTGCTGAGCCATCTCCCTAGCCCTTCTTTGAGTTTTCTAGAGCCATGTCTGGGCTTCCACACTAAGAATTATTGGGGATGAAGAAAGCTTTAGTGGTTATGTAGGATTGGAATCAATTTACCTGGGTTCAAATCCAGGCTCCTCTTGTTCCCTGTGGGAGAACCCAGAGGCAGGTTAATCATTAAGATGTGAGCTATCCCAGTTGAAAATGAGAGTCTCACAGGATGGATGTGAAAACTAAATGAGATAACATATATAAAACATTTGGCATACTGATTGGCTTATAGGTAGCTATCACCAAAATACTTTAACAACATATTGGTCATTTTTAGTGGAGACCCAGCAGTGAGTTCCTCTAAAGCAGTAGTTCTCAATTGGGCATACATAACTTGGTACCCCTCCCCTGAGAGAAGTTTGCCAATGTGTACAGGCACTTTTCTGTGTCCAGTAAGGATTGGCATCTAGCGAGTAGAGGGTCAGAAAGGCTCTTAAATGCCCTGCAGGATACAAGAGACATTTTCAAGCCCAAAACGTCAATCAGGATGAGATTGAGAAAGCCTGCTTTAAGGTACGACTTCATAGAGGTAGAATCTGAATTTTGGGTGGTAGGTCAATAATTGTAACTCTTGTTTGATTGAATTGTCACAGAGCAGCTGGGGAGATGGCTCAGTGATTAAAGACACGTGTTTGCAAAGCTTGAAGGCTCAGGTTCAATTCCTCAGCACCCATGTAAAGTCTATAGACCCAGATTCAATTCCCCAGCACCCATAGAAAGTCAGAGGGAAAAGGTGCATGCATCTACTGTTTGCAGTGGCAAGAGACCTTGGTGCATGCATGTGTACACACACACACACACACACACACACACACACACATGCAAACAAATACACAAATTATTAAAAAATTGTCACTGAGATGCAGGCAAAAGTTTTTGCTTGGGGGAATGATCTTATTCTCATTTTCGGAGGTCGAGGTACTCACTGACAGTTGGGAAGTAAACCCACAGTCACCTGTTTCCACCTGGCTTCCTTGGGTTTCTCTCTTACAAATGTCTTGATCCTGCATCTTGGAGCTCCCATGTCCTTACATAGTGTACCTGTTTGAGAAAGGAACCATTAAGGTCAGATATAGCACAGTGTGTCTGGACCTCACTGGTGATAGTTCTAGAAATAACCAGTGGATTTCTCCGAACTTACCAGCCAGGCCAGACTGTGCCAGCACAGATTTACCAGCAATCCTGTTTCTTTGTTCTCTGTGGTCTGTTCACTAACAGTGGTGATGGTCCTGCGTGGCTCTCGAGATGCTGCGTGCACTTGATTATTTCAGGGGTCACCACTGTGCCTTGTAATTATAGATGTGCTCAACCTTCTTGTCTCCCACGTGATGTGTTTTTTGTAGGCAGCTTTCTCGTGTGCTGTACTGTGGAGGTTCTGCCCTGTGTAGGTCATCAGAAGTCCCCATGGAGTTGAATTCTTTTCATGGTAACAAGTAGGCATAGTTTTTACATAAAAAAATTCTGGCCTAAGATCTCGTTGGCTAGGGAAGCCACATTTTATTTTTAAGGCACATTAAATATACTTAGCCATATGTCTGCCTTTTCCGAGATGATTTAAGATGGTCGTCTGCCAGTTGTTACAGCATTTTGAACTGTAGAGAAAATATTGAATTAATTGTGGTGAAGGTCTTGGCGGGTCTTTATTCTGGCCAGATGTGTGCAGTGGTTGCTTATGCAGTGCAGCCATGGGAGGCACCACTTTGGCCTGAATGAGAGTCAGTATCTTACCACCTGGATTCTTGGCAGGACTCTGGAATTTACATCTGATATTGAGAATGGATTCATTTCCTCCTCCAACCATCAGCCTGTTCAAGTCTCTGTGACTTGGTTAAGAATTTAAAGCTCACGATCAAATTGTTAAAAAATAACTTTCTCTGGTATGGGAGCATGTGTATTTTTTTCTTTTTAAATAAAAAGCATATCTGTTGAGGATTTGGTTTCTAATCTTTTAACAATTCAAATATTAGTATGATCTTGTATGACCATCAGTCAGTGTCTTTAGTTGGTCTGTACATAGACAGCTTGTTTTTTCCTGATGAAATTTATTGTTTTGCACATTGAAACAATGTATAGAATGCAGAAAGATGTTAATATGGAAAGCAAATGTGTGCACATTGCTTATAATCCAACCCCAGAGAAACACATGGGTTAACACTGTATTTTTGTCTATCTACCCATGCATATACGTGTGTGTGTGTGTGTGTGTGTGTGTGTGTGTATGTATGTATATATATGTATATATAGTATATTTCTAGGCTTGGAGAGAGTCTTTTAAAAAATATATATTTTATTTATTTGTAAGTAAAGAGAAAGACAGATGAAAGAGAGAGAAAGAGAGAATGGTCACATAGATGAACTCCAGATGCATACACCACTTTGTGCATCTGGCTTTATGTGAGTACCAGGGAATTGAACCCAGGCCAGCAAACTTTGTGAGTACCTTTAACTGCTGAGCCCACTGAGCCATTTCCCCATCTCCAAGAGGGTATCTTTTTTCTAAAAATTATATTTATTTGTATGTGAGAGAGAGAAAGAGAGAAAGAAAGAGGGAAAGAGGGAGGGAGGGAGAGAGAATGGGCATGCCAGGATTTCAAGCCATTGTAAACAAACTCCACACGCATGCGCCACCTTGTGCACTGGGCTCTATGTGAGTACTGGGTAATCAAACCTGGGTTCCTAGGCTTTGCAGGCAAGTACCCTAATCGCTGAGCCACCTCTGTAGCCCAAGAGTATCTTTTCTGTATTTCAATTGGATGGTACAGTACTTGGTGGGATTTTTCTTTCTGCCTAAAATCAATCATGCACTTAAAAAAAATACTACACATAAGTGAACTTTAGCATGTCAACGGCTGCAGGATCCGTCTTGGTGACTCTGTACAATACATTCAGCCATGTTTCAAGCATGTACATTCACATTGTTTTCAGTTGTTCCCTGTTTTCCATGGTGTTTCTTTTGTGTGTGGTGCGTGTACATGCGTGTGCAGAAGGACACGCCCCTGGATGTGCAAGTGTGAGGAGGCCGGAGGAGCACACCGGGTGTCCTCTGCAGCGCATCCGCGTGTGTCTTTGAGATGGAGTCCCTCATTGAAGCCAGAGCTGCCATTTTTGGTCAGACTGGCTGACCAGTGAGCCCTAGTGATTGTCTTGTCTCCACTTTCCACAGGACTGGGATTACGGGTGTGCGTGGCCGTGCTTAGCCATGTATATGAGTGCTGGGGAATCAGGCAGGGAGAATCAGGCCCTCACGCTTATTCTGAAAACGCTCTCACCTACTGAGCCATCTCCCCAGCCCTTACATAGTGTTTCCAGGAATGCTGCCGTGTGTGTATCGTAGTGACCATCTGTAGGTATTTTCTTTGGGTAGGTATCAAGCCTTTATCACCCTTGTGCATGCATGTGAGAATCTGGCCAGTTTGAAAGACATAATGCCCACTTCTGGAGAATAGCAGTCATGATCCACTCGTTCACTGAGGGAGTACTACCGTGCACACTAGGCAGCGGTAGGGGTTGGGGTCATCTGAATGGGCTTATCTTGTTCAAAAGGAAAAGTTCTACACTGTAGCCTGTGGCTTCCATGTGCTGACATTGGCCCAAAGTCACTACTTCCTTCAGGTTTTTCAAGAGAATTCAAAAGCTTGGAATTAAAAAAAAAAAAAAAAAAAAAGTGGCGGGGAGAGAAAGAATTTCCCCAGTTTTTAAATGTTGGCTCAAAGTTCTTTTGAAAACATGGGTGAACCTAATAGAACACATCTGGGAGCCACATTTAGACCTCAGATGACAATGTCTGCAGTGTCTTCTTTATGCATTTTTCTCCCATTGCTGTCTGTCACAGTTCATCTCTTTAAGAGCGGTAATCACATTTATTAGGTCTTTGTTCTCAGGGTTCAGGATGGTGACCAACTCCCCAAAAAGGCCAAGAAAATGCATGTTGAAATGAATAATCCATTCTGGGAGTAGCTTAGTTTGGCATGAAACTAGTCCGTGTAGGTTCATTGAGGCCCAGTTGGTGACAGCTCTCCAATTCTAGTTGAGAAGCGCCGGAGAGAGTCTATTTTGACAGCTGATGGTAATTTTTGGAATATTTTGTCTCAGGGCCTTGGTCTGTCGAAACTTAGAACTGGGCGCAATAATCACATCTTGAAATTGACATTCGTATGGATGTAAATTCCCAGTATGGGAGTCGAATCTGTTTTCTGATCTGAGGATTTCACTGGGAAATGTCTGACCCTACAGATAAACGAATGAAGTTTATGTCTATTGCTTAGGAAGGTTTCAAATATTAAGGGGAAGTGCCTGATAACATTTTGTTTGGATAGTTTACAGACCAATCAGGACTCTGGCCTTTCCTTCCAGAGTGGATGCTGTTAGAATTCAGTTGACCACTGGTACCTGTGGGTATCTGTTCTTTGTGCTGTGAGAATTTTGTGCTTTGAAAACCCTGCTTTCCTGTCTGTAGCGTTAACCGCTCTGCCTTGCGTCGTCCGTGCATGGGCTTCACTGCACAGGTTTGGGAACAGGATTCGGGTAGTTCAAATGAGAAGTTTTTTTTTTTTTTTAAATTTTATTTATCTGAGCCGGGTGTGGTGGTGCACATCTTTAATCCCAGCACTCAGGAGGCAGAGGAAGGAGGATCCCCGAGGCCACCCTGAGACTACATAGTGAATTCCAGGTCAACCTGGGTTAGAGTGAGACCCTATCTTGAAAAATTAAAAAAAAAAATTTTTTTTTAAATCTATTTGCAAGCAGTGAAAGAGAGAGGGAGAGAGAGAGAGAGAGAAAGAAGGGTAGCTGAATCAGGGCCCATCATGGCCGTTTGCCACTGCAAATGAACTCCAGATGCCCGTGCCACTTTGTGCATCTGGCTTTATATGGGTACTAAGCAGTCAAACCTGTGCCAGGCTTTACAGGCAAATGCCTTTAACTGCTAAGCCATCTCTCCAGCCCTCAATACAGTTTTTCTATGAAGAAGCCAAGTGAGGAAGACCCACTACAAAAATCACGACGATGCCATCGCAGCCAAAGGCAACCTGGAGTTAAAACCTGCTGGGCTTGGATCTAGTTTGTGTGTTATTCTCTCTTTTTCTGGTCCCTTTCAAAACAGAACATTCCAGTTGACTGTCTAGGAATGCAATTTTTAGATAGGCTATTCTATAAGTAATTCAGAGCTTCATGTGTGGGACAGAATTAGGGAGAGTTTTCAAGTTTAGACTACTGTAGGGTCTGATCAGCTTCCTTCCTTATACGAACCACACTTGGGTAGCCAGAAGCCCCCAGCCTCGCATGAGATTTGGTTTCAGTCTGTCACTTGAAAATGCTCAAGGATACGGTATAGTCTGCAAAGAATATATGCCAGCGATCCTTCATGCTGGGTGATCCTTGGTCGAATCTCTGTCCTTCTGTCTTAGTTGAAACATCTAGGGCCAGCCCCCAGTTAAGCACCTGCACCCTGTGCTGGAAACTCATTTAGCTCAGCTAGGATTAGCACAGCTGCGGTGCTGACCCTGAGCAAATCCTGGGTGCATGTGTAATTAATGCACGTTGTTGGATGCCTCTGAGCCGTCATGATTGTTGATTTGGTGGCATCACATGTCAGTAGGTAACTGAGACAGTGGATTCTCATGTCCAAATTGCTAGCATGCATGTGGCCCAAAGCTGGGTCAGTTTGGGATTCTGAATCTTCCAGCCCAAGACATCAGACCACACTGTTGTTTCTGATACCTACATGCACAGGATACATCCTGGATTCTTCTCATTGGAATTTGTGAGCCACATTTGTTCACTCAATACATCATTTTTTATATTTAAAAAAGAGCCAGGGGGTCTGGAGAGATGGGTTAGTAGTGGTTAAGCGCTTGCCTGTGAAGCCTAAGGACCATGGTTCAAGGCTCGATTCCCCAGGACCCACGTTAGCCAGATGCACAAGGGGGCACACGCTTCTGGAATTCATTTGCAGTGGCTGGAAGCCCTGGCGCGCCCATTCTCTCTCTCTTTCTGTGGATCTCTCTATCTGCCTCTTTCTCTCTGTCTGTCACTCTCAAATAAATAAATGAAAATAAACAAAAAATTTAAACAAACATTAAAAAAAAGAGCCAGGGCCTAGAGAGATGGGTTAGCCATTAAGGCACTTGCCTGCAAAACCAAGGGATCCAGGTCCAATTCCCCAGGACCCACGTAAGCCAGATGCACAAGGTGGCACACGCATCTGGAGTTTGCGGCAGCTGGAGGACCTGATGTGCCCATTTTCTCTCTCTCTACCTCCTTATTTCTCTCTCACAACCAACCAACCAAACAAACAGAGCTGGCATGTTGGCACATGCCTTTAATCCCAGGCAGAGGTAGAAGAATCACTGTGAGTTAGAGGCTACCCTGAGACTACATAGTGAATTCCAGGTCAGCCTGGGCTAGAGTGCGACCCTACCTAAAAAAAAAAAAAGAAAGAAAGAAAGAAAGACAGATGGCTTCTTCTGATCGCACGCTCTCTCAGTGTTGGTGTATTTATCGTAGAAAGACCAGGAAAGGAGGATCCTTAACCAAGGAAAATACTCTTGTAGCTGCTGTCTTTTGTGCCTCTAGCTCTAAATACCAGCACAAGGGAGAAAGGCCCTGTCTTATGCAGCGTGAATTTGTCTTTGCAATATTTTAGCTAAGAGTATACAGACATGGTGAAGTGAAAGAATCGTGAGAGGAGGCTATGGAGGGAAACGTCACTCCTGGAGACTCGAGGTGCAAGGCCCCCTTCCACGGGGTTTAACAAAACATGCGAGTCGCCTTGCCGCCTGAACTCCTCGGGGGAAAGAGACATTTGGAAAAGACTGGGGGGCGGTGTGGGGCCAGTGTGCCTGTGGCGAGGAAACAGTCACCTGATAGCTGGTGGCAGATTGTAGACAGAGCTGCTTGGAGGGAATAATCAGATCTGGAAGCCCAGGCCCACAAATTGGATTCAGGTCAGTGGAGAGCACACCAAGACTCCCCAGAGGCTTCTGGAGGTGGTGGCTCCATCCGCGTGTGCTCATGTGTCCCCGCTGTGCCCAGCACTCCTGCTGTGTGGACTCCCAAGAATGGTCCACAGAGCAGCCTCAGAAGACTGTCCGGCAGTTTCTGTTGAGTATGAGAATGACGTTGTCCCAGCTGAGACATACCGAGTCAGGATTCTGCGTGTGGTGGGGACACACAGCTATGGTCAAACAGTTCTGGAGTGTGAGGCTCCAAGCTCTAGGCCTCTCAATTCCACCAACTCAATGCCAAGGTGGATGCAGAACCCACTGTACACTTGAATGCATTGATGGTGAAGAGGCTGCAAGGACGGGACCACAGACAGGTCCTTTTCTTGTTCTCAAAGTCTAGCGTTAGGCGAGATAGGATGCATACAGTGTGGTGTGGCTGCAGACGGGGCCGTGTGACTGCAGACGGGAGTTTAGCATCAGTCTGAGGGACCTTTCTCACCTTCGTCATCCCACAGTGGCCTTTCTTCAGAGCAGGACCTGCAGAGGAAACACAGCCTGACCAGTAACTAGACGGTGATGGTGAGATATTCTTATGATCCACGAACCACATATGGCTGTTTGAACCACATATGGGTGCTTGAAATGTGGCTAGTGTGTTTGAGGAGGTCAGGTGGACATTTTGTTTACATAAAAAGAATTTAAATCGGGGGTAGTGGTGGTTGGAGAGATGGCTCAATGATTAAAGGCTCATTGGCTTGCTTGGGTCCAGTTTCCTAGTACACATGTAAAGCCACGTGCACAAAGTGGCACATGGGTCTGGAGTTTGTAGCGGTAAGAAGCCCTCGCACACCCATTCTCTCTCTCCCTCCTCTCTGTTCGCAAATAAATAAGATTAAAAAAAAAAAGAATATAAAGCTGGGCGTGGTGGCACACACCTTTAATCTCAGCACTTGGGAGGCAAAGGTAGGAGGATCACTATGAGTTCAAGGCCACCCTGAGACTACATAGTGAATTCCAGGTCAGCCTTGGCTAGAGTGAGACCCTACCTCAAAAAACCAAAAAGAATCTATGAAGTCATGCATGGTCAGTTGCTACTGTGGTACATAACACAGGAGTCAGTCCCATTCCAAACTGTGAGGACAGCCAGGGATCTTTGGTATCCCATTCACTCACTCTAATTTGAAAACTTTACATAGGTCTTATTTTCATGTTACTACAATTCTCTTTTTTGAAATATTTTTTAATTTTAGGTTTTTTTATGTACAAGCAGAAACAGAGAGAAGAGAGACAAACAAAAGGAAATGGGCATGCCAGGTCTTCTAGCCGCAGCAAACGAACTCCAGATGTATGCACCGCTCCGTGCATCTGGGGAATCAAACCCAGGTTATTAGGCTTTGTAAGCAAGTACCTTAACTGCTCAGCCATCTCTCTATCCCCCATCACAATTTTCTTAAAGAAATTTGGCACGTGGCTGTGTGCAGAGCTCCCTAAACGCTTAGCATGCAGCAATTAGATTTCATGGAGCGAGGGATGATGGTCTTTCCATTAGCTGCCGGGATCTCAGCATCTAGTAGCTGTGTAGAATTGATGGTTGGAAAATGGTTTTTGGTTGTATGGAGGCTTTTGATATGAGGTTCTGTACTTACGCAGTTTTTTAAATCACTTGATGATTTTGATTACAAGTAACAATACCAAAGAACTCAAACGGCTTAACTGAGGGCCTTGGCTGTGCATGTAACTAACAATTTCAGAGGGACAGGACAGCAGGTTGTGTTTGATCAAGGTGGACTCCTTCACAGCTACTCGTAGTCCACGTGATGCTGGTAAGCTAGGCGTTGCCCAAGCCTGCTCCCAGTAAAGGTAGAAAGCCCTGTTGCTTTGGTGGAAAATTTTGACATTCTCAGAGCTCTCTTTGTCCTTAGGATAGCTTCTCTTCCATGTGCACAGGTGACGTGGCCAAGGGGACTTTGACATGCATTCCTATTGGTAGCTCAACAGAGAAGCCTACTAGTAAAATGCCACGTGGTACACTCTGAGTGGCTTTGTCTGCAGTTTCTCAACCAATAAAATCATCCTGGGTTGTGCAAATCACTGCCCGCTTGCAGTGGGGGTAGGGACAGTCCCTACCTGGCCGTGTGCTTCTTGCTGACTTTTGGAGACACTGTTCACGATTCTCTAATGAGCAAGTGCTGTTAAGAAGGATGACATCATGGAGTGGGTGCCAGCTACAGGGGCCAAGTGGTGTCCGCTTCTCACACCTACCCTAACATGGTTCGTTTCAACCTGGCAGCTAGAGAGCCACAGTTCTAACCTGTTTCCCCTTCCAGAGCCTTGGCTGTTCAATGGTGTTCACGAACAGTCCACTTTTGCAGCCCTTCTGGGGGACCTGGGGGAATATCTGAACATAGCTTTAGTTTTTGCAGTTAGGAAGTATTACTGGCACATGGTGGGCAGTGGCCAGGGAGGCTGCTAAACGCCCAACAATGAATGAGTAGCATGGCCCCAAATGCCATTCGAACCAAGATGGGAAACTCCTACTCTCCAGATTCAACCCTCAGCTTCTCATGGAAACCACGATGTGTTCCACATCTCATCCGTGCCCTTAGCCTCGCTGTCAGCTCCCTCACTACCTGAGGTTAGCCTCCCTGGGCACTGTCTGTCCTTCTGAGGCGCAGTTGCTGGAGGGCTGTGACCTCATCCGCACATCCTACGCTCACGGCACTGGGTGGGGAAACCATGAATGTATTGGCAGTGTGCTAACTAACCAGCCAGAGGGCCCCTTCTTCTTTGGGTGGGAAGGACCGTTCTGACATGGAGATGGCTCAGGGAAGATAGGAGGATTAATCCAGAGGTTCTGAGCTGGGCTTTGGGATAATGGGTGCACTGTGGATTTATCAAGGGCAGAGTGTGAGGTGAGCAGACAAGGAGCTCTCATTCTCCTGTCAAAGCTCGACAAGCAGTGACTTGAAAGAGACCAGGAGATAAGTAACCCAGTGCCAACCCATGCTGTGCTGGGTGAAGTAAGAGACAGAGGTGGGGTGGTGTAGATAAAGACCTTGAACGTTGAGAATGTAAAGGGAGCTGAAGACATGGCTCAGTGCTTTAAGGCGCTTGCTTGCAAAGCCTGATGACCCCAGGTTCAATTCCCTAGTACCCACGTAAAGCCAGATGCACAAAGTGGCGCAAGTGTCTGGAGTTTGTTTGCTGTGACAAGAAGCTCTAGTGCACCCATACACACTTCCTGTCTATCTTTCTATCTCCAATAAATAAATGAAACATATTTTTAAAAAAAGAATGTAAGGGGGTGCAGAGGATGGTCCCCAGCCCATCATCGGCCACCAAAGGTACCTAGACCACAGAGAGACTTGATGACTACGAGGCAAGCTAGCTTCGTGGTGGCAGCCGCTCCAGTTCCAGCTCCACCTCTCACCAGTGATATGACCTTGAGAACTTTGCCTAACTTCTCTCTGACTCAGTTTACTCATCTATAAAAGGAGATGGTAATTTAGGTGTCTTGCCCTCAGTACCTGGCTTACGGCCACATAGCTCAGTACTTAAGAGTTCTGGACTCCCAGGGCTTAAATCTTGGCTCGGAGCACCCTGGATGAAAGGTAGAGGGGTTGATGTCATCTTTAGGGGAAGAGCTTGGCCGAATGTTGTGTGCACTGAGCATATAGTCTTTGGAGGAAAATGGTCTGCGTTTTTATCCCCCTGAGACGTGGTAGTACAGGAAGTACGTGGAAATAAATAAGCAGGGGCACTCTCAGGTGTGGGTGGTGGTAGTAATGGTTAAAGATAAATTTCTCTCTGCATCGTAAAAGAAAACATTGAATGCCCATGTGCAAATACACACACACATGCACACACAGTCTTCTTATTTTTGTAAGGTTTGTGTGTGCATGTGTGTGTGTAAAATATAGCCAGTGATAATTATGGACCTCATCCCTGACCAAGACAAAAGGAGGAGAGGCAAATGAATGCAAGACTGTCATGTAATTGGCAGATAGTAGCTTCCACAGAAGAGGAAAGATGTTTGCCTTTTGCTTTTGTCCTGTTGCTCCTTGGCATTCTCGTCTTTGGATGACTAAGGGTTTTCTCCTCTTGTGTTTTTCTAGCACCCCTTCTTTCTGTCAGGGCTGGGGAGCTTCCTGCTCATTTTGTCTTGTCACCTGCCTGATGAGTTTCACCTGAGGATGAGGAAATTGAAATCAGCCACATACGGACGACACAGTAGCTCAGGCTTTTAAAATAACTTTTTATCGTCCATAAGTATAGACAGTATACTGTCATCATGATCCCCTCCCATCGCCCTTCTTTTGCCCCCTCCCAAGTTCCCCTCCACTGAATCCCTTCTTCTTTCCAACTAGTTTCTCTTCTATTGTGATATTCTTATTTTTTTTCCTCCTATTATGATGGTCTTGTGTAGGTAGTATCAGGCAATGTGAGGTCATGAACATCCAGGCCATTTTGGTGTGGAAGACTGCATTGTAAGCAGCCCTCCCTTTCCTTTCGCTCTTACATTCTTTCTGCCACTTCTTCCACAATGTTTCCTGAGCCTTGGAGGGTGTGACAAAGATGTTTCACTTAGTGCTGAGCACTCCACTGTCACTTCTCAGCACATTGATGAGTTTTGAGTCACTCCAGCGGTCATTGCCATCTGAAAAGAGAAGCTTTTCTAACCAAAAGTGAGAGTAGCATTAATCTATGGGCATAAACTTAAGTGTTTAGAGGACAGTTTTTGGTATAGTACATGCATTTATAGCTTAGGGTTTTACTACAAGTGTGACCAGTAATTGACATCCATGTGCCGGCTCCATTCTCCCCGTTGCAGATATCAGAACACTGAGCTTTGAGAAATGACTGCTTGACCGAGGTTTTCCAGTGGATGGATGGATGTTGATAAGTTTTCCTGTCCCCCTGCGGGCGTTCAGTAAGCTGCTGTCCTTATCACCTCATGGCCGGTGGCAGGATCTGCTTCCTGTGTGTGCAGGCTGGGGGGCCTCCTGGCTTTTGGTCCTAGGCTTGCTGGGACCTAGCACCGTTGCTTTTACCGCAGCGGGTCGCCGACCTTACATCCTGCTGGGGGGTGTGGTGGGGGGTGAGCCAGCCCTGCCTGGACACGGTGCATGTGGCCAGCTTGGCTCACTACAGAGCTGTTCTGTTTACCCATCAGTGACCACGCCCGGTGCGTGTCTGGACACAAGTGCTTGTCTCTTCCAGCTCTGCCGAGCACGACCTCGACCTTGGACTTCTTGGACAGGGCCAGGTTCCACTGGACTTCAAGGAAGCGTGCAGAAAAATGGGTGCAACATGAAATGGACTATTTCAACCACTTTTTTTCCCCCCAAGGTGGAGTCTCACTGTAGCCCAGACTGACCTGGAATTCGTGATGTAGTCTTAGGGGGTCTCGAACTCCCAGTGATCCTCCTACCTCAGCCTCCCGAGTGCTGGGATTCAGGGTGTGTTCCACCATACCGGGCTTCCAGGCACTTTTAAGTGCATAGCTCAGTGGTGTTAAATACATGCTGTTGGGCAAGGATGACTGCCGTTCATCTCCAGAGCTGCATCGCCTTCTGCTATGTAAACTGTACCCGCATTCACAGAGCTCACCCCCTTCGCTCTCACGACTACATTTCCGTCTCCCTGGATTTGCCTATGGTAGCAGCACATCTGTGGACTCTTACACTACTTGTTTTTTTTTTTTTTTTTCTTTTCTTGGACCTGTCTTCTTTCATTTACTGAGATGTTTTCAAGGTTCATATGTGTTTTAGCATGTACCACCATTTCTTTTTCTTTCCCTCTTAAGGCTGAATAATATTTTATTGCATTGGCCGAAGGGGTGGCTCAGCATTTAAGGGTGCTTGCTTGCAAAGCCTGCTAGCCTGGGTTTGGTTCCTCAGCATCAGCTAGATGCACAAAGTGGCACACGCATCTGGATGGAGTTGGTGGCAGCAGCCAGTGGTTGTGTCACAACCGTACTTTCTCTTCTCTCTCTTTCTCTGCAAATAAGTAGGAAAGCTCCTGCTCTTGCTCTCTTGCATAAAAAAAGTAAAAAATACTCCATTGTCTATATCAGCCACATATTCTGTTGGTCTGTCCATGGAGAGCTGTTTTATCCCCCCCCCCCTTCTTTGGTTTCGCTTTGGTCTTCCTCTTAATAGCTGTGTAGGTACTCAGTATGTTTCTTTCGTTGTTGCTTTTTGTTTATTTGTTTCAGACAGGGTCTCCTATAGCTCAGGCTGGCCTTGAACTCTGTGTAGACAAGGATGGCCTTAAACTTCTACCTAGTGCTGGGTAGGATTGCAAACACTTACCAACACATTCCTTACATGTGGTGCTGGGGACCCACCCACCCAGGGCTTCTTGCATTTTCGGCAAGTGTTCTTACAACTGAGCCGGACTCTGGCTCTTGGAGTTGCTGTTGCCTTCCTTTCTGGCTTTCCCTGTCTCTCGGCGAGGTCTCTCAGGAGTACTCCTCACCTACGGTCCCCAGCTGCGGTGGCAGAAGCATCGCCAGGCCAGGTTGCTGCTCATGGTGTTAACTCATCTCTCCTTGGGTGCTTTTTCCTGAGGATATGCATCGGTTAACTTCAGTCCCTTCTTTTTTTTTTAAATACTTTTTTATGGACAACTTCCATAAATATTAACAATATGCTATGCTCATAATCCCCTCCCACCACATCCTCCCTTTTCCTCTTCTCCAGTCCTCCTCCACTGAATCCCTTCTTCTTTCCAACTAGTCTCTCTTCTACTGTGATGTCATCATTTTTCCCTCCTGTTGTGCAGCTCTTGCGCAGGTAGGTCAGCCTCTGTGAGGTCATGGATATCAAGGGCACTTTGTGTCTGGAAGACAGCATTGTAAGCACTCCTCCCCTTCCTTTGGATCTTCCATTCTTTTTGCCACCTTTTCTACAATGTTTCCTGAGCCTTGGAGGGTGTGACAGAGATGTCGCAGTACTGAACACTCTACTATCACTACTCGCCACTTTGGTGAGTTTTGAGTCACCCCAGTGGTCATTGCCAACAGAAAAGAGAAGCTTCTCGAACCCAAAGTGAGAGGAGCATTGATCGATGGGTATAAACCTCCGTATTTAGAGGACAGTTTCTCACCGTCCTCTTTAAGCCCGCCCAGCTTTCCTACCTTCCTGGGACAGGGGCTTTGTGCTCCCTTATAAAATGGGTGTTCCATGCAGGCGGAGTTCAGATGCAGTCCCACAGCTGGTTTAACATGCCAGGCTGGGTAGGTGATTATACCTGTGTGGAGAAGCAGCACTAACCACGAGCGTCTTGTGCGCTCGCTGCAGGGTTCCATGAGACGAGGCCGTGAGCCCTCTGCGCAGAGCCTAGAGCGAGTGCAGCGCCTGGGAGCGGCCGTGGTGATGACGTGAACTCTGTCGGATTGCCGGCTTTGAATCGGACAACTTCTGATGCGAGGTTTGCGGAGGCGCTGAGTTGACTGTGTAATTGACTCAAAACACTTCTGTTTAACACTCTGGGTTTCTATCATCTCTCCTGGCATCATCCCCACCTCCACTTAGATTTTATGGAGCTGAATTTGTCGGATCAAATTAGATGGAGCAGATTTGATTGAGACACATTTGAAGCATATTGTCTTTCTGTCTTCATGTTATTTTTTTTTAAAATATATTTTACTTTATTTGAGAGACAGAAAGAGGGAGAGGGAGAGAGAGAGAATGGACACGCCAGGGCCTCCAGCCACTGCAGACGAGCTCCAGATGCATGCGCCCCTTGTGCATCTGGCTTATGTGGGTCCTAGAGAGTCGAAACGGGATCCTTTGGCTTTGCAGGCAAACGCCTTAACAACTAATCCATCTCTTCAGCCCTCTTCATGTTATTTCTTGTGGGAGATGGCTTGAGTCGTGTTTACTCACCACCATCTACGAAAAGCTGCAAATGATTCCAGATGAATGAAATGACCCTTGCTTCTTCCGTGCTCTGGGCTGATTGACGTCAAGATAGAGGGAGAGAAAACACCCTCTCTCCCTTTCTTTGTTTTGTGTAGGTGTGCATGGATGTGCCCATGTGCGTTTTTTGGGGGGGGTTCAGAGGCCAATGTTAGGTGTGTCCTGTGTCACTCTTCACTTTATCTATTGAGGCAGGGTCACTTACTAAATCCAGAGCTCACTGATTAGTCTAGCTAGCCACCTTGCTCTGGGGATCACGGGATGACAGGCAAGCACCACCACACGTGGCATTCATGTGGGTGCTGGGATTCGAACTCAGGTCCTTGTGCTTGGCTGCTAGTGTTTCATGTCCCCAACCATACGACTCACTTCATAGTCAGCTCTGTGAATGTGGGACGTGCCATCATTGCCATTTCATGGAGGAGGAAACTGGGGCCTAGGGAGCTCAGGCGGAGCCACCCCCTGCTGTCAGGTGAGGGAATGGTGGTGACTTCTCTTTGCCTGGGCGGTGATGGGCTGTGTCTCCACAGTTCTCAGGAGTAAAGAGCCTTTTCCAGCAGAGCCAGGGCTTTGCATCTGGGTTTCTTTCTTCATTCACTCATTCCTTTGTAAAGTGATGGCATGTTGCTATATTCCCCACGTTGGCCCTGAGCTCCTGGCCTCGGGTGATCTTGCTGCCTCCGTTTCCTTAGTAGCAGGGACAATTTGATGTGCACTGCTGTGTTTTGACATTTTGATATTCTGGCTTTTCATACATCCCAGGCTGATTTTAATTTACTGCCAAACTTATTAAATTGCTAATTTGTCACTTATTACATATGCATCGTTATGTCTTTTCCAAATGAAGACAGACCCTGGGTATTTGCCAGACGCCTGTAGGATGGACTTGGTAATGGCCTCACAGGTCGGCATGACTGTGGGAGAGAAAGCCCACGCGCTGCCTGTCTCGTTTTACCTCTAAGTAAGGCCTGTGCCTCCCTATGGGGACCAAGTAAAATGCTGTATGTAGAGATGTGAGGAGGACCAGCCGCAGGAGGTGAGCGGGCCGTTGTCTCTTTCGTACGCACTTCTCCTTAGCAGCTGTCCTAAGTCCAGCGGACATTGTCTCTCTTTAAAGCTTTAAGTGTCAGGCATGATGCTGTCGTCATTCCTTGTGTGGCTACGAGTTCCTGACATGGTGGTTGTGTGCACAGTTCTCTTTGGAGTTGCTTCAGACACTGTCACGGTACCCAGTGTGTTTCCTGTCCCCGGATGGTGAGCATACTGGAGCAGAAGTGAGCCAGTGTGTACTTAGACCTGATGGTCACATGTGAAGTCTGGTGCAGGGAGTCTCTTGATCACCGGGGGCCTGGGTTGAGCCTCACTGGAAGACACAACCTTGTTCCTGGACTCCTGCGCACTATGTTTCTGTATTGCGGTGCTGGCAGGGGACCCCCGGGCTTTATGAGTGGCAACCATGTGCTCTACCACTGAGCTACAATCCCAGCCCCTTTGCTGTTTTCAAATAAATCCTTATTATCTTTGTAGGAGCCATTGGCCGGCGGTGGGGTAGACCTCGGGATGGTTGAGAAGTGAACGTTAAGCAGTGTTTTCCCTGTGAGCATCCAGACCTTGCAGGACTGGGAGCTCTGCGTGTTTGGCAAGCGTCGTTAGTGGGTAGAGCTAGGAATTTGCTGTTCTCTGTTGAACGTGAGATACCGTTACGGGCCCAGACTAGTCATGCAGTCTTGGGCCTGGATCCCTTGTCGACGCTGGCCAAAATTGTGTTTATAATCTCTTCAAGCATCAAAAAAAATTTTTTCTTGGGGGATGGAGTTCAAGGTAGGGTCTCACTCTAGCCCAGACTGACCTGGAATTCACGATGTAGTCTCAGGGTGACCTTTAATTTGCGGAGATCCTCTTACCTGTGCCTCCCAAGAGCTGGGATTAAAGGCATGTGCCATCATGCCTGACTAAACATCGATTTTTTAAAATTGTAAATTATCTACCATATAGGAATGAAATGGCATGATACATGAGAAATACTCACAGGGTGCCAGTATGTTCTAAAGGGCTCAGTCAGACATCAGTCACTGTGAATGTTTTACCCAGCGAGCAGCAGTGTAAATGGCTCTGTTCATCAAACATACACTTTCTGATTTCTGGGTGCAAATGAGTCTGCTAGTTACTGCTGGGCTCATACTTGAGTGAGTCCTGCCCCACAGGGACCAGTCCTGTTAATAAGCAGCAATCAGTGGGCTTCTTGGCATGTCTTAATTTCCTCTTAAATTCTGTGTTACAGACTCTTTTTTTACATTTGCTCACATTTAATCTTTTATTATATTATATTAATAATTTTTATTTTAGAGATAGAGACAGAGACAGAGACAGAGACAGAGGCAGAGAGAGAGAGAGAGAATTGTCATGCCAGAGCCTCAGCCACTGTAATCAAACTCCAGACACTTGTACCACCTAGTGGGCATGTGCGACCTTGCACTTGCCTCACCTTTGTGCGTCAGGCTTATGTGAGATCTGAAGAGTTGAATATGGGTCCTTAGGCTTCGCAGGCAAGCTCCTTAACTGCTGAGCCATCTCTTCAGCCCTCTTTTTTTTTTTTTTTTTTGTTTTTTTGAGGTAGGGTCTCACTCTAGCCAAGGCTCACTTGGAATTCACTATGTAGTCTCAGATTGTCCTTGAACTCACGGAGATCCTCCTACCTCTGCCTCCTGAGTGCTGGGATTAAAGGCATGCGCCACCACGGCCGGCTCAGCCCTCTTTTTAAACAATATATTTTTATTTATTTGCAAACAGATAGAGAGGGGGAGAGAGAGAGAGAGACAGATAGATAGACAGATTGAACATGCCAGGGCTCTAGCTGCTGCAAATAAACTCCATCCAGATACATGTGTCACTTTGTGCATCTGGCTTTATGTGGGTACTGAGAAATGGAACCCAGGTCATTAGGCTGTACAAGCAAGTGCCTTAATCACTGAGCCATCTCTCCAGCCCTCTCTTAATCTTTAAAGTAAACATTGAGGGCTGAAGAGGTGGCTAAAGCCACTTGCTTGCAAAGCCTTTTGGCCTGGGTTCAATTCTCCAGTACTCACATAAACCAGATGCACAAAGTGATACATGCATTTGGACTTTGTTTGCAGTGTTAAAAAAAAAAAAAAAGCCCTTGGTATACACATACTTCTTCTCTCTCACAGTTGTCTAATTAATATATATATATATATATATATATATATATATATATATGTGTGTGTGTGTGTATATATATATGTATATGTATATATAGATGATTTATTTTTATTTATTTATTTGAGACAGAGAGAGGGAGAGAGATAGAGAGAGAGAGAGAGAGAGAGAGAGAGAGAAAATGAGCACGCCAGGGCCTCCAGCCACTGCAAACGAACTCCAGACACATGCCCACCATGTGCATCTGGCTTACGTGGGACCTGGAGAATTGAACCTGGGTCCTTAGGCTTCACAGGCATGTGCCTTAACTGCTAAGCCATCTCTCCTTCCCCCTAAATATATTTTTTAAGAATAATAATTACACAAACACAGCAGGTGTAGACTAGCTATTTCTCAAGCAAACTTGGGCATATGGTCACCCAATCCAGAGACAGCCATGAGTGAGTGACCACATTGTCCCTGTCCATTTTTATGGTCCTTAGGAACATACCACCATGTTTGTTATGAAAACCTTCTAAGGAATGGCTCACCTAGTAGGTGTGTCCTCTTGCCTTTTTTAAACTAATAGTTGTATCTGTTTTCACATCCCAGGACACAGAGATTCATCTCCCTGCTTTAACTGGCTACAGACATGGTACCCTAGGGAAGGTCCACAAGTTTTCAGTCAGTGTCTCACACATACAAGTCAATGTCTTAACTCTTGTCCTTAAAAAGAGTGCTATAGAGACCGTCGCGCCCCTCACATATCTCTCATGGGTTTGAGTGTTTCCAGAGCATCGGTTTCTAGTGGTGGGAATGCGAGGGAGGCCAAAAAGTTCCCATTTTTAATGGGCTCTTCCCACACACTCTCCACAGAGGCTTTATCAAATCATTTCAAGACCACGAGGTAATGAGCTCTTCTGAAATACTGCCAGGCTGGCACAGAAGTAGGCTGTCCCGTTCCGCGTGTCAGGGCCCTTGGCATGCTGGGAACATTCCTACCGTTAGGCTCCTGGTCCTGCTGCCCTTTCCACTGTGACCAGCACACCACCCCGTCTCCGTGAGTGCCCTGCGACTCTCACATACAGCCTCCACGGTAAGCAGTCCTGAGCCGAGCTGCTGGCAAAGGCCCCCATGTCACCTTTTCCTCCCCAGACATCCACGGCACTGACGAATTCTGCCATTCTCGCTCCAAGACACATACCAGGATCTACAGTTGACACCAAGTTGAGGGGACTTCGAGAGTCATGGCTGTACACACGCACAGGGTCATCCATGAGCTCTGAGAGGCCCAGTGCCACTAAGGACTGGGCCAAATCACTTGCTCTAAACTCCGGGCCCCGGGATTCCATAGGAATCCAACAGAGTATTATTGTTTGCTTCTTTTTAAAAATATTTTATTGATTTATTTATTTGAGAGAGAGAACAAGGAAGAGAAGGAGAGAGAGAGAGAACGGGCATGCCAGGGCCTCCCGCCACTGCAAACAAACTCCAGACGCATGTGCCCCCTCGTGCATCTGGCTTACATGGGTCCTGGGGAATCGAACCAGGGTCCTCAGGCTTTGCCTTAACCACTAAGCCATTTCCTCAGCCATGTTTGTTTATTTTTAATATTTTTATTTATTTGGGAGAGAGACAGAAAAAAAAAAGAGACAGAAAGCAGTAAGTACGGACACACATGCCAGGACCTTCTGCCACTCAGACACACTTCAGACGCATATGCCACTTTATGCCCTGGCTTTTCGTGGGTCCTAGAGAATTGAACCTCAACTGTCAGGCTTTGCAAGCAAGTGCCTTTAACCACTGAGCCATCTCTCCAGCCCAGCATTATCGTTTTCATGAGCCAAGTGGAGAATTATGAGCATATGGCCCTGGGTAGTGGTTCATTAGTGACAGAGAAAGCAGCTGTTTGCTTGCTTGCTTGTCTTTCATGTGAGCTCTGTGAGCATGCTTTTCTCTCCTTAAATAAGTCTTCACTGCAATGAAGATTTTCACTGTTTGCAAGAAAGAGGGGGAGACAGAGAGATAAAGAGGCAGAGAGAGAGAGAGAGAGAATGGGCGCCCCAGGGCCTCCAACTACTGCAAAGGAACTCCAGATGCATACACCCCCTTGTGCATCTGGCTTATGTGGCTCCTGGGGAATCGAACCTGGGTCCTTAGGCTTTGCAGGCAAGCGCGTTAACCGCTAAGCCATCCCTCCAGCCCCTCTTCACTCTTTTTCTAGGAAAAACCAGATTGCCCTCTTACAGGCTTGAGGGCATTTCCCATCTTTAGTGTACTCTCAGGGCTCCTGTTACCCCTAAGCCAGCTCCTCATGGTGGGGCCGGGGGTCACCAGTGAAGCTGCCTTGATTAGCTCTCTCTAGCATCAGCACCAGCCTTTTGTTGAAAGGAACAGGTTAGAGCATTCGAGATGAGTCACCGGCCGGAAGAAGGGTTTGAACTCTGATCTTCTGCTGCGTTCCCCAGCTTGCGGATGGCTTGGAACACATTGTCCCCCCCCCCCCCCCCCGTGCCCCGGGAGTTCTCTTCTCAGCAGGCCCCTCACCGTTCAACACCACAGGGAACGTAGAGCTTTGTGGAGGAAGGTTTTACGTCCCAATCTTTTGCTGAAGGGTGGCTGCTGAACCCAGCTATAAAATACCATGTTGTTATCGCTGCCTGGAGATATGAGAGCAAAGGTGTGTTGTCTACACCTAGGTGTTGGTCACTGTGGTGTGCAAAGAAAGTTGAAAATACAGGCAGTTTCCATGATGGAAATAAAGCAGGGGTTATACAACTTCCTCTGCATTCCACAAACAGGAAATTCCACAAAGAAAGTTTCATTTTACCAAAAATGAGTCCTTAGGGATTGCCGGGTACCGCTCCTCTAATGGTGTTGGCACCCAGCCAAGCCGGAGAAAGCCTGGGTGTGCTAAGGAAGGTGTCCGCGCGGAACTCCTGGGACGTCCTTCATTCCTCCTCGCCTTTCTCATCCTCCTCGCGTGGCCAACCCAGTCAGAGGTCGCATTCTGCAGCTTCCTGCAGTCACCCCCTTCCCGGAGTCTTTCGCCAGGGTATCGCTGGGTGTGGTGGCCAGAAGCCCACTGCTCCCTTCCAGAGCTCAAGGGCGGACGGGAGAAGGAGCCCCTGTGCGGTGCTTAAATTACATTTTGAAGCGATCACCCATGGAGCCCCTGGGATCCCTGGGGAGCAGCAAAGGCTCCTTAGGGCCTGAACTCATAACATCCCTGCACACTGCTTCTCTCCTTTCTGCTTCATACTAAAATGGGGTTCATAGCAGTACCTCTAAGCTGGGTGACCCAGTGAGAGCCAGAGAACAACTACGTGGGTGGTCTATCCCCTCCCCCCCCTTCTGAATCTTTTCTTCCCTGGGGGAAGTGCAGGGAATATATTGAAATAGTTATTGCTACACAGTAGCTCTGTGCACTGTGTTCCTTCTTGTCTGAAATATCTTTTCTCATTTGCATCAAACCTCTGCATAGTATTATCCCAGTGTTCTTGAAAAATGGTCCGAAAATGTTTCCTCCAGAGCACTAGACCACCCCGACGGCTGGCAGCTGCTGTCAGTGCCCACTGAGACATGCACCCCACCGTGCACATGCATAGGGCTGAGCTTCCAGCTCCTCCTCGCTCTCCGCCTCCACCCTGGAGTTGACCATGTTTGTGACATGCAATGTCCAAAGGTTTATTTGTTTTTTGAGAGAGAGAGAATGGGCACACCAGGGCCTCCTGCCTCTGAAAACAAACTCTAGATGCATTTGCCCCTTTGTGTATCTGGCTTTACATGGTACTAGGGATTTGAACCCAGGCTGTTAGGCTTCATAAGCAAACACCTCTAACTGCTGAGCCATCTCTCCAGTCCAGTCTGAAGGTTTGAAGCTTTAGCAGGGCAGGGCCAGGGTCTCACACCCCTCTGGAGTGCCCCATATCTGCACTGTGACATCTGTACCCTACTTTCAAATGTAGTCAGGAGTAGTAGAGCATGCTTGAAATCTGTACGGATAGGAGGGCCAAGCTAAACACCATCCCAAACAACATTTGAGAACTCCCCAATAATATTTATGTGCCTATGTGTTCCAGTGACTTAAAGTTAAGCTTTCTTTAAACAATAATGTATGTGTTTTCCTTGGAAATTCTTTGATGTCCTGGTAGCACAGGATGGTCAGTCTAAATAAGTGACAAATCTTATTTCTGGATTGTTTAGAACTTGGCACTGGCTGAAAGTTAATCGTTCTAGTTTGTCTGTATCTATACATATGTATGTACATATACACTTACACAGTTATATATAAACATCACATATGCATATGTGCATATACCTATGTATATGTATATGCAAGTGAAAAGTTACTTACTTGATGCTATGGGAAATTTGAAAGACTTTCAAACTTCTTGAGAATGTTCTATGTTACGAGGTAGGAAGGTGGTTTTTCCTCTCACCTGCCGCTCACAGTAACCATTTTTGAGCCTCCTACATGTTACTTCTCATTTATGAACAGTATTGGTGAGGTACCCACATCGATTTCCCCGTTGAGGTTGCTGTTGCAGGCCTGATGTGTAGCCTGGCCTTGGGAGCAGTGGACAGTGAGCGCTGCATGCATTTGCATGGATTCCTGTTTACTTTGCAGGGTAACGTCGTTCCTGGTGAGTCACAGTCTTTAGGCAGAAGTGAGGTGTCACTTTACAAGTGTTTGACCTCTACATGTTATTTTTTTATCAGCTCTACATAACCTATGTAATTAAAAAATTACTTAAGAGAGAGAAACACACATAGGCAGAGAGAGAACAGAGAGAGAGAGAGAGAGAGAGAGAGAGAGAGAGAGAAATTGAGGGCACCAGGGCCTCTAGCCACTGCACACGAGCTCCAGCTGCATGTGCCACCTTGTGCTTCTGGCTTTACGTAGGTACTGGGGAATCAAACCTGGGTCGTTAGGCTTTGCAAGCAAGCACCTTAAACACTGAGCCGTCTCTCAAGCTCCCCTTTTTAATCAGCACCATGTAATTCATTCAGAGACCCTAACTGACTGAGAATAGTGTGTTGTTCAAAGAAATATAGGCCAGGGACCAAAGGTAAGAGTGACCCTCATCTTGTGTCTCTTGAAGAATATGTATTTATTTATTTAGTTGTCCATCCTAATCCTAACCTAACCCTAGCTGCAGTGCCTTGGTCGCGTGTATGTGTAGGTGTAGGTATGTACCTGTCTGTCATGTATGTGTATGCATTTGTGTGTGTGTACAGCTGTCTCTGTGAGGGCATGCACCTGCGCGTCTCCATGTGAGTGAATTGTGGTTTTAATCACTGCTCGCTATGCTTACACCCCTAACTTTATGTGTGAGCCACCGCAGATGCCGTCACTGTAATATTATAGGTAACGTGTATTTAAGGGCCTGTAGATCTGATAGTATCTCCTCAGGAGTACATGCTAGAATGATCACCAGGGAATAGGTAGGGAGACTAGCGACACCCCAAGAGGCACAGCGACCTGGCTGGGCACACAGCTGGTGTGAAGAAGGGGCTGGATCTGCACCTAGTTGTGTGTTCTGGAAGCTGAGGTGAGAGCTACACGTAGGCCAAGGACATTTAGTGGTGTCGAGCATGTTTAGGGAGCTGCTCCCAGCTGTGAATGTGACAGAGGGAAGGGGGAGGGAGGGTCTTTTGCTAAGGTTTTGTCTGAGAAGAAGGCTTAGGCATAGGGTCACTGGAAGTGATCTCACTCATGGACAGTGGACCAAACAGAACTTGATCCCTGCTAGTCAAGCAGCCGCTGTGAGGCATACTTAAGGGAACTCACATGATTCCTCGAGCGCCCTTCGCCCCTGTGTCTCAGTTCCATTCTGGGTACCTGGCAGGTGACGGGAAGGTCCTCAGACCCTTGTTCCCCACCATGTCCCTTTGAATTGATGTCACGGCTCCTCTTTGTGTCTCCTTCCCTGTCCTGGTCCTTCGATCACTGTTTTCTTACCTCTCTGACCTCCCCTTCCCCACTTGTGCTTATACGTATTTCTGGCCTCAACCTATGTAATAGAAATAGAACATGGGCAGGGATAGGAGATTTGGGAAGGTGGGGGTGCTGGTACTGTGTGGGAAGTGTCAAGACTACACAGCCGGTAGCCTAACCCCCATGGGGATGGGCTTCCTTGTTAATGACCTTGTCACTTAGCTTTGCATTGCTGTGAAAAATACCTGAAGGGAACAACTTGGGGGTGGGCGCGTGGGTAAAGGTTTATTTTGGCCTGTGGCAGACCAGGAAGCTGAGAGAGTGGGCCAGAACCAGGGTGGGTGTAACCTTGAAAGATCCATCCCCAGGGACCTGCTTCTGCCAGGCAGGCCTCCACAGCCTTTACAGTACTATCACAAGCTAGCCTATGGGTACCTTCCAGATTCAGAGTGTAAGAGCAGTGTATCTAAGATTGTGTCAGGGAGTGTGTCATGTTCTTTCAACAGACAAAAAGCCAAGGATTATGGGTTTGTGTTTAAAGGCCAGGGTGGCGGGGGAAGGACTACTCACTGGCCATCATCAACTTTTCCCTCCTTTCTGTTGCTCAGCCCCAGAGCAGGAGGAGGGCTGGCGATTCAGCGTTTCATCCAGAGAGCTGTAGGTCACATCGGCCCCAAATTAAACTGAACGCACAGCCGTGCATATGGGTCTGCTCTGTAAACAGCTGCTGCCTGGGTTCCATTAAAAATAAAAAAAAAATAGCTATTTAACATGGCAAATTCATGGCTTCACAGATTTCGTCTCGATGCCATCCAAACTGTGGAATGATAATTCCACAGATGTTTAATCATCTTGTATATTATATTTAAAATCAAACGTCAATAGGACCCAGAAGGAGCCTCTCCGCAGTAAAATGGCAAAGGTATGTAACGTCTGCCGAGAACCTTCTAATTGTAAGCAGGGCCAGTGTTTGTCATTATGGCTTCAAAGAAAGCTTCCTGGGCTTCTGTGGCTGGAATCCCATTCCTCCAGTCTCTGCTGTAAACTTTTGCCTTTGGCGTTAGCCGTGCTCCTAGTTGTGTAAAACTCAGAAATTTCACTCAGCTTATATGTGGCATTCTTTTGTTCATAGCTCAGCAGCAGGTAGATTTCATTTCTTCCCAAATACGATTTCAGTAAAACTATGTCCAGCTACCCATGGGGTGGGCGAGATGGGTGTTTCTATGCCCACCATCCTTTTTTATTTTTAGTCCCTTTCCATGCCCGGGATCAAACCCAGGGTTTCATGCATGGATGCTTCTTTTTAAAATAATTTATTCATCTGGGCATGGTGGTGCACACCTTTAATCCCAGAATTTGGGAGGTTGAGGTAGGAGGATCGATGTGAGTTCAAGGCCAGCCTACAAAGTGGGCTACATAGTGAATTCCAGGTTGGCCTGGCCTAGAGTGAGACCCTTGCCTCAAAAAAAAAAAATTATTTAGGGCTGGAGAGCTGGCTCAGCAATTAAAGGCACTTGCCTCCAGTACCCATATAGAGCCAGATGTACAAAGTGGTGCATGCATTTGGAGTTCATCTGTGGTGGCAAGAGATGCTGGCACACCCATTCTCTGTCTCCTCCTATCTCTGCTCACAAATACATAAACATATTAAAAATTTATTTATTTATACATGTGTGTGTATGTGCGCACATGCATGCCAGGATCTCTTGCCACTGTAAAGGAATGTTAGATGCATGTGTCACTTTTTGTGTCTGGCTTTATGTGAATACTGGAGAAATGAATCCAGGCCAGCAGGCTTTGCAAACAACTGCCTTTAGCCAATGAGCCAAACTCAGCTCAGGCCACAACTATAGTTTTGATGTGGAATGTGGGAGCTGTGAAAAATTGGGCATTAATCAAAGGTTTCTGAATGTGTAATGACTCAAAATTAATTCAGAATCGCACACGTCATGAACCTGAGGCATTTGTGGCTGCTCTTCCTGCCCAGGTTTGGATGTGGGTCTTCACCGTGGCCTGGCTTCCAACGCAGCACACGCTACAGTGCCGTCATGCAATGCCAGCGAATGCTGCCCGGAACCTCTTGGCTCAGTGCAAGACTGTTGTATGTTATTAATTACTGTGTTGTTTTTAAAGTACATACAGAATTTTCTGCTCTTGTAGAAACAATGGTATAATTGCAGGAAATAGTACATTCTTACTGCTGTTTCTTAGAATTTAACTATTAGAATATCTTTGGATCATATTGTGTGAGAATACTTGATTTTAAAAAAAAACTTTTTTACTTATTTAATTGAGAGAGAGAGAGAGGCATATATATAAGAGAGAATGGGTGCATCAGGGCCTATAGCCATTGCAAACGGCTTATGTGGGTGCTGTGGAATTGAACCTGGGTCCTTTGACTTTGCAGGCAAGTGCCTTAACTGCTAAGCCATCTCTCCAGCCCAGAATGCTTGATTTTAATGATTGCTATTTCAGTTGACTAGAGTTTTATAAAAAGTATTTTCTGGCTGGGCGTGGTGGCACACACCTTTAATCCCAGCCCTTGGGAGGCAGAGGTAGGAGGATTGCAGTGAGTTCGAGGCCATCCTGAGACTACATAGTAAATTCCAGGTTAGCCTGAGCTAGAGTGAGACCCTAACTCAAAAAAAAAATTCTGAATTTTGCCTTGGGATTAGGATTAAGGGTTTAGAATTTCCAACAAGCTTTTAAAATGGTCTTAAACATTTGCATTTATGCAAAGTGGCATTCTCTTGCAGCTGTGAATGAACTCCAGATGCACGTGCCACTTTGTGTGTCTGGCTTTATATGGCTACTGGGGAACTGAACCTGGGTTGTCAGGTTTTGCAAGCAAGTGCCTTTTTTTTTTTTTTTTTGCAAACTTAAAGGGGATTTATTTGTGGTTTCCTATATATTTAGCTTGTAAATACAAGACTGTAAATGTATTAAGAGACAATTTCTGTTAAAGTTATCATTGTGTTTCACTTCAAGTACTGCACAAGTTAAAATCTGATAAAGGATTTACATTCGATTATCTGAAACTCCCCATCTCAGACTTTATTTTAATGTGGTGGGTGACTTCATTTCCATAGATAACACCAGCAGGAAAGTCTCTCTTATGGCTCCTAGGACTTCCATTAATTAGTGTGCATACAGTTTTCATTCTCTAAGTCATTGTCATTGTCATTGCTATCTTCATCACTTTCTACGGGGATGCCAGTAGCAGCTGAAGCATCTTTAGTTTCTCGGTCAAGAGGGAAAAAGCCAGTTCCGCTGAAAGTGTCTTGCCTCTGGTAGAAGAGTACATATGCTGCTTGGGACACAAATAAAGATGATGGAAAATGGTACTATTTTGATGACAGTAGTGTCTCCACTGCATCTGAAGCAAGTGCCTTTTGACCTCTGAGCCATCTCCCCAGACCCAAAGTGGCGACCTCAACATTGACACTTACAAAATCAAACTATCAGTCAACTCTGAAAAACATTGAAGATGCTCTATGTCCTAGTATCAGATATATAGTCAAGATTTAATTTTTTATGTAAAAATAAACACATCATCTTATTAGTGTGCAAATTTTGCTTTCATCTCTAATGAATGCTAAAGTTATCTGCATACGAAAGAATTGTTTTGAAATTTCTTTGATTTATTATCAGTGAATATTTGATTTGGATACCTCTTTTATGTACCTATGTACTTGGGGTTGTATAAGAATTGTGCAGAAGAAAAGTGGTTCTGAGTGGAACAGTTTTAGAAGCCTTGTGCTAGGCAAGCTCTCCACCGCTGAGGTAGCCCTCCTCTTGAACTTTGTGGGTCTTTGTGTTTATCTGGACTGAAAATCCTTGTCAGAAGTCACACTGCTGAGGCTGGAGAGATGGCTCAGTGGTTAAAGGCTCTTACTTGCAAAGCCTGACAGTCCAGGTCTGGTTCCCCAGTACCCACATGAAGCCAGATGCACAAAGTGGAGAGCGTGCTTCTGGAGTTTGTTTGCAGTGGCACAAGGTCCTGGTGCGTACATTCTCTCTCCTTCCCTCTCCCCTCATCCTTTCTCTCTTTTTGCTCTCTCTCAAAATAAGTAAATGTGTATTTTGAAGACTATTCTGAACTCACACTGTGGGACTTCTGAAAGTAAATTGTAAAGACATGCTCCTCCGCCCTGCTCACCCCGCTCCTGTGGCTGACTTGCTCTTGGAGCCCGGCCACCAGGCTTGAGGAAGCCCAAGCCCCCCACTCAGGAGAGGCCTTGTGTAGGTGTGTGAGCGAATAGCCAACTTCCAGATGTGGGGAGCCGCCTTCACACACTGCAGGTCCCAGCTGTCAAGGCACCCTGAGTTGAGACCCTGGACACTGTGTCCGACTGTTTGTACTGCCCTGTCTGAATTCCTGAACCACAGAACTCGCGAGCATAGCCTGGTAAAGTGGTGGTTTTATTACTACAGAAATTTGGGATGGTTTATTTTGGAGAGAGACTGGGGAAAATTATATATATATGAATTTGCAGTCTCAGGAGGCCCTGACATGCCCATTCTCCCCCTCTCTCTGAAAACTTTTTTTATTTTTTTTTTATTTTTTAAAGAAAGTAGCATTGTTAGCTTGGCTAGTGGATGGGGTTGATTATCTTGATGTATTTGTTTTTTCTTGTTACTATTTCACTGTTAATAAAAACAAACAAAAAAGTGTTATTTTTCTCCCAAACAGTTGAACTTCTTCCTTTTATAACTGAAAAGCATTTATTTTCAGTTTCTTTTTAAATTTTTAGTTATTTATTTATGCATGTGTGCACCAGGGTTTCTTGCTGTAGCAAGTGAATGCCCATCTGGCTTTATGTGGATGGCTGGGGATTTGAACCCAGACTGGTAGGCTTTTCAAACGAGCACCATGGCCAACTCTACCAGCTATCTCCTGAGCCCCATATTTAGTTTGTTTTTAAAACTATTATTTGTTTATTTGAGAAAGAAAGAGATAGAGAGAGAAAGCATGGGCCTGCCATGGCCTCCTGCCAACTGCAAATGAACTCCAGACACACGTGCTACTTTGTGCATCTGGTTTTACATGGGTACTTGGGAATTGAACCTAGGCCATCAGTCTTTACAAGCAGGCACTTTTACCCACTGAGCCTTCTCTCCAGCCCCATGTTAGGATACTTGATACCCCTTACGGCATCTACTCCTGGCTTTGAGTTCCTCTCACTTATGGCTTCCTTCCTGTGGTAACATCGCTGATCCTGCGGAATCCCAGGCCCCGCTCGCCCAGGTGGAATGAGGTAGTTGGATACGTGTCAGGTTCTGGCCTCCTGGCTTCCAGGAAGGCACTGATTTGTTTATGCCATGCTGTCCTTTAGGAAGGAGCGGGGCTGGAGCTGAGCTGGCTGTTAATTGAGGTCCGTTGTATCCACCAGAGAATCCCTGTGAACGTATACCGCTGGCTCTCTGTGTCCTGTAACCTCAGTGTTACCCACTGCAAATCAAAATATTTGGAACGGGCTGAAGAGCTGGCTAAGCGGTGAAGACACTTGCCCGCAAAGCCGAACAACCTGGGCTTGATGCCCCAGTGCCCATGTAAAGCTGGGTGCACAAAATGGCGCATGTGAGTTCCTTTGCAGTGGCTGGAGGACCTGGTGTGCCCATTTTCTCTCCCCCTGCTTGCAAATAAATTAACAAAAACTTGGAAAAAAAAAAGGTTGCATTTGTATTAAACATGTGTAGCTTTTTTTCCATAAACAATAAAGGATCACAGATATTTAGTGTTTACATTTTTATTAGGTGTTACGAATAGCCTAGAAATGATTAAATTACATGGAAGAACGTGTGTGTGTTATATACAAACACTATGCCACTTTATACAAGACATGAGCATCTTGGGATTTTGCAACTCTTGGGAGTCCCTTTGTATCTTAGGGTGACTGTGCATTATTTTCTTTGCTAGTGTATGAATAAGTGAATACATTTTAAAAATTGTGTCTGTGGGCTGGAGAGATGACTCAGTGGTTAAAGGCACTTGCTTGCAAAGAGGGGCAGCTCAGGTTCGATTCCCCAGCACCCACATAAAGCCAGATACACAAAGTGGCACGTGCAGCTGGAGTTCATTTACAATGGCAAGAGGACTTGGAGTGCCCACCCCTCTCCCTCTCTCCTTTCTGTTTGCAAATAAATAAAATTTTTTTAAAAATGTGTTTGTGGAAGAAGTAATCGAACAGATTTTCCCACTGCTGTAATGTGGCATATTGTCAATGCTGGTCCCTTTTAACCCTGGATCTATAAGCCAGATCTAGTCTCATTACCCTGTGGCCAGATGGTATTGTAATGTGTCCTGTGTCCATGCTTGGTGGGTAGGTGGTGGGGGTGACTGACAAGGAGAGGAAATGGAAGGAAGAGATGGGCCGAGAGTTTATGGCCCCTTCTGTGACTCAGCGTTTTAAGGGAAAATGGAATTTGCACTGGATGCTCAGTTCGCAGTTTTACAGAAAAGAAGTTGTTATTTCTTCTTCTTTCTCTTCCACATCTTCACTTCCTTTTTCCCATTGTTTTTTTTGTTTGTTTGTTTTTTCCTTTGTGGTGGGGATTGAACCTGGCACTTTGTGCATTTGAAGACTATTCCACACCACCCTAGCTGAGTTCTGTCATATGTCCAGGGCAGGCAGGTCTAAGTAGTTCATGGTTTCCCATAAATATATGAATATAGACGGAGTACTGCCTGGAGACACGTGTGTGTGTGTGTGTGTGTGTGTGTGTGTGTGTGTGTATGAGTGCACACTCCTGTGTATTGTCAATTCTACTCCTTGCTAATTTCCTGGTAGTGCCAATCACTAGATATAATTTATCTACTTGGGCAATTGCTCCTCCCCCTGACAGTTGTTCCTGAAAATATGAAGAAGTCCACCTTTGAGAGTGAAACATTCCCCAGGACTGTTTTTGGAAAATGGTCCACCTGGGACGGGTGCTAGTCGCATTGCAGTGTTTCATGTCTTCTCTCGCCTGCTGAAACCGGCTCTCATTGCCAAAGAGTGTGTCTTCTGTGTATTTGCAATAAAAGGAAACAAAATGTCAAGTGATTAAAATTGGAAGCTTAGATCCGGGCGTGGTGGCGCACGCCTTTAATACCAGCACTCGGAGGCTGAGGTAGGTCGATCACTGTGAGTTCAAGGCCACCCTGAGACTACATAGTGAATTTCACGTCAGCCTGGGCTAGAGTGAGACCCTACCTCCAAAACAAAGAAAGCAAAGCAAAACAAAACAAAACAATTTTGGAAGCTTAGAGAATTCTTTGTGACAGAGACATTTAACATATTGAGATCTCTCCTCTTCATCCACAGTTTTTTGTTTTGTGTAAATTTGTTCTTTTTTTATTAAAAAAAAAGCTAATTAAGATGCTTTATTTCTAGCTAAATATTGGAGTTCTTTTGTGTGAGAAGTGACGTGAATCTCTTTAGTGGTCATAGATTTCCGCGCTGGGCGTTTGTGTTTTGCTCACGTGACTCAGTGGGTGACATGAAGACGCAGGCTGTGTCACATGCTTTCAGAGGGTCTGCGAGCCCTGGAGCGGAGGAGACAGGGCAGGAAGCTCCCATCCAGCCTGAGCATGCTGTGGGAACAGGAAAGGAGGCGAGGGCAAGACTTGGGTCGGGAGAAAACACCTAGGGGCATCTCCTTGGCCTCCCACCCTTCCTTCTCTGTTCTTACCACATTCAATATTGTCCAGCTACCTTAGCTCATCATGATATAGGGTAGCTTTTTCTGTTGTTTGTTTTATATATATCAACTTGGATCTTTTTTTTTTAAGGGATTTCACAGCTTGGCCTGTGGGCAAGCAATTATTTCATTAATACTGGCACAGATGTTCAAAAATTTCCATTTGTTCTTTAGGCTACTTGCTTTGATTAGGCAAACACATTATTTTATGAAAAAGACAGGAAACCAGATTGGTAAGGGCAGGTGGGAGTAGCCTTTAATCATGAATGATTCTTGCATTAGATAGGAATGAGGGCCTGGACACTTACTCATCGTGTGATCTTTCTTTTCAACTCTTTCTATGGTAGTCACCCCATTTTTGCCTCAATGTTTCCCTCTATAAAATTGGGGTAATTATAAGACCTGCACCCTTCAGTTATTGTGAATGTCAAGAAAGAGCCTGTCTGTCAGGCACATATCACAATATATAATAGTGATTTATAAGTGCTGCGTCACTGTTTTTTTTTAAAGTTTTTTTTTTTATTTATCTGAGAGTGACAGAGAGAGAAAGAGGCAGCTGGATAGAGAATGGGCGCATTAGGGCCTCCAGCCACTGCAGACTAACTCCAAACGTGTGCATCCCCTTGTGCATCTGGCTAACGTGGGTCCTGGGGAATCGAGCCTCTAACCAGAGACCTCAGGCTTCACAGGCAAGCACTTAACCACTAAGCAATCTCTCCAGCCTTGTGTCACTGTTTTGAATATTCAAGGTTTATTTCAGAATTTCTCATTTTGAAGTCTTCTCAAAGAGTTTCTTCTCCTCCTCCTCCTTCTTCATCTTCTTCTCCTTTTCCTCCTCTTCCTCCTTTTGGTATGATGGCAGGCCACTTGAGGAAAATGATTGCAGCTTTTCCATTTGCCGTCTCCAGCACGAGGCCAAGGTGTCTTCATAATGTCTTAATACATGCTGACCATAACTCTGCCACCCCCAATTTCCTTCTTGCTCACTGGATCCGTGGATCCCTGGAATGAGTCGATAACATAATGGGTATGAAACACTTTTGACGGTTTGGCGTGCAGTGGGTTCTCCATTAGTCCTATGGAATGAGTGAAGAGATAATTGCTGTCCTTGGAGAAAAGTGTGACGTGGCAAGTTGAGCCTGTGAGGGAGAACATTGCCCTGATGCCACTGGGCATTAATAATTGCTGAGTGTTCACTTTGAGTCGGGCGCCTGTGCTGAGTCCTCTCCACCCGAGGAGGCGTGGCGTTAGCTCTCAGGGCCCCCCCACCCCTGCTCCTTAGTGACGCTCTCTAGTTTGGGGCATGTTTGTTCTGGCTGGATGCCTTTGCTCGGTTTTAGGTTGTAGACCCCTCAAGGACCCTCTTGCAGCATTATTTATCCTTGATAAATGATCAAGGCAGAAGTTTCAAGGGCTTGTGTACTGGGATTATTTTTCCCTACTAGGTTTTGCCTTAGTAATCTCTTGTCAGCCTATGGTTGTTTTTTTATTTATTTTTTTTTTTTCCCATCAACTTTTAGTAAGAAAATGCACTTGGGGTGGGAAGAAAGAGAAGGGGAAGTAGGGATTAAAACTGAAGCTCTGAGCCCAGTGAGTCCTTCAAGTCTTTCTGAGATAGGAACCTCCTGTTAAGAGAAAAAAACTTGATGGAGGAAGGGCTTGATTGACAGATGTATGTCTCTTCCTCCTCCTCTTTTGAGTTCTTTTGCTTTCTTGAGATAGGGTCCTGTGATGTAGCGTGAACTCAGGCTCTTGAGGGCAGGGATTACAGATATGTGCCGCCACTCTTGGCTTCAGAGCATGTTTTCCGAAGATCTGATGCCCTCAGTTTACTTAAATGTCAAGTTGCCTTTACGTAGGCTTTCCTCTCTTTGGGGATCACGCTGCCTCAGCACAGCGAGATTGCTCACCGGAAGCTCACAGGTGGAGCTGGAGAGCACTGGCTCCTTACGAACAGGACTGTGCTTTTCAAAAACAACAATGACAAAAAGTGCTTTTGATGGCGACAGCATTATGGGCCCCTGGTACGCTAGCATGGCTTAAGAGGGAACTGGGCCACCAGATAGTAAAGAAAGATGCAAGCCAGCATTCATACCCCTGTGCCAAAGTGACTTGAAGCTCACGTAGAGAAAATGATAGGCTCTGAAGGGGTCCTGTAAAGCATTTTAAGATTTTAGCTCATTTAAATATATGTTAAAATAGACTTGATTTATTCATGGAGTATTTTATCATCCATTCACCATGAGGCCTTGATTTTCCCTGAGTGTTTCTCTCTCTCTCTCTCTCTCTCTCTCTCACACACACACACACACACACACCCCATTTTACACTAGTGGGAATGGTAAGGAAAGGCATTGAAAGACCAGTCATCTGTAGACATGATATTTTGGTACATGATGTGTTTGGCACATTTAAAGTAAGCGTATCACTGCCGTAGATGGGCAAGTGAGTTGCTCTGAGATTTCGTTGTTTCTATCTCTTTTCTGTCTCTCTTCTTCCTGCCTCCAAGATCATAGTGTCTTTGAAAAAGGTTTCTTTTGTAGCCATTGCCTTGAGTGATAAGGGTCAGAATGAAAAGACACTTGGAAAATGTAACATTGTTTTTTTTTTTTTTAATCCTCATTTCCATTCTCTGTTAAGAATGGAAGTAATTGTAAATACAATATGTAAGTGAACTATAAACTGCTTCCATTAAATGTCTCAAGTAATGGAAATACATCAGTGCTAACCCTACGAAGCTATGTGCCTTAAAAGTTTACAGCCTCAATTTTATGAGCTCCAAGGCTTTTTGCACTAGATGAAAGGGAATACTACCCTATAAAAATTGGTATCTTATGAGCTTGAAGCTTTCACCAGCATTTTTAGGAAAGACAAGGGGGAAAAAAAAAACCCAAATGGCTTCAGAGTATGATATATAAATGTGAGAGGTGATCATTATCTTTTGGCTGTGGTTAAGTGAGGAAGGCCTAATAGATTAGTTTTGTGTCTCAAGTCTCAATTTCTAAATACTTACTTTTTTATTAGAAAGTGTATATTCTAGAGCAGAAGGCCAGATGTGCTCTACAGCATTGTCACAGGTGATAGATTTTTGGCAATATGAACTCTGGTGAACTTTTTTCATTTGTTACTTCCACAAGGCGTTTATCGCAAGCCTGCTGCAACAACCATGTCGAGGCTCAAAGTGCCATGTAACAAATCACCCCGAATCCCGCAGTCACCTCTCACTCACAGGCTTGCGGGTTTGCTGAGGGCCTCGTGTCACCCGTCCACTGGTGGAAGGGGCCTTGGAACTGTTGTCACCGCACACTGCCATTTCATCGTGTACCAAAGACAGTCCAATGAAGCGCCGAGAGGAGGGAGAGAATATCTTTACGGTGTCTGGTGAGGGTTGGAGGCAGTGCAGCCGTCTTCCCGAGGAGCACACCGTGGGGAGGAAAAACAGGAAGTGAGGCTGGCGTGCTGGGACGGGCTCCAGGACATTGTCATGTATGTGGTACTTTCTTATTGTCGTTGAGCTTGTTAGGGCCAGCGTGATTTTCTCTGTAGCGTGGCATGGTTCTAGGATGACCGAGTGTGGCCGAAGGGAGTCTGGGTTTGTGAGTGGTTACAATCTTCTATGAAGTTCTTCACAGTGCTCTCCAGGGAATGTGAGGCGGTCTCCTGCTGAGACCACCACCACATCGCCAGGGACAGTGCCCACCCACACGCTTTGTAAGTAATCCTCACCGTGGACGCTGTTCTCTTGGAAGGCAGCGTGATCTGCAGAAGAAAATCTAAAACCACTAACATGTATCCTCAGGCCGGAGAAATGGCTTAGCCATTAAAGCGCTTGTCTGAAAGCCAAAGGACCCAGGTTTGATTCCCCAGGGCCCACGTAAGCCAGGTGCACAAGGTGGCACATGTGTCTGGAGTTCATTTGCAGTGGCTAGAGGCCCTGGCATGCCCATTCTTTCTCTTTCTCCTTTCTCTCTCTCTCTCTCTCTCTCTCCTCCTCTGCCCCCTTTCTCTCTCTGTGTCCCAAATTAAAAAAAAAAAAAAGTATCCTTGTTAAATGCCTGCCTCTGCTAAGCACATTGAGGGGCCCAGACGACCCCTGACTTGTTTCCAGCTGTGAGAACTTGATCGTAGATCACCTGACATGAAATAGGTGGAGGTGACGTCTTCTGTTGCGGTGTTTGACAACAGCAAGAGTGGCCTTTGTTACCATGAGCACACGTGCCAGTCATTCGATGGCTTGCCCTGCCACCCTGGCTGGAGCCCCCTTACAGCACAGAGGCCCACATTGCATGGCGGAATAATCCAGAGAGAAGAGCCCTGGCCCTCCTACGGTCCCAGCTGTCCCCACACGTGCACGGGCGTCCTGCTTCACCTGACCGAGAGCTCTAACACAGCACAGGAACTGTGGGTGTTCCTTCCACCCGGCCCTGACAGACGGGAGGAAAGGAGCAAGGCTGGCGGAAGTCAAGGCTGCTGTCAGACTGGAAGTGGGGAATTTCCCCCCCTTAGGTTTTCATTTATAGTCATCACTAAATATATTCCAATGATGGAAAATTACGGCTTCTTACTTGCACTTGGCAGCTGTGTCTGTTTCTCTATTTTAGACTCTGGCGTGTATTTTAAATTCCGTTAGGCCTGAATGGGGTGGAATTAGGAGCCTTAAAAAAAGACGAAGTGTCACAATGTTAATTTAGGGCTAGGTGCAGTCTAAAAAGACAAGTTATAACAGTAGTTGGGCAGTTTTTGAGCGTTTGCTGTGACCCATGTCTGGGATGAAGTGTTGGTCCTATGGGATATCGTATTTCTCTGTCCGCCTGACAAGCCGTGTAAGTGGCTATTTGGGGGATGTCATTGTTCCCATATTATAGATGTGGAAAGTGAGGCCGTGAGAAGTTCGCTAGTTGCCTAAGGTTACCTAGCTCATAAATGGTGGACCCTAGAGTCTGTCTACTTTTGTGCGGCACAGCACTCAAAGTCTTAGAATTCTGAGTAATTTTTAAGACATATTTATTTATTTAAGAGACAGAAAGAGGCAGATATATATATATAGGGAGAGCTGAGTGATTTTTTTGAAAGAAAAATAAAATTTTTTTCAAAAAAGTCATTAAAAATTTATTTATTTATTTGTTTACAAGCAGAGAAAGAGGGAGAGAAAGAGAATGGGCACGTCAGGGCCTCTTGGCACTACAAATGGAGTTCAGACTCATGTGCTACTTTGTGCATCTGCTTTCCCTGGGTACTGGGGAGTCAAACGTGGGCTGTCAGGCTTTGCCAAGCAAACATCTTTATCTGCTGAGCTATCTCCCCAACCCCTGAAAAAATACCATTTTAAATTGCTGCACAGACTTTTTTATGTATGTATTTATTTAAGAGGGAGAGAATGAGTGTGCGTGTCAAGGTCTCTAGCGGCTGCAAACAAACTCCAGACACATGTTTCACCTTGTGCGCCTGGCTTACTGGGTCCTGGGGAGTCAAACCTGGGTCCTTAGGCATCACAGGCAAGCGCCTTAACCACTAAGCCATCTCTCCAGGCCCTGGTGCACAGACTTTTGTCTGGAGTGTCTCCCTAGAGTTCCTAGAGCACAGAAATCAGTAGGCACCAAATATTCTAGAAACAAGTGTACCTGAATAATTACGAGCAGGAGCAGAGGGTCCAGCGGGGGGAGGGGCAGGTGCACATTCAGGTAGAGGTAGACGGGCGTCTGCGAGCTTGTTGGACTTGTGGACTCGGGGCTGGACTTCCTGGTTCTGTTCTCACCCTCCTCCTCCAGTATAGCTGCAGTAGGAGTTAAAGTCACCATATGGGGCCTAGTGACAATTAAGGAAGCTGTAAATTAATACAGGGAAAGAAAAGGATATGTCAGCTAGTCTTTCTAAGAAGTCCTATTCAAAAAGTTTGTGAATTTCTGGGGAACGTGAGCCATCCATGTACCAAATCCCTCTTCTCATTTCTTGGGTCCCCTGTGTGGGGTCAGTGAGCCCACTTACCTGCTCATGGCCCCCTGTCATCATGGCCTCTGTGAAGCCTTCTGTGTGGCGGATGCCCCTCCAGGCCGCCCTGCGTCTGTTCTTGGTGTGACTGAGTTCTCAGCGCCTTCGTGGCAATGCGTCTGTTGTTATCTGTCCACACCAGGGAGAGGCCAAGGCCGAGTGACTCATCTGAGGGGCTCCCCGCTTCCCTGTCTCTCCGGGGCCTGTGGTCCACATCCTTGTCTCCCCACCCCCAAGCTTGGCTTGTTGGTGGAAGAGCTTCCTGCCTGAGGACCGTGTTTGCCCCCGCATGCTCAGCACCTGATGGAGCTCTTTGTTTTCTTTCCTGTGAGGTAGTTAAGGGAAATGACACTTTCACGTCCCCTCGGTGTCAAGGGACTCATCTCTGCGGTGGACAGAGGGAGGATGAGTGACTCTGACGTTTGGCGCTGCTCCTGTGATCATTCTTTTCCGCGTGTGAGTTAGGCCAGGCTGCTCCCTAGATAGCCCTCCGCGAGCCCCACTCCTCCTTCTCACACGCTTAGAGCCCCCCTCCTCTTGAATGTTTCAGGGCTCCTGGCTGCTTGAAGGATGGGGCAGAAGCGAGGCTGTGATGAGTACAGCCCAGGTCCAGCCTGTCCCCCACTGTGCACCATGCTGGCTGGGACCCCAAACTTGAGTGTGGAAGACAGTTTACAAGTTCCGGTGTAAGAATATTTGCGTTGAAACAATTCACTGGGGCACATGAGTACTTCGGCCATTTGTCGTCTAATGTGTTTGCTAAGTGCTTCTGTTTTTCATGAGATGATAAACTTCTTGGGGACAGGCTTGGAACCACTTTTCTTCTCTGAGTTGGGATTGCAGAACAGAGGTTAAGAACCCATATGGATCCTGGGACTGGGAGATGATTGGCTCAGTGGTTAAAGGCATTTGCTTGCAAAGCCTGATGGCCCAGGTCAGTTTCCCAGTTCCCACATAAAGCCAGATGCATAAAGTGGCACATGTATCTGGAATTCATTTACAGTGGCAAGAGGCTCTGGTGTGCATGTCCATTCTCTCTCCTTGCAAATAAAAAATAATAAATTAAAATTAAAAAGAGAGTATGAATCTTTGTATGGAACAAACAAATGGCAGTTGGTTCCATTTTGAAGGTGTTGGCACATACCAGCTGTGTTCCTGGGAGAAGCGTACCTCATATCACTAAGGGGTGTGCGTGCACATGGGCATGTGATACCTAAACTCCAGATATCACAGACACCGCATAGAGTCTGACAATGCCAGATGCTGCAGCACAGTATCTGCTGGTGTGAAGTCGCAGTGTGTGCTTGTGCGTGCCTGAGATCCCACCACTTGAGGCAGAGGCAGGAGCATCACATAAGTTTCAGGCCAGCGTAAAACCTCGCTTCCAAATACCAAGGAGTGAGGAGCAGCTCAAGATCTCTTTGGGAGAATTGTAGGAAAGATTCTTTAAACATTTTATTTGTAAGGAGAAAGAGGAGAGAGAGAAGGAGAAAGAGACAGAGCACAAGAAAGAGAAAGATGGAGGAAAGGGGGAGGAAGAGGGTGAACGGGCACGCTAGGACCTTTTGTCACTGCATACAAAACTCTAGACACACGTGTGCCACTTTGCATCTGGCTTTACGTGGGTACTGGGGAATCAAATCTGGGCTGTCTTTTCAAGCAAGAGCCATCTCTCCAGCCCCAGAAAGTTTTCTATTAGCTAGTTCTGGTATCAAAGGGAAGGCAAATTGATAAAAATCAAACTGTTGCTGGTATTTCCCCCCACCCCCCTTCCTGTGGCATCTCACTTTAGCCCAGGCTGACTTGGAATTCACTATGTAGTTTCAGGGTGGCCTTGAACTCAGAGGGATCCTCCTACCTCTGCCTCTTGAGTGCTGGGATTAAAGGCATGCACCACCATGCCCAACAATGCTGCTACATTTAAAAAATATTATTAATTTAAAATTTTCTGGGCTGGAGGAATGGCTTAGTGGTTAAGGCGCTTGCCTGCATAAGCCAAAGGACCCAGGTTTGATTCCCCAGGACCCGCATAAGCCAGATGCACAAGGTAGCACATGCATCTGGAGTTCATTTGCAGAGACTGAAGGTCCTGGCACATTCATTCTATCTACTACTTTCCTCCTCCTCCTCCTCTCTCTCTCACTCTCTCTAATAAATAAAAAAATAAATAAACAAAAAAATATTTAAAATTTTCTTTTGGCAACAAGGCCTCATCCAGCCTAGGCTGGCCTCAAACTGGTTATGTGGCCAAGGATAGCCTTGAACTTCACCCTCATATCTTCACCTTCCAAGCGCTGTGATGGTATGTGAGTTTTCTATGATGCTGAAGATCAAACCCAGGGATTTGTGTGTTAGGCAAGTAAGCAACCAACTGAGCTACATCCCCAGCCTAGGTGAGACCCCCCCATCAGGTTTTCTTTCATGCAAACTGTACTCAACTACTTGATTTTATCACAGAGACTGAAGGATGGTATTTTAGTATCTGGTAGAGGAGAATAGATACTTGTACTTAATTATTTATGGGACGACTGTCTTCATCAAGACCTTGGAGGGTTAGTTTCCTTGGATGTGCAGCTGTCTGGGTTGTTCAAGAAAGAGAGCTGACGTTGATAAAGTGCCTATCGCATGTCAGCCAGCCTACAAGGTAACCCTGGAAAAGGTTCCATCTAACCCTTTGACAATTTTAGGAGGCTAACTTTCCTGAGATCAAACTTTAAGTCTGACACCTGAAGTCTTCAGGCCATCATCCTGCACATGGTATTCTGGTTCATTTATTTAATTTTATTAAAAAATCTTTATTTATGAGAGACAGGGGGAGTGAGACAGAGAATATGAACACACCAGGCAGGGCCTCCTGCGTCTGCAAACAAACTCCAGTCACATATGCCACTTTGTGCATCTGTCTTAACGTGGTTACTGGGGAATTGAACCCAAGGCTTTGCAAGCAAGTACCATAACCACTGAAAAATCACTGTAGGCCAGATTCATTTTTTATGCTGATGCCAATATATGAGTCAGTGGAATCTAAGCAAGAAGCATATTTGCCTCCAAATTCATGTTTTTTTTTTTAAATGACTTTATTTCTTTGAGAGAGAGAGAGAGAAAGAGACAGAGAGAGAATGGGTGCATCAGCCACTGCAAATGAACTTCAGACACATGTACCACTTGTGCATCTGGCTTACGTGGGTCCTGGGGAATTGAACTTGGGTCTTTTGGCTTTGCAGGCAAGCGCCTTAACTGCTAAGCCATCTCTCCAGCCCTCAAAATTCATGTTTGACTCTTTCTTTTTTGTTTTGATTGTTTTTTGAAGTAGGCTGACCTGGAAATCACTCTGTAGCCTAGGCTTTCCTCGAACTCACAGTGATCCTCCTACCTCTGGCTCCCGAGTGCTGGATTAAAGGTGTATGCCACCATGCCCGGCTTGTGTTTGTTTGACTCTTAAATATAACAGTTGAATTTCATTGCATTAGAAGCAGGCCTGCCTGAACTTAGCTTACCCAAGCTATATCCTTGATTTCCTGGGAAATAGGAAAGAAGGAAAGTGAGCCTCCCTATCTGGGATTAATTATTAAGCAAAAAAGTTAAGAGACCTCTAGTGTGACAATCACCCTCACTCCAGTAAATGCATTGACAAGAAAACATTTCCTTAATTGAGGTGTAAAACATGGGGTTCAAGTAGACATCTTCAAACACAAATGATTTAGAAATTAACTCCATGGTGTTTATAATGTTCGCACATTCTGTTTTATAACCGGTCAAGCTTTTAAAAGTTAAGTGTTATGTTAAGAGCAGACTACATCACCATCACAGTTGAAAGTCCACACCGTCTCATGCACTGATACACATAAGCACAGGTTTCTGCTTGTTCATTCAAAATTCAGAGATGAGCCGGGCGTGGTAGCTCACCTCTTTCAGCCCAGCACTTGGGAGGCAGAGGTAGGAGGATGGCTGTGAGTTTGAGGCCACCCTCCGACTCCATAGTGAATTCTAGGTCAGCCTGGGCTAGAGTGAGACCCTACGCCGAAAAGACAAAAAAAGAAAAAAATCCAGGGACGAGGTGTTGTCCAGTTGTAGAGCAGTGGCAGAGCGCTTGCTTAGCATGCCTGGAACTTGGGGTTTGATCTCCAGCACCCTTAAACCCCAACAATACAACAAAACAAATAACCAGGGTTGCAGAGGTGTTTCCTTAGGCATCGTCCTAAGCTGTCCCCTTTGGAGATCCAGAATCAGAACTCCCCCAAACTATTGTCTACTCTTTTATTGGGGTGGTGCTAATCCTCTTGCGGCCTTCAGCAAATTGGGAAATTGGTAAATGTGTTGGAAGGTGACTAAAGTTTTGTTTATTTGTTGGCTCGTTGAGACAGGGTCTCCCTCTAGCCCAGGCAGGACTTGAACTCACAGTCCTCTCGGCCTCCCGAGTGTTGGGATTAGAGGCGTGTACTGTCATGCACGGTTGATAATTTAAACCTTTGTAGTTATTACTCTCTGTCTAGGGCCATGTCTGAGCAAGTTGCCCAGTTTAAGCATGCATGGACCTCAGGTGCATTAAACCACCCTGGAGCTCATGGTCATCGGAGTTATTCTGTTAGGAGAAAGCTGGCTCTGAGGAGCACAGCAGGAGCCGGAACTTGGAGGATGGAAGCCCAAGCATGTGTTGGAGAGTGGGCCTGACAGCTCCGCGCCTGTGGCCTCGAGGGTCTGGCTGAATGCGGAGAGCCTGCCTTGCCCGTGGCCTCTGCTTCAGTGTCCGCTGTCACTCAAGGGCTCGCACATCTTCCTGGGGGAGGGCACTTAGGCACTGCTCTCCCGTCACTCAAGTCCCTAATCTTGCACTCTTCTATTTTTGCCAGAGGTGGAATGCGTACTGGAAACTTTCCAGCAATTTCTAGTACTGGGAGTCCGACCTGGAACTTGACGTCAGTCTCCTGCTCTGCTCTGGGCACTCTGTGGACCTTCTTCCTCTCTTCGTGTGAACTGGTCTCATGTCTTGTTGGTCATTCCTGTATCTCCTTTCTTGTCCTCACTCCTCCCTTCCCCCACCTCTCCACCCTCCCCTTTTTTCTCCCTCCCCTCCCTTCCCTTCCCCTGTTTGGTTCATCAGACATAAGGACTCGGGTCATTCTTGAATCACCATCATGATTTCTTTATCTCTGAGGACCTCCTGATAAAGTTTTGACATATATTTCTTTTAAATTTTTATTTATTTATTTGAGAGTGACAGACAGACACACAGAGAGAAAGAGGCAGTTAGATAGAGAATAGGCGTGCCAGGGCCTCCAGCCACTGCAAGTGAATTCCAGATGCATGCACCTCCTTGTGCATCTGGCTTATGTGGGTCCTGGGGAATTGAACCGAGGTCCTTAGGCTTCACAGGCAAGCGTTTAACAGCTAAGCCATCTCTCCAGCCCTTGACTTATATTTTAACGTGTATCAAAAATCTGTTTTTATTTTAAATTTTTAATTTTATAAGTTCTGTTGCTAGGTGTAAACAATTACAGTTGAATGTATTCAATCGAAATAAAATCCTGACTTACATTCCCAAATCACATAGCCCACACTTTGGTAGCCCCGTGGCCACGATCATCCACCCATTGGCGGAACTCAGCTCTGGAGTGCTTTGCACATCACCGAGTCCTGTCGGGCGGATCCAACCCGACCCACGAGGCGCGTCTGTGGCCTTGCCTTGTCTCTTCAGCCTGGCTTCTAGAGCCGCTCTAGCCGACTTCGGGCAGAGGACTTGGCCTCTCTGAGCTTCACTTGCGGGCCTGTGAAACCCGTCAGGGTAGATCTGTGGAGTGGGTGGTGCCGAGTGTCCAGAAAGTGGCCTTTGTGTTTGCATGCCTTTACCCCGGGGCCAGGTCAACACCCCTCGACTTTGCAGGGCTGGACATTCTGATTGTGTGCCTGGAAGTAACACAGAAACCGGAGCTGTCTCTCTACACACCGGCTTCGACGGGGCTGGGGCTCAGCTGCAGACATAGGCAGGCCCCTCACCTCTGGGCCGAGTGCTTCATCTGGGCAAGATGAAGTGTTGCCTTAGGACAGGGACTCCAGCCTGAGGCCTGCCTGGTTCTTTCTCGTCCACCCTGGCTCTTGGCTTGTGCAGGGTCAAGCCAGCTGGCCTGCTCTGGCGCTGGGACTTTGTCCGCAAGACTCCCCTCAGAGGAGCCTGCAGCAGGCTGCTTCGTCCTGACTGGAGTGCCAGGCACAAGTGCACAGACACTCTGGAGACTTCCAGGGGACATTTAAAATGGGAAGAAATGCCAAACACACCTATGGAAATGGTATATATTTTTTACATTAAAAATGTTTATTAACCTACATTCCTATGCACACTGTACCCTGATTGTAATCCCCTCCTGCCACTCCCTTCTCTTACTCCTCCACTGAAGCCCTCCTGCTCTCCAGTGACTCCATGCAATGTTTTCATAGCTTCTTTTTTTGCCCTCATTATTCAAGTCTTGTGTACATAACGTCAGCCATTGTGAGGTCATGAATGCTCTGGCCACTTTGTGTCTGGAAGACAGAATTGCAAAGAACTGTTCTCCGTCCCTTGACACTTTTTTTTTAAACTTTTTATTCACAGCTTCCATAAATATAGACAGTCTATTGCAGTCATAATCCCTTTCCACCCTCCCCTTTTCCCTCTCCTGGAGGGAGATTCAGCCTCTGCTGAATCCCTTCTTCTTTCCAACCAGTCTCTCTTCTACTTTGATGTCATCACTTTTCCCTCCTATTATTCAGTTCTTATGTAGGCAGTGTCAGCCACTGTGAGGTCACGAATATCAAGGCCACTTTTTGTCTGGAAGACAGCATTGTAAGTAGCCCTCCCCTTCCTGTGGCTCTTACTTTCTTTCTGCCACCTCTTCTGCAGTGGTCCCTGAGCCTTGGAGGGTATGAAATAGAGATGTTACATTTAGTGCTGAACGCTCCACTGTTGCTTCTTCTCAGCACTATCTGAAAAGAGAAGCTTCTCTAACCAAAAGTGAGAGTAGCATTAAAATACGGGCACAAACATAAGCAGATAGAGGGCAGTTGGGTAGGGAGTCATGTGTGTATTTCCCCACAGGACTTAGGATAAATTAATACTCTCAGTGCACCCATCATGAGCCCTGAGAGGTGGTGCCGGTGTGAGGTGACTGTGGCTCCACCAAAGAGCAGTTAGCACTGTGGAGAGTGTGGCCTGGCCTCGGGCTGTGGGACGTGGTGGCTGCTTCGCCCCAGTCCTTGGGTGACAGTGACTGCGGGTCTGGGTTCAGCATGAACCGGTGTCTGAAGTTCAAGTTGAAGCCATGTATGACTGGCTGGCCTGGACTCACAGCTCTGAGACCCTCATGATAAGCTGAGAACGCAGGCTCTGTCACTGAAAGAGTGGGAGGCCAGGCATGGCAGCTCATGGGCAACACTCGAGAGGATTTCTGCAAGTTCAAAGCTAGACTGTTCTACATAGTGGGGTCCAGTGAGAGACCTTGTGTTCGTTTTTTGTTTGTTTTTGTCTCTTATGATGAGAAATATATATATATATATATAAATGTATGTATGTATATATATGGTTTTTTTTTCGAGGTAGAGTCTCACTCTAGCTCAGGCTGTCCTGGAGTTCACTATGTAGTGTCAGTCTGTCCTCAAACTCACAGTGATCCTACCTCAGCCTCCCCAGTGCTGGAATTAAAGGCGTGTGCCACCACACTTGGCTTAATGTAAGGAGTTTCGTTCTTTCTTCTTTCTTTTTAAAGTGTTTATTTGTATGAGAGAGAATACAACACACTAGGGCTCTTGCTGCTGCAAAGGAACTCCAGACACATACACATTATGTATATCTGGTTTTAAGTGAGTACTGGGGAATCAAACCTGGGGCTGGCACGTTTTTGCAAGCAAGCACTGTTAACTGCTGAGTCATCTTCCTAGCCACTTAATGCAAGAGGTTTCTTAGAGAACAGTACAAACCCAAGATCCATCACAAAGTAAAACCTTTTTGAGACCTTTATAATAGGAGTGGAAAAATGACATCAAAATAAGAGGGAGACTGGTTGGAAAGAAGATGGGATTTAGGGCTGGAGAAGATGGATTAGTGGTTAAAGCACTTGCCTGCACAGCCAAAGGACCCCAGTTTGATTCCCCAGGACCTACGTAAGCCAGATGCACAAGGGAGCACATGCGTCTGGAGTTCGTTTGCAGTGAGTGGCTGGAGGCCCTGCTTCACCCATTTTTTCTCTCTCTCTTTTCTCTCAAATAAATAAAATACATTGAAAAAAAGAAGATGGGATTTAGTGGAGGGGCTCTGGGAGGGCAAAAGGAAGGGTAGTGGGAGGGGATTTTGTTCATGGTCTATTTATACTTATGGACGACAATAAAAAATTCAAAATAAAAGAAATGAAAACATTTTGCTTTGTGTAAAATAAACAACGCCTGTTTGCTTTCTGATGCAAATACTCGAATATTTGCCTCTCTTCTCTTACCTGGACTTGCTGTTCACTTCTCGCCTGCTGTAAGCTACAGCCGTCACTGATCCACAGACAATTATTTACTTGTGCTGCCCTTTGAAATCGCGAAAATTAAGCAAACTCCTTTTATCTCGGAAACTGTGGAGGAGTTGAGGCTCTCTGAGGCCTCTCTGTGAAATGACTTTTAAACCGTTAGTGGGCATTTCAGCCACAGACTTGTCCTGTCTTTGGAAATTAGCTCAAACAGCTTGGATTCAAAGAATTTGAACAATGTGATTGGATTCCAAGTCTGAACGCATATCTGAACCTACGTTTTGTGTTTAGATAACTACTGTGTGCTTAATTCTTTTAAAAGTTCAAATTAAAGTCTTGGTGAGCAATTACTGACCCTGTCAAGGTGTCTTTTCCCCCAGGTTGTCTCCCATTGGCTCCTGTAGAGTCGCTCAGACCAGAGATGGTGGCGGAAGTTGGGAGTAGCCAGCCATTTCTTAGCTGGGTAGCTGTCAAGTTTCCCTCTTAGGTCTTTGCTTCTTGGATTTGTAAAGTGTGGGCTGTGATGCTGCTGTTCTCATAAAGTGGGACTTGTCAGTGAGTGAATATTTGTAAAGTACTTGATGTAGTTGTCCCTGGTACCCAGGGAAGACTTTTATTGTATTATTATTATTTGTATCATCATCATCCTTTTACTCACTCATCAAATGTTTTCCTCCTCATACGTGAATAGAAGGGCTGGGGATGTAGCTCAAAGGTGGCACATTTGCCTAGCATGCACAAGAACAAAATATCATACCCCATTTGTCTGAAGGAAACCCATTAATTTGTGTACTAACTTAAGGAGTAACAAAGAAGATAGTAATTGAATGTCTTTATGGTCAAATGTGTTGGGTATTTATAATCCAGAGCTTAATAGGAGGCACAGTTTTTGCACTTCTAAAAAATTCTGATTATGGGCTACAGAGATGACTTAGCGGTTAAGGTGCTTATTATAAAGCTTAAGGACCCAGGTTGAATTCCCTAGTACCCATGAAAGCCAGATGCACAAGGTGACACATGTATCTGGACTTAATTTGCAGTGGCTGGTTTTCCTGTCATGCCCATTCTCTCTCTCCCTCTTAAATAAATAAATAATAAAAATTTTAAAAAAATTCTATTTCTGCTGGGCATGGTGGCACACACCTTTAATCCCAGCACCAGGGAGGCAGAGGTAGGAGGATCACCGTGAGTTTGAGGCCACTCTGAGACTACATAGTGAATTCCAGGTCTGCCTGGGCTAGAGTGAGACCCTCCCTCAGAAAACAAAATACAACAACAGAAACATTCTGTTTCTGATGGAATATAAGTGCTCATGGGTACAGCTGGTCGTCTGTCTAGTCATATCCCTAACCCCTTCTCAGTGTTTTCTACCTTTTCTTTACCCCTCCCTTCCTCCCTCCCTTCCTTCTTCTTTTTTCTTTGTTTGTTTGTTTGTTTGTTTCTTTCTTTCTTTCCTTCTTTAGTTCTTTTTTTCTTCTTTATGATAGTGTGTGTGTGTGTGTGTGTGTGACAGAGAGAGAGAGAGAGAGAGAGAGACAGAGAGAGAGAGAGAAATGGTGTGCCAGAGCCTTAGCCACAGTAGTTAAACTCCAGATGCTTCCACCAACTAGTGGGCATGTGCGACCTTGCACTTGCCTCACCTTTGTGCATCTGGCTTATGTGGGATCTGGAGAGAGATGAAGCATGTGTCCTTAGACTTTGTAGGCAAGCACCTTAGCTGCTAAGCCATCTCCCTAGCCTTGCCTTTCCCCTCTCTCTCTTTTTTTAAGTATTTTTATTTATTTGCAAGCAGAGAAAGATAGGAAAAAAGAGAAAGCAGGAGAGAATTGATGTGCCAGGGCCTCCAGTCACTGCAAACGAACTCCTGATGTATGTGCCACTTTGTGCATCTGGCTTTATGTAGGTACTGGGGAATCAAATGCAGCCATTAGCCTTTGCAAGCAAGTGCCTTTAACCGCTGAGCCACCTCTCCAGCCTTATGTTTTTTAAAAAATAAATTAGCATTTTATTCTCTGATTAGTTCTGTGCCTGAAAAGGAGGGGAGGATCTTTTGCTTGGCTGCTGGAGCAGCTCGAGGTTAGGTCGCCATGGGACTCACTGTCTCCTTCCAGCGCTCTGCAGTAGGGGGCTTCCCCCCACCCCCCCAGCGTTTCCTCAGTAGCAGTGATTCTGAAAAAGCTCTTTAACTTTCTTGGTTTCTGGGGAACGAGATAGCCATAGCTTTACCTTGCGTGTGTAAATAGAAGGATGCTAACTGCTGGCTGGAGAAGTTCCAAGGGTTCCAGGAACTTGGGGCTGGCTATTCTTGATATGGTCTGAGATGGGGGACGTTGCGTCAAGGAGAACTTCCTTCTGGAGAAGTTCTGAAGCTCACTCCTGTTTGTTCATTACATCTCCTCTGTGCAGAATAATCTCCAGGGGCTGAGGAAATGGCTTAGCCGTTGAGGCATTTGCCTGAGAAGCCTAAGGACCCCGGTTCGTTTCCCCAGGACCCACGTAAGCCAGCTTCACGAGGGGGAGCATGGCTCTAGAGTTCGTTTGCAGTGGTTGGAGGCCCTGGTGTGCCCAGTCTCTCTTTCTCTCTATCTGCCTCTTCCCTCCCCCTCTGTCTCTCAAATAAATAAATAATAAATAAATAAATAAATAAATAAATCTCCAGGTATGAAGTGGACTAATCATTTCAGTTCTGTGCACAGATGTTCTGTTTTTAAATATTTGCTTAATGGGGGGGGGGATGGGTGTGCCAGGGTCTCCTGCTTCTGCGAATGAGCTGCAGACACATGTGACACTTCGTGCATCTGGCTTTACACACGGGTACTGGGGAATCAAACCCCAGGCTGTCAGGCTTTGCAAGCAAGTGCCTTTAACCCCTGAGCCATCTCTCCAACCCCTGAGCCATCTCCCCAGCCCCATAGATGTTCTTAATGGACAAGGTGAGGTAGTTGAGGTTAGTTGCTGCACTGGCCTGTCCAAGTTGGGAAATATACTTGACAGGACATGGAGAAAAGTTGGAAATATTTCTCTGTCCCAAGTCTCCTTGAAAATTCCTTTATTGCATTCCAAAGGGTTAATGGATTTGAAGATCACTGAAGTGAGTGTAAGACTAATCCACCTTCTCAGATAGGAATTTCTCAAGCTCCCCCTCCCCCGGGACTTTGAAAAGTTAAATAAATGTCTTTTCTAGTAATTGATTATATGTTTACTAACTACCTATTTGGAGAAATGTCATATTGTCTCAGAATGGAAGCTGAGTTTACAAGAGGATTTTTTTTTTTTCGAGGTAGGGTCTCACTGTAGCCCAGGCTGACCTGGAATTCACTATGGAGTCTCAGGGTGGCCTCGAACTCACAGCAATCCTCCTACCTCTGCCTCCCGAGTGCTGGGATTAAATGCGTGCACCACCACGCCCAGCTCAGAGGATTTTTTTTTTTTTTTTTTTGGGCCAGGATTTCTGACAGGTGAGTTGAGTGGGATAGATCCAATTTAGATCAACATTTTTCTTTTTCTTTCTTTCTTGGTGATTTTATTTTTTATTTATTTTTTCATTTTTATTTATTTATTTGAGAGTGACAGAGAGAGAGAGAGAGAGAGGCAGCTAGAGAGAGACAGAGAATGGGCACGCCAGGGCTTCCAGCCACTGCAAACGAACTCCAGATGCATGTGCCCCCTTGTGCATCTGGCTAATGTGGGTCCTGGGGAATCGAGCCTTGAACCGGGGTCCTTAGGCTTCACAGGCAAGCGCTTAACCGCTAAGCCATCTCTCCAGCCCTTCTTGGTGATTTTTAAAAATTAATTTATTTACTTGCATGGAAGGGATCAATACCAGGGCCTCTGGCCACTGCAAAGGAACTCCAGGTGTATGTACCACTTAGTGCATCTGGCATTACATGAGTACTGGGGAATCGAGCCTGGGTCATCAGGTTTTGTAAGCAAGTGCTTACATCCATTCAGCCATCTCTCCAGCCCCCCCCCCCCGTCTTTTTTAATTTCTGAGTTCAGGTGCAAAGGATTCCATTGCAGAAAATCCATGACGGGGAAAACTGAAACAGTGAAATGAACACTGTTTTGATATTTTATTAAATTTATTTATTAGAGAAAGAGGCCGCAAACAAACTCCAGACGCATGCGCCCCCTTGTGTATCTGGCTTATGTGGGTCCTGGGGAATTGAACCTGGGTCCTTAGGCTTTGTAGGCAAGTGCCTTAACTTCTAAGCCATCTATAAAGCCCAAATGAACACTTATTTTAATACTTCCCGTTTTGCACATGCTCACTGCCTTCATGGAGAACCACCAGTCTAAGTTGGGCATGGTGGCACACATAGTCTCTGGGTTGAGGAAACAGACACGGGGGATCGCTGGAAGCTTGAGGCCAGTTTCGTGTACAAAGTGAGTTTTGGGCCAGCCAGGGCTGCATAGTAAGATTCTGACTCAACAATCAACTAACCAACCCACCAATCCAAAAAAAAAAAAAAAGAAAAAAGAAAAAAAGAAAACAGAGAAAAGGGAAGTTAAGAAGTATATTGAATTCTCCAGATATGTATAAGGATGTTTGCTGCAGTTTATATTATAAGCTCTTTGCCTGTCATGGGTCTTTGGATATGTTCTGAAGGCCCAGGGCACGGGGCATGGGGAGCAGACAGGTTCGATGCCGGTGGTTGTTTCCTCCCTGTGCCCTGGCACAGGAGTTACGCCATCATGGTGTCTTTTCCCAGAAAACCCAGGTCTTTGTAAAGTCCTTCTCACCGTACAGAAGTTAGCACATGCAGTGAAACCTGTATGCTCTTACTGGTAGGACATTATTTCTCGCGATTTATGTGGTATAGATTTTGCCCACGTTGATTTTACTTTTTTTTGTTGTTGTTGTTTTTATAAAACATTTAGCTATCTTAGTAGGTGAGATAATATTTCCAGCAGTCCATAAGCTCAGCTGAAGAGGTGGGTTCTATAAATACATCTACAACCCATGCTAATTTTATCCGTAGATAAGTTGTGGTATACACTGAATTTATCTCTAGGCTCTTAATCAGGGCCAGTCTCCAAGTTCTATTAGCAGAAGTATATAATTAAGGTAAAGGGATTCAAGCAGGCTAGCTAGCCCTGAATTTAATTTTTGATTTGATATATACCAGGTGCATGCCCCTTGTTTGCACACCAGTACACTTGTTTCTTTAGTGTAAGGAATATGTCTTTATTTTTTTTTTTAAAGATTTTTATTTTATTTTATTTTATTTATTTGAGAGTGATAGACAGAGAAAGAGAGAGAATGGGCACACCAGGACCTCCAGCCACTTCAAATGAATTCCAGATTGCATGCACCACCTTGTGTATCTGGCTTATGTGGGTCCTGGGGAATCAAGCCTTGAACTGGGGTCCTCAGGCTTCACAGGCAATGGCTGAACTGCTAAGCCATATCTCCAGCCCTAAATATGTGGTTTTTGATGTTTGTTTTTAGAGGTAGGGTCACACTCTGACCTGGAGTTCACTGTGTACTCTCAGCGTGGCCTCGAACTCACAGGTATCCTCCTACCCCATCCTCCTGGGATTAAAGGCGTGTGCCACCGTGCCCAGCAGAGAGTGTGGACGGGCATTCTGGGGCTTCCAGCTGCTGCATACAAACGCAGAACGCACGCACCACCTTGTGCATCTGGCTCTATGTGGGTACTGAGGAATCAAACCTGGGTCCTTAGGTTTTGCAGGCAAGCACTTTAACTGCTGAGCCATCTCTCCAGCTCTAAGGAGTATGTCTTAACGTAACCTCAGCAAGATTGGGAAGCAGAAATTATACTCTTCTGTGGTGCGCTCATCATATTTGAAATGTTGATTGGAACCTTAGAAGCTTGTAAATAGTCTCTGAAGAATAAGGTCTCCATTACTTATGTTTAACTTTTGATAAGTAATCTCAACCTTTTAAGCAATTTGGAGGTTGATAGTTTGAGGAGAGTGAAATTTTTAACAACTTCCCTTTTTTATGCTTGTATAGATTTTGGTTTTTTTGACAATGTATACAACATTTTGACCCCATGGACCCCACATTATCCTTCTTTACCCCCTTATTTAATGTATACCTTCTCTTCGCTTACCTGTGGCTGTGCTGTGGAAGAGAATGACTCCTCATCTCCAGGGAGTCGTCAACTGTTACTAGGTCGTCAGAGTGAAGAGTGTCCCCCAAGCTCTTTCCCTATCCACAACAGAAGCTGGGTACCCACAGCTTTCTTTTTAAAAAAAAAAATGTTTTATTTTCATTAATTTATCTGAGAGAGTGAGAGAGAAGAGCCAGAGAGAGGGAGAGAGAGAGAGAAAGAATGGGTACATCAGGACATGCAGCCGCTGCAGATGAGCTCCAGACGCATGTGCCACCTTGTGCATTTGGCTTACGTGGGTCCTTGGGAGTTGAACCTGAGTCCTTTGGCTTTGCAGGCAAGCTTCTTAACCCCTAAGTCATCTCTCCAGCCCCCTCCCACAGATTTCTTTTAGGCAGTTGGATCAGGGAAGGCTTTAAGCCTACCTTTTGGAGACTGACAGGTGCAGCTGTAAGCTCCCTTCTGACTTGTGGGAGCCGTGAGCTCGGCCCTTCGCTGTCTCCGGTGTGACACTCGTCTTGTGCTGACCCTGAGTGAAATAGAGGTGATAGTAGTACCTACCTCCTAGGGTGGCAGTGAGGATTAAAGGATAGGGCATAACACATACATGCAAATTGACACACAGTGCCAGACACATAAATTTCAGGTGTAAGGTATTACTCAGTGAGGCTGGGAAGCCAGGGTAGGGCCTGAGAGGAGGTAGGTGAGGCAGTTGCCTGAGGTGCAAATTTTAAGAGTCACCGAAACCTCAATAATTAAGCCACATCACAGACAGCACACAACTCCTATTTTAATCTAGCTTTATACTTTTTGGTGTTTGGGGGTTGAACCCAGAGACTCACACATGCTAAGCATATGCACTACTGCTGATCGCACTCCTAACCCCAGTGCATCACTTTTAAAAATTAAAGCTTGGGTCTAGGGAGATGGCTCAGTGTGGTTAAAGGCACTTGCAAAGTCTGCTGGCCCCCAGGTTCAATTCAATTCACCGATGCCCTACGTAAAGCCATATGCACAAAGTAGTGCATGCATCTGATACTCATTTGCAGCAGCGAGAGGCCCTGGCATGCCCATTCTTTCTCTCTCTCTCTCTCCACAAATATATACATAATTTTTTTGAGGTAGGGTCTCACTGTAGCCCAGGTTGACTTGGGAATTTATATTTACTCTGTTTCAGCCTGGCCTCGAACTCACAGCGATACTCCTACTTCTCCTTCCTGAGTGCTGGGATTAAAGGTATGTGCCACCATGCCTAGAAAATTAAAGGTTTTTTTTTTGTTTTTTGTTTTTTTGAGGCAGGGTCTCACATTCACTCAGTATGGCCTCGAACTCATGGTGATCCTCCTACCCCTGCCTCCCAAATGCTGGGATTAAAGACGTGTGCCACCATGCCTGGCTAAAGTATTGCTTAAAAAATAAAAACTCAATGGTAAAAATCCACCATGAACAGAATACCGCATCCATGAGTAAGTTCATGTCTGACACTGCCCTTGTATGCCTCTGCCTTGCTTTTTCTCCCTCATGTCCAGGCCCCGTGGTTGCTGCAAGAACTCTGGCCTTAGAAGTGTTGCCCAGAATGGTGACCAGTCTTACTGACACACTTGATTGTTCACTTCCTCCTGAGTCACCGTCCTACACTTTGAGGAGGACTCTTGAGTCAGGGGTGAATATGGCCCAGGAATACTGAGTGTGTGGGTCACTTAGTGGAATTATTCTGTTTTTGGCCTCATGGTACCGAGCTAGAGCTGTGTGCCCCATGCCACCTAGACAAGTGGAATAATTGACCTGTTCATTTAAGAATCACCCCCCCACCAACCCCAACCACTAAGTTGATGAATATAGAAATTCTCTAGAGCACTGAGGCATAGTTCCTGCTTCCTGATCTTCACCTGTCTTCCAAAAACAAAAGGAAGAGCCAAGAAGGTAAAAGAATGTTCTGGAAAAAACAGCAAGACTTGCTCATCATTCTCTGGGTATTTTAAGGTTTTACTGCAACCATTGAAATTCCCTAAAGCCAAAAGAGCTGCGAGTTTTACAAGCACATCCCCGAGGAAGTTAATCAGGTTTTCTTGGGGTTGCTGGGCTACGTGGCTCGGAGGAAAAAGAGCCCCCGCCCCCCCCCAACTGTAAGAGTAGCCGAGACCACATGTCCCTGAGAGCTCTCAGCCAACTGCTCCTGAAGGAAACAGAATTGAACCGCGAGGACGGTTTTTCTTGGATGGTGTTTTGATTAAGCAACAGGCTCCTTCCCAGACCTGGGAATGTGATCTATTAAAGATAGAAATATTATGACCCAAATAGAAGCCAGAGTTGCAGGAAGGGCTGGCTGGTTGGCTGAGGGTATGCCGTATTTGTTAAAAGACTGTAAGAGAATTGGGCTGGGTTTCATGCTTAATTCTTACTTATTTTTTTCTAGCTATCTGGATATTTCTGTGTATAACTGTGACCCCCCCCCAAAAAAAATAAAAACCAATCAAGACTACCCTGACCCGTCTAACTTGATTCATACTCCTGGAATTTACAAGAGAGTGAATGAGTGAGATGAATATTTAGCTTATTGGATAAAGTTAGTGATACTTTCTGGATGCTTAAAATCATTGCTTTTTGAGTGAAGACACTGGGAGCTGAGTCATGCCAGTGGTAGGATTTGCAGTGGCCCTTGTCATGAAGGCACAGTGGGGTTGGTGATGGGGTCCCTGGTTTGCAAGTGTTCGGGCGGGATAGGAGCCAGTAGTCCACTTAGGCTGGGAGCTGTGCGGCCCTCCTTCATGCAGCCCTCTCTTCCCAGCACTCTCTGGTCCGGGAGAGCCTTCGGCCTCTGCTCTGCTGGGAAGGCAGCAGAAGGCCCGGGGTGAGAGCGAGCTTTTATTTGGATTCCGTCCTTGGAATCTGGGTGTTCCCAGCAAATCCACCTCTCCGTGCTTTTGATTTTCAGTTGTGAGATGAGTGAAGTTCTAGTCCTGCCTTGTACAGTGGTGAGAACTAAAGTGGCCCCTCCACCCCTCCATGTGCTGAAAGCCTTCGGGTTTCTTTTTTAATGTATTTATTTGAGATAGAGAGAGAGAGAGAAAGAAAGAGGCAGACCGAGCAAGATAGATAGATAGATAGATAGATAGATAGATAGATAGATAGATAGATAGATAAGAGAATGGTTATGCCAGACTTATGCACCATGTTGTGCCTCTGGCTTACATGGGTCCTGGGGAATCGAACCTGGCTTCTTTGGCTTTGCAGGCAAGTGCCTTAACCACTAAGCCATCTCTCCAGTCCAAGCCCTGGTTTATAGATCTCCCTTCTTAGGTGTGTGCATCTTACGTGAGCCAATGAACATAGGCAGACAGAGTAATAGCCAATGACGGGTATCATGGGATGATGCCTGGCGCTGTCTTCCAAAGGCTCCACAACTGCTGGAAACAGTGTCACCAGCTAGGGACCAAGTATTCAAACACAGTTTCCATTCAGTCTTTAACAAGTGTGTACAAATAGGTCTTGACTTACAGAAGAGGCAGGGGACATGTCCATGGGGACAGATTGAGTTTTATTTCAGGGTTCCTGGGTCATCCTTTGAGCAGATCTACTGTTCAGGGATGGCCTTACTTGAGACAGGGCCTGAGTTCTGAGTGGGAGGCACCCTCAGGGTGCTATTGGGGACAGAGAGTCTGAGACAGAGAGAACAGCACCCACAGTTCCCTGAAGCAGTGGAGAACTTGGTGACTTTGCAGAAAAAAAAAAAAAATGGTACACTTGTTACTTTTCTTGTTGTTGTGACCAGAATTCCTGACAGAAACAACGTAAGGTTCATTTGGGCTCAAGGTTTTCGAGAGTTCAGTCCATCCCTGTGGGGAAGGGCGGCTGGGGGGCGCAGCTGGTGGCGCCTCATTCATATCATAACAAAGAGAGACCTAGACCGGGACCAGTGGGTAAGACCTTTCGGACACACCCCTGTATGGCCTACTTCTTCCAGCCAGGTTGTGCGTTGCCAAAACCTCTCAAAACAGTGCCACCAGCTGGGGAACCAAGTGCTCACACACAGGAGCCTCTGTGGGACCTTTCTCATTCAGGCTCTGGCAAGTGGGTACAAAAGGGACCACTTGGCTCAAAGAAGAGTCAAGTCAAGGGACAGGTCCCATGGGGCCTTACCAGCATGGAGACCAGCTGGCGCTTTGTTGTGAGGCTGAGGGCTGTCCGCTTAGCAGCAGGACTCAGCTGGAATCGCTGCTTGCTGTGAACAGTCTGCGCCTGGGTGACTCTCCATATGACATCACGCGCAGTGTCACAGGAGAAGCAGGCGCGGTCTCACCGACCGTTTCCCAAGCCTGCCACGGAGGGGGGAGGGTGGTGATCGGGCAGAACCGTGGTGACTTCTGGTCTCCTTCGCAGCGCTGAGGTACCCACGTGCGCGCTCAGCGTGAGGAGCCCCCCGTGACGTCGCCATCACTTGTCAATAAGTATTGAGCATCACTGAAAATAAAGCCCAGGGTCCAGTGCTTTAATTGACATTCTGGCTTCCTGGAACAGGGGTTCTGAAGATTGCCTGCTGGGATGGTTTCTATTTCTTGTTAACTTGAAATATTTAAATGATTTTTCACTTGAAAGTGTCTGTTCAGCAGCACCACTGACAGGGAAGATGTCACTTGAGGACGCTTTCTACCTGTTGTACCTTTTGAACAAAGCGAGTGTGAAGTGTGCCATCCGAGGTGGCCTGGGCTGCACTGCTTCTGAGAGTTTCGCAGTCACACCACACAGCTGCCGCTGTCTCGCAGGGCTTACCTGGGCTGTAAGGCCAAGTTGCTTTGAGTGATTCTTGGGTGTCGTGGGCTTTCGTTCAAACAAAATCAGATGCATGGGTAATTAATTCCAGAACATGATCACATTTTCTTTTACCATGAATAAACTCATCAGTGAGAAAGGGTTTTAACATAAATTTTATATGGTCGCCATTTTTAACAGGCCTTTAAAAGAAGCTTTAAAAAAGTTATATTTGGGCTGGAGAGATGGCTTAGTGGTTAAGGTGCTTGCCTACGAAGCCTAAGGACCCATGTTCAACTGTCCAGGTCCCATGGAAGCCAGTCGCCCAAGGTGACACAGATGTGCAGGGTCGCACACGTGCACAGGGGTCACACGCATCTGGAGTTCGACTGCAGCGGCCAGGAGGCCCTGGCCCGCCACTGATTGGCTGGACAAGGTAGCCAGCAAGCCCCGGGGTCCTGCCGTGTCCGCCTCCCGGTTCTGGGCGTACAGGCGTTGGCATCGTGTCTGGCGTTTTACACGGAGGCTGGGGATTGGACCCTGCGTTCCTATGCTTGGGCAGCAAACACTTTCCCCACTGAGCCATCTTCCTAGCCTGGTTTACGCTTTCACAGCTCTCCTCTCGTTGTGCTTTGAAAACTTATAGATATTATATATTTTTTTAAAACATATTTTCAAACATAAAAAAGTATAAACACGTCTCGGTGCTCTTCAGTATCTGCAAAGATTGGTTCCAGGACACTCCTTGCCCCTCATCTACCGTGACACTGCGTTTGCATGCCGTCTGTGCCCAACCTTCTGCATCCTTTGAGTCATGATACCCAGTGCCGCGATGTAAACGTGAAGTAAACCGTTGTGATATTGCATTGTTTACAAGATAATGACAAGAAAGAAAGTCTGTATTTTGGATTGATACCATTGGCTGAATCTACAGATCTGGGTCCCATAGGTGGGCTGCTGATTATAGAAAGAATTATGTCATTGCATGGTGACCGGCTTGCGTTATTTGTGAGTCTCTTATGACTCAGTAGCTCAGACGGTGTGAAATGTCACATGCGGGCTGGCCAGGGAGGAGCCTCACTAGGTCACAGCCAGCACCGAGGGACATGGTTCAGTTCACCTAAGCTTCTGGCTCTTCAGCACCCAGAGCACACTGTGACAAGACACTCACTGGCAGAGGGCAGCTCTGCAGGTGCCAGGCTGGGAGGCTGTCACGAGTGAAGGCTGCCCTTTGGGTTGGGGACTCCCCACCGTTAAGTGGCAGGGCAGCCATTTACTAGCTTCACATTGCTGGACGACATCCAAACCAGGCTCAGTGGAGGGAGGAAGGGTCACTGCAGGCTCACAGGTCCAGGGGGACGTTCCATGAGTGGCGGAAGAAGCTGCTTCCACACATCCAAGCTGAACGAAACGGCCACGAGCAATCGTGAAACACAGTGCAAACAGCAGAGACCCCCCAGCAGGGCTCAGACTGCTTTCTTGTACCTTTGGGCTGGAAATTAGATCCGCCCCCAAACACACCTTGGGGCTGGACCCCAGGATCCACCCCCAGTGACACCTCTTCCAGCCATGCAACTGAAGACCCAAGATACAAGTTTTAATAAAACACTGGTGTCTAATCATAATAGGAGGAAAAGATCATGGCATCAAAATAAGAGAGACTTATTGAGAGGGGGAGGAGATATGATGGAAAATGGAGATTCAAAGGGGAAAGTGGGGGGAGGCAAGGTATTATCATAGGATATTTTTTATAATCATGGAAGTCGTTAATTAAAAAAAATTAAAAAAAAACACACTGGTGTCTAATGGGGACAGACAGACATTCCAACTACCAAAGTAGTTTAAACTGGTATTGTTTGTTTGCTTGTTTGTTTGTTTTTTAGTTTTTATTTATTTATTTGCAAACAAAGGGAGATAGAGAGAACAGAGACAGACAGAGAAAAGGGGCGTGCCAGGCTCTCTAGCCACTGTAAACAAACTCCAGATGCATGCACCACTTTGTGCATCTGGCTTTACGTGGGTACTGAGGAATCACACTCAAGTCATTTGGCTTTGCAGGCAAGTGTGTTAATTGCTGAGCCATCTCTCCAGACCCGTAACCTGGAATTTGTTTCCTTTTAATTTTCAGCTCAAATACAGCTTGAAGCCAGGTGTGGTGGCATACACCTTTAATCCCAATGATTGGGAGGCAGAGGTAGGAGGATTGCTGTGAGTTTGAGATCACCCTGGGACTATATAGTGAATTCCAGGGTAGCCTGGGCTAGAGCAAGATCCTACCTCACAAAACCAAACTCACTCACTATCTCTCTCTCTCTCCATCTATTATCTATCTACCTACCTACCTACCTACCTACCTATCACCTATGTATCTATCTGTCTATCTATCTATCTATCTATCTATCTATCTATCTATCTATCTATAATCTGTATGTATCCTGAAATACACATACGGATGACTTCCACTATCATCTGGAAACATCTTAAATAAGAAAGGAAATGACAAATAAGGAGCATGAAGGGCTCCATCTCAGGAGGGTCAGCACGGGCCAGTTTCAACTGCAGTCAAGTCTGAGTGACATTTGATTAAAGGTGATGGCTCTGAGGGACTTATATAAGCATAAAGATTCTTGTGATGCAAAAAACACCATCCAATTTAGACTGGAGTAAAGGGCACTCTAGAAGGGCGTTCCCTTTTATTTCATGCCTTACGTAAAATGTGGAATGTCCAAGAGGTTTAGAACTTCAGGGCCATTTTGTGGTCTTTGACAGTGTCTAGCCTTGGCTTCACAAAGAGGATTTTGGAAATTGTTGTTCAGAGTGCTGATGTGTTTGCTGAGGCAAGTGCTGAATTTTTAGAATGAAAATAGCTATGGCCAGGAGCTGCAAGTTGGACAGAAAGAACATTTCAGTTGTTTTTGGGTGAGACAGAAAAATCTAAGTTGACATTTTTCATGGAAAATTACTGTCCCTTCTTTATAGACATTTCCTTTTTTATCTTTGGGACACAGTATGAATGGTTTGTATAAACTTTTGCAACTGTGCAAAAATCACCCTGTCTCTCATGCTGCATTGATGTTTTTTTTTTCTTCTCCCAAGATCTCTGCTTGGGATCTAGAATTTTCTGATGATTTCTAACTCTGCAGCCTGTAAGATTTATATCTTACACACTGGGGAACAGTGATTCCACCTGCTGGTGCCCACACCCTTGAAGGTTTTGTGTCTGCAGTGTGCCAACCTTGGTCTGTGTGCCCAACAGCATAGTGATGGCCTGCCATTTGCAAAATTCGTCCTTTTGTCCTAGGCAATTTTGTCTCTTTCTTGGTCCCTTTGCCCCGGGGTGAGCAATTTTGTGGAGGGGCCCATATGGTAAGAAACTGAGGTGCCCTGCCAACAGCCCCTTGGGTCGTCTTTGGGGAGGAGCCACTCATGGCAATAGTATGAGAGACCTTGAGCTTCCACCACCCAACCAAGTGATTTGTACTCCATCACATAAGAAGTATTCGTTATTTGAAGCCAGCAAGATCTGGCTCATTTGGTTTTTCAGTAATTAATAACTGTTACAAAATGGCAACATATGGTGTGTTAATTTATCTACCCCTCCCTCCCTTCCTGCTTCATTCTTTCTTTCCCTCCCTCCTTCCTACCTTTGTTTCAAGATTTTCTGTGCCTCTGTAGCAGGGTTTGGTCAGTAGGATGTTAAGGCACATACCACCATCCATGTTTTCTTGTTTTTTGTTTCTCAAGGTAGGAGTCTCCCTGTAGTCCAGGCTGACCGTTGAACTCACAGTGGTCCTTCTACCTCTGCCTCCCAGAGTGCTGGGATTAAAGGTGTGTGACACCACACCTGGCCTGTTCTTAGTTTTTTGTTTTGAATATATGTATTATAACAGATTATACTTTTTTATCCCTTCGCCCCTGCTCCTGCTACGCAGGGAACCCTCCTCTATGGGTTGTGGTATTCACTGTGGAGTCACGAAGGCCTCAGTCAGTCCCTGTGCGGTAGCAGGGGACCACGCCTCAGGGTATTCCCACCCACTGTGGCTCTTACAGTCGTCCTACTCCGTCTTCTGCAATGTTCCCTGAGCCATGGCAGGCCTGCTGGCAGTCTGATTTAGTTTTGAGTTCCCTGTGGCCTCTGGACTTCCGCTTCAGTACATTTTGACTGATCACCCTGGAGCTGGTTGTCAGGCTAGCAGTAAGAGCAGTGTTCATGTCACCTTTTCCTCTGGAATTTCTCCTGGGCCCTGGCAGATGCGGTAGAGGTGGCACGTCTTGTGGTGGGCAGTTGGCGGTCTTCTTGTCTTGCTGATGGATCTTGGCTCTCCTGTGTTTTCTCTGCCTCAATGGTGTGTGGCAAAGCTCCCAGTGGACCTTCCACTGGTGTCCCCTCCCAAGCAGCTGCCCTGGATGGCGTCCAGCCCTGACGCCCCATCTCACTCATGTCCTTTTTGTTTACAAAGCATCTTTTTAAAAACAGTGTTCAAAAAGTGTTTTGCTTGCATGTGTATCTTTGTGGCATACATGCATGTGTGTATGTTTGTGCACATTCGTGTGCGTGTGCAGGGGTGCGTGTGTGTGTTGCACTTGTGGAGGCCAGCATTTTCTTCACAGCTCTCCACTTTATTCACTGAAATCGGCTCTCTCTTGAACCTGAGGCTTATTGACTTGGTTCGTGTAACTAGTCAGCTTGCTCCCGGGATCCCATGTCTGCCTCCCAAATGCTGGGATTACAAGAGGGTTTCCATTTCCATGCAACATTTACGTGGGTGCTGGGGGGGGGGGCTTGAACTCTTCAAGTGCTTTTTCCATTGTGCCATCTCCCCGTTCCTATGACACACGTTCTTAAGGAGCAGAATAACTTAGTTTTCTGCAGGCAAACTAGACCCACACCACCTCACCAGTTTCCCTAGTATTACATTTGCGTTTTCAAAGTAAGTATTTAAAGAAAATTCTCTGGCTGGGGAGATGGCTCAGTGGTTAAAGATGCTCAATTTCAAAGCCTGGGTTCAGTTCCCCAGTACCCACGTAAAGCAAGATACATTAGGTAATACATGCATCTGGAGTTCCTTTGCAGTGACAAGAGGCCCTGGTGCACCCATTCTGTTTCTCTCCCCCTCTGCAAATAAGTAAGTAAAAATATTAAACATGAGAAAGCTCTTGCTTTTGTCTATCTGTGTTAATATTCTTTATGCTAATTCTGACTATTTGATTTACATTATAAAGTGAGTTTTAGATGAAACTGATACATAATATCTTGTGACAACTGTATTTACAAGTGGTGCCATGTTTGAAATGGATTATATATCTTCACTATTTACATTTTCCTGTTATTGTTCTGAAAAATTGAAAAAAATGAGAAGGAAAATGAGATGAGCCACTTCACTAATCATATTGATATTGATGGGCTGGAGAGATGGCTTAGCAGTTAAGCTCTTGCCTGTGAAGCCTAAGGACCCCCGTTCGAGGCTCAATTCTCCAGGACCCACGTTAGCTAGATGCACAAGGCGGTGCACGTGTCTGGAGTTCATTGGCAGTGGCTGGAAGCCCTGGAGCACCCATTCTCTCTCTCTCTGGCTCTTTCTCTCTCTGTCACTCTCAAATAAATAAATAAAAATGAACAAAAAAATATTGATATTGATGAAGTGCTTTTGGCATGCTGAATTTTGGACTAAGCAGTTCACATGCATTCCTTATATTTATCTTCTTAAGGTATTTATAACTAGTTTATCTATCTTCTGGACAATGAACTCACGATGTAGAACAGTTAAATAACCCAAAGTCCAAAGTCCTGTAGGCTTTGGAGATCAGCTGCAACCCACATCTCAACCTTTTAGCTGTTTGGCTGTATATATGCATGTAACATGATCTGGTGCACACACAGCGTCACGTCTTCCAGGTTTATAGTTTGGCCAGGAGGCATTCACTTACATTGTTGCTATGGGTTAAATGTTTTTTTTTTTTTTTTAAGTTAGAGAGACTTTATTAGATTAAGAGAAGGAAAGAGGAGATGGTATGAAGAACTCCTGCCCATGAAAAGGTAGCAGGGGGTAAGGCCCCGGCTAAATAGCTCTTCATGCAAGATTTGTTCAAATTCATGTCAGAGCATCACAGGGCTGTAGTGGTATCTTACCAAATCTTTTGCAGCCACAAGGGACTTTTTCTACTTCCCTTACAAAGAGGCGAATAGAAAATACTAGATTAGAGGTTTAAGGGAAATTTGATTTACCACTTAATCTATCCGTATCTCATTACATTTAAAAAATTCATTTATGTGAGACATACACACACACACACACACACACACACACACACACAGAGAGAGAGAGAGAGAGAGAGAGAGAGAGAAGAGAATGGGCACTCCAGGGCCTCTTGGCACTGTACACAAACTCTACACCCATGCACTGCATTTCCCATTACCTGTTGGTCATTTGTAAGAGGAGTGGTTGAGGCAAGTGGTCTGTCATTGGGAAGAGAGCAGGGAGATCCCTTTACATCTTGAAGAAGGCATGTTTGGCCCCTGCTAGATGATGGTTTGTTAGTGGAGCAGTTCAAAGGATGAGACTTGATTTATTCTGTCCTGCTTTGACTCTGAGCCCTATTGTCTGCCAAACATGTGACATCAGCCAGGTTCTATCTTCTTTGGAAGTTGTTTTCCCATATGTAAAATAATGCAAGCTGGGACATGGTGGCACGCACCTTTAATCCTGGCTTTCAGGAGGCTGAGGCTGAGTTTGAGGCCAGCCTGACACTACAGAGTGACTTCCAGGTCAGCCTGGGAAAGGCTTCTAACGTGTTTTGATGCTCTGCTGAGGAGCCAGTGTGTGCATGTACCTGCTTCATAAGTGGGGACCACCCGTAGCTGGATGTGGGGCAGCGGTGGCATAGAGCCACTAAATTTCATTAAGGTAAGATAAACTTGAGTTCCTGTGTCAACTGTCCAACAGTGGTTACATTTCAAGCGGTTAATAGCCAACAGTGACAAGTAACAGCAGAGACGTGCCGGCAGAATGAGTGTAAGGAAAGCTGCGTCTCAGAAGGCATGAGGGCCAACTCCCTGCTTCAGCCGTGCTTGAGCAATAAACCAGCCACTGGCCAAAGCCTTTCCTCAGGACAGCCAGGCCAGCCTGAGTAAGCAATTCAGCCTCTCTCCATCTTACACCACTGGGGACAGTTGGCAATGCCTAGAGATGTTTTTGGTTGTCAGAATGGGCATGAAGGGACGTGGAGGCCAGGGATGAAGGCACAGGGAGACGTCCCCATCACAGGACCACATGGCCTCATGTGCCAGTAATCCCAAGCTTGAAAAATCCTTCTGTTCCTGGCAAAATGGATGCAGGTAGGCATCACGACTTGTGAGCGCCGTGGTTTCCAGTGTGTGGAGGACCAATGTGCTGTGGGGGAGATGAAGCCCCAGTTGCCGACCGATTCTCTGCTAGTGGGGTTTGATCCTGCATCTCCCTGGCTCCCCGGGACCGGCTGCAGCCGCTGACTTGGAATCAGGGAGGCCTGTGTGGTCTTCACTTGAATTATTTAGAGTCAGGCTACAGCACTATGCTGCGCAAACCCAACACAGCAAACTACTGAACCATCCTTCCTTGAGTTACGCCCTGGGCGTCACTGGCTGTATGCACGTGCCCCACCTGCTGCCCATCCAAGGTTCTCCCATGGGTGGCCAACATGCAGCGGCATGCTTACCAAGGTATGGTGACTAAATTCCAGATTATTTAAAAAAATATTTTATTTTCTTTTATTTGAGAGAGAGAGAGAGAGAGAGGGAGGGAGAAAGCGGGGAGGAGAGAGAGAGAATAGGTATGCTGGGGCCTTCAGCTGCTGCAAATGAATAACCAGATTCATGTACCACCTTGTGCATCTGGCTTACACGGGTCCTGGGGAATCGAACCTGGGTCCTTGGGCTTTGCAGGCACGTGCTTTAACCACTAAGCCATCTCTCCAGCCTGTGCCCATTTACTTTTAATGAAAGTTTAGAAAGGGTTGTAAGTGTAGAATAAATGTTTTAAGTGGTATAGAAGATATGGAGTGAAGTCTCTTCTAACTTAAAAAAAATATGTATATTTATTTGTTTGAGAGAGAGAAACAGAGACAGAGAGGGAGCATGAATGGGTGCACCAGGGCCTCTTTCCACTGCACGTGATTCCAGATACATGCATCACTTTGTGCACTTGGCTTACTGATACCAGGAATCAAATCCAGACCAGCAGGCTTTGTAAGAAAGCTCCTTTAACCACTGAGCCATCTCCCCAGGCCCCACGACTTTTCTTTTCTTTCTTTTTTTTTTTTTGTTTTTTTGAGGTAGGGTCTCACTCTAGCCCAGGCTGACCTGGAATTCACTATGTAGTCTCAGGGTGGCCTCGAATTTATGGCGATCCTCCTACCTCTGCCTCCCGAGTGCTGGGATTAAAGGCATGCGCCACCATACCCGGCTTCGACTTTTCTTAAAAATATTTTAATTAATTAATTTGAGAGAAGGGAGGGTAAGGGAAGGAGAGAGAGTGTGTATATATATTTGGGTATGCAGGAGCCTCCTGCTGCTGCAAGCAAACTCCAGGTGCATATGCAACACTTGGTGCACCTGGCTTTACCTGGGTACTGGGGAATCAAACCCAGGCCAGCAGGCTTTACAAGCGAGAGCCTTTAGTCACTGTTCCATCTCCACAGCTGTTCTTCAGACTTTTCTGATGGAGCCATGGTCGAACTTCCTTCTAGTCGTGGTTTAGACATCTGCAAGCACATTCCTTTGTCCCTCTTCTTTCCCTTCTGTTACACATAGAATGTGCATGATATACCTATACTCTGTGTGTCATAGATAGACACATAAAGACTGTCTGTCTTTTACATTGCACATGTGTGAGACTTTCTGCTTCTTAAAAAAAAACTTATTTATGTATTATTTATTTGAGAGAGTGTGACACAGAAAGAGGCAGGCAGAGAGAGAGAGAGAGAGAGAGAGAGAAAGAATGGGCACATTAGGACCTCTAGCCACTACAAACAAACTCCAGACACATGTGTCACCTTGTGTATCTGGCTTATGTAGGTTCTGGGGAATCGAACCCAGGCCCTTAGGCTTTGTAGGCAAGTGCCTTAACCACTGAGCAACCTCTCCAGCCTCCTCTGCTCCTTTTTTTTTCTAGCTTAATATTTACCATGTATATTAGAGCTCTTTTCCATCAGCACCAAGGTTGACTTCATTCTTTTTAATGACTTGGTGTTCACCTCTGAGTCAGTGCTCCATACGTAATGCATTTAACTGGTCCTCTGATGATGAGTGTCCGTGTATTTCCATTAAGTTGTTTTTACAGATAATGCTGCAATGAGTAAGGCACCCTTGGACGCGGATCGTTGTGCAGAAATATTTTCTTTAGTTAATTTTTTTGGGGTGTGTGTGTGTACATGCGCACATCAGGGCCACTTATCACTGGAAATTAACACCAGATGCTCGAGCCACTTTTTGCATCCAGCTTACGTGGGTGGTTTAGGAATTGAACCTGGGCCTGTAGGCTTTGTAAGCAAGTGCCTTTTGCCTGCTGAGTCATCTTCTCAGACCCCATAAATAATTTGTCTGCATAAAATATAATCCCAGCAGTGGACATAGAGGCTCATGAAGCAGGCCTGTGGTGTGTTTTACTAGGTGTTGCAGAGTTAGCCCTCTGGAAAGACTCCCACTTTTTACTTTGATCCACTGGATATGGATGTGCCTAAATTTGATCCCCCTGTCTCATTTTTCTGTCTCATTTCTCTCTCCCGCTTTCCTTCCTGCCATTCGGCTCGGCCTAGACGTGGTCAGAACTTGAGCTCAAGAGTTTATCTTCCCACAGTCTTGGAGTAGGCTTGAAAGGTGCAGCTTGTCCCCTTCCAGAGCACTGTCTGAATTTCCCTCTTGGCAGGTGCGTGTGGTGCCAGAGAGACTCACCTCGTTGGCCTCATGTGGGTGAGACCCCTCGCCCTCCCCCGCCCTCCCCTTTCCCGTCCCTGGGAGGCTGCTGAGAGCGGCTGCTCAGCTGTAGGGCCTGCCTGGAAGTCGAAATCTCTAAGCTCGTCTTGGGTGCTGGCCAGGGCTTGGAGATCGGCATGGCTGGGCGCTGCATTCCTTGCCACTTTAGAAGCAGCAATATCTGCTTACATGTACAAGTGTCAGGAAATGGGTTCCTGTCTGGCATCTTTGCCTGGTGTTTCTTTCCATGAACCTGTTAGTGGGAGAGGTCTTCCCTCTTTAGTTGGGTAGGACCCAGTTTTATGGCCCATTCGCTTCTCTCTTGCCCAGTTCTGGCCTCCAGATGGGGCAACTGGTAACGTGATTCGGTGTCTTCAGAGTTTAGCTGGGGTGCACCCTGGCATTGACATGTATGAATTGTTTGGCAAACGTACCTATGCCCTCTGTTTAGATTATGCTCCTGCATGTGCCTTGTCTGTCTCTTGAGCATTTCTGTCTATCCACCCCCTATCACTCTGGGCTCTTACGGTGATGACCTGTCAAAGGTCCAAGAGAGATGCGGGTAGTTATTGACAGAGGTTGGTTCCTGGCTGCACCCTGTGAAGTTGCTGAACCTCGGTGTCTCAGTGCTGTCATCTGTAAAATGGGCATAGTAGTGGCCACTTCATAGGGTTGGGTGAGAGTACATGAATCGGTACACATATGCATTTTGAATGGAAGCTTTTATATTTTCTATTAACTATTTAGTATATGCAACAAAGTAAGAGCCATTTGTTTCTTGGGTTGTAAAGAAAGCCACCAGTCTCATGGACTTCTGGGAAGGGTAGCTGTCTGCTCAGTACTGTGCAAGACGTTAACTTGTTGCCTTCCTCGGTCTGGTCTTCAAACAACCTCATGCGGACCACCCCCATTTGTAGATGAGCCAGCTTATGCCTAGCTGTGGGCAGCCACCACCAGCGTCTCTGTGCATGGCTCTTTCCATGGCCCCAACATAAAGTGGGCAGAGGCTCTGTGGTTGAAAATTACGTTCATCTGAATCATAAGATCCAGGAAGATGCATCTAAGTCCTTTGAGTTTCTTGTGTGACCTTGAGCTCTTGAAGGTCAGTGTTACAAAAGAGATCTCCTACCTTCACTGAAGAACTTTCCCTCACATTAGCATTTCCAGCTCAGAGCTTCTTGCTGGCCCAACTCCCTAAGATTTACCTTGGGGTGTTTTGGCAAGGAGTCACCATTTGTCAGTTATTTAGCATCTGAGGTGCTAGAAAAATTCCTCTTCATTTGCTGTCTAGGATATTTTGTGGGATGGTTGGGAAACAGAAATGAATGGGACACCTTGAGTCTGTCCTAAGCGTGGTCATTTGTAAGACAAGCTGCATGGAAGTGGTCAGGTTAGGGTGCAGGTTAGACCTGTGACACTGACCTCTGTTACTGAGCAGTAGCAACACCCCACACACCTCTTGCTGTACCGAGGAGGCCAAAACAGAGCTCTTGAGTTTTGCTTCTTCCTGAGTTCCTGCCTCCATTCAAATTCTCCCTTTTGTCCCCTTTCCATGAATTCTCTTTCTGCTTTTGAGTCTCTTTTAGGTGCTAATAAGTTTCTATGACTACCTAACATGTACTCATGTCCCCTTCTAATTAAGAGACCCTGGCTTGTAATGGGCTCATTTTCGTTTCATTGATTTTCTTTTAGAGTCAGCTTATTTTTATGAAGTTAATGAGGCAGTGTAGGGGTGGCAGGGCCCCAAACATAACAGCAAGGAATGTTCTTGAGCCTGTAAGGGGAGATCTGATTTTTCCTTATCTCTTTTCCCTAAGCGTCCTCATAGCATCCATCTTGCTAGAAGCCAGAAATGTTAGAAATGTCCAACACGGATCAATCCCTTTCCTAGGAATGCAGGTGGGGTTACACCCTTTCTGGAAACCTGGTGCTGCCTGGACCCCTAGCATGGGGGCTGCACTGACCAGACCAGCCCTTACCCAGTAAATTCCCATAAAAGTCCCCAGTCAGGGAGGGACACCAGGTGGGTTTTCCCATTTCTGGGGACCCCTCCTGCCTTAAAGCCAGAGCTCTGCATTTTTTCCTTCTCTCAAGCTCTATAATGAAAGTTTTTTAGACTTTATCCTCTCTGTGGTCTGTGGATTTCATCTGCCGAAATTCGTAAGACAAAAGCTCAGAGACCACTGACTCAGTCGACATTTTGTGTCGCCATGAACACCCGGCACCTTAACTCCTGAGTTACAGCCTAGCCCAGAGTGTACAAAAGTTCTTTCACTCTCAAAGACACCCTGAATTCCTATGTCATTGGTTGTGGGTCTCTACTTAAATATCTATCAGTTTCCATTTTAAAGTATTCATTTAAGATGTATTTAATTACATAAAATAGTTCTTGGAAAAAGGCCTAAGGTGGATTAATTGGCAGAAGTCATGAGCATAGGAAGCAAATGTTGGAAGTTCTTACGTAAACACTGATTGAAGGCATCCTGGGAGTTCACATGTCTAGTCTCCTTTGACAGTGGGTGCTTTGGGCAGAGGGAACATTTACCCAATAGTTGCATCTGTTTTGAAGGTAGTCAGCGGAAAATCGTTTACACTCTACATCTGTTTCTTGGCTAACAAAAATATGTGCAATAGGTTCTGGTCTCTTTGGAAGGTTTTAGAGCAAGGATAATTATGCCCCGGGGCTTTGGGCAAGCACGCTCAACTCTGTGGAGCAGTCCTCGCTGTCACCCACGTGCAGAAGGAGGTGAGTCGGACACAGATGGTTTCCAAAAGCATTCCTCATTTGAAAAACGTTTTGTTTCTTCTTTGGCCTGGGTGTCCAGGGTATGGATTGTTTATGCCCAGAGAACTCGGAGGTGGCGTTGTCAAGAGGAGGAATGGGGAAAAGGGAGATTAGGCTAAGAATTAAGGTGCTTTGCTTGCCTAGCATATAAGAGAAATAGAGATAGAAGGATGGATGGATAGATAGATAGATAGATAGATAGATAGGAAGAATGAGAACTCAGTAGGCTGAGATGGATGGATTATTTGAGCCCAGGAGTTTGATGCCAGTCTGGCAAACGTGGCAAGACCCTATCCTAAAAGAAAGTATAGGCCAAGTTCAGGGACTCCCCTAAAAGTTAATACTGAGTAAGCCTAAGGGTTTGTATGATTCCCAGGGTTTTTGTTTAGGGATATAAGGGTATAAAAGCTTCTTAGCAGAAACCTCTGAGTTAAATAAGCATAAAATGACCCAAAGTTTGGAAATGAGCTGGCAGTAAAGACGAGATCCTTGCCTTGGCAAGAGAAGCAGATACTCGCTGGTGAGAACCTGTTTACAATTGGAGCCTTGAGAATGGGAGCTGGGGTGGGGAGGTTTTTGTTTTGTTTTTATTTTGGTGTGTAAAAGGATATTCCTATCTGTAACAGGAACCAGTGATTCACCCCTGTCTCTGGAGTCTTCTCTCTCTCCCCTTCACATCTTGACCTGGGATATGGAGCTCTGTTGGGAATGTCAAGATGACTTGAGATGAGGTTTTTTTCCGCCCCTTTGGTGAGGTCTGTTGTTGCAGTCTGTATAGATTTGACCACCCCTCATTGCTGAGCCGGCTTCCTTCAGGTCCCTCTGGCATCTAGGATCTCCCCCCACCCCCACACAAGGGATCTCTCACAGGAAGGTAGTTGCTAGGGACAGGAAGGACAGCAATGACAGAGCAGGGCAGGTCAGAGTTGTGTTGGTTTCTTAGTCTGTAGGGTGGGTTTGGTAGCTTTCTTGAAGACATGTTACGAAATTTTAGCAAAATGCTATGTATAAAAGGGCTTAACCCAGTATTCTTGTAATTATAAAATAGCGATCATAGGAGAGAGGTGAGCTGTGCATTCTGTATTAGACTGCCATTATTCTGCCAAAAGAACTTCAAACAGAAAACTTTATTATTTTAACTGTAGTATTTAATATTTTTATTTGCAAGAGGGAGAAAGAGAATGAATGAGAATGAATATGGGTATGCCTGGGTCTCCAGCTGCTGTAAAGGGACTACAGATGCATGTGCCACTTTGTGAATATTGGGGAATGAAACTCAGACTGGCAAGCTTTGCAAGCAAGTGCCTTTAGCTGATGAGCTATCTTCCCAGCCTTGTATGCAGTCTTAAAAAATACTACTTTATTTTTATTTGTTTATTTGAGAGACACGCACACATAGAGAAAGAGAGAGAGAGAGGGAGGAAGATTGGGTGTGCCAGTACCTCCAGCTGCTGCAAATGAACTCCAGATGCATGTGCCACCTTGTGCATCTGGCTTACATGGGTCCTGGGGAATCGAACCTGGATCCCTCAGCTTGGCAGGCAAGCGCCTTAACCACTAAGCAATCCCTCCAGCCCCAAATACTACTTTTTGCTAATGGTGCTGGGGCTTTACCTACGGTCCTTGTGCATGTTTGGGAAATGTTCCAGCCAACCCAAAAGCTTGTATTCTTCAAACATTTTCTCCTATTTCATGACATTCTTTTTTCTTTTTTTTTCTTTTTTCCTTTTTTTTTTTGAGATAGGATCTCACTCTAGCCCCAGCTGACCTGGAATTCACTATGTAGTCTCAGGGTGGCCTTGAACTCACGGTGATCCTCCTATGTCTGCCTCCCGAGTGCTGGGATTACAGGAGTGCGCCATCACGGCCGGCTATATTTCATGACATTCTAATACACACTTAAGAGTCTTTAAATTTTTCTTCCCTTTTCCCTTTCTTCCTCATCTGCCTATGTTGCCCAGGTTGACTTTGAGCTCTTAGGCTCAAGTGATCCTTTTGTCTCAGCCTCTGAATAACTGAGACTACAGGTTGGTGGCATCACATCTGTCTCTTTGGCTTCTTTGGTGTTAGAAAGTTCAGCCTGCAAGGCAGGACCCCTTGTTGTCCGGAGGGATGTGTGCACACTTTGAGGAATACAGTGCAGGCTGACATCATCTGTGAGGCCCAACAGGCCAGATCTGCTTCGTCTTCCCTGCAGGTGCTGATACGAAGGAGAAAATCAACTTCCGGATTGATTATGCTAAGTCAGACGGAAGCTGTCCCAACAGGAGAATAATGGCCTTTGCAAAACACTCACCTGGTTGCTCAGGTGCCTCCCTGACTCCTGGCACTCAGCAAGCAATTTGCTGTGGGCTTCCTCTCCTCACAGTGGAGCATTCATGGCTTTGTCTGGCTGAAACTTCGTTAAGAGCAACCTGACAGCAAGGTTGGGGGAAGAGGAACGACGTCTGACTTTACTGGAAAGTTTGACTTCCGAAACATGAGAAATGATTAAGAATGTCTGTAGTCCTCTGGTATCAGTTCAGCTGCTGGCTGTAGCAAGACTGAGATCTTTGTTTTCCATAAAACGTCTTCAAAAGCCACTCTTAGCACTAGACTTTCTGGATGCTCTTGGTTTCTGCCTCCAGGAGGGCTCCATTTTCCTGTTGCTTCCTAAGACGCCCAGCGTAGCCAGCTGTCACAGTCAGCTGTGCTGAATGCCCGTGTTGTTTTGCAGTGTTGTGTGTCACAGTTTCCTTATTGACATAAGGAATCTTCATGGTCCAGGTCATCCACTCAGTGCCGACAGCGCACAGTTCACCGACGCTTGTTCATTCTTACATAAGGATCTGGGGCTGAAAAAAATCGCCGCTACCACCTTGGAAGCCATGGCAGCAAGAAATGGATGCATTCAAAGAAGGGAGGGGAAATGCTTTGTGCGTTGGTAGTGACTCAGTGTGACTATTTTATTTATTTATTCGAGAGAGAATGTGTGTGAGTATGGGGTGCTCGAGCCTCCTGCCACTGCAGATGAGCTTTGGGTGCCTGACCGCTTTGTGCCCCTGGCTTTACTAGTTTACTAGAGAATTGAACCTGGGCCAGCCCACATTACAAGCAGGTCCCTTTAACCACTTTGCCATCTCCCCAGTCCCAAAGTGATTATTTCTAGAGATACGCGGTGAATTGATTAGACAGAGACTCGTTTCGTAGCTGTTTCTCTTACTTGGATTCCTTCATTTTCATTGCTGCCTCAGAAACACCTTAACTTAGGAGGAAGGGCTTATTTCGGTTCATATTTTTAGGAGGTTCAGGCCCATGTCCAGTCCCCTATGTGTGGGTAGGACATAATAGCTGCGGTGTGACACTTCCTGGGGACATGTATGCAAATGTCTGCCCTCTCCCAGGTGGGGCACCTATAGAACAAAGTATGATTCAAAAACAAAACAAAAAGTATGGGGCTGGACAGATGGCTTAGCAGGTAAGGCGCTTGCCAGCAAAGCCAAAGCACTCAGGTTTGATTACCCAGTACCCGTGTAAAGTTGGATGCACAGGTGGCGCATGTGTCTAAAATTCGTTTGCTATGGCCCTGGCACACCCATTCTCTCACTCTCTCTCTCTCAAATAAAAAAAAATATATTAAAAAAATATTTTATTTCAGCCAGGCGTGGTGGCACATGCCTTTAATCCCAGCACTCGGGAGGCAGAGGTAGGTGGATCCGTGAGTTCAAGGCCATCCTGAGACTAAATAGTGAATTCCAGGTCAGCCTGGGCTAGAGAAAGACCCTACTTTGAGAACCCCCCCCAAAAAAAATTATTTTATTTATTTGAGGGCGAGAACGAGACAGAGAGAGATTGAGAGAGAGAATGGGCACTCCAGGGCATCCAGCCACTGCAAACGAACTCCAGACACTTGCAGCCCCCTGTGTATCTGGCTTATGTGGGTTCTGGAGAATTGAACTGGGGTCCTTTTGCTTTGCAGACAAACACCTTAACCTCTAGGCCATCTTTCCAGCCCAAATAAAATATTTTTTAAAAAGCATGGTTCCACTGAAGTTCAGCTTGGGGACAGTGAATTTAATGGGCTTACTTGCAGAGCATGGGTGGCCCCAAAGCAGCCATGTCACCTGGAAGTCTCATCTCCTCATGGATGGCTACCTCCCCATAGTTGCATAGATGCAACAATGTCCCTTGATCTTCAACCCTCTATATATTCTATTTTCTTCTGAGACCACATGCGCCCTTGCATACATCTGGCATGGGAGAAGGTTGCAGAGGTCTCAGGGATGGTCTGGCCCTCCTCACTCCCTTCTTCGATGAAGAGCATCAGCAGGCTCAATCTTGAGGCTGCCCTTGTGAGTAGCGGCAGATTACTTCTCTGAGGAAGATGGCAAAGTTGTTTTCCTTGGAGCTCAGCATCTCACACCCTGGTGCCAGGGACGTGTGGATGGAAGAAGCTTTACCTCACAGCTGACCAGGCAACGGAGGAACATACAGGAGGTATCCAGGGGTAATGCGTCTCTCAGAGCCCGCCCCCAGTGACCTGCTTCCTCCAGCGATGATTACCTTCTCAAGTTCTCATAGCTCCTCAAAATAGCCCCACTAGCTGGGATCCACGCACTAAAACAAGGTGAGACTGTGGGTGCATTTCATAACCAATTGTTTACACTAGTTCTTTTTAAATTTTTAAAAGTTTATTTGAAAGAGAGAGGCAGACAGAAAGTGAGTATGGGTACACCAGGGTTTCCTGCCACTGTAGATGAATTCCAGAAGCATGCACCACTTGGTGCTTTAAGTGGGGCCTGAGCAATTGAACCTGGGTCATTAGGCTTTACCACCGAGTTCTTTAACCACCGAGCCATCTCTCCAGCCCCATTTCACTGTTTTCCATGCGTCCCGACAGGCTGACAAGCCTGCTACAGGGGCTGTCTGTCCGAGGGAAATGGGATGTCCCCCCCCCCTGTCTGAGGGAAATGGGATGTCCCCCCCCTCTGTCTGAGGGAAATGGGATGTCCCCCCCCTCTGTCTGAGGGAAATGGGGTGTCCCCCCGCTCTGTCTGAGGGAAATGGGATGTCCCCCCACCCCTTTGAGAGCATGGTGTCATAGAAGTTGTTCTAGGATTTCATATTAGTTACAGTTACAAATGAAACCCAGTTCACTTGTTTTCATTCTTCCAGCATATTACTGTTAATGTACCTGACACGTCAGGGTGGCCTGTGGTATTTATTTATTTATTTTTTCCCCCTACTGTGGAGTGGAAAAGACACATGAAGCCCTGTCCACTGGGAGCTGATAGCTTAGTGACAAGGATAGTAAATCAGTCCGGGTTAAGGTTAGTTTGTAGACAGGGAAGGAATCCATTCAACTAGGGCATTTCAGTTGATTTCTCAGAAGTTGTTTTTGCTTGTGGCTGCTTAGGAGCAAGGATGGAGCCGGGCGTGGCTGTGCGCCTTTAATCCCAGCACTCGGGAGGCAGACGTAGGAGGACCACCATGAGTTCACGGCCACCCTGAGACTACACAATGAATTCCTGGTCAGCGTTGGCTAGAGTGAGACCCTACCTCCAAACAAAAACAAAAACCAACCAAACAAACAAACAACAAAAGCAAGGATGGAGGAACGATCCAGAAACCAAGTGGGAAATTACAGAGAAGAATGGGGGAATTAAAATGGGTCCTATAAAGCCAGGCATGGTATCGTACACTTCTAATCCCAGCACTTGGGAGGCTGACGTAGGAGAATCACCATGCGTTTGAGGCCAGCCTGGGATAGAGTGAGAGCCTGCCTTGAAAAAAAAGTGGGGGCCGGTTAAAAAAACCCCAAAGGGTCCTGTGAACCCTCTTCCCTGCATAGTTCTGCTTAAGGAAACAGTGGGCATGTTTAGGTAGACAATGAGCTCTTTAATTATACCTTCAAACTTGGGTGATTTTCCTCTCTCTGATTTTAGTATAAAATACTGGAATTAATTTATCACTAGGTAAGTTTTCTCCCCTTTAGACCCAACAGACCAACCTTTGCTTGGTGAATAGAGGGGCCAATGATATTCTTGTCTTGGAATTATTTCTGCTAACTGGTTTGTTAGAAGTCGCTGGAAAGAAGTGTGTGCCTGCATCCTCCCCAGCTCCTCTCATTTCCAGAGATCCTGAAACCCTGGTGAGGAATCTAAGAAACGTGAAGGATGACTTGGTCACTGAGGCCCAGTGATGAGGCTGCTGATGTAGCCCGCAGAAGGCTAAAGCCAGATTGTCTAGACATCTCTTTCTTCTTATCTAGTCAGGCCTTCCTGGGAGCTTTTCCACACTGGGAAACCAGGCTTACAAAAATCAGCTTCGCTCACTGAGTAAAACAACATCCAGAGCCAAGTTTAGAGTGTTCCTGAGAAGTCCAGGGCTATGGTCACTGGTTTGAGATAAACAGAAAATGACAGTCTCAGTTTTTTCTTTTTTTTTTTTTGGTGGGGGTATTAAAAGAGAATTTAGAGGCTGGGGATATATCTCAGTTGGTAGAGTGCTTGCCAAGCATGGAGGAGGCTCTGGGTTTGATCCCCCAGCACTGTATAAACCGGGTGTGGTGGCCCATGACTGTAATCCTAGCATTCTGCTGTGGTCCTGGTACTCAGCAGGTGGGGACAAGAAGATCAGAAGTTGAAGGACATCCTCAGATACATATGAAGTTTTTCTGTGACACCAGCCTGGGCTGGAGACCCTGTCTCAAAAAACAAACAAAACAAAAACAAGAGCGATCTAAGGTGATTATGGCACATGCCTTTAGTCCTGGCACCGATAGGCTGAGGTAGGGGGATTGCCTAGGTTTGAGGGCAGCCTGGGGCTACAGAATGGCACCCAGGTCAACCTGGGCTACAGTGAGACTGCCCAACAACCAACAACAACAATACACAGGAGCTAGAGAGATTTCTCAGTGGTCAAGGCGCTTGCCTGCAAAACGTAAGGACCCTGGCTCAATTCCCCAGTACCCACGTATACCAGATCTACAAAGTGGCACATGCATCTAGAGTTCATTTGCAGTGGATAGAGGCCCTGGCGAGCTCATTCTCTGCCTGTCTATGTCTCTTTGCTTGCAACAAATAAATTATAAAAAAAATTTTTTTAAAGGGCAAAATTACAACCACCAAAACCAAAAACAAGCCAGCACATCTTTAATCCCAGCACTAAGGAAGCAGAGGTAGGAGGATCGCTGTGAGTTTGAGGCAAGCCTGGGACTATAGAGTGAATTCCAGATCAGCCTGGGCTAGAGTGAGACCTTACTTCGAAATACCAAAACAACCACCACCACCACCACCACCAACAACAAAAACTAAACAAGAACAACAATAACAAAACAATAGAGAGCATTTAATTACTTGTCACTTGTGCCACCAGGGCCCTAGAGACCACCAGAGATGGAATTTCTGTCCCTTGGCAGTGCAAGAAGCAGTCAAACCCTTTCCACACTGGACAGGGGACAAAACATGTGGCTCTCCTCCCTAGGTGTTGGCTTTTTACCCCAGGTATATGGGCTAAATTGCCTGTAATGTGTTGTTTCCTATATGGCTGTTGGAAAGAAGTCTGGTTATGTGGGTAAGAACACTTAAGACCAGGCTAGCGTCTAATTTCTTCACAGCTGTCATAGAGCAGGCTCAGCTCCTACCCAGGCGAAGGCTGTGCCCAGATACTAAATGACTTTGCCACTGTGATCAGCTGCAGGCCTCTTGCATGGAAATCTCTTCTCCTTGAGACAAACTGCATATTGTAGATGTATTTTTAAATTATGTCTACATTCAATAAAGTCCCACTTAACTGTGGTATCAAAGGGAGACGCGCACGATTTTCTTCCTGTTTTTGCTTTTGTGTGTGCATGTATGGTGCCCATGTGTGAGTGTATGTTTCTGTTGATATGTGTGTGGTCATATGTGTGTGTGCAGATGGAAAGAGAGAGGAAGGGAGTAGGGAGAGAGAGGATGGGGGCTTTTAGAGCCCAGGGAGTTCTAATAAGTTTCTCTTCAACCCTTACTTGAGGACCACCGGCTGACTGTAGTCTTAAGTTAGGGTAGGACACTGTTGTTCGATGTCAGCTCTTAGGATCTTAAACACCATAGTCCAAATGCCAAGTGTGGGACTGTGTATGGCCACACATTCAGCCTTTGTGAGCCTTGGTCTCCTCGTCTGCAAAATGGGCGTCATGGGAAAGTCTTCACAGAGCTGACAGGAAGATTGCCTCTGCTCTCCCACCACAGCACACTTTGTTTCTGGCCACAGTCATTGTAACAAGAAGAGATGATGTCTAGGAAGAAGCTCTGGCCACAGTGCTCTGGAACATTCCAGTACTTGTTTATTTTATTTTTGGGGGAAACAGAGTCACTTCCCTGAGAGCATTGGATGTCAAAAGCAGATATATCCTTTCTGGAGCCACCTTGTGTGTTCGATGCCCGGGTGTCTTGAGCCCTGGCGGTGCTGTGGATGCGTGTGTGTGTGTGTGTGTGTGTGTGTGTGTGTGTGTGTGTGTGTGTTGGAGAAGGAACTCATCCTCAGCTTGAGTTTCAATGCAGAGGAGTTTTATTTCCCCCCGGAGTCCAGCTCTGCATCCTCCGCTGAAAGCAAAACAAATCCCACAGCCTGGGTCAATATTGTGACTGGCAGCCCGATGCTGCCGCTGCCGTCCCCTCCCTTTCTTGAAAGTTCACAATTGCTGGGTGACCCAGGGTGGTGTAGTAAAAGCTCTGTGGCTGACGAGCCAATATTTGAAAGACAACCTTTGCAATCCCAGAAATAAAAATATGATAGGAAGAGGAATGAGAGCCACAGGTAAAAACACCGGGAGGCATTTGGAAGAGGAAAAGGTGGGGGCTGGAGCGATGGCTAAGTGGTTAAGGCGCTTGCCTGCAAGCCTAATGACCTAGGTTTGATTCTCCAGCTCCCATGTAAAGCCAGATATACAAAATGCTCATGTGTCTGGAGTTTGTTTGCAGCAGCTGGAGGCCCTGACCTGCCCATCCTCTCTGCTCTCTTCTCTCTCTCTCTGCTTGTTACTAAATTAAAAAAAATAAATAAATATACAGGAAAAGGTGCTGTGCATTAGTCCTTCTCCAGCACTGGGCTTTGTCAAGGCCAGCTCCTAGGCCTTAGGACCCTTGAAAGACAGCCCTCTGAACGTTGTCTCGTCCTGCAAGAACTCCCTAGAAGCCAGGCCAGGAGGCTGGGAAGTGAGGCGGGATCAACCCTGATCATGGCACTGCTGAGAGCTTGACCTGGTGGAACTGCATTTGTAATTAGTTAAGGTTATTTTTTATTAGTTAAAAAATTGTCTACCTAAGACATTTTCACTTCTCCCTCCTTTCTGTCTCTGTCCCTCTCTTTCTGTCTTTGTGCCTTTTTTCCGTTCGTCGCTCTGTATCTCAGTGTCTGTCTTACGGAGGAAAAGCTGCCGGAGAGGGAGGAAGACTCCTGGTTTGTGAAACCACACAACAGAAAGGAATGCCTGCACATTCTCTTTTACTGCTTGATTTTGAGAAAATTCCTCAATTTCCTTAGCTTGCAGCTTTTTTCTTCCTTAATGGCGACAGTGATAATTATACCATAGGTAAGGAGTGTTGTGTTAAAAAATGACAGCCAGGCCTGGAGGGATGGCTTAGCTGTTAAAGACACGTGCTTACAAAGCCTGATGTCCTGGCATCAATTTCCCAGTCACCATGGAAAGCCAAGTGCACAAAGTGGTGCATTATGTCTAGAGTTTGTTTGCAGTGGCAGGAGGCCCTGGTGCACCCATATTCTTTTTCTATCTGCCCCTGTGTGCCTGTCTCCCCCCCTCTCTCTCTCTCTTGCTCACAATTAAATAAATAAATAAACTAGAAATGACAACCACTAGAATTGGGAAAACAGTTAACAGCTGCCTTCCCCTCACATATACTCTTGCCAGTCTGTTTGGAGTCCTTGGTATTTACCGATTCTTTCTACCCTCATAACTGCCCCGTGTGTGTGTTGTGTGTGTGTGTGTGTGTGTGTGTGTGAGTGAGAGAGAGAGAGAGAGAGAGAGAGAGAGAAGTTTGCATGGGATGTAGTTTAGTCTATAGTTTTTTTTAGTGAACCAATGAGTTTATTGGGGTTCTTTCGGAGCACAGCTGAGGGCATACTTATAGGATCCGGAGTGACTCAAATGGAGTTGCGTCACCAGAGTCCCACCCCCATCCAGGATGGTGACTCCGCGGAAGCTGCGTCATGAAGTTCCCTCAGCCAGAGTTTTATCCTTCATCAAAATGCACCTCTTTCCCTCCAGTCTCTTCTTTCACATGCTATCACCCTTCATTCTCCTCTCCAGAGATAAACCATCGCTCATGTAGCATGACTTCTTTTGTGATTGGAAGCACCTCATCTGACATGGGCAATATTCAGCACAGGCATCTTGCTTGTTTCGGGATACGCTGTCAACACTGTACTCTGCCTGGCTAAAAATTAACCACCTTGGCCGGAGTGGGTCCTGCGTCCCTGGCTGTCTTTCAGAGCGGGCCCGGTTCTAGCTGGCTCGGTGCCCACACCCTGGCTTTCCTTCCCACAAAGTAGCTTGTGGGAAACAAACGACTTCAGAGGTTTTCAGAAACAAGAGTGCAAACTCTAACAAATTTCATCTGGCCCCAAAATGTTATTACCCAAAATCTTGAAAATGTTTTCTTGTTGGATTATTCCCTCAAGGTTGTTAATCTGAGAATGATCCAGGCCTAATAGGCCTGACATTTTGCCCTCTGGTATTGGAACCTTGCTGGATTTGAGTGTTGGAGTGTGGGGGTTGAGGTTAAAATATTTCTCTGGAGGAAATGAAGTCACTTTATTTAATATTATAGCTACCATGGGGACGCTATCATTTCAGAAAGGGGTGCCAGATGGCACATCCAAAATGAAGCTTTTAAGTGTGTCCAACAGACCCTTTAAAAGGTAGAAGTAAGTTTTCAGAGTCCCATTTACTGAGCTGTTTGTCCTGAAAGTTCTTTCCGTAGTTAAATTTTACCTAACGAGCATTATCTTTCCAGACCAGTGTTATCGCTGCCTTTTTCTGCCTCTCGGTTTCAGTGGCTGGCATTTGACTGTCACTTTACTTTCGGGGCCAGAGTAGCAGGAAGCTGGAATGTTTGTGTCCCGAGGTTCTTGTCTGACCGAGGCTTATCGGGGACCCATGAGTCCAGCCAGCAGAGGGGACAGACGTGCATTTGTTCCCTGCTGGTGAGGAATGTAGCTGGTTCACCTACCTGCCGCGCTGGACACACCTGTCGAGCTGGTTCCCGGATGAAAGAAACCTTAAGGGGCTGAGCTCTTGACTGAGCCAGGGTTTGCTCTGCCCTGGCAACTGAGTGTCAATAGTGACAACCTCCCAAAGGACTGAGGTTTCTGTGTCCTTTCTTGTTGGTTAAGTCCCAAGTATGTGTGTAATTGCTCTTAAGCCGGTGTGGTAAAGTTGAAACTTGGCTTATCACTGGCCTACGTCTCCAAGAGCATATTTTAGATAAGGATGAGGGGAAAAGAGAGAGAGAAAGAAGAAAAAAAATGAAGAAATGTCAGGCCCTGCTTTCACAGTCCTGAGATACTGGAAAATTTTATCTTCTGTCTGAAAGAGAAGTGCTTGGTTCCATTCACCAGTCGGCCTGCGAGCGGACAGGTGAGATAGGAAGATGCTCTCCTCACCGCACCTAGGGTTACTTTCTCAGCCTGTCAGTTGGAAGTGGGAATGAGGGCGATGGTGACCTTGGCCCGTTCCGTGGGTTTGTTGGGTGTCCCTTGCTCAGCGAGGACACCATGGGCAAGGCTGCTCTCTGCTGGAATGCCAGTCATGCCGCCTTGCTCTTAACCTCTCTTCCAGCCTCACTTATCTCACCTCAGAAACAGGTATATCACTAACAGTACCTAGCACATAGTGTGAGGTGGAGGAGGTAATATTTGCATTTCTTAGAATAAATAGTATGTGGCACATGGTGTTAACAGAAATGTTTGCAAATGAAAACAGTGGGGATTACTTCATGATTAATTACATGAAGCGTCCCTGATATTTATGTGGCCTTTTTGGTTACTGAATATCGTAGCCCACCGAAGTTGGTCACCAGATCAAAAGAATGGCTTGCTTTTTGATAGTTAGTGAAGTTTTTTTTTTTTTTTCTTTCAAATTCACCCAACTCCCTCTTTCTGTTCTTCCTTTTCCTTTTGCAGAGCAAACGTGAGCACTTCCTTATGCCATTGGTTAGGGTCATGTTCAAAAACAGGAATTGTGAGTCATAAAACCAAGTTAATAGGAATAAATGAGTGTCAAATGATATCCTAAAGATATCCTAAAGACAGGCTCACAGAGTCACCAGGAATTAAAACAGTGTGCTTCACTTGCATGCACAGGGATTCCGGACATGGACATGAGGCGATCCATCAGTTCGGAGAGGGAAAACATAATGTCCAGGTTTTCACTAACCCTGGCTGGGCCTGAGCTAGGCCTCCTCAGCGGTACTGCCCCTAAGTCATCAGTTCACTAACCCTGGCTGGGCCTGAGCTAGGCCTCCTCAGCGGTACTCGCCCCTAGGTCATCAGTAGGAATCTTAGAGATCCTGGCAGCTGTTTGACTGGCTGCTACTAATGATTCCAGACTAGAGGCTGGAGAGATGGCTCTGCCAGCAGTTAAGGCATTTGCCTGCAAGGCTTGGTGACCTGGGTTCGATTCCCTAGTACCCATGTAAAGCCAGATGCATAGTGCCACATGTATCTGGCATTTGTTTTCAGCAGCTGGAGGCCCTGGCATGCCTATTCTCTCTCTCCCTTTCTCTTTGTCTCTCTTCTCTCTCTGCTTGCAAATGAATAAATAAATAAATAAATAAATAAATAAATTTAAAAAGTATTAATGGGCTGGAGAGATGACTTCATGGTTAATGTACTTGCCTGCAAAGCCTAAGGACCCAAGTTCGATTCTCCAGGACCCTTATGAGCCATGCCTGCTATGCTAGCATAATAAAGGAAAAGCAAGAGTAAAAATAGGTGAAATTAATGTTAATGGTATAGTTTATCCAAAGATTTTGTGTTAAAGATTATCTCAGTAGGCCATGAGCATTAAAGATTACCTATGAGATATTCAGCTTGTTTCCTCACGCTGCGTGTTTAAGTCATGTATGACTTACACTTAAGAGTCCATTCCGGGGCTGGGCAGATGGCTCAGTCGGTAAAGCTCTTGCCATACAAACCTGAGGACCCTAGTTCAGGTCCCCGGCACTCACATAGATGCTGATTCCTAGGTACCTCTGGGTTCAAGTGAGAGACCGTGGCTCAGTAAATAAGGTGGAAAGCAGTTGAGGACCCCAACATCCACCTCTGACCTACACATGTATGTACCCATACCTGCCCGCATATGTGCATCTGCATGCATAACACACAGTATACAGAGGCAAGGGTGTTGCCATAGTGTGGTGGTCATCACGCTTGCCTAACATATGCAGAGGAAACAAACAAACAAACAAAAAACATAATGGGGCTGGAGAGATTGCTCAGTGGTTAAGGTGCTTGTCTGTGAAGCGTAAGGACCCAGGTTCTGTTCCCAGTACCCACATAAGCCGGATGCAGAAGGTGGCACATGTGTCTGGAGTTTGTTTGCAGTGGCTGGAGGCCCTGGAGCTCCTGTGTTCTCTCTCTCTCTCCTTCTGCTTCTCTTTCAAATAAATAAATAAAATATTTAAAAAAATAAAGAGTCCATCTTTACATGGACACTGCAGGGTAACTGCTCATGCTTTGACAGAGTTCCCTTGAACACTGGCTAAATCTCCTTGTCTTGCTTTCCATCAATGCCTGTCTCTGTCGTTGGCATAGCGGGTGAGCGCCCGAGCCTGTTGGAGCCACCAGAGCCGGGGCTTCCGCCCTACGACTCCGATTACAGCCTCAAGCAGTGATCTTGGACAATTCCAAGTGACAGTTGAGACAGAAGGTGCATTTGTCAGTGTGTTCTGTTTCTGTTGTTTTTTTCTCCGTTAAATCTGTGCTGAACAGAAACAACCATTTCTGGCCAAGCAGTAGCAGTAATCACAGCAACAGCAGTTGGCACCTAGAAGTCATTCAGCAAGTATTTGCTGGGTATGAACTGTGGCGTCGGGTGGAATTCCAGAGTCACACAAAGGTAGGGGCACAGAGCCCATTACATGGGTCTGGCATGCTTGTGTTGGGATTGTGTCCGATAAGAACATACTTTGCACAGACCGAGGCACTCGGATTCTCCCCCGCCCCCACCTCCCTGTGTGCTGGGGTTGGAACGCTGCTTTAGAGTTTTAGTGAAGTGGGTGAACTTTGTAGTGATCACAGTGTGTTCAGGAGGTGACACTTTGAAGACTGACTCTAGAGTGATACGTCCAAGGGGGACACCCTTGATGGAGTGACGTGCACTCTGTCAGCCTGGGCTCTGGTTGTCTTCTCTGGACAATTGGTGGTGACCGGGTGACTCAGTTTCGCTTTGGGACACAAAATTGAGCCTCGCCATTCATTGATATTACCTAGGTGGCAGCATCCTATATATATATATATATATATTTGAGAGAGGGAAGAGAGAGAGAGAGAGAGAGAATGGGCATGCCAGGGCTTCTAGCCACTGCAAATGAGCTCCAGATACATGTGCCACCTTGTGCATCTGGCTTACATGGGTACTGGGGAATTGAACCGAGGTCCTTTGGCTTTGCAGTCAAGCGCCTCAACCACTAAGCCATCTCTCCAGCTCCATCCTTTGTTTTTTAAAATGACTGCTAGGAGATTTTATAATGCTAAACCTATAACAGTTTCCAACAGTTGCTTAAATAGCCTTTTAAAACCTGTGTCACAGTGGGCATTATGAAAAAAAATATATAGAAGTTTTCTTTCTTTTATTTTTTATTTTTCAAGGTAGGGTCTCAGTCTATTCCAGGCTGACCTGGCATTCACTATGTAGTCTCAGGGTGGCCTCAAATTCACGGTGATCCTCCTACCTCTGCCTCCCGAGTGCTGGGATTAAAGGCGTGCAGTGCCACGCCTGGCTGAACAAATATACTGAGTTGCCTACTTAGCTTTTTATGTGCATGTGCCTGTGTGTCCACGTGCACGTGGAGGCCAAAGGGCAGCTTGGGTGTTGTCGCTCAGGAGTGCTGTCGTCACTTTGAGAAAGGCTCTCGTTGACCTGGAGCTCACCACCTAGGCTGGACTTGTGGACAGTGAGCCCCAAAAGTTTTCTTTCTCCACCGCCCAGCACAGGGATTACGGGCCTGTCCCACGGCGCTGCACACTGGCTTTTTGCCTGAGTGCTGGGGATCGAACTCGGGTTCTCATGTTTGGGAGGCAAGCACTTTACTAATTGAACTATCTCCTCAGCCCTTTGCATCCTTTTAAAACATGCTGTTTTATTCATTTATTTGCAAAGGAGAGAGAGAGAGAGAGAAAGAGAGAGAGAGAGAGAGAGAGAGAGAACACATGACTGTACCAGGGCCTCTCATCACTGAACTCCAGGTGCATGTACCACTTTGCATCTGGCTTTACATGGGCACTGGAGAATGGAACCCAGGCCATCAGATTTTACAAGCAAGTATCTTTAACCACTGAACAATCCCTTCCAGCCCTGTGTCCTTATCTTTTAAAGAAAAACTTCCAACATTTAAACTTGTACTAAAATTTGGAGGGGGGAGGGAAGACCAGTATTAACTCAACTTGCAAGGAATTTTCAGCTTTCTAAGAATACCTTGAAGCAGAGGTCTGTGTGTAGCTGCCAAGTCATGTTTGTTCCTGCTTAAAAAGTGACCCCAAGTTCCGCCCGGGCAGTTTGGAGTCTGGAGCAGTGAGTGGCGGGCTGTTGGAATAGGAAGAAGCTTCCCCGGGGAGGCAGGTCCCAAGGACACAGAGGTTTTATTGAACAGGGGCTCATGGAGGGCGGAGGAGGTGGGCTTTCTCTCAGGCTGTTCCAGGGCGGTGAGGGACTTTGCTCCTTGGGGCCACACACAAGGGGAGCCGGGCGTGTTGGACAGGGTTGTTGCCCCTAGCGCAGGGAGCCCGACTGGCATTGAGCTACTGGCGATGACCGCGTTCTCAGGGCTGTGAGATGTGCAGTCCGTCTCCGGCATGGATGGAGCACCATGGTTTTCTCAGAGCTTGTGCTCTCATTGATGGCTTTAATTTTCATCTTGACACCTTATCCTACTCCAAAACTCAGAAAAATGACCTCGTTCTCTGCTATTTCTTCCTTTTAGAGTGAACATATGTGGTCCTTTTGTTTTTTTTTTTTTTTTCAATTGTGGATTGAACCCAGGGCCTTGGATAAACCATCTAAACCATCGAACCACATCCCCAGCCTTTAAAAAATTGTTTTATTTTGAGACTGTCTATGTTAAGTTGTCCAGGCCGACCATTAAGCCAGGTACTATGTAGCCCAGGCAGGACTCAAACTTGTGATCTTCCTGCCTCAGTCTCCCGCATAGCCGGAATTAAGGGGCCTGTGAGACTATAGCCTGCAGTTTTTAATTATATTTAGAAGATGTTTTAAAACATTTTTATTTATTCATGAGAGAAATGGGGGGAAGTATATGGGTGCTTCAGAGCTTACTGCTGCTGCAAACAAACTTCAGATGCATGCACCACTTTGTGCATCTAGCTTTATGTGCGTACTTGGGAACTGAACCCTGAGCTGGCAGGTTTTGAATGCAAGAGCGTTTAACCACTGAGCCATCTCCCCAGTCCTGGAAGCTATTTATACCCTAGGTGCTCTGTTTGGGGTTTTACACATTTGACTCCTTGAGTTGCAATAGAAAAAAAACCCCATAAATATAAACAGGACGCTGACTTGTTATGTTAGTGTTTTATTGCTTTAAGGAACTGTTTGCTGTGAATTTCAGATCTAATACTCCTGCAACATTAGGATCTGTTTCCTTTAGGGACTTCAGAGAGCCAAAGCTGGGGATTAGTTTACATAACAATAGGCATAAAATAGGATTTATTTGTAAGTTACTGAGCACTAATACCTAAGGGTATGAAACAACATGGTACGGAAGAGGAATCAATTTTCCTTGACCTTTAGCTATAAATTGAAATTAATTCATATAAAGTAACTGAGGTGAAGACACTTCAGTGGTATCATTGGGATATTGCTTAGCTATCTTTCTCTTGCCACTTTAAATTTCATTTCAAAGTGTATTGTGTAAACTGAATAGCTGGATACATTTCTTCAGCTAGTTACTTTTTTCTTGTACCTTTTTAACTCTGTAGAGGAAAATTTGAAAAAAAACTATTTTAAGTTCCTACATGTTCCTTCCACATGGATTATATTATTGTTGTTGTTATTATTACTATTATTTTCTGATTTATTTTTATTTATTTATTTGAGAGAGAGAGAGAGAGAGAATGGGTATGCCAGGGCCTCTAGCCACTGCAAAGGCACTCCAGACACATGTGCCATCATGTGCATCTGGCTTACGTGGGACCTGGAGAATCGAACCTGGTTCCTTAGGCTTCACAGGCAAGAGCCTTAACTGCTAAGCCATCTCTCCAGCCCCTTTTTTTCTGATTTATTTTTATTTATTTATTTGAGACACACACGCAGAGAGAGAGAGAGAGTTGTTATTATTGTTGTTAATCGTTTTCTTGTCTTTGGCTCTGACTGCCCTGAAGTCTATGGAGGATGGTGTGTGTGTGGTATGCATGCGCACGTGCATGCATGACTGCGTGTGTGTGCATGATTGCACACATGGCGAGTATACTGTTCTCAGGAAATGAAATGCTGCCTAACCACGAAGCTCACTTGTGGGTACATGACATAACCCACAGCCCCCGTGCCGTTGCCACGACACATAGGACGGGACTGCTCCCTCTCAGCAGCTGCCCTGGTCTCTGTTGAATTTCATTGCCACCCTGGCTCTGCCTCTCAGTCACCTGGGAAAGCTTGCTGAAATTTGTCTCTGAAGAAGGAAAAAAGAAAGAAAAGACCCCAAACAGTATGCAGTGAGGTCTTAACATTCTGTGTCGGGAGAAGTGACGAGATTCAGCAGAGGTGAGGAGTGAATTCTAACTGCAGAGGTCAGCAAGAGACAGTTTGCAAAAGATCTGTACCTTAGGTTTCTAGTGACATGTTTGTTTCTTCTGTCACTGCCCCCCATTTCTGATTCCTAGTCATTGCCCATAAATTCCCGGGGAGGACAGGGCTGGCAGGAGTGGCAGGAAATACCAGGGCCTCATTCTGAGAGCCTTCGGGGACTCTGGTACCAGTTAACTCCAGTCCTTGCCAGTGTCCATGGACGCTGACCTTGGGTTCTGGCCCAGAGAGCTCACTAATGCCTTCTTTCTTTTAAGTAAAACAAAATAAATCACAATGCCGGATGATTTTGATTTTGAATTTTACAAGGTATCTTAGAGATGCAATTTTTCCCCCCAAGGTCTGGTCTCACTCTAGCTTAGGTTGACCTGGAACTGACTCTGTAGTCCCAGGCTAGCCTTGAACTCATAGCAACCCTCCTACCTCTGCCTCCAGAGTGTTGGGATTAAAGGCGTGTGCCATCACACCCGTCTCAAAGATGCAATTTTAGTGTTAAACAACTAAAGAAAAATATTGGCGCTCCTTAACGGTTAGTAGCTGCTGCGTGGTGGTTGGATTTCTTGCCCGGTGGCGATAGACACCGCTGTTAGGTTCCCGATACATTTTCCTAGAATGAACGTGTGGCCCACAGAACAGTGACCTCTGAATCTCCTGGGTGGCTCTTGGGAGTGCAGGTTCTTAGGCACACCCTGCATAGTCCCCCACAATCAGAATGTCTGGGCAGCAAGCCAGACAATATGCATGTTAAGATAGGTCTTCCCAGCAATCCACTGATCCCTTCCCATGAGCGTTTGGGCCCAACCCCACACCAGTGCTTTCCATTTTCCCTGCTGCCTTTCATATATATGTTGGAACGTGAAGTGTTCAGCGTCTGTTCTGTATTTCATACTCCTTTCCCCAGCAATAACACGCAACGGATGTCTTCAACTTAATGAATGAATCAATGCCAGTGTTGTATAATGAATCCTTACCTAACTTAAATGTGTTCGTTTTGTTCAACAAAGGTGCTGCACTCTCTTTACTCTCTCCTCCCCTCCCATCACTCTAGCCCAGGCTAGCCTCGAACTCATGTAGTTTGCATGTTTTTGATAATAGAGATCCTATGCATGTCTTTATTGGTCCTCGTGTCCATAGTGATGGAAATGTGGAATCTTTCAGGAGTCACAAAAGGCCATTTTCAAAAGGAGAAATACGTTGATTCTCCTCGTACAACTGTGGGCTCATAGGAAGTTCAAAGAATGCTTCATTCATTGAGCATAAGACAAGTTGGTAGTTTTTCGTTAGCTACATAGTCATAGTGAAATGATTTTGAAGGGCTCATCGAAGAAGCAGTAGTGGCGGTCTTTACATTGGCCAGTTAGAGTCTCCTACATGAATGGGTTAAGCAGGGCAGGATATAGCCTCAGGAAGAAGGTCCTCCTGTTTACCTACAGTGGGCACCTCCTCATTAAAAAACAAAACAAACAAACGAAAAAACCCCAGGGCTGTGTGCCCTGTCCTCTGCCACCGGGCCAGCCTGGTCAACTTTTTCTTTTGTGTCTGAGGACCATTTTCCCCTTGTGCTTGGCCAGCCTCTCAGAATAAAACGATTTTAGTGATGTGCTCTCATTTCAGGAAATGCTTAGTGAGTCTCAGGAAAACTGTGAAATAAGTGTTACATCATTGTAACACCAAAGACAAGTCCATCTGTAAGGGACATCATTAGGATGTCCCATCTGGATTCCTTACCAGAGGTCTGCACTCAAAGTGGTGCCCGTGTGACACTTTATTTTACTCGCTTTATTCTGGGCTTTAAATTGTCCTGTCTCAGCGCAGAGTTTCACATGTGACTAGTGGGGAGATTGTCTTTTTTCATTTTTCTAGGTAGGGTCTCTCTCTAGCCCAGGCTGACCTGGAATTCACTATGTAGTCTCAGGGTGGCCTCAAACTCACGGCGATCCTCCTACCTCAGCCTCCCAAGTGCTGGGATTAAAGGTGTGCGCCACCACGCCAGGTTCGAGATTGTTATTTTATCAATGTCATCTTAAGACTGTGACTCCATCTGCAGGCTGTGTATAACCTGCTCACCTTGAACAGGCAAATGGGGACAGTCTGTCTTGAAGGCATTTAAAAGAGGCATATTTCTCTGAGCATAGTGGGGCATGCCTTTCATTCCAGCACTTGGAATGCAGAGGCAGGAGGATTGCCGTGAGTTCGAGGCCAGACTGAGACTACAAAGTGAATTCCAGGACAGCCTGGGCTACAGTGAGACCCTATCTTGAAAAACCAAAAAATGGAAAAAAATTTAAAAAAGAGGAATATTTCAGAAGTGAAGTGCTTGCCTGGTATTTGCTGGTATGTGCAAAACCATGGATTTTGACACACACACATTTCAGAAGTTTTCCCCTAATAACATTTGAGTTAGCTTAGTTAAATTGAAAGACATTCATTGTCCCTATGTACTGATTAAATTATTTTTTAATCTTGGCAGCACTGTTTTTAATTATAGCTTCAATATATGAAGGAAATTCTTAGTAGGATGAAGTTTCTTCTTTGTATCTATGGTTTGAAATTGATAGGAAGGATATATGTACATACACATATGGATTAATGGAATAGACTTCTTTAAAAAATTTTTTTTTTGCTTATATTTATTTCAGAGAGAGAGAGAGAGAGAGAGAATCAAAGAGGCAGATAGAGAGAAAGAGAATACGGGCACGCCAGGGCTTCTAGCCACTGCAAACAAACTCCAGATGCATGCACTATCATGTGTATCTGGCTTACTTGGATGCTGGGGAATCAAACCTGGGTCCTTAGGCTGCATAGGCAAGTGCCTTAAGCACTAAGCCATCTCTCTGGCCTCAGAATAGACCTCTTAAGATCAGGATAGCTGATTACACATTTTGTGTGTGTGTGTGCATTGGAGACAGAAATGGATGTCTGGAGCTGGAGAGATGGCTTAGCGGTTAAACGCTTGCCTGTGAAGCCTAAGGACCCCGGTTCAAGGCTCCATTCCCTAGGACCCACGTTAGCCAGATGCACAAGGGGGCGCACCTGTCTGGAGTTCATTTTCAGTGGCTGGAGGCCCTGGCACGCCCATTTTCTCTCTTTCTGTCTGTCATTCTCAAATAAATAAAAGTGAACAAAACAAAATTGAAAAAAAAGAAAAAGAAATGGATGTCTGATGTCCCCCTTGATTGCTTTCCACTTTATTTACTGAGGCAGAGTCCCTTACTTGAACCCAGAACTTCCCACTTCATCTAATCCAGCTAGACAGTTTATCCCAGCAATCTCTTATTCCTGTTTCCCAAGCGCTGGGATTACAGGTAGAGCACTGTGCCCACCCCTGTCCAAACTCTAATCCTCAGGCTTGCCTGGCCTAGCAGGTGCTTGGCCCACAGAGCAATCTCCCCTGCCCACATATCTGAGTGGAGTATTATTTTGCTCAAATTCTCTTGATTCTGACAACTGTTCTTTCTTCACCAAAACAATAAATTAAAAGGAAAAAAAATAGGGCTGGAGAGATGGCTTAGCGGTTAAGCGCTTGCCTGTGAAGCCTAAGGACCCCTGTTCGAAGCTCAATTCCCCAGGACCCATGTAAGCCAGATGCACAAGGTAATGCATGCATCTGGAGTTTGTTTGCAGCAGATGGAGGCCTTGGCACGCCCATTCTCTATCTGCCTCTTTCTTTCTCTGTTGCTCTCAAATAAATAAAAATAAATGAAAATGTATTCATAAAAAAAGGAAGAAAAAAAATACAGGAATCGTTGTATTTTGTATTCCAGTAAATTGAATGGTGACCTGCTGACACTCACTTGGGTAACGTCATAATCTAACAGAACAGTGCCAGTTAGGCAGCATCTTAATTTTGGCATAATTTTTATAAGCTCTTCCCACTCTTTACATAATACATTAACCTCTGCGGTGGCTCTGCTGTTTGTCAGAAGTTAATGAAGTTGGAAGCGAAAATCAAGCGGCTTGATGGCCGAGTGCTGGCTGGCCGCTCGTGGGAACCTGGAGTCTGTCCTCCGTACCTTCTGGCCTCCAGGAAGAAGCCTTCAGCTCCGGCGCGGGCAAGGTGGGGTGGCGCTCACCCTAACCAAGCGTCCAGGAAGCGCCCACGCCCCGCGCCCTGTGGCCTCACCCCGTGGGGCTGCCAGTGGTTGGATGGTCACCTGCACAGTGTCCAGGGAGTACTGTCAGCCCCAGGGACAAGCTCCTTCTCCCACTGTGGCCAGGCCAGGTCACCTCCAGGAAAAAGCTGACTTCTAAACAGTTTCCTGGTGAGCCAGCTGGGGAGGGAGAGGATTTCCTGAGCCGAACACAGGTCACTGTCCCTGCAAACAGACAAAGCCCCCAGCCTTGAAAGGCCGAGGCCGAGGCCCAAGAGAGAGGGGCCGGTGGGGCGGAGGCTGTCCAGAGGCTGTCCCAGCTTCGTGTCGCGCTGTGCTTAGGACGGCACTGTGCGGTCACGTGTACAGACCCCTTCCTCTTTGGGTCATATTCTTCCCCACTGAGGCTGTCTAATGGACACTTTCCTTTTGGTAAGCCAGACAGAGCCACTCAGTATCAGGATGTGAATGCAAGGTGGTGTGGGGAGGAAATTAGGTGGAGAGTAAAATAAAAACAAAAGATCTAGTGTAACTCAAATTGTGATGAATTTTCTTCATGTTTGACTTGCAAAGCAAATAGAATTTGTTCTCTTCACTGATGAAGGGTCAGCACCTAGGTATAGTAAGCTTTAAAAAATTATTTTTAAAAGATTATCTTTAGGTTTACAATCAGGGAGGGGGAGTGAGAGGGTGAGGACTGAATGGGCGTGTCATCACCTCCTGCCACTGCAAATGAGCTTCAGGTGTGAGCGCCATTTTGTGCAGCTGGGTCCTGGGGAATTGAACTCAGGCTACCGGGTTTTGCAAGCAAGTGTCTTTAACCATGGGGCCATCTCTCCAGCACAAGCCTTTTTATGTCTTGGCTGGCTCATCTCACTTACCAACTGAGCTGCCTCCCCAGCACTCAATAGGCTTCATTCAGATCCGTAAATACCCTTTCTACTCTAGCTTTTGGACTGGAAACATGTGTTTCTCTCCAAACCGGAATGTTCTTTATTGCACATTTTCCCCCCTAGCCAACAGTTATACATTCTTCAAATTTTAGCTTCAGTGACATTTTCTCAGGGTGGCTTTCCTGCCCTGGTGCCCTAAATTCTGGGAAATGTCACCTTTCCTCTGTGATCTAATGGCTTCCTTTGTTTTTCTTGTCATTGTTGCATTCATCATTCTTCTTTAGAATGTTAAGTTCCTTTCTGATTTTGCCCCGGGGATGTAAGTCCTGTAGAAGGTAGAAATGACGCCTGTCACCTTTGCTAGTGTGCGTGGAGTCACCACATCAGTGACTGGCGGTAGAGACTCTCCTGGAATTTGCTCATAACATCTTGCCCTGCTCCCCCTTGGAATACCCCTGTCCTTTTACTATTTCTTCTTAGACTGCCTTCAAGGACAAAGTCCATTAGGAGAGGAACATGGTTTTATAATTATGTTGGAAGCCTTCTTCTTAATCCTTGAAAGCACTTGCTAATATGAATTGAGTGTTTGGGGGAAAAAAAAAAGTCCTGCCTAATAGTCTATAAAGTAAGGGGGTGGTTAAAGACGTTACCTTAAGCTAACCCTTCATCTGTAAAGAGTGCAGGAAGATGTCCCAACTCCTCCACAGTGTCCCTTCTTCCCATCCTTAGGCTGTATTGTGTTTAGAGCATGTTTGTCACTCCACCTGCCCACTACACATTCCACCTATGGGACTTGGCGTCTGATCCGGGTCGCCTGTGCGGGGATATGAGTGTATTTCATACTCTACCTGTATTCCCTGCTGGGCTTGCCGCCGTGAAGAATTACAGACCACTGACTCATCCAAGAAGTTTGTCCTGTTTACTCTGAGTTCTATATTTAGTGTTAGCATGGAGCCTCAGCGAGTTTACATTAGAATCCATCTTGTTGGGTAGCCAGCCTTGAGGACTCCCCTCTCCCCCTTCCTCCTCGCTCCCTCCCTCTGTCCCAGTCTCCCTCCCTCCTCACGCCCCCACACCCATGCCTGTTGAGGCCAGAGGACAATCTTGGATGTCATTCCTCACCTGGCTCACCATCTAGGATTTCCCATCTTTGAGGTAGCATTTAGAAGCCTCTCAGTCACCAGATTTATTCACGTAGAGTTTCTGTGTCAGAGTCCTCAGGAAAGGAGATTTGATGGTCTACTATGTCAAGTGTTCACGCCTAAGCCCATCAGCTGGTGCTAGGGGTGGGGCTCCTGGGCTGCGAGGACCATGTTTCTGGTGACGTGTATCATGTTGAGGGTGGAGGGAATGAGAGAGAGAGAGAGAGAGAGAGAGAGAGAGAGAGAGAGAGAATCCAAAGCAGGAATCTGTGAGGCAAACAGATGCCTTGCAGGCATCGGCTACTTTAGGAGAGAGTCTTCGGGTGCTCTGCCTAAGAAAACGATATATTATCTAATGGACATAAAACAGAAAATCCTCAGTCTCTCATTCTGGGGAGATGATAAATTCTGAGTGTTATCTTCTTCTCCCTGCCTTTTAGTTGGATTCTGTCATTTTAATTCATTAATTAACTAATTATTTTAGCCACTAGGAGCTTTTGTTTGGGGGCTAAATGCTAATTGTGATGTATTGTGAAAGCCACATTTAAAGCCTGTACTGAAAGTACCTTCTTTGATGTCTGAGGGAAGGCGGTGCTCCTTGGCATTCTAAGCTCTTAGCAGGGAAGACGCACTCAGCGAAAGCAGCATCTGAAGCACTGTCCTGCTTTGGGGCTGCGGCGACGGCTCAGAGGTTAAAGGCACTTGTTTGCAAAGCCTGGTGGCCTGGGTTCAATTCCCTAGTACACACAAAAAGCCATATGCACCAAGTGGCTTATGTGTCTGGAGTTTGCTCACAGAGGCAGGAGGCCCTGGCATGCCCGTTTTTTTCCTCTCTCTCTCTCTGTCAAATAAGTAAATGCAAATAATAGAAATACGAAGAACTACCTGCTTGCAGTCAGCGTATACTGTCCTGGAACCCAGGATTACGTACGTGTATCAGTTCTGGTCTTATGATTTACTGCACCCAAGCTGGGGTCAGGATGTCCAAAATACTTTCCTTTGGACACTGTGTTGAAGGAATCCTCACAGGTCTGCAGTAAGGCATCCTTTGCAATAATTTTAAGGCAAATGGAAGAGAAGATGATCAGAAAAGATGAAGGGGTTCATTGAAAAAGAGAATCACTTAATGAAATTTTCAGAAATGTTTGTTATCATCTATACCCACACAAAAAAAAAATCTAATAAAGTTTTGTTTTATCTAAAAATCCCTGGATTGTCAGGCTCTATTGCTGTGATATTTTCTGGAATATTTGGCAACTCTTCAGTTCCAGTGAAATACAGGTTGAACTGAGGAGTTCGAAAATCCAAAATCTGATATGCACAAAAATTGGAAACTATTTTGAGCACCAGCATGACAGAGTAGGTAGGAAATTCCATAGCACAGAAGTTGTTTCATGTATAATACTAGTGAAAGTATAGAATGGCAATGCTGTCTTCCGGACACACAGTGGCCGTGATGCTCATGACCTCGCAGTGGCTGACGCTGCCTACACAAGACCTGCACAGTAGGAGGGGAAAACAGGATGGCATCAAAATAGAGGAGAGACAAGTTGGAAAGAAGAAGGGATTCAGTGGAGGGGATTTAGGAGGGAAGGAAAAGGGAGAGTGGTGGGAGGGGGTTATGATCATGGTATATTCTCTGTATATGTGGAAGTTGTCCACAAGTTCTTTTTTAAGTGTGAGATGAAATTATCTAATGAATAAAATTATCTTTAAACCATTTGTATAAGCTATATGTCAAACAAAAAATTTTGCTTGTAGATTTGGTCAAGAAATCTCATTTTTAGCCAGATGCATAGTGGTGCATTTATCTGGAGTTTGTAGTGGTTGGAGGCCCTGACGTGCCTGTTCTCTCTCTTCTCTATCTTTTTCTGCTTGCAAATAAATAAAATAAAAATATTTTTAAAAAACCCAAATCTTTTATATGCAAACACTTTGGTCTCAGGAATTTCAGATAAGATAAAAAAAAAAGAATTTCAGATAAGGTGTTATCCACATGGCACTTTAAGATGTGATGGAGGGGGTATTTTAAAGGCATGGTGTGCTTGGTGTCATAGAGTTCTTCATTGAAAAAAATGAATATATATGTATATATACATGTATACATACATGTGTTAAAATCTACCCTAACAACTGCTTTGTATGTATGTATTTCTATTTATTTATTTATTTGAAAGGGGAGAGAGTGAGAATGGAACAGGCACACCAGGGCCTCTTGCTGCTGCAGCTGAACCCCAAACCACTTCATGCTCCAGGGCCTTCAGGGCCTTCAGGCAGTGCAAGCAAATGCCTTTAGCTACTGAATAGCTACTGATAAAGTGCCTTTACCTCCCCAGCCCTGTATCTAACCTTTTAAAAAAATATTTTAGTTATTTACATTAGAGTGAGAAAGAAGCAGATATAGATAGATAGATAGAGAGATGGATGGATGATAGAGAGAGAGAGAGAATGGGCACGCTAGGGCCTCCAGCCATTGCAGACAAACTATAGATGCATGTACCACCTTGTGCATCTGACTTACGTGGGTATTGGAGAATCGAACCTGGGTCATTAGGTTTTGCAGGCAAATGCCTTAACTGCTAAGCCATCTCGCCAGCCCCTTGGGTCTAGTTTATCATCATCATCATCATCATCATTATTATTATTATTACTATTATTTGCCATAATGTAATTTTCAAAGGTGAAGAAGCTACGAGGTCTTTCTCTTCAGTTCTTGTCCATTTGGAGAAGTCAGGGGAACATGCTGAGTCCCATTGAGAAGCACTTGGAAATGGCTTAGTGGTTAAGGCACTTGCCTCCAAAGCCAAAGGATCCAGGTTCGATTCCCCAGGACCCAGATGCACAAGGTGTGCGTGCGTCTACAGTTTGCTTGCAGTGGTTGGAGGCCCTGGTGCGCCCATTTTGTCTCTCTCTATATATCTATCTGCCTGTTGCCCTCTGTCTCTTAAATAAATAAATAAATAAATAAATAAGTCATTTATCCTTTGAGGAAAGCTATGAGATGCATCAGATAATCTTTTTCTTTTTCCTAAAGGAAAGTACAGTTTGGTTTAAGTGACATACCCAAATTCACATAAGTGTTAGTAAATCAAAGAATGAACTAGCATGTAGGATGGATTATCTCCCCTTTCTCCCTTTCCTTTTTTTTTATAATTGATATTTAAAATTTTTATTTATTGTATATGTGAGAGAGAAAGAGAGGCGGAGGGGGTGGGGAGAATGGGCATACCAGGGACTCTAGCCACTGCAAACAAACTCCAGACACATGTGCTACTAATGTGCATCTTGTGTGTGCATCTGGCTTACGTGGGTTCTGGGGAGTTGAACCTGGGTTCTTAGACTCTGCAGGCAAGCACCTTAACTGCTAAACCATCTCTCCAGCCCTCCTTTTCTCTCTTTTTCCTCCCCTCCCTTCCCCTGTCCTCCCCTCCCCTCCCCTTCCTTTCTTCTCTCTTTCCCTCCCTCCCTCCCTCCCTCCTTCCCTCCTTCCCTTCCTCCCTCCCTCCCTCTCAGACAGGTCTTACTTTCTAGTGCAGGTTGGCCTGGAATCACTATGTTGCTCAGGCTGGCTCCTAATGTGTGGCAATCCTCCTGTCTCAGCCTCTTAAGCGCTCAGATTCCAGGCTTGTGCCGCCATGCCTGCCGAAACCAGGATTTCTGACCCCATCCGCTTTCCAGCCTGCAGTCCTGTGATGCTTCCAGCTGCTTCTGACCCTTGCGTCATGACCATGGGCTGATGAGTACAGCCAAGCTGTTTGCTGGCTTGCTTGTTTGTTCTCTTGTGGTACTGGGGATTGAACCCAGGTCCTCTTGAATACCAGGCAGATATACCTCTGAGCTCCGTTTTCCCTCCCCGCAAGGCCTTTTGTTTCTGGTTGTGGTATCTCCTCTGTGGACATCCAGTGCAGTTTTAAACTTGTGTGATTTTACAGGATGAAAAGCCGTCAAGATCCTGCATCGTGTGGCTTTCACAAACATCTTAAGACTTCATCCTTGTTCTCTGCCTGGATGGTGACTCAGTTTCCCTCGATTTGGGACAGGCTGCTGAGCAGATTGAGTTTGGAGTTAGACTGAGGAGAAAAGATGAATGGTATTACATGGCGGGCAGGAGGATGTTCTACACACAGGCTCTTGTCACAGGCTGTTGTCAGTTGACTGTGCTGAAAGGTATCCATGACAACCTCACAGGTCCTCCACAACATGAGGCTCATGCTGACTGCATCTTTGGTGATAATGGCTTCATTTGTTTGTTTTGAGCATCCTTCCAAACAGGAGAAAAATTACCATTGTTTTGCCTAAAGCCTGTAAGAGTAGGTTCTCCGCCTAGTTGTGGTTTCCCACAGGTAACCTTTGTGGTTGTATTTTCATTTGAGAAGGGAGATTTCTTTTCACCTTTCATATTTAAAAGAAAGCATTAAGCACATTCCCTCATGATTAGAACCACAGACATGAGACTTGGATTAATATACTTGAATTTTTGTTAGAGAGTTTTAAAATCTTTCAGGTAGAAAGAACAGTTGAATTCATGGCCAAAGCCAATCATTGGCCACAGTCGCATTGTTGGGACACAGGAGGTGTGGTCACTTGGAATCGTGCCCACCGAACACCTGAGTCCAAAGGAAGAACAGTACATCATTTCTTCTCATAGTCTGTCATTTCTTCCTGTTTATGTTAAAACAGGTTCATTTTGAAAAAAAAAAAAAAAACTCACTTACTTCTAAGCTCATTACTACATTGTCACAAATTCTGTCCTCACGTGTAATCTGTAGTTTGCTTATTGGTTAATAACTGGCTCTGGGTGGAGAACAGTATTTGTGAATTTTCACTGTCTAAATGTAACTGCCATGCCCATGCTAAGTGACCAGTGTCGCTACCAAATCCAAAGTTGGGAAGATTTACGCATGCTTGGCTCTGGTGTTCTGTGAACCAGCTCTTGACGTCAGTGACGCCCATAAACGGCAAATATCCACAACTGAACCATAATTACCTGGAATCAGGATGGGTTGTCATTCATTGACCTTATTATAGATCAAGTTGTAAAAGTTCTTGAATTCATTTCATATTATTCGTATGTATATTATTTGATCTTGTTTATGAGAGAGAGAGAGAGAGAGAAGCAGATAGAGAGAATGGGTATGCCAGGGCCTTCAGCTGCTGTAAATGAACTTGAGAAGCATGCGTCACCTTGTGCATCCGGCTTATGTGGGTCCTGGGGAATCGAGCCTGCGTCCTTTGGCTTTTCAGGCAAGCGCCTTAACTGCCAAGCTATACCTCCAGCCCTGATCTTGTTTTTCTATGACGTTGGGGTGTCTTTGAGAGCCACAGAGGATTTTTTCCTTCAGTTCCGTGTTGGACGGTGACTCAGGAATTAAGGTGCTGCGTATTCACGGCCGCACAGAACTTCTGCTGAGTCTGTGGCCTCCAGGTCTTGTCGCATTTTGACAAATGAAATCTATAGTCCACAGATGGGGAGGTTTAGAAATACTTTGTAATAGAACTTAAAAGAAGGAAAGAAGTCAGGGCTCCTGTAAAGCAGAAGGGTGTCTTCTGAAACGGGAAAGCCTGCCTGATGACCCTGACTGGGGTCCTTTGTGGGAATTTGCTGGAAGGGAGCTGGGCTGGTCAGTGCAGCTCGCATGTCAGGTGTCACCAGGTGTCACTAGTCCCCATGTCAGTTGCCACCAGGTTTCCAGGAAAAGGATAAATCCCGTTTGCATTTTTAGCAGAGGTAATACTCCTAAATTTTCTCTTCTCGGAAAGAAAGAGCTGAGGAAAAAGCAGATTCCCCCCTCCCCCTTACAGGCTCAGGAGAATTTCCTGCCTTTTTTGCTTTACTTCTTTTCTTTTTTGTTTTTCACCTGAGTGCTGGGATTAAAGGTGTGTGTCACCACACCTGGCTACTTCTTTTTCTTTTAGTACCTTTTTTTACTTTTCCACTTTTTTACTTTCAGGGGCCCTGTTACCCCTAAAGTGCCTCAACTGTGTAGCTCAGGCTGGTGTGGAATGTGGTGATTACATAGTCCAGGCTGGCCTCCGGCTTGGCTCCTTGCCTCTGCCCCCCAAGTGCTGGAGTGACAGGCGTGCCCACCCCCACCTCTTGCCTGGCTGACCTTGTTCCCTCAGATTTAGAATTCTGACTTTTCCATTTCCAGGTGCTTGGGGTTGCAGTCTCTCTGTGTCTTAAAAGCAGAGCTGGGTATGAATAGCAGATCTTAGACTCAAACTTTCCACCCAACGTTACCTTTCTGATCTGAGTCTGCACTCAGAGGCAGAGGTAGGAGAATCACCATTAGTTCATTTGAGGCCACCCTGAAACAACATAATGACTTCCAGGTCAGCCTGGGCTAGAGTGAGACTGTAACTCGAAAAACCAAAAGAAAAACAAAAAAGAATTCATGGGGATGGAGAGATGGCTTAGCAGTCAGGCACTTGCCTGTGACGCCTAAGGACCCATGTTTGATCTCTCTCCAGATCCCACGTAGCCAGACACACACAGGTGAGGCACGTACAAGGTCACACATGTCCACTAAGTGGTGTAAGTGTCTGGAGTTCAATTTCAGTGGCTGAGGCCCTGGCACACCAGTTCTCTCTCTCTCTCTCTCTCTCTAAAATGAAATGAAATGAAATGAAATAAAAAGAATTCATTAGCTCATCTAGTTTACTAAGCATATGTTATATGTCTGGCACTGGTTTACAGAACAGGCATGCGTCAGTGAAAAAAGTTATATTTAAAAAAAAACAACCCACATTCTCCTGGGGAGAGACAGTAAATTCCTGTCAAAGCAGTTTATGTGGCATATGAGAAAAGTATAATGAAGTAAGGGGACTACGTACACCCGAGGGACTTGGATTGCAGCTCTGAAGCCGGTGACCCTGTCCCCGAGCTAGCTTGGTTTTCAGATGCGTTGCGCTCCAGGTAGCCGTTGTCGGAGAGGGCCCGCCGCTTTAGGGCACAGGTGTGGTCTCCCTGTGCCCGAGACATCCCCACTCCCTCCTCAGAGGTGGTCCCCATGCAGCCTGGCAGCCCCTGGCTCTCCTCAGACCCCTGTCTCACCCCCGGGCTGCTGTTGATTTTTGTGGGCAGCTCAGCCGCAAGTCCTTTGACACAGGGACTCCTGTCAGCCACGCCGGCTTTGCTTGTGGCTTCGGTTCGCCTTTGCCTGACCGGGCTTGGAAGCGGTTCTTCGCATCATCCGTGGCTTCTCATTACGCAGCAGAACTCCTGCAGGGGCCCCTTGATTTACTGGTGAATAAATCTCTATGCATGACGACATCGCCGGTTCTTAGTATGCTTGGAAGGTATGCTTTCCACAGGGAGGACCTCCTGGGGCACACGAGGGGATTGGAAGCCGCCCACGCTCCTGGCATGAAATGGCATTGGCTCCAGGATGACATAGTCATTCCGCTGCAGTTCATTTATAGTGGGCGTGGCTAGGTCACAGAAAAAGTGTCCTGTTGACGTCAGTAGGCTCTAAGTGTCTTTGAGTCCTTGCAGATGAGAGGGGAAGGGAAGGAGGGAGAGAAGACCAGGAGGAGGGGAAGAAGAGGAGAGGGAGAAAGGTGAGAGGGAGGAGTGGAAGAGAGAAGAGAGACCCTAGTCTTGGACCCTGTAAACATGTTTTAAAGTAAGAAAGTAATAACATTATTTTACTAATATTGTATCCATCTGTAAGTACCACCTTCTATTTGGTGTAAAGGAAATGGATAGTTTTCTTATATCAAAATGAAATCAGGGCTGGAGAGATGGCTCAGTGGTTAAGGCGCTTGCCTGCAAGGCCTAATGACCTGGGTTCAGTTCCCCAGTACCCATGTAAAGCCAGATGCACAAAGTGGTGCATGTGTCTGGAGTTTGTTTGCCGCAGCTGGAGGCCCTGGTGTGCCCATTCTCTTTGTCTCCCCCGCCCCTGTTTATAGATAAATAATTTTTTACAAACGAGATAAAATTGTGCCGGGTGTGGTAGCACACGCCTTTAATCCCAGCAGAGAGTGAATATGGGTGTACCAGGGCCTGTTACCTCTGGCAATGAAGTCCAACTGCAGACACACATGCCGCTTTGTGTAACTGGTTAGCACTGTTTTCTCAGCTTTGCAAGCAAGCATCCTTAACCAGTGAACCATCTCCCCCGTCTAGCCACCTTATTGTTCTTCTGAGACAGGCTCTCTCACTGAACCTAAAGCTCATCGATTCATCCAGACTAACTAGCCAGTCAGCCTCAGATATTCCCCACCTCTGCCTCCCTAGTGCTGGGATTACAGGCACATGCCACCATGACCTGCTTTTATATGGGCACCGGGGATCGCAGTTCAGGTCCCCACGCTTGCATGGCAGGCACTTTACCCAGAGCCATTGCCCGAACTCCTCTTTCTTATATTCTTCGTACTTTTCAAAGGTAGCATACAAGGCGATGGGTTTCACTGTGACGTTTTCCTATGGATATATCATTTTGCTTTCTTATGTCCCTCCTTCTAGATCATCTGGGATGCGGGATGGTCTCACTCACTCATGTTGGGGAGTCCTGGTTTCCACCTAGGAAATGAGATCTCCCCTTATCATCCCTGTGCTGTATAAATTTGTCTCCTGATGTTATCCTTTCTTGATTTGCTACTAGAAATTCATACATCTTAACATCACAGGTTTCATTTTCCCGTCTTGCCAGTGTCCTGGATGGAGACTTCTGTTGCATATTGAGCCTGGAATCTGGCCATTTGAGCAGCTTCTCTTGAAAGCAAGAAATTGACTTGTTGGGAGGAAAGACAGATTTGGATGGGGCCTGTGACCCTACCTTCCACCAGTGATGGAGAACTGCTTATCCATCGTTCAGATCTTCCTGCGGTGAAAACGACGGTGGAAACAAAGAAAACCTACCTTTTTGCTATTATTTTCTTTATCTTTTTGTTTCTGTTTCTCTCTCTCTCTCTCTCTCTGTCTCTCTCTCTCTCTGTCTCTCTCTCTCTGTCTTTTTAAGGTAAGGTCACACTCCAGCCCAGGCTGACCTGGAATTCACTCTGTAGTCCTAGGCTGGCCTTGAACTCACAGCAGTCTTCCTACCTCTGCTTCTGAAGTACTGGAATTAAAGGCATGTGCCACCATGCTTGGCTGTAATTGACCTTTAAAATCAGTTTTAAATGCATGTCAGTTGTAAAAGAGCCAAAGTGCCTTTTTTTTTTTTCTTACAGATGGTCTTAGCCTCAATTATTCATACACCTCCTTGAATTACTGCAGTATTACATAAGTGATGAAATACGTCAAGCAAATCACCAGTTCTGCTCCAGGGACAGCTGAGTCTAACACTTAAAACTCTGAGCTTTTCTTTTGCGCTTGATACGAAATCCAGATTCGTGCTGCCTGGAAGAGCAGACCCCTGTTCTGTGTAGTTTTGGGGCTCGCAGCAGCTACCTTTACGTTGCTGGGAGAAAACACCAGAGCAGGTTTATTTTGGCTGACAGTCTCGAGGGGAAGCTCCATGATGGCAGGGGAAAGCATGGCCTGGGCCGAGGCTGGGCACCACAGCAGGAGAGTGAACCGACTAACACTGTGGGCTGATGGACCTCAAGGCTCTCCCCCAGTGACACATCACCTCCAGCAAGGCTCCACCACCCAAACTGCTACCAGTTCGAGACCAAGTTTTCAAAACACATGTGTTTGTGTGCGACATTTGAGTCACCACATGCCACCACAGAGCTGGCACTAGCTGGAATTGCTTGTGGGTGATAATGGGGTCATGGTGCACCTGTGGAGAAGCCTGTGCTTCAGCCCAGAGAGCTGCTCGCCTTGGTACCTTGGCCAGCGCGCAGGCCGGGCGGCTGGTAAGGCTGACCAGCCTCCTCTACGACTGTCTTCAGCACTGCTGTGTCTCCTTAGTAATTCACCACACACTTAGAATGACTTGTTTGAATATTCCTTATTCTTACTGTTATGGGATTTGGGGGTACAGAGGGGTCTTAGGTTCTTGTCCATTTTATATTTATTTATTTATTTGCAAGAGGGAAGAGAGACAAAGAGAGAATGGGCACAATAGAGCCTCTACCCTCTGCAAACAAACTCCAAATGCGTGCACCACTTTGTGCATCTGGCTATATGTGGGTACTGGGGAATCGAACTCTGGTTGTTAGGCTTTGTAGGCAAGCACCCTAACCGCTAACCTATCTCTCCAGCCCAGTTCTTGTCCATTTTAACAAAAATTGAAGGAAAATTAGTATCCATGTGAAGGCTAGAAAGACTCAGGCCAGAAGGGAATTCCTTGTCTGGCTGGAAAGGGAGATAGATTCAGGGCATGGAGAAAAGACGTTGAAGGGAAACTGGGAAAGGGCTGGTGCTGCAGCCCAGGCCAAAGCAAACACACACACACACACACACACACACACACACACACACACACACACGAAAAATCTAAGAGATCTGATAGTCAAGGTCCCAGAGCCTAGAAGAGAGTAACACAGTGAGAAGGAAGAAATTATCCTTGCCGACAGGGACCAGGGGATTCAGACACTGGGAGAATATGAGTAGCCAATAGACAGGTTATGCGTGGGCAAGTCGTTTTACAGTGAATTAAGATGGACTGTTGTCAGACTCGGCTGTGTAAGGGAGAGATCTGATTGGGGCTAACTCCGGAGGGGCCAGCTCACCTTGGTGTGCTAGACTGGGGGAGAGGTAGCGGGTGCTGTTCCTGAGGAATTGTTTGTAGCCAGCTTGGGTGAGACTGGCTCAGACTCCAAGATCTAGTTTTGCCAGGGTAGGCAAGATGGCACCTTCCCATTCTCTCCTTGGACCTTTTGTCCCTGACTGATTGCCCATAAGAAACAAAAACAAAACTACCGTACTCCTATTTCTCCTTTATTACTAAAGTCAACTCGTTAAGACAGGCCTTATATTTATTAAGCTTACCATTACAAACAAATGTCATTTACCTAGTAGGTTCTTTTTGTGTTTATGGAATGCAGACTTAACATCTACATGCACGGATGGACGGATGGATAGATGGATGGATGGGTGGGTGGGTGGATATATGTGGTGAACAGAAAAGTGACATGTCTTACAGAGAAGTAAAAATCTTTTGTTTTTGCCGGGTGTGGTGGCACGTGTCTTTAATCCCAGCACTCGGGACGCGAAGGTAGGAGGATTGCAGTGAGTTCAGGGCCACTCTGAGACTGCATAGTGAATTCCAGGTCAGCCTGGACTAGAGCGAAACCTTGCCTGGAAGCGCGCGCGCGCGCGCGCGCACACACACACACACACACACACACACACACACACACACACGAAACTTTTGCTTTTGACACATGACCCTGGGATGCTGGAATCCCACGTTCAGGTTGATATGACTTAATGAAATTTCATCTAAGCATTGGTGAGTTCTTAGGGAAGAATATTTTATGGACATCCTCTTGTGAATCTTTTGTGGCTAACAGAGCCAGATGCTGCTGTTACCAAGTCTGTTCTCCCATTACGTGCAGTGTTAACAGAGCTCTTCACAGGCGCCCTTGCGGGGCTGGAAGTACAAAATGGCTGGTGGTAATCTTCACATTGGCTCTTGTTGCTGCCTCCTTTCCCACTCACAGATTTCCTTTGCTGATTCATTACATTGTCTTTCCAGGTGTGTTAGTTTCCTGGGCTGTTTTAAACTACCATAACACACTGAGTGGCCTAAAACAATAGGTACTTATTGTTTGAGAATTCTGGACACTTCTAGAAGCCTGAAATCAGGGAAAGCCGTGCAACCACCTCTGAATGCTTTTTAAAAAATATGTATTTTTATTTTTATTTATTTATTTGAGGGAGAGAACGAGGCAGAGGAGGAGAGAGAGAGAATGAGTGTGCCAGGGCCTCCAGCCACTGAAAATGAACTCCGAATACATGCGCAATCTTGCACATCTGGCTTACATGGGCCCTGGGGAATCGAACTGAGGTCCTTTGGTTTGCAGTCAAGCACCTTAACCACTAAGCCATCTCTCCAGCCTCCTTTTTTTAAAAAGTAATATTTATTTATTTGAGAGAGAAAGGCAGATAAAGAGAATGGGTGCTCCAGGACCTATAGCCACTGCAAACGAACTCCAGGTGTATATGCCACCTTGTGCCTCTGGCTTTCTGTGGTAATGGGGAATTAAACCTGGGTCCTTTGTCTTTGCTGACAAGTGCCTTAACCACTAAATCATCTCTCCAGTCCTGAATAATTAAAAAAAAATTGTTTATTTTTATGTACTTATTTGAGAGTGTCAGACATACAGAAAGAGAAAGAGGCAGAGAGAGAGAGAATGGGTGCTCCAGGGCCTCCAGCCACTGCAAACGAACTCCAGATTCATGCTCCACCTTGTGTATCTGGCTTACGTGGGTCCTGGGGAATCAAGCCTCGAACCAGGGTCCTTAGTCTTAATAGGCAAGTGCTTAACTGCTAAGCCATCTCTCCAGCCCAGTCCTGAATAATTTTTTTTAAAAATATTTTATTTATTTATAAGCAGAGACAGGGGGGAGGAAGAGAGAAGAGAGACAAAGAGAATGGGCATACCAGGGCCTCAGCCACTGCAAATAAACTGCACATGCTTGCACCACCTTGTGCATCTGGCTTTACATGAGTACTGGGGAATTGAACCTGGGTTGTTACGCTTTGCAAAGTGCCTTAACTGCTGAGTCGTTGCTCCAGCCCATCTCTGAATGCTTCGGGCAAGAGTTCTTCCTTTTCTGTGCCTAGCTTCTGCTGGCCATCAGTGTTCCCTGGCATCGTTGGTTTATAGCTGAATTCTGTACTTTGGAATCTAAGGGTGGGTGGGTGGCTTGGTCCCCAGCGTGGTGTTACTGGAGTTGGTGAGACTTTAAAGGTGTAACTGCAGGTGGGAGATTCTTAGACCGTCGAGGAAGATTGTGGACACATGTTTCTCTCTCTCTTTGGCTCCCTGGCCACAGTGTGAGCAGTTTTGTCCTGCACATGTCCTAGAGCAGAAGGCCAGTGCACCAGAGACCCCCAAAACTATGAGGCAAAGTAGACGTCATCTGAGGCGATGGTTACAGTGCTGCAGAGCTGAGGGGCGCACTTCACCTCCTCTTCCCATGGCTGACGGGGTGTGAGTGTGAGTGTGTGTGTGTGTGTGAGTGTGTGCGCGTGTGTGTGCACCCTTGTCCGTCAGCTTCCTCTGAGCGCTGCCGCTCTTAGTGACTGTGCGTGGCGTTTTGTCCTGCCCATGCAGAATACACAGCTCTCACCTTACAGGGGCTATGGGGTGGTTTATTCTGGAACACACACTTAGGCTACCCCAAATTCCATGTTCCAGCCTGTTAACAATTTCATGAAAGTTTATTTTTTTTAAAATCTTTAAAAATTTTTGTTTATTTATTTAAGAGAGAGGGTGGGGAGAGAATATGGGCACTCCAGGGCCTCTAGCCACTGCAAATGAACTCCAAAACCACCATATGCCTCTGGTTACGTGGGTACTGGGGTCCTTAGGCCTTGTAGGCAAGCGCCTTAACCGCTAAGCCATCCCTCTAGCTCCTACTTTTATTTTTTATTATTTAATCATTTATCTAGTTCGGTTTTTTGAGGTAGGGTATCGCTCTAGCCCAGGCTGACCTGGAATTCGTTATGTAGTCTCAGGGTGGTCTTGAATTCATGGCAGTCCTCCTACCTTTGCCTCCCAAGTGCTGTGATTAAAGGCGTGCGCCACCACACCCGACCCTATTTTTATTTTATTTTAAAAATATTTTTACTTATTTTTTTTGCAAGAAGAGAGAGATACAAGAGAGGAAGAGAGAATAGGTATGCTAGGGCTTTTAGCCACTCCAGACGGACTCCGGATGCATACTCCACTTTGTGTATTTGGCTTAACTTGGGTACTGGGGAATCGAACTCTGGTCGTTAGGCTTTGCAGACAAGCACCTTAACCACTGAGCCATGTCTCTGTCCCCTTCTTCAAGGTTTTATAGTTACAAAGCAAACAAAGGTCATGAGACAAAGCAGTTTTCAGACACATTGATGGAAACATCAACTGGGTAGCTTACAGAGAAGTGGGGAAGTCTCTCTCTGGCTCAGGCTGTAGATGGCACCTAATGTCATTCTTAGCCTTTGGGTTGGTGCAAGCTGGTGGTCTGTTTGCACATTCCCAAAAGAGCTCACCTTGTGACCTGATAGTCACCGGGCTGATAGGCCAGACACAGAGTTGGGAAATAGAAGGCTCTCAAGGGGCTAACGATAGCCCAAGATAACCTGGCTGTGTTCTCACCCCGTTCCTCTCTGTGATCACGGCAGTTCTGTTGGTCTGCTGAGCCTTGTTCAGAGTAGATATCATTTTGGGGAACCTTAGTCCCTTGTCAGTTTCTGTACAAGGTGGCCCATCACCACGTCTGTATCATGTGAGTGCTTGAGGAGAAGGAGAGGTGACACAGGACAATAGCGTGTCATCGACACTTGACACACTTTTATAATTATAACTTTCTCTGAAGGCTAAACCTAAATGTATATTCTACAATGATTTTATACTCCAGACCAATTATTTGATAAAAGAGAAGAGCCCTATGCTGATTAGATAAGCCTATGGTAACATCAGATTTTTTCCTCTTCTTCCTATACTGTGTTAGGCCTTGGGTCTGCCAAGCAAATGCTCTGCCATTGAGCTGTACGACCCCAGCCCTCTTTTTACTTTCTATCTTTAGACGGGGTCTCACTGTGTTCCCTAGGATAGCCTTGAGCCTGCTCTGTAGTCTAAGCAGGCCTGGGACTTGACATAGGAGCCTGGGACTCTGAAGTAGCTGAGAAGACAGGTGTCGCCACCAGATCCAAGTGATCCAGTTCTTCAGACAATTGTAAGTCAGAGTTGAAATATGGCCTGACTTAGGAAAACTGTCTCTTCAGAGCACGTGTCTTGACAGTGTGTGCCACATTTTCACATCAACCCATGTGCCGGGTTCTTCCCACATGACACAACAGCATTAAATAATTCTTCAGTGGATTGAAGTGGTAATAAAAGTCAAAAATCATATTTGCATTTGCTGAGCAATTATGATCCCTTTGTTTGTAAGTAGAACCAATTATGGCTGTAAAATTGTAGCTCAATTCTATTTTGTTCTTTCACAATGTAAATGTGATATAAATTAAAAACCTATAGGGGGTAATTCAATTTATTCTTCATTTTCTTCTGAAATGTGAAATTGAATAAATGTTGTTAAGAATCTCTTTGAACATAGGGAAAAAGAAACAAAATTTAATTATGTTGCATTGTTTTAGACATATTTGTCAAGTCCCAGGAGGGAATGAAGCTTGTATATATATGGAATGTCTGGAGGCGATTGCATCTAGAGGAAGAGAGTGAGCCTCTCACCTGACACATGTGTTACGACTTTGAAAAGAGGCAGTTCAGCAGTGGAGATTCATATGGTGTTTGTGTGTGACTGGTGGAATTTGAATGTTCAATATGGTTTGCTCCACATTGCTTAAACCCAAAAAGAAAGTATTTTTAGAACCACTTGTTTTTGAAACTCACTGTTTTTAATGACTATCACAGAGACCTTACAGAAATTGAGCACTCAGTCTAAGGTGTTCAGAGTAAACTAGAGCAGAGGTGGCTGTGGCCGTGGGTGGCCATGAGGTTGCTTTCCTGAGTGTCCTCCAGGGCCGCTGTGCTTGTTAGCCCCCCATGGCTGTGACCAAAGTGCTGCGGCCAAACTTCATAGAGGAGCTCGTCATTTTGGCCACAGTTCTTGGCCCTGTTGATGGTGGGACCTCGTTGAGGCAAGGTGATGGGAGCTATTCACCTCCTGACAGGAAGCAGAGGAAAACCATGTCTGCCCTCCCTGACTCTCTATTTGTTTCCTTTTTAAAAATTAGTTTATTTTTGAGAGAGAGGGAGAGGGGGAGAGAGAAAGAGAAAGAGAGCGAGAGAGGAAAAAGAGGCAGAGGGAGCGAGAGAATGGGCCCACCAGGGCCTTTGAGCCATTGTGAATGAACGTCAGATGCACGTGCCCCGTGGTACGCATGGTAACGTCGCACGCTTGGTTGGCTACATGGGGCTTGGGGATTTGAACATGCTTTCTTAGCTTCACAGGCAAGCACCTTAACTGCTAAGCCAACTCTCTAGCCCCATTTGTTTCCTTTTATTTTATCCCCCCCCCCCCGTCAGATGGTGCCATCCACATTCAGTGGGGCGGGGGGGGGGCTCTTCTGCCCTTGTTTAATCTTCTCTGGAAATACCTTCAGACACACATTGGTACTTTGCTCATCTCCAAGGCTCCTCTCCATCCAGTCAGGCTGACAAATATGGCTAACCATCCCAGATGCAAACAGGACAAGAGGAGTAATTTGTGGCATCCAGTGCTCTCTGAAGTGTGAGTGTGGCTGCATGGACATCATTTTTCTTCTTTAAAAATATTATTTAAGCCAGGTGTGGTGGTGCATGCTTTTAACCCCAGCACTTGGGAAGCAGAGGTAGGAGGAATCCTCATGAGTTCGAGGCTACCCTGAGACTACATTGTGAATTCTAGGTCAGTCTGGGCTAGAGTGAGACCCTACCTTGAAAAAAAAAATTATGAAAGAGAGAATGGGTGTGCCAAGGCCTCTTGCCATTGCAAATGAACTTCAGGCACATGCACCGCTTTGAGCATCTGGCTTTATATGGGTAGTGGGGAATCGAACCCAGGCCATCAGGCTTGGCATTCAAGTGCCTTTAACTGCTGAGCCATCTTCCCAGCTCCCAGATTTTCTTTTTGTTTCTGAATACTTCAAGCCTAGTGGAGGTCATTCCATTAAGTTCTTTGTGAGCTAAAACACTGAGTCTGAAGATGGACCATGTGATCACTTAGATTTCTGTTAACTCTGAGTTTCAGTGAATCTGAAGTTGATGACTGAGGAGATCAAACTGAAAGATGTTAGAAGGGTGTCAAGTGTGGGGGCTCTGAGCATTTGATTGAAATTTGCTGTTATGGTAGTCAAAGCAGTAGAAGGATAGTAGCAAGAGGCCAAGAGAGTGAATAATAGAAATTACCCAGTGTATATAAGTGCATCGTGGTCTAAGCAGGGAGGGCAGAATAGGGGAGGAAAATAAACGAGAATTTACTAAGTTATCTCCTGGAAACCTTTGCTGTGTAAGCATTTTGGAGGGTAAGAAATGGGAAATTTATAATTTCAGAATCTGAAGTCAGCATTTCATCTCCTAGGGGGGAAAAGCTAACTCATATTCATGATATTAACTCACTTTTGTCTGGAGGAAAAGCTGATGGAATTGTGTTGAGCGGGGATCGTCTTTGTTTACTGAGTATCCTGTTTCCTGGTCAGTACTCAGTGCCCTTGAGGATACGCCATTTCTTCCAGAATGCTATAGGACTTCCACTCTACCCTGAGAGCTAGTGCTCGTTGGGTTTAAACAAACTTCATTTGAACATGAAGTTTACAACTATTCCTACTTGGAACTTACTTATTGGTAGAACAATTTTAAGTGAAGGCTATTTGAAATTCTCTGAATTTAAGCAAACAGTTTTAAGCTGATGCACTTTGCTACTGAGCACTGGGATGAAAAAAGAACTCGTTTGTAGCAAAAAGAGGTCTGTGTAGGAATGTTGGGGAGACGTTCTGGTAGACACTCAAGAGTACAAACACACACGTGATCATTTTCAGACCCAGATTTTTAATCAAGATGAGCAGAAGTACAAAGTGCAGAAAATTAACCTAATTAATATAATTACGCAGCTTCCTGTTTAAATTACAGATGTTCTCTCAGGGACTTAATGAAACGTTTTTATGGTAGGAATTCACTTGCAGTGAGTCTGACCCTACCCCGATATGTAACCATTTTCCTTGTAACTATAAAATTAATTCAGCCCCATTCCATTATTTTTATGAGTAGCTTTTAAATGACAAAGGAATGACTTGATTTGCTAGTGCAGTTTCAACTCATGGCAAACTTGAAAGCAGGGTACAGAGATTTCCCGTATCCATTGTCCACCAAGTCACACATAGTTTCCCTCACTGATGAGCATCTCCCACCGAGGTGGTGTATTTGTTATAATTTATAAGCCCATATTGATACGTCCTCATTCCTTAATGAATAATGGACATTAGGGTTCACTCTTGGTGTAGTCCATTTCACAGATTGGGACAAATACCTATTGATAGAAATCCGCTCTTGTCATAGATATACAGAATTGCACTGCCCTAAGACATCTGTGTGCGCCGCCTGGTTGTCCCCACTTCACAGCGCCTCTCACTGATTTCTTTGTATTGCTGAATAATAGTTCTCTGTTCCCTAGCACGCTCACTCCTTCACGTACTGAAGGATGTCTCATTCACTCCACAGTTTTGGAGGACTTTTAAGGACCATGATGTTTTCGTCAGGTGTATAACTTTCCAAGATTAAAATGAGGACTGGAGGGATGGCTTAGCTGTTAAGGTGCTTGCCTGCAAAGCCAAAGGACCCAGGTTTGATTCCCCAGGACTCACATTAGCCAGATGCACAAGGGGGCTCACGCGTCTGGAGTTCGTTTGCAGTGGCTGGAGTCCCTGGTGCATCCATTCTCTCTCTTTCCCCCATTCTTTCTATCTGTTAACAAAATAAGTAAGTAAGTAAATAAATAAATGAAAAGAAAAGAGCAAGGAATTGGTCACACCCCACTTACCTGGCTGCTTCTTACCCTTGTTGCTCCATCATGTGGGTTTCCCTGAGGTTACCACAGGTGTAGTGTGTGAATAAATGTTTCACTTAAAGTTAGGGATTATCCTGAGAACAATGTTGTTAGGTGATTTGTTGCTGAGAAAACATACAATATACTTACACTAAGACGGGCATGGTGTCACTAGGTGAAATACTTTTAACAGAACCTTTGTCACATATAGCCCATTTTTGTTAATTTTTAAAAATTTGTTTATTTGGATTTGGAGAAAGAAAGAAAGAAAGAAATAGAGAAAGAGAGAAAGAGAAAAGAATGAGGGAAGAGAGAAAGGAAGGAAAGAGGGAGGGAAGAAGGGAGGGAGACAGAATGAATGAGAATTGGCACACTGAGACCTAGTGCCATTGCAAACGAACTCCTGACACATGCACCACTCATATATCTGGCTTTACATGTGTACTGGGGAATTGAACCCAGGCCATCAGGTTTTGCAAGCAAGAGCCTTTTACAGCTGAGCCATCTCTCCAGCCCATAGCCCATTCTGGATTTAAATGTCAACATGTGCCTACTCATGCGTAAAACATATGCTTCTATTTTTATGCATTTCTTATGCACTATGTGGGTATATTTATACATTGCTTATATAACATAAATACATACCGTATTTGCACACAAATACATAAATTTGCTTCTGTTTCCAGTCATGGTACAAATCAAAGCTTGATGTATGGAGCTCTGAGCCTCTTGTGTTAGGGTTATTCATTACGTTTAGCATCAAGGAAACATAGATGAAGTGAGTTGTCCACAGCGAGGAAAGCAGGGAAGGAGAAAGTCCGTGAGTGACCTGATCGCGCTCCTTCTACCAAGCAAGGAGAGGCTGCTTTTGGGACAGTGTGTGGACTCGGCCTTGACAGAACTGCCTGCCGCTTGAAGGGTCCACGTGGCGGCCCGCAGGGGTGACTCACCGCGGCGCAGCTGTAAACGTCTCTGTTAATTAGGTAGGAAGCACCTGTGTGTTATTACTTCATTTTTTTCTCTTCCCAGTCTCATCTCTTTAGGGATTTAAAAAAAAGAAAAAGAAAAGAGAAAAAAAAAAAAAACCCAACAGCTGGAATTTAAATTTTCTGCAGGGATTAACATTTGCTGTCTAAAAAAGGGCAAGTGTACACTTCCTGGGCTGTTAAGACGAGGTGAGAATAGTAACATTTTAGTGGGTGTGAAGTATGCAGGGCAAGTGACGTGTGTGCCCCCAGCTGTTTGGCGGCCACCATCTCTTCGCACCCTCATAAGCCTGGATTTGTCCGTTTGCGTTGAATGTTTAAAAATATTTAACAGAATTAATACTGTGTACAAGGTGTTGCTAGCATGTGAATGGTGCCTAACATGTCTGTCTTGGCTTTAATCACAAGTATTTCCTTTTTTTTAAACTATTTTTATTTATTTGCAAGGAGCGATGATAGATAGATAGATAGATAGATAGATAGATAGATAGGGTGTGCCAGAACCTCCAGCTGCAGCAAAGGAACTCCAGATTCAAGTGCCACTGGGCATCTGCCTGTACGTGGGTACTGGAGAATTGAACCCTGGTCATTAGGTTTTGCAGGCAAGTGCCCTTAACCACTGAGCCATCTCTCCAGTCAGCGCATGAGTATTTCTGTGAGATCACATGGCATCCTTTTAGGACTCCGGACAAGTGGCTGAGACAGGTCACGCTGTCTTCCAAGGGCCTCCTCAGCGTCATTCACCCAATAGTTGACCACTGAGATTTTGTTTGCTCTTAAGAATTTTTCTCCACATGGCTCACAAACCCGAACTTAATAATTTTTACATCCATCCATCCATCCTTCCTTCCATCCTTTTTTGAGATACACCGTATTCAAGGATGGCTTTTAATTCATGGAGGTCTCAGCTTCCCAAGTACGAGGATTGATTATAAGTGTGAGCCACCATGCATGGCAAGCTAATATTTATTGAGTGTCTGCTAAAGGCCGAGAGTATAAATATTCCTCTGTAACCCTCATCTTCATCCCTACCCCAAGGTGCTGGCCATCCGGAGGGGCTGAGATGTGTATGGTAGTGCTGAGCCCCATGGCACAGCTGTGAGTCTTGTGTATAACAGTGCAAAAGTCTGTTCCTGAGAGCAACACTGTTCACACAGCTTGGTGACTTGTATCTTGAGTGTGCACGCTACGTGCTCATTACACATAACGTTCGAGTCCGCCATGCGGAGGGAGTCCTTCCACAGGTCCCAGGCTGCCTGTGGGCTACATTTGAGGTGTATCTCTTTGCCTGGTTGTGTTTTGTTTGGGGGACAGGAGGGCATCTCCCTGTGTTGGTACTGGATTGAGCATGCGTGCGCTGAGGCCTGGCTTCCTCTCTTCTCTACTTCCTGCATGTCCCTGCCTGCTGTACTCATCAAGGTCACCATGTGCACTGCCCCCCACAGCTGATGCCTGATGACCTTTGACCTCCTGATTGCAGAAGCCCCAGGAGCAGGAAGGAGCCCTGCTGGAATGTGTTCATTTGTGGGTTCACATTAATCAGTGCTAACACATTGATTTTTGCTCTGAAATAAATGTTGCTGGCATTTACATTGCTTAACGGAAAACAGAGAGTTGATGTTGTCATCACTTCACAGTGAACCTTTTCCAGAAAGGTCTCCTGTTGGTAGGATTCCTTGCCTAAGCCTGTGTTTGCTGGACAGTGCCTACTGACCTGTGGGCCTGGTTTATTATAATATGGCCTGAGGAGGTTTTGGCCCTCAGGCTACCTCTGTTGAAGAAGGAATGAAAGCCACATAGGTTTCCCCTCCTGCCCCCCAGGTAGGGTCTCACCCTAACCCAGGCTGACCTGGAATTCACTCTGTAGTCTCAAGGTGGCCTCAAACTCACAGAGATCCTCCTACCTCTGCCTCCTCCCGAGGGCTGGGATTAAAGGTGTGCACCACCATGCCTGACTACTGAAAGCCATTTAGTTTTTGATAAACATTGAAAGAATCAAGGAGGGTTTATGTTTTCTTAGAAAAATTCATTTGAGCCGGGCGTGGTGGCACATGCCTTTATTCCCAGCACTTGGGAGGCAGAGGTAGGAGGATCTCCATGAGTATGAGGCCACCCTGAGACTACATAGTGAACTCCAGGTCAGGTCAGCCTGGGTAGAGTGAGACCCTATCTCGAAAAAACAAACAAACAAAAAATTTGCAAGTGCAAAGTGGAGGGGGAGAGACAGAGAGAAATGGGCACCATTTTTTATTAATTAATTTTTTTATTGACTACTTCCATAATTGTAGATAATAACCCTTGGTAATTCCCTCCCCCCTTTCCCCTTTGAAACGCCACACTCCATCACATCTCTTCTCAATCAATATCTTTTATTTTGATGTCATGATCTTTTCCTCCTATTATGATGGTCTTGTGTAGGTAGTGTCAGGCACTGTGAGGTGATGGATATCCAGGCCATTTTGTGTCTAGAGGAGCCCGTTGTAAGCAGTCCTGCCCTTCCTTTGGCTCTTACATTCTTTCCTCCACCTCTTCCGCAATGGACCCTGAGCCTTGGAAGATGGGGCACCAGTTTTTAAAACATTATATTTGATTATTTATTTTTGGTGGTGATAGACATGGAATGTAGGACCTTGGGCATGCTATGCAAGTTTTCCAGAAGTGAGCCTCATCCCCTGCCCTCGCTCCCTCATTGTCTTTCCATCTGTAGACAGGTTGCTGTCTGACTCTTGGTGAGCATTTTCTTAGTCTTTAAGAATGATGCAGAGGGGCTGGAGAGATGGCTCAGTAGTTAAGGCAGTCTCTATGTCTCTCTTCTCTCTATCTCTGCTGCAAATAAATAAATGAAAAAATATTAAAAGAATCATTCTTGGGCTGGAGAGATGCCTCAGTGCTTGCTTGGAAAGCCTAATGACTCAGATTCAATTCCCCAGTACAGATGTAAAGCCAGATGCACAGAGGTTCATGCATCTGGAGTTCATGTACAGTGGTTGGAGGCCCTGCCATGTCCATTCTCTCTCTGTCTCTCTCCTTACAAATAAATAAACAAGTAAATTTTTTTGTAAAAAGAATGTTGTAGAGAGCCAGGCATGGTGGTACGTGCCTCCTGAGTGCTGGGATCACTGAGTTCAAGGCCAGCCTGTGACTACATAGTGGATTCCAGGTCAATCTGGGCTAGAGCATTCTCCTACCTTGAAAAAAAGAAAAACTAAAAAACAAAAACAAAAACAAAAACGTTGCAGACGGCCTGGAGAGAGATGGCTCAGTGGCTAAAGGTACTTGATTGCAAAGCCTCATGACCTGGGTTCAGTTCCTCGTGTATACCTGTGTTGCAGTCAGGTTTGCATTGCCGTAGAGATCACCCAACCAAGAGCAACTTGCCGGGGGTGGGGGGGTCCTTATTTTGGCTTACAAACTGAAGGGGAGGCTCCACGATGGCAAGAGAAAACGATGGCATAAACAGAGGGTGGACATCACCTCCTGGCCAACATCAGGTGGACAACAGGAACAGGAGAGTGTGCCAAACACTAGCAAGGGGACACTGGCTGAAATACCCATAAGGCCACCTCCAACCATACACTCCCTCCAGGAGGCGTTAATTCCCAAATCTCCATTAGCTGGGAACCTAGCATTCAGAGCACCTAAGTTTATGGGGGACACCTGAATCAAACCACATTTCAACCCTGGCCCCCATAAACTGATAACCATACATGATAGAAAATACAATGTATTCAGTCCAACTTTAAAAGTCCCCATAGTTTTTGTCAATCCTAATGATGTTCAAACATCCCCATAGTCCAATCTTTTAACTGAGCCATAATACAAAAAAAAAAAAAAAAAAAAAAACAAAAAAAAGGAAAGGAAAGAAAGTCCCCCCAAAGCCCATAATGGCATAGAATAAACGTTCACACTGCAAAAGATGGCATTGGCCATAACAAAGAAATATTCAGTATTCAGCCAATACAAGATTTAAAACAACCAGGGCAAACATCAAACTCTGTAGCTTCAAGTCCAACAACTCTAGCCATTGACAAATCTCCAAGTCCGTTAATCTAACCAGCAACAACTCTCTGAAATTCCAGTTCCGCCTCTCCAGCTGGGCTACGCACAGTCCTGGAAAACTTCATCAGGGCTGGCAGCTTTCCTTAGCAGCCATCTCGTGGTCCCGGCATCTCCACTGGGTCTCCACTGCAACCCACAGTTCATCGTCATGGCCCCATGGGGTCTCCATGTAGGCATCCAGCAAACCTGCTTCACACTGCCCATGGCCATTTCCAAAACATAAGACCGTGTTGCAAACTCAATGACGCTCTCTTCCCTGTATTTCTTATACTCCACAATACCAGGTAGGGTGCCAATTTGTTAATCCAGGGGGGAATAAAACAGACTTTGAAGAACAGGACACCCCTTGAGCACTCAGGCCCTTTCAAAGAGTCTACATTCTTCCTGTTTCCCTAGTGCAGGTCAGCTGGCCCAATCTCAAAGGTTGAAATCTCTCAATTGCAGCTGAATGGGCAGCAGTTCACCCAAAGATTTCATTTTTGTGCCATATCCCTCTACTCACACCAGTTTATTTCTACGCAAAGCAACCCTACACAACTTCTCAGGACACAGACATAAGAGCAAGCTTCTCACAGAAACTGCCAGCCCAGTCCAGGCAAAGCTCTTTCTCACCCTCATAAGCCAAACCTCACAGTCCACAGTTCTTACTGCATTCAGGTCTTTCAACTCTGACCAGAATAGTCCATCAAGCTGTATTTACAGCACTGCAAGGTGTCTCTTAGACTAAGGTTTCAAATTCTTCCACATTCCTCTTGAAAATCGGCCCCAAAAGGCCAAAGCCACACATCAGGATTCTAGCAGTAATCCCTCTCCTGGGTACCACTTTACTGTTGCAGTCAGGTTCGCATTGCTGGCAGAAATCATCTGACCAAGAGCATCTTGTGAGAAAAAAGGGGTTATTTTGGCATACAGACTCAAGGGGAAGCTCCACGATGGCAGGGGAAAATGATGGCATGAGTCGAGAGTGGACTTCACCTCCTGGCCAACATCAGGTAGACAACAGGAACAGGAGATTGTGCCAAACACTGGCAAGGGGACACTGGCTATAATACCCATAAGCCCACCCCCAACAGTACACTGCCTCCAGGAGGCATTAATTCCCAAATCTCCATCAGCTGGGAACCTAGCATTCAGAACACCTAAGTTTATGAGGGACACCTGCATCAAACCACCACAACCCGTAAAGCTAGACGCACAAAGTGGCACGTGCATCTGGAGTTCCTTTGCAGTGTCAGGAGGCCTTGGCATGCCCATACTCTCTCTACCTGTCTTTGTTTCTATCTCCCTCTCTCTATCAAATAAATATTTAAAAAAAAAAATCATGTTGCAGAGCCAGGCCTGGTAACTGAGTCCCGTAATCCCAAATATTTGAAAGGCTGAGGAGGGAATCATAAGGTAATGGCTTGCTTGTGCCACAGGGTGAATTCAAGGGCAGCCTGGGCAGCTTACTCTCAGAATTTTAAAATATTTAGCAGGATTGGATATAGCTCAGTTGTATAATGTTAGGGATAGGGAGGGGTTTGTATTTAAAGCACACACACACACATACACAGAGTTTCTATGTTTTTTTTATTTTCTGAAATAATTGCAAATTATAATTAGAAAAAAATACAGGAGGAAGCTGGTCTTGAGAAATGAGGTCCTTAACCCAGGTCCCAAGGTGAATTAGTTCCAGTGTATTTAGTTTTGTAGGCCCTTGTTGTCATTCTCAGAATTAACCCTGATTTATGTGTTACTGAAAAAATATACTTTTCAAAAAATATTTTTAATTTTTATTTATTTATTTTATTTTAAAGGGCTGCTAGCTCAGATTTGATTTTTTTCTCTAGAATGCATATAAAGCAAGATGCAAAAGTGGCATGTGTGTCTGGAATTTGTTTACAATGGCAAGAGTCCCTGGTATGTTTTCTCTGTCTCTCTCTCTCTCTCATAAATAAATAAATGTATAAATGAATGAACATCACACTTTCTTACTTTTGGACACTTGTTACACCAAACAGATAGATGTGAGCTATTCCTAACCAGGCCAAATCCCAGCCTTTCGGTTTAATGTTCATTCTCCTGGCTATGACAGAGCAAGCCAGGGACGCACCCAAAATCCGAGGACTTGTGTATGGTCTTGGAAACAGAGTCCTCTCTGCCCCCCTCTCTCCCTCTATTCTTCCCTCTCTCCCATCTGTCTTCCCTCCTCTTCGTTTTCCCTCCTTTCCAGTTACTTTCTCCCCCACAATCCCCTTTAAGGTGTCAGGCACTTTGTTTTAAAGGTCTGGCGTTCTTTTACTGGCTGGGGCGACCAGTGGGTGAGGCAGTCATTTTAGCTTTGGTGTGCTCATTCTTGAAATAGCATACTGCTGCCTCTCTTGTGGGCAGTGAGGGTGTGACTGGTGATAGAGTATTTCTAGTAAGCTTCTTGTCAAGGTGACATTCACGCTGAGAAGGAACACAGCGTGTTGGGTCGGGAGTGTATTTTGCAGACTCAATGGCAAGAGTCAAAGCCCTGTCGCAGGTACAAGTCTGCACCAACAGTGAAGGAGTGAGAATGGAACTGGGGTTCCGAAGGAGCAGCCAGAAATTGGCTCAGTGAAAAGGAATGGGGGGTGTAACCCAACTGCTTTACGTATGTAAGGCTGTGTGTTCAATCCCTGTTACCCCACCAAAAATAAAAAAAAGAACTAAAAATTCTATTCTTTGGATATTGGGGAGGTATCTCAGTGGTTAAAGGCAGTTGCCTGCAAAGTCTACTGGCCTGGGTTCAATTCCTCAGCCACTCATGGAAGGCTGGATGCAAAAAGTGGCACAAGCATGTGACACTTACACTGGTAAGAGTCCATGGCCCACGTGCGCATGCATGAACCTGACCAACGAACGAACTCACTCACTCCCTAACTTACCAAAGGAAGGAAAGAAGGAAGAAAAGAAAGAAGAAAAGAAAGAAACTAGTTCAGAGGACATCAAAGTTAGTCAGAAGGGAATGATGATGACTAAATGAGATTCAGGACTAGTCAACCTTCAACACTGGATGAATTGGAAACCTCACTGTATAAACAACAACAACAACAACATCAAAACTTGGGGCTGCAGAGATGGCTCAGCAATTAAGGCACTTGCCTGCAAAACCTAATGACCCAGGTTCAGTTCCCCAGCACCTGTGTAGAGCCAGATGCACAACATCTGGAGTTAATTTAAAGAGGCTAGAGGCCCTGGCATGCCCATTCTCATTTTCTCTCTCTGCTTGCAAATAAATAAATAAATAATATTATTATAAATAACATTAAATTTAAAATTTTATATAGAATTTGGGCTGGAGAGATGGCTTAGTGGTTAAGGCCCTTGCCTGTGAGGCTTAAGGACCCCAGTTCGATTCCCCAGTACCCACATAAGCCAGATGCACAGGTGGCACATGCATCTGCAGTTAGTTTGCAGTGGCTGGAGGCCATAGTGCTCCCATTCTCTCTCTGTATATCTGCCTCTCTTTCTCCAATAAATAAATAAAGTAAAACAACATCTAGAATTTGATTGGCATTTCTGGAGAGCTCAGGCTCTTAGCCCATCTGTGCTGTGCCCTTCAGTATGCCCATGGGCTTTCATCTTAGCCTACATGTGAATAGTCACAGTTTGACTGGCTGGTTGCTGTGAGGTCACGGCAGGCGTGAGGGAACTTTGCATGTGCTGGTGACTTGTTGGCAGGTCATTTAGCCTCAGTGCACGTTCAGTGTGTGAAGAGAACATCATATTCACCCAGGAGGGTTGTCCCAAGATCAGGAGGAATGGCATCTCTAGTGCTCATTATAGATCCTGTTTGTCCTGCCACATTTGGTGCCAGGGGAGCTCAGCAGTATCGCTCTTCACCGTCTCAGAAAACTGTCATGGGCTGTCCTTGGGCAGTGGAGAAGAACAAGTGTTGCTTTTACCAGCGAGCTGTTTCTTTCAGGAAATCCTTAACCTTTGTCCAGTGAAGGTTACTGTAGTGTTTTGGTTTTCTGTTTTTTTTAAAAATATATTTTATTTACTTATTTGCAAGGAGAGGAGAGAAGAGAGAATGAATGAGAATGAACATGCCAGGGCCTCTGGCCACTGCAAATGAACTTCAGATGCATGCATCACTTTGTGCATCTGACTTTACATGGGTAATGGAGAACTGAACCCTGGTCGTTCGGCATTGCAGGCAAGCACCTTAACTGCTGGGCTCTCTCTCCAGCCCCTGTTTGAATTTTTAAAAGTAAAGAGGCAAGACTTGTCTTATTGAGTTAGTCACCCCCATTGGATTCAGCAGGGAGATCTCATTTCTGTCACTACTGTTCCCAAGCACAGGCACATGATCAAGTCCTCCTGTTTGAAACTTCCTGGTGAAACTAACCCACAAGGGAAATCCTCAGGTAAGTTACTTGGTGATGATCTGTGTGAACCAGGTGGGTAGGTGGGCTATGTTAGGCAGGGTGGTCTAGACCCAGCAGCTGAGAAAGCCAGGCAGGGCTGGGAAGAACAAGAGGGGCACTGTGGGCTGAGGGATGGCAGTAGGGAAGGAGTCCCAGGAGACAGCAGAGCACTGGAGTATGCGATGAGGGTGGGCTGGGGGAGACTTGGGAAGGGTGTTCCCCAGACCTTGCAGGCTGGGTTCAGGGGTTTGCAGTGAACATCTGTTGAAGGGCTTTAATCAGGAAATGAGCTTCTTATCCCTGGAATGGCATTGCTGAACATCCCTCTTGGAGGCCTGTTGGCAAAGAGGAGCATGAGATGGCTGGAGCCTCTCTCACCTTCTAATCCTGGCAGGCTGGGCTCAGTTCAAGCAGACACAGCAGAGAACGCATCGGGCTCGGGCCGTCCCGGCTCCCTGGCTCCTGCGCTGTCCCCACTGCATGTCTTGTGACTTCAGTCGCTGGTGTGGAGCGACATCTCCACCAGCTTGAAATTGAAAAGGTAGAAACCAACCAGAAAGTTAGACCGTTTCCTTAACTTCCTCACAGCTTAAGTGTTCTGTGCTCTTTTTGAAATCCCTAGACATCCATGGTTTTGAGGAGCGTGGATTCATTTCTGCAACTGATTCTTAAAACAAATCAAAAACTAGGCCATTTTATAAGAGCACTTTAGGAACATTGATTGTAGTAAACTAGTGTGAGGAGCCGGTGAAAAGGACGATGTTCCCTTCCTGCCCTTCGTCTCTGTGGTGGGTGCGTGCGCACCCTCTTGGGCTGCTTTATAACTGGAAATGAGCTCCACTAGGAGGACTTCCTGTGTGCTGGGAGCTTAATTCCTACCCTGCCCCATGACACAAGCATTGCTACTGTCTCTAGCTGATAGATGAGGAAACTGGCCCAAGGTCACACCCATGTGGGAATGGCAGACCAAGTACACACCCAGGCCTGGATCCCAAACTCTCCCTTCTCCCTTCTGCAGTACATGTGGGCTTCCACTAAAGACCCCCCCCCCCCACTCCAGTGAATGTGGACGACGTCTAGGGACTCCTCTACCCGCTTGTCCTAACGACCTCCTTACACCCCTCTAGCGACAGCACAGCTTCTTGTCTTCTTGCTTCTTCGGGTCTGATTTTGCTGCAACTCTTCAGTTCAGTGTTCTGTCTCGTTGCCTGAGGTTCCTGGTGACGTTGGCTGGTTGAGGCTGCTGGCCTGGTCTTGCCCCCCTTTCGGAGAGGAGGAGTGGGGCTGAGCTGCCTGGTACTGCTCCCTGATGAGGGAGCATGCTCAGTGTTCCTAGAGGCAGGCTGGAACAGAAGCCCGGGCTGTCCGCCCCTTTTGGAGCGCGGCTGGAGGAGCCCCACCAGTCCTTCCCAACTTGGAGTAAGTGGGAGGGAGCCGCAGGTTGGTGCAGGTAAGGCAGCCGCAGCCCCGTGTCTTTTCATAGCTCCAACTAGAAGAGGCTAGTTTTAGCTAGTCTCTCTTGAGACTCCAGGACGGCATCGGTGGTTCCTGCAGGAGTGAACAGATTTGTGTTGGGGTTTACTGTTGCTTACTGAAGAGGGGCCGAGACAGGCCCCCCACCTTCTCCAGTGAGAGTCTGTGTGCCTATTGTTCTGCTGGGCTGCTGTTTTGGAGCCATCTTGGTTCTTTTTTTTGCTTGGATTCTGTTTGAGGTTGGACTTCCATTGGGATTGGCTGGCTGGCTGTGGCTTCTCTCCTTCTGTGTCTGGAATCTTGGGTGCAGGAATAGGATTCCACAGTGGGGCAGCCAAGACTCAGAGATGCCTGGGCTTCTCCTTCCATAGTAAAATAACCCAAAAAGCCTTGTTGTGTAAACAGATGCAAATCCAAGCATTTACTCCCCACAGTGGCTCTATTAGAAGTCTTAGTGAATCCCTATTAGAGAACTCTCACCCACAAAGAGGCTCCGTGTTAACTTTGCATTTCTTAGTATTTGATAAATACCCGGGAAACTGAGGAAGCCCGTAGTTCTTTTGAGTGGAACAGGTTTGGTGGCTCTTTCTGTATGGTGCGAATTTTCTTTTTCTCTGTTAATAATAGCGAATTTGAAACCTGGCAAATGCATGAGCATGTACCAGTAAACGTGACAATTGTTGGAACCCTGAGGGGTCGCAGGCATTTGTGAATTTGGGGCATTCTTGGAGGCATAAGTGCAGATTGGCGGAAGGCCTTTAAAGAAATGTGAACGGTAGAATTAGTCTATACAAAGTTGCTTTTTTCTCTGGAATTGGGGTTGGATCAGAGCCGTAGTAGAGCTTGAACAAAAGTTATTTGTGTAGGTAAATAAATGATTTTCACCATTCTGAAGCTTAGCAGAAGTATTTTTCAACAGGGAGGAAGAAAAAAAACCAACAACCCTCCATCACAGTTCTTTGTTTTCTACAGCAGTAGCAAGCAGCAACTGAGAGAATGTTTTTAATTGAAAATCATGGAACTTCATGGCAACCAACTTACAATCGCTTCCCCAGGGCAGCCTACTGCCAGTGCTTCAGACAAGACTGTACAAGAAAGGAAAAGAATGTGGTATTCACAGACACTAAATCATTGGAGAAACAGGTCTGATAGCTCCAGTTTAGTCACTGAGTTACTGCCATCGCTCTGTCCAGGTTGAACAGGAAAGTAACTCGGAAGCTTTCCGTGTTTCCTGTCCCGTCCTGGCGTCCTGGCTGGTGTGGGGCAGTTCTCCCCTTTCCGTGGAGCGCCGGTGGGGTGTGGCCTCAGAGTTCTCCTTCCTCTTCCTTTCTGTGGCCTCAGAGTTCTTGTCGGTTCGTTAGTTTTTGTGTGGTCGCAAGTACTCGAAATAGCCAAAGAGATTGTGTGACTTCAGGACGTATGGTACTGAGGGATGGGCACGGTGAGGGGTACCTAATGTCGGGGACCTTGCAAACCCGGGGAGAAGGACCTTGAACAGTGCCTGGGTTTTCTCTGTCTGTCATTCCCTCCTTCCTTCTGTTCTGATCTTCCTCCCAGGCCCTGGCTGCCCGCACTCCCAGCACACATTTCTTCACAGCTCTCCAAGGCTGGAATGTTGGTCTGTATTGTAAGTCTGAAAGAGGCCCGGCGTGGTAGTGGCACACACCTTTGATCCCAGCACTTGGGAGGCAGAGGCAGGAGGATCATGAGTTCGAGGCAACCCTGAGACCACATAGTGAATTCCAGGTCAGCCTGGGCTACAGTGAAACCCTACCTCCAGAAAAAAGAAAAAAAAAGAAAAAGAAAGAAAGAAAGAAAAAGAAAAAGAAAGGAAGAAAGAAAAGAAGGAAAGGAAGGAAGAAAGAAAGAGATGGGCTGTGATTGGCTCCCAGGGAGTCACATTTCTGCATTTCTAGCCTAGGCACTAGAAGTCATGCAGACACAGTGGCCGGAAGCACACCTGTTATAGCCATAGGGTTAAGAAATGCCTACAAAATTGGTAAGAAAGGGTATTTCTCTGCAACCCAATGGTGTTCATCACTGTTGGTTTTAATAATAAATTTAAAAAATCTTATGTGTTTTTTTTTAAATTTATTTGCAAGTGTGGGGAGAGAGAGAGAGAGAGAGAGAGAGAGTGACAGAGAGAAAATGGGTGTGCTGGGGCCTCCAACCACTGCAAAAAGACTCTAGATGCATGCACCACTTTGTGCACCTGGATTTATGTGGTACTGGGGAAGTAAACCCAGGCTGGCAGACTTTGCAAGCAAATGCCTGTAACCTCTGAGCCATCTCCACAGCCCCTAAAAAATACTTTCATTTACTTATTTAGGAGAAGAGAGAGAGGCTATCTAATGATTCCCACCTTGTTCTATGGAATGAGTGAGAGACTGTTTTGAAGACTGGCCCTGAATGCTGTGACTTATATATTTTTTATATCTTAAGTAATAGCTTTTTTAAAAATTAAGGGATTCAGTGAAACCTGATGTAATGAAGGAGAAGCTTGCGTGTGTCTTTGCAGCAACGTCCCAGGCATAACGAGTGTGTATGCACATTCCAAAGACATGCCAAGAAGGAGAGTTTCCCAGTAGGATGAGCAGGTTCATTATATTTTTGCTCAGGTAATTGTAATCAAAGGACATAGAGCAAATCTGAAATTCTTCTGGAACCTTAATTATTCCCTCTGATCTAAGTACGCGAGTGATTAAGGCACATGAAAACATTTCTCTCCGTCCCTCTTTGGAAGCAAGGCCTGGATTTCTATGGGTTTGAGGCCATTTATGCACTTTTATTTTGGACTTGACCAAAACTGCCATGTCATCAGGATAATTTGTGTGTCAGGGAGGGTTTGTTTTTTAAATTTTATTGTTTCAGAGAGAGAGAGCAAGGGAGAAAAAGGCATATATTTAGAGAGAATGGGCGTGCCAGGGCCTCCAGCCACTGCAAATGAACTCCAGACACATGCAGCACCTTGTGCATCTGGCTTATGTGGGTCCTAAGGAATCGAACCTGGGTCCTTGGGCTTTGCAGGCAAGCACCTTAACTGCTATGCCATCTCTCCAGCCCAGGAAGGGTTTGTTTTAATTTTCATTCCTTAATCTAATTTTCACTTTAATCTGCCCTCCTTCGCAAGTCTAAGTCAAAATGTGAGTGAGTGAGCTGAAGTACGTTGGAGAATATTAAAATCCCTTGGGGGTTTTGGTGTGTGTTTGGGTAATTGACACCAAGCTCTTCCCCATGAATCCATTTTTTCCTGCATAAACTCAGGATTGTTCTTCCCCATGCTGTTTATTTTGACTTCATTCCTCTGCTACAGGTGCCTGGAAGGGGTTGTAACTGAGTTATGTCAAGTAGTATGGGAGCATTTTTGCTTAATGACATCTCTGCTGTCAGCACCTTTGGGGTGACCTCAGTTTTTCCCGAGGTTGACGTCCCCTCCTGCTTTCCTATGGTCTGTTTTCAGAATATGAAGCCTGGTTTTCTTTTAAAAATATTTATTTATTTCAAAGCAGGGAAAGAGAGAGAGAGAAAGAGAGACAGACAGAGAGAGAGAGAGAATGGATGTGCCAGTGCCTCTGGCCATAGCAAATGAACTCCAGATGCACAAGCCACTTTGTGCATCTGGTTTTACATGGATTCTGGGGAATCCAATCTGGGTCATTAGACTTTTCACGCAAGTACCTTAACCGCAGAGCCATCTCTCCATTCCTGATTTTTTTTTTTGTTGTTGTTGTTTGTTTGTTTAAGCTGAGTGAGCAAACAGATGCATGCTGCTAGTTGAGAATTTCTGCAAGAAAATGTACCTTGAGTAATTCAGGGTTTCCTGTGACTGACTGTACCGAGCTGAACCTTACTGTTGAGGTGTTGTATACTGTGAACACATTGTTCATTTCTGAACGAGATCCCTGCAGAACACATTGCTTTGGTTGCTGGAACTTTCTCATACATGCCTGTATATTTTGAAGGACTTTGTATAGTCAGTATTTCAAAGCAATAAGAACATCTATGAAATGAGTTGTTGAAATGAATGAGCCATCAGCTCTCTGAACTTTTTGACAACTTCAGTTGCAGTTATCTTATTATTTTTGTTTATGTTCATTCATGTGTAACTTAGCACTTGTGTATGTATGTACAGATATGCACATAGATATTTAACTTTTCAAATAAATACCTACTTGGCATGATGTCACTCTAAATTCTGTTACTACTTTCCCCCAGAGGTTTAAAAATAGAACAATATCCCTGAGTATTCCCTCTTCAACAAAAGTTTTCGATGCACTTTTATTTGTGAGTAATAAACATTTGATGTTACGTCCTAGTTAAGGTTGGATTTTGGCTCAAAGCCTTGGCTGAAATAAGCAGTCATTGTTAGTAAGGATTTAATAGGAAAAACCCTGAACTTCGTGGCGTATCAAACTCTGGCTGGTGGTCAGTCTTATATAAAGCATTATTCTTAATCCTTATAATGAGAGAAAGCTGTTTACGAGTATATCTTGAGTTAAATATTTGGTATTGATCTGCAAACTAATATCACAGAGTAAGTAACTGTTTTCTTTGTAAACAGTGACACATGTGGTAGAATTGTACACTGTGTTGTTTTCCATCAATTTTTAAAATATTTTTATTTATTTATTTGCAAGCAGAGAGAGAAGGGGAGGAGAATATGAGTGGGTGCACCAGAGCCTCCAGCCTCTGGAAACGAACTCCAGGTGCATGCACCACTGTGCATTTGGCTTTATATAGGTGCTGGGAAGTCGAATCCCAGGTCGTTAGGCTTTGCAGGCAAGTGCCTCAAGTACTGAGTCATCTCTCCAGCCCTCCATCAATTTTTGACTACAAAAGAGTGGTGCTAAATATTACAAAGCTATCAGTAAGAATATAATTCCCCCAATAAAGCCCACCTATAACCCTATAAGTGTGGTCAATGTTACCCTTTTGGAATATTCTGGATGTTTGTGTGTGGGTGTATAAATGAAGTGTCTGCCTCTTAATGCCATTTTAAATTTTCTGTTAAACAGTGAACATGTTACTGTGTCAAAAACAAACAGCCCACCTTATTTTTCACTGTCATTTCTAAGGTTTGTTCAGGATTCCATTGTATAGATGGGTACACGGTCTCTGGAATGGCTGCTGAGTACCTAGGTTGTTTTCAGTTTTACTTGTGATTTTTGAAATTTATTTATTTGTAAGCAGAGGGAGAGAGAGAGAGAGAAAGAGGGAGAATGGCAGGGCCTCTAGTTGCTGCAAACGAACTCTAGATGCATGTGCCACTATGTACATCTGTCTTTATGTGGGTACTGGAAAATCAAACCCCAGGTTGTTAGGCTTTGCAGGCAAGTGCCTCAACTGCTGAGCCTTCTCACCAGTCCCAGCTTTATATGTTTTAAAGGTATCTGAGGGAGCTAGGGAGATGGTTTAGTGGTTAGAGACACTTGCTTTAAGGCCTGACAGCCCAGGTTTGATTCTCCAGTACACACAGAAAGCTTGATGCACAAGGTGGCTCAGGTACCTGAAGTTCGTTCACAGTGGCAAGAAGCCCTGGTTTTTCAGTACCCTCTTGCCCTCTGTCTGCCTCTTTGTCTCTGTCTCTCTATCTTTTAAATAAATTAATTAAATTTTAAAAACAAACTCTGAGGTGAACAACCCTGTATTTGGGTGAGTGTTTTTTGTGGGGGGGGGGTGGACAATCTCCCTGATATAGAATCCAAGATCCTAAGAGGTTTGATGATTTCAAAGCCCTTTTGCTTTTAAAGCATGTCTGACCAAATTGAGCTTGTATGACTTGCTTTCTCATTGCTGTGACAAACACCTGACAGAGGAACTGGAAGGAAGGGAGGGAGGGAGGAAGGGTTATTTCCGTCCACAGTTCAAGGGATGGCACTCCTCATGGTGGGGAAAGGCAGGGGCTGGAGCGGCCGGGCACGTTCATTCTGCATTCAGGAAGCGGAGAGGGCTGATGGACGCTGGTGCTCAGCCAGCTTTCTTCTTTTGATTCAGTCCAGGACCCCAGCCCACAGTTACAATAAGTCTTCCCATCTCAGTTAACCTAATCTAGAAACTCCCTCACAGAACCGTCTAGAGATTTGTTCACATGGTGATTTAATTCCTGTCGAGTATGAGATTGAGCTCTCTACTGACAGATTTCTTACCTGCGTATGGTTGTACTTGCACTGTTGTTAGCAGCAATGATTCTGATAAGAATAACGAATATTATTTAGTATCCCGGTGGTTTCGGTTTTCACTGGCTCTTCAGATTCCTTCCTTGCCCTTGTCCTTTGCTGAATTTGAATTTACTTTCACCTGAATTTGAGGTTAGTTGCAACATGCGCCTTTTGGCTGCTGCCTTTAGGAGAAAATGACTGTTGCAGTAAGCTCCATGTTGCTGGGGCAAACACCCAACAAGATGCACAAATGCGGGAGAAGCCGTCAGGGGTGGGAGAAGCTGGCTCCCTTTCGCAGACCCGAGCCGGGGACACAGCTGCAGCATCCATCCCACGCCACCAGCACGCGGGACCCGCCAGAGCGCAAACTGCTCTCCAAACTCCAAGGAGCCCCGGACTCTCTGCTCCTCCCCTAACCATACCTTGGGTCTGGATTCCAAGAGCTGCCCCAGAGATAGGCGCCGTGGCAGGGATCTGCCTGCTCGGGGCTGAGGTAGGACGTTCAGTGAAGTTCACTGAGTCTGTGGGGCTGGACAGCCGAACTATCGCTCTCAGAGTACCACAGCAGCTGTAGCTGGGAAAGGCTCTGTCAGTAGGTCCTCCCCATGTCAGCCAGGCTGTGTGTGTTGTGGGTCTGAGCATCTCCCTGTGACCGTTCCTGAGGAACAGGCGTGGTGGGCCAGTGTCCCTTTCTCTGTAAGCGGAAGAAGTGCTGAGCGTATGTTACACTGAGCGGCCAGGCCACTTACCTGCTTCTAGGCCTCAGAGAATACTGAATAAGTAACAGGTTTCCAAGGAGATGTGAATTGCTATGGTTAGATATTTTGGACTTTATACCAATTATAGTTTGATAACTGAAGAATCCTTCCAGGGGACAAAAATGCTTAGAAGTAAGTGTGTTATTAGTCTAGGTTGACATTTCTCAACATTAAGTGGGATGTAATTGACCATGAATTTGAATGAGGAGACCTCACTGTCTCAGTGACTGGGTTTGGGTGTTAGCCATTGCCGGCGTGCCTGGCACCTCACACAGTAATGAGTTTAGCTTATGTTAGTCCCTGTGATAAAGAACGCTTCAGGATAGATGGTCATTAATCACATCAAGGCTCCTTGCAGGGATTTGGAAACAGAGACAATCTGATTACTGCTTGAAGACAAAGATAGCATCTGCCAGATTTTGCCCTCCGGAAAGAATCATAGTAATTTCAGACTTTCTGCCCTCTCACACTGGGGTGACAGTTTAATTTCGGAAATCCAAGGTGTCACAGCCCCTTGGAGCAATAAGTTTTCTGTGTATTGCTTGTGTTCATATCCATGGTGGTGGCTAGAGGAGAGGTAACGAGTTTGCACATGAAGCTTTCCTGTCCTTCTTACTGTCCGCTCCCGAGAAGCGTGTGCTAGTATTCCTCACGCGAGACAAGTCCCATTTGTTAGAGGTGCACTGACTTTTATGCGTGGCATTTAGTGAACACAAGGTGAGATAAAGGACCGAGGGATTTATTGTCGAGTTATGCAAGACCATGCACATGTTGCTATATCCCCCAGATGTCTCAAAAGAGGATGTTTTTATTGGTTTTAATAAATGGTGTGGTTGAGGATCTCCGTTTCCCCATTATCACTCAGCCCTGTTTGGAAATGTCACAGTGATGGGTGTGTGTTGTTCTGAGCTCATATGCAGGCTCCATGGTGACACTAAACAGTCACATTGCAGGTTTTCATCAGGCAGTTCATCAGGATGATGCAAGTGGCCCCAGCCTATATTGAAGATGAGTTATGAAACTTTCATGCCAGAAGACACAGTAAGAGCTGAGACTAGCCCTTTGAAGGCTTGGTAGTGATGTGTTGATGCTGTGGTCTAGTCAGCCAGCATCAGGTGGAGTCCATGGCTCCTCCACTTCCTTGCACGTCTGGGGGTGTCCCATCGAGACCTAAGTGGATGGTCTGCACGCAGCCACTGTCTGGTGGAGTTCGTGGCTCCCCTGCTTCCTTGCATGGCTGGGGTGTCCCATCGAGACCTAACTGGATGGTCTGCACGCAGCCACTGTCTGATGGAGTCTGTGGCTCCTCCGCGGAATTCCTTGCACGGCTGGGGATGTCCCATCGAGACCCAGTTGGATGGGCTGCAGCTCTGTCCCATGTTTTTTGTTCTTCTCAAGGACTCTCCTTTAGGAATTCTCTTTTCTTCCTTTAGCCCACATTAAAAATGACCACAACAGGGCTAGGAAGATGCCTCAGGAGTTAAAGATACTTGCTTGTAAAGCCTGCTGTCCTGGGTTCAATTCCCCATCATCTACTTAAAGCCAGATGTACAAAGTGGTGTGTGAATGTGGAGTTTGTTTGCAGCAGCAAGAGGCTCTGGCACACCCATACTATCTCCTGTAAATAACTAAAACTATTTTTTAATTATTATTTATTTATGGAGAGAGAGAGAGAGAGAATATGAAGGAATCAGTGAATGAATGAGTATGGATAGGCCAGAGAACCCTGAAGAACACTACTTCCCTTCTTTTCCCAACAACAGTTAATTGCCAAGAGCTCCTCTGGGAGGGCACATCCCGTGGATCCCTCCCCTATCCATGACGGAATGTTCATGGGCTCAGTCTTGCACAGGAAACCCCAGCTGCTGGGAGTTCACGAGTGTCACAGCCACGTTGTATCCAGAAGACAGCTTTCCACAGCAGTTACCCCCCCCACCCCCTCTCCCTTCCATCCTTCCTTCCCCTTCTGAACACAGATTGTGCCTAACTTCCACAGTTTCCTGACAAATGGTTTCAGTCCATTGTTTCACAAGCACCACATGATGAGCTTCACGCATGATCGGAGTCGCACAGGCCTGTGTTTCGTCCTAGTGCCATTATAACGAGTGACTGTGAGGAACTCGCGTATCCTCTGTGAAATTCTGTTTCCTCACTGTCACGCAGGGATAATGATAATACTCAGTGTTGTAGATGCATTGTGGTAGAAATGCGTTGCAAACACGACTTCCCTCCCCAGATGGGCCGTCACTAGGTGTAGAGAATGTTGTCTGCATGGGTCATGGATGTGGTTTCCTAAATCTCTTCTCCTTGAGTTGAAGGGAAGGACTTCTGACTATAGGGGAGAGAAGAAAGAGTCCCAAGACTGGGGTCGTAAAGGAGGGTGTAACTCCAGCTCATTCTGTTGGGTCACTTGACTCTGGAATCCATCCAGCAGGCTGTGAGAAAGCTCAAGTAGCCATGTGGAGAGGCTACTTGTAGGTGTCCCCTGTGGGTAGCCCCAGCTGAGGTTCCTGCTGCTTCTAGTTTAAGGAAAACTCCAGGCTTCCAAGAGCAGAGAAAACGCAAACATTTCCATGTGCTTTGTACACCAGTCCCTGACTTGCCGTAAAGTGGTTGCTGTCAGCCATGAGGTTTTGGGTGACTTGTATGTAGCAGTAGCTAATTGGGACAAGATACTGCGAGTTTGAAGAAATAGTATTCTCCTTTGAGATTTGTGTATTATTTCTGATTTAATGTCTAGGTGCCCTTGGGCAAGATATTTCACTGTGTTCTCTTAACTGTAAAGGACTCTGATGAAACTTCACTCCAGTCTCTGAGAATTGGTGACTGGATATTTGTGGGATGCTCAGTCAATGGGTGTGGTCATGATTATTTGTCTGTTTGTTTGTTTTTTAAACCGAGGTAGGGTCTCACTCTAGCCCAGAGTGACCTGGGACTCACTCTGTAGACCCAGGCTGGCCTTGAACATACACTGATCCTCCTACTTCAGCCTCCAGAGTGCTGGGATTAAAGGCGTGCACCACCACACCTAGCTAAGTGGTCATTAGTTTTTTATTAAACTATATTGCTGAAGTTTGAGAGTGCATGGAGAGATCTATGTGCATTGTTTTGCTTTTTAATAATTTTAAATTTTATTTATTATTATTGTTATTACTTTTTTTGTTTGTTTGTTTGTTTTTCGAGGTAGGGTCTAGCTCTCTAGCCGAGGCTGACCTGGAATTCTCTATGTAGTCTCAAGGTGGCATTGAACTCATAGCAATCCACCTACCTCTACCTCCTGAGGGCTGGGATTAAAGGCATGAGCCAACATGCCCTGCTTTTATTTTGACTTTTAAAGGAGTTATATAATAGGAGGGAAATACCATGAAATGATAATATGTTCATGTATTAAAATCTTCAATAAAAGTTAAAAAGATAAAAGTCCTGAAGGGCTGGGCATGGTGGCACACGCCTTTAATCCCAGCACTCGGGAGGAAGAGGTAGGAGGAGGCAGTGGATTCCAGGTCAGCCTGGGCTAGAGTGAGGCCTTACCTTGAAAACAACAAACAAACAAAAACCCCCAAAAGTCATAAAGGAGTTACACAAAATTTTAACGTGCCTTGCTAGGCAAGAAACCAGTTTGAATGCAGTTTTCATGCAATGCAAGAAAAATGATAGAAAAATTAAAAGGACATTTGGCATTTTTATCTGTTAAGAGGCGTATTTATGTTATGACTTTTTCTATATTATGGGAACGTTTGGCTTTGCTTTGTAGAGGCATGCACTGTTTTGTACATCCTGCTTCATGTGGGTACTGGGAAATTGAACCTGGGCCATCAGGCATTGCAAGCAAGCACCTTTAACCAATGAGCCATCTCTCCAGCCCTGTAGTAAGACTTACATTAGGCTGGTTTGAAGATTATGCACATCAAGGCAGTTGTTGGAACACTATATAAATATTGGGGCTGAAGAGTTGGCTTAGCAGTTAAGGTACTTTCCTGCAAAGCCAAAGGACCCAGGTTTGATTCCCCAGTATCCATGTAAGCCAGATGCACACGGTGGCGCATGCAACTGGAGTTTGCATTCTGTCTTTCTAAATGAAAGTTAAAAAACATTTGAAGCCGGGCATGGTGGCGCATGCCTTTAATCCCAGCACTCGGGAGGCAGAGGTAGGATTTTTTTGAGTTCGAGGCCACCCTGAGACTCATAGTGAGTTCCAGGTCAGCCTGGGCTAGAGTAAGACCCTAGCTTGAAAAACCAAAAACAAACAAATAAAAAAATTGAAAAAAAAACCAAATAAACAAACAAAGCATATAAATATTGGCTGCTATTAAAATTGTTTTATTTTGACTCTTGCCTTAGGTTAGTTCTTATAAATTATTGTGTTTTTAAATTTAGTTATGTGGTTCTTGACAGATCTTAAACCCAAGAATGCATGCAAATGTTGGTAAACCATGTATGTACGATATGTTGTTCCATTTTTTGCATTCATTAAAAAGTTAGACATATTATCTCTTTTCTTTTTGGAAAGGTGGACTGCCCATAGTGGCCTCTTTTCTTTTTAACATAAAGAAACAGTTTTACAATTAGAATTGCTGATCCTTGAGGGGAATTTGTCACCTGGCAAAAAAAAAGTATCTTTCTGATGTATGATACATGATAACTAGGGATGGAGAAGAGCTGCACTGTTGTAACTGAATTAGCCCATTATCCTGCCCATTCCCTATTATAACTGGTTGCTTGTCACCCATCTGAAGTGGGACAGCATTGATTTGTATCCAGGTTTTTCAACCTGACAGGTCTGTTGTGAATATCATGTGATTTGTCAAGTACTTGCTCAGCCCTTTGAAATATGGTTTGGCACTGCGTACATGCATGGACTCCTGTAAAATGAAGAGGAGGGTATCCTAGGGGTGCTTTACTCTCTCAACCCAACACCTTAATTCATTGTGTTAGTGTTCCAGCCACATAGGCTTCTTTGTGCTTCAGACTTGCTGACCAAGTGTGTTAGTTTAAATGTATGCCCCCATAACTCCGGTATAAATGTATGTCCCCCATAGACTCAAGTGTTTTTTAAAATTTATTTTATTAACAAATTCCAATCATTATAGACAATAAAACATGACAATTCCCTCCTTCCCCCACTTTCCCCTTCACCAATACACTCTCCATCATATCCCCTCCCCCTCTTAATCATTCTCTCTTTTATTTTGATGTCATCCTCTTTTCCTTCCTGTTAGGGACTTCTTGTGTAGGTAGTGCCAGGCACTGTGAAGTCATGGATATCCAGGCCATTTTGTGTCTGGAGAATTGCACTGTAAGCAGTCCTGCCCTTCCTTTGGCTCTTACAGTCTTTCTTCTACCTCTTCCACAATGGAGCCCTGAGTCTTGGAAGGTGTGATAGAGATGTTTCAGGTGCTGAACACTCCTCTGTCACTTCTCAGCACTATGATTCCTTTTGGGTCATCCCAGTGGTCACCACCATCTCAAAGGAGAAGCTTCTCTAACCAAAAGTGAGAGTAGCATTAATATATGGGTATAAACCTTAAGTAAAGTGCTTACAGGGCAGTTTGGTGAGCATAATATATGCATTTAGCCAGACAGGAGCAGGTGTTACACTCCTAAGGCTCATGACCTCCCCCCAACATAGGCTTTTGATTAGGTTTTTAGTACCAGGTATGTATTCCTTCCCATAGAGCAGGCCTCCTGTCCAATTAAAGAGCAGTTGGTTCCCCATAACAGACATGCCACCATTGCACCTGTTGTCTTATTTGGCCTGGCTGGCCAAACTTGAGGCTTGCAGTGTCCACTGACAGCTTCTCTCTCCCATACGGCTGCGTGCAGTGCAGCTTTTTCCGGCTTTCTGTCAGCTGGTCTACCCAGAGAAGGTTTTCAGCTCTGCCGCAGTTTGATTTCTCAGTGACCTTGCAGCTCAGGCATGTGGAGTCTTTAGCAATAGGGTTTTATCATGTATTCCTGGTGGGAAACCAAGAGCCTTGGCAATGGCCTGTAATGTTTTTGGGGCATCTGGGACCTCCCTGGCCAACAACTCACTGGAAGGTATCCCATCCCTGGCACTGAAATTTTTCTAGTAAGTCTATGACTTCTGGGTCATTATCCAAAGAAGTAGGTTATCATGTGGCTCATTCACAATATTCTTTTACTCAGTCTCTCCCCCTGACCTCACTTAGGCTATTTACCCCCAGAAATCTGTTCATCTATTTACATATATATAAAGTGCCATCCCCTTAAGTCCACCCTCTCCTCCCTCCCTTATAGCCTTTTTCTAGCTTATTGGCCTCTGCTACTAATTTTTGCTCCAACTCACACACAAGCCGAACATTTGTAACTAGGATCCACATATGAGAGAAAACATGCAGCGTTTGGCTTTCTAGGCCTGGGTTACCTCATTTATTATAATCCTTTCCAGATCTATACATTTCCCTGCAAATTTCATAATTTCATTTTTGTTTACTGCTGAATAGAACTCCATTGTGTAAATGTACCACATCTTTATTATCCATTCATCTGTTGGGGGACATGTAGGCTGGTTCCATTTCCTAGCTACTGTGAATAGAGCAGCAATAAATATTGTTGTGCAAGTGTCTCTAAGGTAGTGAAAAGAGTCCTTAGGATATATGCCTAGGAGTGCTATAGCTGCCTCATATGGTAAATCTATTTTTAGCTGTTTCAGGAACCTCCACACTGATTTCCATAATGGCTGTACCAGACTGCATTCCACCAACAGTATAGAAGGGTTCCTCTTTCTCCACATTGTTGCCAAAATTTATTGTCATTTGTTTTCTTGATAATAGCCATTCCAACAGGAGTGAGATGGAATCTCAAAAAGAAGTCTTAATTTGCATTTCCCTGATGGCTAATTAAATTTTTTTTTTGAAGCAAGCTCAACAGATGAGCCTTATTTTTTTTTTTTTTTAGTTTTATGCAGGGGAGGGGGTGAAAGAATTGGTGCACCAGGGCCTCCAGCCACTGCATTCAAACTCCAGACTCATGAGCCACCTTGTGTGCATGTGTGACCTTGTGTGCTTGCATCACTTTATGAGTCTGGCTTATGTGGGACCTGGAGAGTTGAACATGGGTCCTTAAGCTTCTTAGGCAAGTGCCTTAACCACTAAGCCATCTCTGTAGCCCTCCAGGTGTTTTTTTTTTAAATATTTTATTTTATTTATTCATTTATTAGAGAGAGAGAAAGAGAGGCAGATAGAGAGAAAGAGAGAATGGGTGTGCCAGGGCCTCCAGCCATTGCAAACAAACTGCAGATGCAAGTGCCTCCTTGTGCATCTGGCTTACATGGGCCCTTAGGCTTTGTAGGCAAATGCCTTAACTGCAACACCATTTCACCAGACCCCTCCAGGTGTTTTATTAAAGCTTGTAACTTTGCTCTCCATCTACCTGGCTGGAGGAGGAGTCACTGGGGGCGGTCCTGGGGTCCAGCCCAAAGGTGTGCTTGAGGGCAGAGGATCTGAATTCCAGCCAAAAGCCATGCAGAGAGGTCTGAGCTCTGCCTGCGTCCCGCTGTTTGCTGCTTTTGGTGTTGGCTGCTGATGGTGTCTGTCTGCTCGGATGGATGGAAGCCGCTTCTTCTGCCACTGATGGACCCCAGACCTGTGAGCCTGAAATAAACCCCTTCCTCCCTCAACGGAGCCTGGTTTGGATGTCAGCCCAGCAACGTGGAATTGACTACCAACACCAAGTGTACGTACCTAAGGTTGATCCAGCTGGCCAGTCCTGCTGTAGATGTGACTCAGCCAGTATGTACTTGGAAGCAGAAGTTCATAGTGGCCATCTAGTGACCCAATCTGGGGCTCTGCAGGTCTGCGTGGGGACTCAGGTTCGACCTCATGTACTACTGAGCCGTCACCAGGGACGTTGTCGTTGTCTGTGCTGTGGGCAGTAGGAAGGGGACGCGTCTCTCCATACCCTGGACTTGGAATTGGCACAGCGTACTTACGCTCACATCTCAGAAGCTAGACTCTGCTCCGAAGGCCCTGAGCAGCTGCAGTGAGAGCCTTTAATCAGGGCAGCCATCTGCTCAGCTGAGGACTTGGAGGATGGGAGGATGTGCTTCTGGAGGCCCGTTCAAAGAGAATCTGGAAACACGTTTATTTGAGCACAACTTAAAAAAAAAAAATCCATTGATGTACCAAGTGCAAATGAAAACAAAGTCATTTGAATGTTTCTTCTCATCCATATATGTACAAATCTTACAATTTAAGAATGGAAGTTAGGGCCAGGCGTGGTGGCACAAGCCTTTAATCTCAGCACTCAGGAGGCAGAGGTAGGAGGATCACCGTGAGTTTGAGGCCAGCCTGAGACTACATAGTGAATTCCAGGTCAGCCTGTACTAGAGTGAGATTCTACCTTGGAAACAACAACAAAAAGGAAAAACTGGAAAAAAGGTGGAATTTAGATGGGAACATTCTATGAAGAGCAGTCTTGGAACAAAGTTTTGTTGGTTAGTAAGAACTCTGTCCAATAGGAGGTGTGAAATCTAGCACATTTCTTTGTATGATGTGAGGATGGCCATTACAGTTTAAAAGTTAAGTATAAACATCATTACAGAAACAACAAAAGCAACTTCTGCTTTAATTTTTCAAACTTGCTTGTTATAGCTACAAAATGCAGATAGGATTATGTATCTACTCAGAGATAACTGTTATTTAACATTTGATTTTGATTTATTTTTTAAACTTTTATTTATTTATTTGCAAGCAGAGAGTGAGAGAGAGACAGAGACAGACTGGGCACACCAGGGCCTCCTGCCACTGCAAATGAACTCCAGTTGTGAACACCACTCTGTATCTGGCCTACGTGGGTGCTGGGGTTTCTCTTGCTTTCTCTCTCTCTTTCTGCTTATAAATAAATATTTTAAAAAAGAATGATGTGTTGAACCGTTTTTGTTGTATATGTGTTCCATGCCTTTATCTGACTTTTCCTAGGGACAGTTACTGCTTGTGGAATTGGTGATGGTAAAGGTTTTTTTTTTTTTTTTAATTCTTTTTTTGCTTATTTTATTCATTTGATAGAGAGAGGAGGGAATGGGTGTGATGGAGACTTCAGCTGCTGCAAACTCCAGATGCAGGAGCCACCTTGTGCATCTGGCTTATGTGGGTCCTGGGGAATTGAACCTGGGTCCTTTGGCTTCACAGGCAAGTGCCTATCCGCCAAGCTATCCCTGCAGCCCGGTAAAGGGTTTTTAATGCATAGAGTGCCGGTAAAAATGTCCTGATCCTGGAATTCTGTCACTGAAATCCTTGTCCCTATGGTAGAAGAGGGAATCTTTGGATAGTTCAGTGTTTTAATTGTCTAGAAGTTGATTGAAGTTATACATTTTCCCCCCTTAATTTTGTCTAGCTCTGCCCTTTTTCGAGGAGAGTGCCCCACGTCCACTGCTCATCCCTGTGTGTGTTTTCTGGTGAGTGGCTTAGGCAAGTCTCCCTTCTACTCTGTGGTGCAGATTCGTCCTTTCATGTTGATAATGAGCCTGCCCCTGGATACCTCATGCTCAGTGTTCTGTCACAGGCTCCTGTTGTCTCTAAGCAGACGGCCTCCAGTGGCAGCCAGGAGACAGTTGGGAGTCCTTATGTGGGCTCTGTCTTTCTGTTACACTGTCCATTCTGGGAGGTGATCAATGGACCTTGGCCATTAGATCTCTTTAATATAACCTTAAATTATTTCTTCTACTCTATCTTTTTTTCTTTTTTGTTTTACAATAGATGCATACTGTCTTCCTGTCTCATAGAAGAATCTTAGTTTCTTTCTCTCCACCCACTACCTGTTTTAAGGCATGATTCTGCGAGATCTCCTTTCTTTTCTGTTTGCCAGACTGGGGAATTAAGATGGAAAAGCTTATTTCTTCCTGGTGAACAGGATAATATGCCGGCCTGTGGTTTTATTGGAAGACAGGCCCAGTGACGTTGTATGAAATGCCCAGAGGCACTGCACACGCGCAGAGCGGGCTCACTTGTTCCCATTCCGCCCCCTTTCTCCTTTTGTTGTTAGCATAGGGAACCCAGGGCTTAGGAGCCGGAGACCCAGGGTAATTCATGACCCAGTCACTGACTGCGCTCTCTCCTGGGGTCCTGTCAATGTCCAAACCTTCCCCTCCTCTCAGGATGGGGCTCACACCTCCAGCATGTTAGGCAGGTGTCCTACCACTAACTAAGCCACATCGCAAGCTGCTTAAAGCAGTAGATGTCTTTTTTTAAACATTATCATTATCTTTTGAAAACTGTGAATTTAGTATTTTAGTAACTGATACATCTGTGGGAACTGGGTGGTCTCCCAGCACTATGGACTAGACTTTGAGCAAATTTTAACTGTGGAATTCTAGAAATAAGTTTTTGTTATAATTGTTGTGAATAGTTATTTATCTAACAAGTATTAAATCCTTCCTTGTTATGACCTGACCCACCCTGCTTAGAAAATACTTTTGTTCATTCTTGAGGGTCACATTTCATAATTTTTTTGTTTCTTTGTTTTGTTTCTTGTCTTTTGAAGTGAAGTCTCACTCTATCCCAGGCTGACCTGGAATTCACAATGTAGTCTCAGGCTGGCCTTGAACTCACAGTGATTCCCCTATTCCTGCCTCCCAAGTGCTGGTATTAAAGGTGTGCGCCACCACGCCCTACATGATTCTTTTATTTTGGCCTTTTCAGGCTAGAAGATGCTAGGTGTAGTTGCTACATGAGTAATAGTTTTTTGGTTTTTTTCGAGGTAGGGTCTCACTCTAGCCCGGGCTGATCTGGAATTCACTGTGTAGTGTCAGGTTGGCCTTGAACTCACTGCAATCCTCCTACTTCTGCCTCCCAAGTGCTGGGATTAAAGACGTGCGCCACCACACCTGGCTCATGAGTAGTATTTTAATCATTATGCCCAACTTACTTTAAAAATACCAAACCCACCAAAAAAAAAAACAAAAAATGCCGGGCGTGGTGGCACAGTCCTTTAATCCCAGCACTTGGGAGGCAGAGGTAGGAGGATTGCCGTGAGTTCGAGGCCACCCTGAGACTCCATAGTGAATTCCAGGTCAGCCTGGGCTAGAGTGAGACCCTACCTCGAAAAACCAAAAAAAAAAAAAAAAAAACAAACCCAATTCCAGTTACTGATGTGTAATGAAATAGTCTAATCCTTATTGGACCATTTGCTTACTTCAACATTCATTTAAGGTTGTGTATGTGTATGAGAGAGAGAGATGTGGGTGTGTGTGACATATACACATGTATGTTTGCAATGGGGTGCTTGGAGTCCAGGAAAGTTCATGAACCCCAAACCTTAGGTTCGTTTCTAATTTTAATCAAAGAATTGAAAAAAAAAAGACTGAGAAGGATAATTATTAAATTATTATATTTATTGAGGGAAGTACAGAGGCAAAGAAGGGCAACCACATGGCTAGAGATCCCACATGAAAAGAAAGTTCAAGGAGCTCCTGCCATGTGGGGAGCTTGGGAGGGGATAAAGGAGCCCCTGTGGAAAGTAAGGGCTGGGGGCCCCTCGCAGCTGGCCGTGGGCTGAGCCAGCCCAGGCCCAGCTGGAGGAAAAACCCACCCACAGCTGGAAGTTCCCAAGTGGTCAGGGAGCCCCCCCCCCCCTTGCAAAGATATTTATAACCTTACAGTGGTAGGCTGTCTTCTGGTTCAGGTAAAGCGGAGGGACAGCTGGTTGGTTAGAGCTAGAGGCTGTCTCAGGAAGAGGCTAGTCCTGATGCCAAGTTCCAGGGGCTAACCTTGACCAACACAACCTTGAAAGACCTCCCTCCCAGGAGAGGTCCCGGTTGTTTATGGAAAAACAGGTCTAGGTCACTAGGCAAGAGATAAGTCAGATCATCTTTGATTTCTAGCAAGTGCAGACTTTCCTGCCTTTTTATTTTTTAAACCTTTAGGGGTCCAGTCACCCTCGCTGTTCTCCCTCTCATGTTCACATGCCCATGGATGTGGAGGATGTCAGGCATCCTTTGTGTAGCTGTCTTGCCTTACTTTTCTGAGACAGTTTTTCACGGAACCTGGAACTCACCTTTTCCTGTTGGGTAAGTCTGCTGACCAGGAAGCCCTGTAATCCTCCTGTCTCCACCTCCTCCGTGTCTGGTTTTAGTGGGGTGCTAACTACCAACGCAGGTCCTTATCTGCTGGGCCATTTCCTCAGCTTTTGCTCATTCAAAATTTTAATCGATCTTAGGGTTTCTAGGGATTGAATCTAGGTTCTGGTGCATGCTGAGCAAGTGCCCTGCCACATAGCCCAGACTTTTGCTCGATTTATTTGAGAGAGAGAGAAGGTGGGAGAGGGAGAGAATGGCCATGCCAGGGCCTCCAGACACTGCAAATGAACTCCAGATGCATGCACCACCTTGTGCATCTGGTTTATGTGGGTGCTGGGGAATCAAACCTGGGACCTTAGGCTTCACAGGCAAGCACCTTAACCATCTCTCTAACCCCTGTTATTTTTTAAATATTTTATTTATTTATTTGAGAGAAAGAGAAATTGAATGAGTGCCCCAGATTCTCTAGCCACCGCAAAGGAACTCCAGATGCATGTACTACCTTGTGCATCTGGCTTATGGGAGTACTGGGGAATTGAACCTGAGTCCTTTGTCTTCATAGGCAAGCACCTTAACTACTAAGCCATCTCTCCAGCCCTTTTGCTCCCTTTAAATAATGACTTTTGAGTTGTTATTTTCTCATTAAAGTGCATTATATTTCTAGACTCATGACTTCAGTGTCTTTAATGTAGCTTGGGCTGCTAAGTAATGGAGATATTAAAGAAATCAGGAAGACACAGAATTGTACAAATTGCTGATGTGTGCTGCTGGCACAGGGGAGCTAGGCACCAGGCTGCCTGCGAGGTGTACTTGATTTATTTCTTCATGCAGTCACACTTCTTTTTCTGCTTTCTGTTTTTTCCTCTCATTTGATTTTCCTTCCATCCTTTTTTTATGTTTTGGGGAATAAAATTCCCACAGTTCTCATAAACAGAATTTCAGTATTTAACTTTGTGTGTGTGTGTGTGTGTGTGTGTGTGTGTGTGTGTGTGCTGGGATCCAAACTGAGGCTTCATGGGGGGGGGGTTCCCTACACTGAGCCACATCTCGTCCCCTCAGTATTTTGAAAACAGCGCCTTTCTGGGTGATTATTTTATAGATGGGGAAATTGAAGCCAGAAGGTTGTTTGCTGGCTTGCTAAAGACCACCTGGTCAATTAACAACAAAACTCCCATTAACACTCCAGCTTTCCAACTCCTGTGCATTTTGTACCATAAGACCATTTTGCCCTTTAATATAGGAGGAGTGAATTTACATGTGGGTGTGATGCTTCCTGGTAAATTGAGTCTGTTGGAAATGGTACCCCAGAGCAGTGGGCACATCTTGCCAGGTGGCATCAAGGCCCTGGCTGTGGAAGAAGACATCATGCTGAAGGAATAGGAGAACCATCTCTTCCTTCTTTTCTTGGCCATTGGACTGGATATTCGTGGTCAGAGCATGGCCGGGCAGCTCCTGCAATCATTCCGGCTCTTACCCCACCCTGTGTACTTTGCTCTTAGGAAGTGAGAATTTTGGAGTTCGTTGCCAATATACCAGTACACCAATGCACCAGTAAGTTTAGGGTATCCTGGATTCTCGTCTTATGAATTTAAGGAATTAAAGTCCATAGACCAGAGGGTAAGGCTTAGAGAGATGTCATAGATCAGGAGAAGGAAGTACAGAGGCGAGAGCGGGTGAAGTCTGTGTGGGAGGAGGGGTGGGGTGGGGGGAGCTAAGGGACCCCCCCCTCCAGGGGTCTGCCTCTAACCTTACTGTGGTAGCCTCCCCTTCCTGCTCAGGGGAGCCAGAGTGAGGGTTGACTGGCCTGGGCTAGGGGCTGGCTCAAGAAGAGGCCAGCCTGAGGACAAGTTCTGGGGCTGAGTTTAACCAACCACAATGTCAGGATCAGATTTAAATTCTAGGAAAGGGGAACTCCCTCCCAGGGAGGGGCTCAGGTTGTTTATGGAAAACCAGGCCTGGGGGCAAGAGGTAAGGAGAAGCCAGATTCTTCTCTGCTCTCTAGCAAAGTGGAGACTGCAGGGATCTGCCCAAAGACTTTCCTGCTTTTTACTTTCTGGGTCCAGTCACCCTAACTGCCTCACGCAGAGTTCAGGTCTCAGCTCAGACCTGTCACTCCCTATTCACCCCTTTGATCCTTCTGTCATTGAACCTCTGACAGTTCCTTCGGGGTGCTCCGAAAACCCCTTGGAATTCCTTCCTTTGTTTTCTGGTCCTCAGCATGTAAAAACTTGGCCGGGAGAGATGGCCCAGAGTTAAAGCCACTTGCTTGCAAAGCCTGACAGCCCAAGTTCAGTTCCCTAGTCCTCACATAAAGCCATGTGCACAAAGTGGAACATGTGTCTGGAATTTGTTTGCAAGAAGCCCTGGCATGCCCACCCACCCATTCTCTCTCTTTGCTTGCAAATAAATAAATGTATATTTCTTAACTTGTAACTGTTCCTATGGACTCCTGTTCAAAATTCTGTTCTTGCTGGTGTGGACTTAGGGGCTTCGACATATCCCCACTGGCTACAGAAGAAAACATCAGAGAAGCTTACAGATGTGACATGTCCACCTGGACAGCCTTCCCACAGGGCATTTGCACCGACCACCCCTGCCCCCCCCCCCCACGCCCGTAAGGTCTTGTTCTAGCTCAGGCTGACCTGGAATTCCCTATGTAGTCTCAGGCTAGCTTTAAACTCACAGCGATCCTCCTACCTCTGCTTTCTGCGTGTGCCACCATGCCCAGCTGACGAACCCATTTCTGTCCCCGTGAAAATAACCGTCTTTTCTTCCGGCCAGCCAGTACTGCCGCCACATCTAACACGATAGCTCCTTCTCATTGAAGACTGCGCGTTCATTCTTCTCTGTCCTGGGCACATCTAGCAGATAGTAGGAACTCGGGAAATACCTGATGAAGGAATTAATGTTTAATGAATGCATGCAGAATAAATGAGCCGTTGAGCCGCATGTGAAAATAAGAAAGGAATCCCAAACAGATATGTGGATGACACAAAAAAATTCCCAATATTCTCTGTTCTTTGTATTTTGGTATACATAGGAGCTCGATCCTTAGACAATCTTTTCTGTTTGTTTACATGGAAACTTAGAAAATTTCTTCCATGAAGCTGGGTGTGGGGGGAGTAGGTCATGTGGAAACCAGAGACGGAGGGAGCATGTCCTTTTAGTTGGAGTGCTGATAGTTCCGCCTTCAAGAAAAATGTAGGGTCGACTTGAAAAGCAGAATTCTATTCTTCAGCCTCATTTCTTTCTGTGTTTTCAGTTTTAGATTAGATTTTTTTTCTTCCCTTTTTGTCCTCAGAGAGCTTGAGTTGTGGTTGAAGAGAGGGATGGGTGAGGATGAGCTCGGGGGCTGCGGCGGGAAGGGAACCTGTGCTCTGGAGGCTTCTGTGCTGGGCGGCGGCTGTCTTGGTCCCTGTGCCAACAGCACTCTGGCGCCTCTGAATGCATGCGTTCATCATGGTGGCAGGGACCTGTTGGAGAAGTGGTGACAAGCCAGCGTTCTGTTCTTTGCTCATCACACACTCTGCCATGAGGGAACTGGGGCTTACTTAGCAGGTCGGGCATCCAGAGAAAGAGACTGACCCTTTCTTTCCCAGTGAAGAACGTACTGAGAATCAGGTAACGGTGCACTTGGGAGATCTAGGCGATCTTGGGAGATCTAGGCGCATCACTTGTGCAGTTGGCGAACGCTTCCTACCTGCCTGGCGGCCCAGGGGCTGCTTCAGGTGCTGGCCGCGGAGCAGTGAGCCGCACCCCGGGTCTGTTCTGCTTAAACTCCGTGTAGGTGGCCACTGAGGTTCGAAGGAAAGGGACAGCACACCGCCCTTTACAGCGCGGACGAGGACGGAAGTGAAGAGGTGTCCCTGAAAGTGCTGTGTGTCATTCTCTCTCCGAGATCGTGACCGTTTCTTCTAGTTCATTCTCTGTGCACTGGAAATACGGGGTGAGGATTACGGGCACCCCTTCTTGGACGACGTGGTCATGCTGGCTTGGGGGGACGTACTTACCAGCCCCTCCTCATCTTCTCACATTCGAGGTGCAAAGTGCTTTTGTAACAGACCACGTGGTATGTTGATCCTCCCTTCCCATCCATCCCAAAGATCCTTGTTTTGGAAATATTCAGCCCATTTCTTTTCCTTTTTCTTGTTCTTTTTTTTTTTAAATGAGAGAGCATGCGAGTGTGAGAGAGAATTGCGTTCCAGGGCCTCCAGGCACTGCACTTGAATTCATGGTCGCCACCTTGTGCGCATGTGCGACCTTGCAAGCTTGCTTCACCTTGTGCGTCTGGCTTACGAGGGACCTGGAGAGTCAAGCATGGGTCCTCAGGCTTCCCAGGCAAGTGCCTTAACCACTAAGCCAGCCCTATTTCTCATTTTTAATTATCCACAGCTCTCCCTTGTTCCCACTTCCAGGTCTTTGATGCTTTAGCTGAATTGGAATGCAAGAATGCAATCTCTCCTGATGGGAGAGGAGGGATGTTGTCTGCACCTTAGCTCAAAGTGACTCACTCATGAGACACTAACGACAATGTCAACAACTGCCACTGTTAAACAGTACCACTTGTACCTCTCCTGTCAGCATTACTGCCGCTCTGTGGGGTTTTAAGGGTGTATATATTCTTTTTTTTTAAAAAAAAAGATTAAAAAATTGTTGTTTATTTTTATTTATTTATTTGAGAGCAACAGATAGAGAGAGAAAGAGGGAGGGAGAGAGAAAGAGAGAGAAGGGAGAGAGAATGAGCACGCCAGGGCCTCCAGCCATTGCAAACGTAGGTCCTGGGGAATCGAGCCTCGAACCAGGGTCCTTAGGCTTTACAGGCAAGTGCTTAACTGCTAAGCCATCTCTCCTGCCCTAAAAAAAAGATTTTTTTTAAAATTTATTTTAAGAGAGAGAGAGAGAGAGAGAGCGCGAGCGTGACAGGGCCTCTAGCCAATGCAAATGAACTCCAGATGCAAGTGCCACCATGTACATCTGGCTTACGTGGGACCAGGAGAATTGAACCAGGGTCCTTAAGCTTCGCAGGCAAGCACCTTAACCACTAAGTCATCTCTCCAGCCCAAGGGTATATTCTTCAAAGCCTTTTACACTTGTTCACTGAGAGGTGATGTCATGTATCTGCAGGGGATGACACGGGAGGAATGTGAGGGGCGAGGGGGAGATCAGTTAGTAATAAGAGTGTGAAGGCCGGAGTCCAGCAGGCCCACTTCTTTCACTTCCCAGCTGGGCAGCTGTAAATGAATTGTCACTCCAAAGTTAATTGGTCATCAACCAAGTGGGACTAATGGCATGACTTGGTCCCTGATTACATGCAAGTGTTTTTCCTGACTGCCTCACTCCTTTGGACTTGTGGAATCCGCTGTCTTTCCCAACTTCCAGGGGTTTGGAGAACAGAGAGGTTAAACATGTTGCTTGCAGGGCTGGCTCAGCCGTTAAAGGCGCTTGCTGGCAAAGCCTGGTGGCCTGGGCCCAGTTCCTTAGTACCCACGTACAGCCAGATGCACAAAGTAGTGTATGTGCCTGGAGCTCATTTGCAGTGGCAGGAGGCCCTGGTGTGCCCATTTCTCTCCCTGTCCTTCTCCCTCTCCCTCCCTCTCCTCTCTCTCCCTGTCCCCCTTCTTCTCCCTTCCCCTTCTCCTCTCCTCCCCCTCTCCAGTAAGTAAAATCTTTTCATTTTTTTAAATTTTATTTGTTTATTTATTTATTTGAGAGTGACAGAGAGAAAGAGGCAGATAGAGAGAGAGAGGGAGAATGGGCGCATTAGGGCCTCCAGCCACTGCAAATGAATTGCAGATGCGTTCACCCCCTTGTGCATGTGGCTAACGTGGGTCCTGGGGAATCGAGCCTCAAACTGGGGTCCTTAGGCTTCATAGGCAAGTGCTTAACCGCTAACATATCTCTCCAGCCCTTCTTTTTGTTTTTTGGTAAAAGGTTGCTTGTAGTCTCCCAGCCAGCATGTAGGGAGCTGGGGCTGGGACACAGGAAGGCTAGTTGTCCGGGGCTGTTATAATCGGCGAAGTTTTGTGTGAGATGTCATTTATTGCCCCTAACATTTGTGCCAAGCATAATGCCTTTGCAGAAGCCAGGCTGTCAGCCTGCTGCAAGAGACCTGATTGTCCAGGTTGAGCGGACCCCAAGCTTCTCTGCAGGGAACCTCCACTCCCGTTCCAGCTGGGCTGAGGGTCCTGTGGAGTGACTGTGGATCCCGAGGCCCCCACAGGTCTTCACACGGTTCTGTTGCATCTCACCTTGCACCTTCCTTTCTGGTCCTTGAGAAGTTCTCCAGGAGCATTTCAGCACAGGTCTCTGGGGCGCCAGGTAGCTGACTCACCCCAATTAGGCTGTGGGCCTGTCCAGTGGGGATTCTCTGGTTTAACACAGAGGGTTTGTTGTTTTTCATTCTAGCTGGCCAATGGCATGGATGCTATTGCACAGCAGGATTCCCGCAGCTCAGAGCTGCAGCTCTGGCCGCTGGGTCATGTGACAGAGACAGGCGCTGTGCACTGGGGGAGCCCTTGGAGAGGGAAACTGCCCCATGCCCAACTATCTTCCCTCCGCTCGCTCCGCCCCTGCTCATTTTGTAGATAAATTGGAGGCAGCTTCTGGTCAGAGTTGATTCTTAAATCAACCCAGGCCTCCTTCTTCCTTTGAGCCGTGATCAGGGGCTGGCTTAGGGCTATTTGTAAACAGGCCGACAGCTGAGAAGCTAGGGGTGACATTTAAACTGTCACCAATGTAACATGCAGTCCTGGTGGGAAACCAATCCAGTTTGTTTCTGGGCTTCCTTTATCTTTGCTTTTATTTCTTCCTTCTAATCTCAGAGTATAATAAACACCAGAGGACAGGGGAAAGTCCTAATTCATTCATTCTTCATTTGGTATGTGACAGATGGCTCCATGCTGTCATTACATCCAGACATTTGACTTGCAGCCTAAAGACAGTGTAAGGTGAGGCTTTGACCCCAAACCAGAGTGGCACTGGCGTATAACCTTTGTGTGTTTTGCCTTTCGACTGTTCTTAGAAATGGGCAGGCTCCTATGATGATTAGAAATCTTCTTACCAGTTACCTGAAAATGCAGGGCACTGCCCTGGCAGGAATATGCCTGTGATTTTTCTCATGTTACTGACAGGAGCTCTGAGGGTCCTTTTCCTCAGGTGGTGTGCTCTCCCCGATGCTGGATTCACGTGAGGTCATCCCTTTGGGGAGCCAGGCCCAAAGGTGGAAGTAGAGAAAAACATGCCAGGATCTGTTGTGGACGTTTGCCAGGTCTTCACACTGGGGAGGCGGCCACGGTGCTGGACTGACCCTAGGCCTGTTACCTTGTCCATGGAGAAGGAGGTGTGCCCTGCAGGGTCTCTTCTGTGCCATGAATTGATGGATGTGTGGGCATGTTTTCCTAAGTAACTCCAATAACATCTTCTGTTTCATCTGGGCAAATGCCCTGTAGGTTGTGCCACAGTATGTGTTGACCATGACATCGACTTCAGGCTTATCTGCCTTTTAAAAAATTATTTATTTATTTACTTATTTTTAATTTTTTTTGTTATTTATTTATTTATTTGAGAGCGACAGACAGAGAGAGAAAGAGGCAGATAGATAGAGAATGGGCGCGCCAGGGCCTCCAGCCACTGCAAACGAACTCCAGATGGGTGTGCCCCTGTTGTGCATCTGGCTAACGTAGGGTCCTGGGGAATCGAGCCTCGAACCGGGATCCTTAGGCTTGACAGGCAAGCGCTTAACCGCTAAGCCATCTCTCCAGCCCACCTAAAGTACTTTTGGAATTTCATGACATTATCTATATGTTCCAGTTTGAATTTACAATAAGAAATTGATGGCTAAGGGTATATAGTTAAGTGGCAGGGTACTTGTCTAGCATGTACAAGGCACGGGGTTGAATTCTCAGCATCGTGACAAAAACATCCTTTAAGAGCAAAAGGAAGAAGACCAGAGCCATCGCCACCCTGATTTCAAAATACAGCATGACCTAGGCACAGAAGGACACACACTGATGGGCCAGAATGGAGGACTTAGACGTAAACCCACACAGCTGTAACCACCTGATTTTAAAAAAGAACAGTTTCATTTATTTGGAGAAAGAGAGAACAGTTGGTGTTCCAGGGGCCTCTCCAACCTGCCACCTGATTTTTAAAATGTTTTTATTTATTTGTGAGGAGTTTGGGGGAGAGGGTGGCAGGCAACGTATGGGCATGCCAGGGCCTCTTGCCACTGTAAGCAAACTCCAGACGCTTGTGACACTTTGTACATCTGGCATTACATGGGAACTTGGGAATCGAACCCAGGTCATCGTGTTTTGCAAGCAAGCACCTTTACCCACTGAGCAATCTCTCTAGCCTACTACCTGACATTTTTGAACAAAGATGCTAGAAAAAATATGTTGGTGAAAAGATAGTCTCTTCAACAAGTGGTGCTGGGCAAACTGGATGTCCCCATGTATAAGAATGAAACTAGATCCCCATCTCTTGCATGATACAAAAATAAACTCTAGGGCTGGAGAGGTGGCTTAGCGGTTAAGACACTTGCCTGCAAAGCCAAAGGACCTAGGTTTGGTTCCCCAGGACCCATGTAAGCCAGATGCATAAGGTGGCACATGTGTCTGGAGTTCAATTGCAGTGGCTGGAGGCCCTGGGATGCCCATTCTCTTCCCCCTTCCCTTCTTCCCTTCCTCTCTCTCTCTCAATAAATAAATAAAAATAGAAAGATTTAAAAAGAGAGAAATAAAAAAAAGTTTTGATAAAAAAAATCAAATCTAAATGGATCAGAGACCTTAATGTAAGACCCAACACTCTGGAATTGTGAAGAGGAAAAAGTAAGGGAAACATTTCAAGACACAGGTATAGGCAAAAACTTTCTGAGTTCTAGGTATGTCTCTATTTTGATGGTGTTATTTGTGGCTCAAGGTTTTTCCTACTTCTTTTCTTTTGTTTGAATTTTTGGTTACTGGCTAAGAAAGCTTTGCTTAACCCATGGTCATGAAGATATTCCTATGACATCTCTCGAGTTTTGTGTAAGGTACAGTTTGAGTTATTTTTTTTTAACTTTTATTTATTTATTTGAGAGCGACAGACAGAGAAAGATGCAGAGGAGGGAGAGAGACAGAGAATGGGTGCATCAGGGCCTCCAGCCACTGCAAACGAACTCCAGGTGCATGGCCCACCTTGTGCATCTGGCTTAGGTACTGGGGAATTGAACCTCGAACCGTGGTCCTTAGGCTTCAAAGGCAAGCGCTTAACCGCTTATCCATCTCTCCAGCCCTTGAGTTAATTTTTATGTCAGTATGAGGATTGTTAATTTCACTCTTTTACACATGGATATGAAATTGTCCCTGTACCATTTGTTGAAGAGATTTGATTTCCCATGAGTTATCTTGTGCTCTTCTCAGAATCAAACCTGAAGGAGGATTTTTGTTTTCCTTCCTGACACACGGTCTCCTTGTCCAGGATGACCTAGGGCTTGTTGTCCAGCACAGGCAGATCTCCAACCCGTGCTGCGCTTGCCTTGCTCCACGAGTGCTGGGACTGTGTACTCCCGGTTCTGGCCCTGCCGGGGTTTTTCTGCACCACCGTTGGTCAGCCCCAGGGTACACTTGTCTCCTACAAAGTATGGGTTGCTTATATAATAAAGTCTCTTGTAGTAAAATGCTTCAAACACCTACCCTCCTTACTCTGAAACCTTTGTGACCAGAGTATAAATATTTGTGGGGCTTCGTTTCTGTTTAAAGGGAAGACTGAGCACAAGAGTAGCATAATGTTCCAAACAAGAACCACCAAAATACCAGAAAATCCAAAATGAGGATTACTGTGGAAGGTCACTCCAAGAACAGTGTGTAAGGTAGGAAGAGGCCAGCTGAAAGGAGCTGTTTGTCAGTGCCCGCCGTACACGTGCACAGGCCTGAGGGCTTGCTGGGGAGCCGGAGAGTGGCCGCGCACCGGGCTGTGGCTCTGGGCCGTGTCCTGATGTAGTCCCTCCGCAGCCCCGGTCTCAGCCAAGAGCAAGTCAGCACCGTGCCCGTGGACAGCGGCAAAGCCGCCATCTTGGCCGCGGCCCCAGTTCCCTGGGAACTTCTGCCGAGAAATGGATTCTGAAGTCTTTACTGCCTTTAAAGTCTAGAAATAGATAAAGTTCCCTAATAAAAAACACGGCTTGGTGACTTTTTAACCCATGCTGTTCTCTGTAACCAGCACAAGCTTTAGTCACGGGACACTGCAGTCACCTCCGGAGAGCCCCGTGTCCTTGCCGCTCAGTGGCCCCTTCCCAAAGAAGTCAGCACCGCTCTGCTTTTGGCCATTGTGCATTTGTCTTGCCTGCTCATGAATTTCAAATAAAACCCTAACCACTACCTGTACTCCTATGCCAAGCAGAATTGCTTCATTATGCTTGAGGCATACCTCCGTTTTGTGCGTCTGAGATCTTCTTGCTGGTCGTGGGCTATTCCGCCTCATCATTGTGCCGCAGTGTAGTATTTGTTGGCACCAGGTTGGTTTACGGCGACACATGCAGCCCTTTCCTTGGAGCATTTCTGTGTCTGTGGGACAGCTGGGACCTGGAGGTGATTAGGTGATTCCTTCCTTCCTTCCTTCCTTCCTTCCTTCCTTCCTTCCTTCCTTCCTTCCTTCCTCCCTCTCTCCCTCCCTCCCTCCCTCCCTCCCTCCCTCCCTTCCTTCCTTCCTTCCTTCCTTCCTTCCTTCCTTCCTTCCTTCCTTCCGCAAGTTGTGACTTTCCTGAGGTGGGGCCGGGATGTCAAGGTGCATTAAGACACTGCCCTTACCCTCCAGCAGCTCAGCTATAGGACAGTCAGATTGTGTGAATGGTCACTTGCGTAGTTTGGACCAAACTCTTCGTCACTTGCAGAATGGAACTGAAAGGACCGCGGGAGACCCAGGCTTCCAGGGTTGAGTTGCTCGTGGGTCCTTGAGCAAGACAAGTGCCATGCCAGTGCTCAGCAGCGTGTCGCCTGGCGTTCAGTGCGACCCTTCCACATTTGCTTACTGATCATTGCAGACTTTTGTCAACAGCATAGGCCCCTGTCTGTGGCATCAATATTGTTCAGCATCCCTATAGCAAAAACAGCACTGGGAGGGATTTCCATTGATGAAGGATGACTCTCTCGTCTTGAGAGGCAGCTTGGGCCCACTTGAAGGACAGCCACCAGAGATTGATACAATACAGAATTCACTTCCCCAGTGAAAGAAACAACATGAGTGCCTAGAACGTGCCAGGCTCTGTGCCACACTGTCCCACACTCTTCTCCTCTCATTCTCATACTCATGAACGAGGCAGCAGCATGACCCTTAATGCTGGGCAGTAAGCCATGAGAATCTTCTTTTTTTTTTTTTTTTGAGCTAGGGTCTCACTGTAGCCCAGGCTGACCTGGAATTCACTATGGAGTCTCAGGGTGGCCTTGAACTCATGGCAATCCTCCTACCTCTGCCTTCCGAGTGCTGGGATTAAAGGCATGTGCCACCACGCCCGGCTCTTTTTTTTTTTTTCAAAATTTTTATTAACAACTTCCATGATTATAAAAAATATTTCATGGTAATTCCCTCCCTCCCCCCACTTTCCTCTTTGAAACTCCATTCTCCATCATATCCCCTCCCCATCTCAATCAGTCTCTCTTTTATTTTGACGTCATGATCTTTTCCTCCTCTTAGGATGGTCTTGTGTAGGTAGTGTCAGGCACTGTAAGGTCATGGATATCCAGGCCATTTTGTTTCTGGGGGGAGCACATTGTAAGGAGTCCTACCCTTCCTTTGTCTCTTACATTCTTTCTACCACCTCTTCCGCATTAGACCCTGAGCCTTGGAAGGTGTGATAGAGATATTACAGTACTGAGCACTCCAGTCTGGCTCTTTTTTTTATATATTTTATTTTTATTTATTTATTTGAGAGAGGGAAGGGGGGAGAGAAAATGGATGCACCAGGGCATCCAACTGCTGCAAACTTAACTCCAGCTGCATGTGCCACCTCATGCATCTGGCTTATGTGGGTCCTGAGGAATTGAACCTGGGTCTTTTGGCTTTGCAGGCTAGCGCCTTAATCACTAATCCATCTCTCCAGCCTGGATCTTCATTTTTGATTCAGGTCAATTAGAGTCATTGAATGCCTGTTAATCAATCAGGCTCTGTTGTAGAGGCTTATATTAGTTAAAAGCCTGAGTATTGGGGCTGGGGAGATGGCTCAGTGGTTAAAGGCACTGGCTTGCAAAGCCTTCTGGCCTAGGATTCAATTCCCCAGCAGCCAGGAAAAGAGGCTGTGTCACACCCACACTCTGTCTTTGGCTCTCTTTCCCTCTGGCAATAATTAATTAAAAACAAAACAATACTTACCTGGCTGGGAGATATTGTGATCAAGAAAGTGGTTTCCCAGGGTGAGGATGTGCAGACCCCAGGATTTCCCAAATACAGGAAACCTGACTGTATAATTTGTGGTAGTGGGGGACTGCAATGGTCCTCTCTCCTGTAAAATGAAAATAAATAAATAAATAAATAAACAGTACATAAATAAGTTAAATCTTATGCTTGGAAGGTATATACTCTAATTGGCTGGACAGGGTAGGTCATGTTGGTTAAATATTACATAACAAACATAGTAGGTTAGTAAATCCAAGTATATTAGATGTTGTTATGGGGTGTTACAGACAAAAGAAAACGTAGTGTTAGGGGATTGAAAATACTCAGGAGCAAGAAGACAGTGGTATTAAACCAGGTAGGCAGGGCTCACTTCTTTGAGAAGTGAAGAATTAAGTACACTGAATGGCGTCTTGGAAAAGATGACTCTGCCAGGAGATCCAGGCAGTGTAGCTTAAAGGGTTTGAGAACTCACCCGTCCTTTTGGTCGAGTCATGTGAGTGGTTCACGTTGCCATCCTTGTTCTCTGATAGCCTATAGTCTTTTGTTTTTCTTTTCAGGGAGATCCGTCAGCTCCCAAGAAATAATGAGGTACTTGAGGGGCACAGGGCTGAGAGCTTTTCACAGGGTTCAGAGGAGGGCCCCTAGGACGTCAGCATTCTGCCGCGTGGGTCTGTGGAAGGTGCTCTTGACCTCGGACTGTGCCTGAAGCAAGGGAACACGGAGCCCTTTCTCCAGGGCAGGTGGAGGCTGTCCCGCAGGTTGAGTGGTACGGTCCTGTAGTGTGGGTGTGCCAGGTCCCGCGACTTCCTAGATCCTTCAGTGTTTGGCACATCTTTAAAGTTGCTTTCCTCCTCTGTGGAATGGGAATATTAAATTTGACACCATGGTGTTGCCAGAAGGACTGTGTGCAAGTTTAGTATCAGCTCTGACATATTTGAATGATCTGCTGTATATCCAGGGAGGTATTGAAGCATCATCTCTCTGTGGGGCCCTTTGATTTTTTTTTTTTGCGGGGGGGCTGTGGTAAGACTGTGTCCGGGATCACACATAGTCTCTGGCAGGAACCTAGGCCAGAGGAGAGGCTTTTGACTGGGAAGAACGGGAGGGAGGAAGACTTCCTTACTCTTCACAGGGCCGTTTTCCCAGAGCAGCATATGGACCCAAAGAACCCCTGGGGATTTTTCTCAGCATGTTGTCTTGTAAGCAAATGACAGAGCAGGGAGGATGGGCTGTGGGTTCCTGATAGATCAGCTGTGACAAGGAGGCTCTGCCATCTGTTCCCAACCTCCCTGACCTGACACATCAGAGCTCTGGCACACGCAGAGGGATTCGTAAAGCCCCAGGGCGTGGCAGGGGCTCTGGGGACCCAGTGGGCTGGATTGGGGAGCTGTGAGGACCTCGTGGAACATGAAGGATTCCAGGAATGATCCGGGTTCCCGGGTGCTTCTCCCGGTGTGCCTGCCCACTGTGTTAGGGGCTGGCTGCACTGAGGTCACTAAGGGTTGCTGACAGGGGGCCTTGTGCATGGTGGCGCTTGGATAGTGACAACAGCTACGTACCTGCCTTGGCTCCTGTAACTCCCTGTGGACTTCGGTTGATTTAGGTCAATCATTTAAGCTTTTTGTTTCTGTTTTTTAGGTAGGTTCTCCCTGTCGTCTAGGCTGCCCTGGAATTCACTATGTTGTCTCAAACTGGCCTCCAACTCACAGCAGTCCTTCTACCACAGCCTCCCTGAGTGCTGGGACTAACGGTGTGTGCCACCATGCCTGGTTCACCCATTATTAAGTTTCATTACAGCCATGTAGCATGTTTTGTTTGTCTTCTTTTGAAACAGGGTCTCGTGTAGTCCAGTCTGGCCTTGAACTTCTGAGCCTCAGCCTCCACCTTCCGCTTGTTGGAATTACAGGCTTGTGCTGGGAATTGAACCCAGGGCTTTGTGTATGTGAGGCACGCACTCTACCAACTGAGTTATATTCCATGCTATGTATTTTTTAAAATTATTTTTATTAGAGAGAGAGAGAGAGAGAAGCAGATAGAGAGAATGGGCATCCAAGGGCCTCAGCCACTGAAAACGAACTCCAGATGAATTAGCTTCCTTGTGCATCTGGCTTACGTGGGTCCTGGAGAATTGAACCTGGGTCCTTTGGCTTTGTAGGAAAGCACCTTAACTGCTAAGCCATCACTCCAGCCCAAAGATATGGTTTTATGATTAACTAATTTCATTTATATTCTGAGTCAGAGTCTCGTGTACCTCAGTGTGGCCTCAAACTCCAGACCTTCCTGTTTCTACTCTGCAAGTGATGGGGTGTCAGTACACTCAGCTCAGCATGGTGGTTATACGGTTTACAGATGAAGAGGCCAAGCCAGGGAGAAGCTGAGAAACTTACTTGGGGACTATTAAACAGAGGGAGCAGCCGGGTGTGGTGGCACATGTTTATAATCCCAGCACTCGGGTCCGGGCGTGGTGGCGCACGCCTTTAGTCCCAGTACTCGGGAGGCAGAGGTAGGAGGATTGCTGTGAGTTCGAGGCCACCCTGAGACTCCATAGTGAATTCCAGGTCAGCCTGGGCTAGAGTGAAACCCTACCTCAAAAAACAAAAACAAAAACAAACAAACAAAAAAAAATCCCAGCACTCGGGAGGCAGAGGTAGGAGGATTGTGGTGAGTTCAAGGCTACCCTAAGACTACATAGTGAATTCCAGGTCAGCTGAGCTAGAGTGAGACCCTACCTTGAAAAACAACAAAGACAGGAAGCTAAGGTTGGGTGTGGTGGTGCATGCCTATGATCTCAAATCTCAGGAGGTTGAGGCTGGAAGATCCTATCAGTTCAAGACCAGCCAGATACAGAATGAACGCAGGTTTTCCTGAGCTGTAGTGAAACCCTGTTTCCAAAAGAAATAAGTAAATAAAAAAGCTAAGCCGGGCGTGGTGGCACATGCCTTTAATCCCAACACTTGGGAGGCAGAGGTAGGAGGATCACCCAGTCAGTTCAAGGCCACCCTGAGACTACATAGTGAATTCCAGGTCAGCCTGGGCTGGAGCGAGACCCTACCTTGAGGAAAAAAAATAAAAAATAAAAAAATAAAAGGTAAATAAATAAGACGGCCCCCGCCCCTCTCCGCCCCCCCCCCCCCACCCTATTTCCTAAGTACCTGGCCTTTCTGTGCTTGGCCAGCAACCCTGAGTTGTGGGGTTTCCTAGTCAGGTTTCCATGGACATGGTGGCACTCCAGCCTTAGGAAACAGTCCACTCCAGAAGTGTTAGAACCAGGGAGTTTGGCTATATCTTCTCCAGTGTGACTCCTTGTTTCACAGAGGTCCCAACATAGCTCTATTCCTAATTGGAGGCATTTAGAACTGTGGGCAAGAAGCTTGACAAGATCTTGTTCCAGGGCTGGAGGGATGGCTTAGCAGTTGAGGTGTTTGCCTGCAAAGCCAAAGGACCCAGGTTCGATTCCCCAGGACTCACATAAGCCAGATGCACATGTTGAAGCATGAGTCTGGAGTTCATTTGCAGCAACTGAAGATCCTGGCACTCCAATTCTCCCCCTCCCTCTCTCCTCCCTCCCTCCCTCCCTCCCTCCCTTTCTCCCTCTCTCTCTCTCACACACACACATAAGTAAAATAAATAAAATTTCTAAAAAAAAATTAAAAAGATCTTGTTCCAGGTCTTGTAGTGCCTGGCCCTGACATAGCTCTGTCTCACTGCTGACTGGTCCAGCCATGATGAGCCTAGCTCACAGAGAAATGGGGGGGGAGGTTGCAGCCATGATTATTGTTCAAGGAAGACATAATGCAGTTTAAATCTATGAAGGATGTTCTCCCTCCCCAGGACAGCTGGCAGAAGCAAGGAAGATGGCTCACTTCAGTGAGCCTGTCACCACATCCTGCTTGTGCAATCCTCAGGGGACCTTCCTTCCTCATGGTACCTGGTGAGGACAGCATCACCATGGCGAGTCCCCACGGCTCTCATTAGAAGTGTTCCCAGAGATCTCTGTGCTGATCCGAGGTCCTCCCTTTGGAGTTAGCTGAAGGCAAGGGATGCATGTGGGCTAGGGTACCGATTTTGGTTTTTTGAGGTAGGGTCTCGCTCTGGCCCAGGCTGACCTGGAATTCACTATGGAGTCTCAGGGTGGCCTCGAGCTCACGGTGATCCTCCTACCTCTGTCTCCCAAGTGCTGGGATTAAAGGCGTGCGCCTGCCACGCCCTGCTGAGGTATCTTGTGTACTGCTGTCTGCCCTGACCACCTCCTGGCTTGTGACATATTCCTCATTTATTCCATCAAGATGGCTCTGTGCTTACATATGCTCCCATCTATTATTTTAATGTAAGGATTGAGTAAAACCAGATGTTCAAAGCCCATAGCCTAGTAGTGGTGGGAAGTAGCCATTCAACATGCCACTGATTCCTACTCCTTATTCTTCTCTTCCCCTTGTAAAAAGCAATCTCCAGCCAGGCGTGGTGGCGTATGCCTTTAATCCTAGCACTCAGGAGGCAGAGGTAGGAGGATCACCGTGAGTTTGAGGCCACCCTGAGACTCCGTAGTGAATTCCAGGTCAGCCTGGGCTAGAGTGAAACCCTTCCTTGAAAAACCAAAAACAAAAGAAAAAAGCAAGCAATCTCCCTCCCCCCTCCCCTTACCACACCCCTTTCCTCCCATTCCCTCTTCCCTCCTTTTCTTTCCTCTTTCTCTCCACTGTCTTTCCTATCCCCTTCCTTCCCTCCTTCCTTCCTTCCTTCCTTCCTTCCTTCCTTCCTTCCTTCCTTCCTTCCCTCCTTCCCTCCTTCCTTCCTTCCTTCCTTCCTTCCTTCCTTCCCTCCCTCCTTCCTTCCTTCCTTCCTTCCTTCCCTCCTTCCCTCCTTCCTTCCTTCCTTCCTTCCTTCCTTCCTTCCCTCCCTCCTTCCTTCCTTCCTTCCTTCCTTCCTTCCTTCCTTCCTTCCTTCCTTCCTTCCTTCCCTCCTTCCTTCCCTCCCTCCCTCCCTCCTTCCTTCCTTCCTTCCTTCCTTCCTTCCTTCCTTCCTTCCTGGTTTTTTGAGGTAGAGTCTCACTCTCACCCAGGCTGGGATTAAAGGCGTACGCCACCACACCTGGCCCCTTTTCTTTCTGTAGATTCACTGTGTAGTCCCAGGCTTGCCAGGAACTCACAATCCTCCTGCCCCCATCTCTCCAGAGCTGGGATTCTAGGTAGATACTGCCATGCAGGCTCCATTATAAGAATGTCTTGGGCTGGAGAGATGGCTTAGCGGTTAAGCACTTGCCTGTGAAGCCTAAGGACCCCAGTTTGAGGCTCGATTCCCCAGGACTCACGTTTGCCAGATGCACAAGGGGGCACACGCATCTGGAGTTCGTTTGCAGTGGCTGGAGGCTCTGGCGTGCCCATTCCCCCTCTCTCTCTCTGTCTCTCTCTGGCTCTTTCTCTGTCTGTCGCTCTCAAATTAATAAATTAAAAAAAAGAATGTCTTACTCTGTCTCATTGATGGCCCTGGATATATTCGTGGTGAAAGCATACAAACTCGGCCCCAGCTCATTGAGAGGTAGAGATGAATGAATTCTGAAATAATGTAGACATCAACAAGAAAACAGAAATTGATGTTTCATTGCTTTTATGAAGTTAGAACCTATATGTTTACATAAAGTAATTCTTGAAAATTACAGTGAATTTCACCCCATTCCCCACTGATGAGAAGTTTTTTGGAGGCAAAACCAGGCCCTGAGTGTCTTGATCAAGCTAAGGTATGACCACCTCCCCATTGCTGCTTCCCAGAAGGCAAGAGAGCGATTTTGCACTTAGATCTGATGAAGAGGTGGAGAGTGGAACTGGACGGAAGGGAAAGGAACCTGTCGCTCCTCCAGGAGAAGCAGTGACTTTGTTAGCTACCTTTATTAGAACTTGAAAAACTCTGGTCCTCATCTCTTCTGATTTATTTATTTCTTTATTTTTGGTTTTTCAAGGTAGGATCTTGCTCTAGCCCAGACTGGCCTGGAATTCACTGTGTAGTCCTATGGTGGCCTTGAACTCAGGGCAATCATACGACCTCTGCCTCCCAAGTGCTGCCATTAAAGGCACGTGCCACCACGCACCGCTCCTTTTCTAACTTACTAATAGCATTACCCAGCCAGGCTCTGTGACAGAATCTACAAGACTAAAAGTTAGTTGAATGCAGCCAAGAACTCTTGATGTGTTATCACCAGAATGACTAGCTTGTGTCTCACATCATAGATGGGAGGCATAACTCCCTCCCAGTGATACTGTGTCGTTTTGTAAATCACAGCATTGCTTTGCATTATCTCAGCACAGAGCAGTGAGTTCCTTCTGAAGTCATCTGCAAGCTTCTCTGGGTCCTGAATTTTTTGTCTGGTGACGATGAACACATTTATGTTTAGACTGTTATTGAGATATTCTGTGTGGTGGTTTGAATGTCAATGTGTGTTCCCGCATAGCCTCAGGTATTTTTAAAAATAATTTATTTATTTGCAAGGAAGAGAGAGAGAGAATGGATATGCCAGGGCCTCTACCAATGCAAACAAACTCCAGACGCATGCGCCACCTTGTGCATCTGGCTTACATGGGTACTGGGGAATCAAACCGAGGTCCTTTGGCTTTGCAGGCAAACACAAACACCTTAACCACTAAGCCATCTCTCCAGCCCCAGATTGGCCGTTTCTATGAGAGAGAGAAAAAGAGAGAGAGAGAAAGAATTGATGCGCCAGAGCCTCCAGTCGCTATACTCAAACTCCAGACATGTGCACCACCTTGTGGGCATGTGCGAACATGGGTCCCTAGGCAGGCACCTTAACTGCTGAGCCATCTCTCTAGCCAAAGCCCAGATCGTTTTGATTAAGGTTAAGCTTCCCACTTAAGTCTCCAGCAGCCTGCTTGAGGAGGTGTTACGGAGGTGGATCCCGGTGTCCAGCTTTCAGGTGTGTTTGGTGGTGGGTCTCAATTCCAGCCAGAGGTGTGGAGAGCAGCCTGACCTGGCGGTTCGCGCTTGCTTGTGGCGCTGCCAGTGTGGTGGTTTCTGTCTGCTGCTGGGTGTGGTGCCTTACGCTTATTAATCCTAGTGCTGAGGAGCCAGAAAGAGGTGGATCTCTGGGGTTCGTGGCTAGGCAGCCTATACTGCATAGCTTGTGTTCCAGGCCCACTTAGAGATCCTGTCTCAGAAAAGGTGGATGATATGGGAGAAGTGTCCCCCAAGCCATCTTCTGGCATCCACAAGCATATGCCTGTCTCACCTACATAAACACATGTTCATCCCCCCAAATAGATAAACCAAATGAAATATAGGGAAAGCAAGGTTTATCTGTATTCTTCTCACTCATGGGGTGGCTGACTGTATCCACCAGCTTCTTAGTGTATAACAGCCTTTAGAATCTCATGAAAGACAGTTTACTCGTTTCCTTCTTGTTGCCGAGACAACCTACTTGACAGAAATCAATTGAGGGGAGGAAGGGTTGATTTCAGCCCGCAGTAAGGCAGCAGAGAGAACTGAATGTTGTTGCTTAGCCAGTTCTCCTCTTTTTCTACGATCTAAGACCCCGCCCATGGGATGGTGCCGCCCACAATTAAAGAGGGTCTTCCCACCCTCAGAGGTGGTGATTTTAGGTCATGTTAGGTTATCAGTCAATATAAGCTATGCAGACAGCAGCTCCGATGCATTGCTTTTTAAGGTCTTCCTAGCAGGAGATACTTGGTGTATGGGTTAAAAAAAAAATCACAGCTTTGCTAACGAACCCCCTGCTAGGTAATATGGCAAATGTCTCTGCTAGGCATGTCAGACCATTGGCAGTGAACTTTGACCGAGTGGGGCCCTGGGCTCTGGATTTTGCGTATGTGATTTGGAAATGGTTGTGTCTGTCGAGGCTGCGTTCGGGTACAGATTAGCAAGTGTGAATTGGAAAGTATGAAAATATTGTGATGTGTGAACAGTCCTAGGGTGTTAATCAACAACATTTCTTCCATTTCTAAGGTCTTTAAATGCGAAGCATTTCAGCACATGCCTGTTGAGGTGACCCGTCAGCCCATCTTAGATTTTGTGATGAACTCTCCTGTTTCTTTCCTCTAGGAAACTGCTTGCCAGTCCTCATAAAGTCCAGCTCTGTTTCCAGTTCCACATGCGGCTGACCATGGTTCTGGCCAGTGACCTTATAAACCAAGGCCAAGGCACTTAAAAACAAGAGCTGAATTTCTGCCAGGGCGGCCCGTGCGAGTGTGGCCCGTGAAGCCCCAGTTCCTCTGGTGGAGCTCACTCCTTTCTGTCCAGTAAACAGTGGGAGAATATTGGTTTCCCTCTGATGCCTGCATTTTCAGGTTGACAAATCTCCTTTTGTTTTTTTTAAAATAGTTTATTTATTTATTTTTAGAGAGAGAAAGAGGTAGAGAGAGAGAACGGGCACACCAAGGCATCTAGCCACTGCAAACAAACTCCAGACACATGTGCCACATTGTGCATCCATCTTATGTGGGTCCTGGGGACTTGAACCTGGGTCCCTAGGTTTCTCAGGTAAGTGCCTTAACTGCCAAGCCATCTCTCTAGTCCCTTTCATTTGCTTTTTTTTTTTTTTTTTTTTTTTTTGAGGTAGGATCTCCCCTTAACTCAGGCTAGGGGGGAGAGGGAGAGAGAGAGAGAGAGAGAGAGAGAGAGATTTGGGGCAGGCCAGGGCCTCTAGCCTCTGCAAATGAACTCCAGATACATGTACCACCTTGTGCATCTGGCTTTGTGTTGGTACGAGAGAATTAAACCTGGGTCTCTCACTTGTCTTAAGCTTGTCAAATAGGCTACACTGGCTAGCCAATGAACCCTAGGGATCCTCCTGTCTCTGTCTTCTCAGTTCTGGGATAAGTGGGCATTGCCTGTCTTTGGTATGGGGATTGAACTCATGCCTGTAATGCAGACACTTTTACTGAGCTATCACCCCAGCCCCTTGGACTGTGCTCTTGACTTTGAGTGGTGGCACCCTTGTTTGCTCTGAAATGGCATTGTGGACATGACTGTGTAAATCTTTGCGTGGGGAGTTGTGGAGGGACATGGCTTCGGGAAGCAATCCTGGAATATCACATTGGCCTCTGGTACATGCTAGATTCACAGACTCCATACTCTGGTACCCATTTTACTCCACAAGACCTTGAGTGTTTCTTACCATCTGTCATCTATTTTTAACTTCTGCCCCCTAGGAGGGATCCTCCAGGGATGGAGGAGGTTGGAATGGAAACACTGAGCCCTTGAGGTATTTAACTGGCATAGAGAGTTCTGAGCGTGTATTCTGAGAAGACCTGCACTTTGCTCTTCTGGAGTCTGTTTCATTCCTCGGGTACCGTCCCCCCCCCCCCTTTTTTTCAACCTCAGGGCTGTATCTAAGACACCTTATCCAGACCTGTCCCTATCTAGGGTGGTAGCTATTGATACATCAGCCAGTTTAAATGACACCTATTTAAGAAAATTCCACAGGGCTGGAGAGATGGCTTAGTGGTTAAGGCGCTTGCCTGCAAAGCCTAAGGACCCAGGTTTGACTGTCCAGGACCCACATAAGCCAGATACGCAAGGTGCACAAGGCGGCACATGCATCTGGAGTTTGATTGCAGTGGCTGGGGACCCTGGTGCACCAATTCTCTACCTCTAGCCCTTCCCACGCCCATAAAATATTTTTTTTAAATGAAGAAAACTCCACAATGTGGATTCCTGTTACAAGCGCAGGTCTGGAATACTACCTAATCACAGAAGTGTCTGCTGGTTGGACTTAGAGCTCTGGGAGACCAGAGACCTGTGTGTGTACATGTACGTATGTGTGGGCGTGTGAATCTGTATTCATGTGTGCCAACCACAAGGTGTCAGGGCACACGGGGGATGCCTTGCCCGTGACACGTTCCCAGCACCACGATGGCCGATGGAGGGCAAGATTGCGCATGTGGGCTTCAGGTCGGTGTGTGTCTGGCTTTGAGCCACTCCTCTTTGTCTGACCCATGCCCGTGTGACCTTGGAGGCGTGGGAACCGGTATCAAGTGAAGTTTTTCTAATTTTCCATGGACGCTCTGTCCCCTTCCGACTTCATTTATGTAATTGCCTTTCTTCCCAACTCTTTGAGGCCATTGGTTCTACGGGTCTCCAAGCACACATTTCCCTGGCCACTTTCCGTCTTGGGGACTCCTATGGGCTCCTTTTCACGATGGCATCTTTCTCAGAGCCCGTGCTGTGTGTGCGTTAGGGACAGGGCCGCTGCCTTCTTGCCCTCCTCCCCAGAGGTAGGCTCCTGCTTCCTGGATGGGGAGGTCAAGACCTTCCAAGGGTAAGCGGCTTGTGCAGGGGAGCCTCCTTACGGGTCTCTGGCAGAACCAGCAGTCACCACACTCTCACTGTTCTCTATTTTGATCGACATTCTGGTCAATCCTAGACATGCGTGGGGCTCTGTGTCCATCAGGGAAACATGGTTGAACGTCTACAGAGCACCTCCAGGGATGGTCTAAACAAGATTATTCTTGTCCCAGGAAGTGAAAAGCCTAGGAGTAGGTGGCTTAGGACACCGGAGGCAGGTGATTGTTTTTGTTTCTGTTGCTCCCAGGTGGGGCTCTTGTCCTCACCGGAAGTGAGGCTTCTGGGTGTAGTGCAAGGCAGGAAGAGAGGGAGGATGAGAGCTAGTGACAGCCATCTGTCCCCTTTTAAGGAGCTTTTGTGGCAGTTCCACCCACCAGCTTTCCCGACACTGATGTTTGCTCTTCAGTGGAATGGAGACTAGGCACTTACAGGCTCTTAGCTGGCATACTGCCTTCCTGTGACATTAGGTTCAGTCAACAGTGCACCAAGAGGAAAGCAAAGATTGGGTAGATACACCTCGGTCTTGCACAGGCTCCTGCTTATATTACTATTTTTGGGGTTGTGAACTCATGGCCCATAGGTTTGAGCAGGTTTTGTTTCTTCAGCCCACTGGGTAAATGATCCTTTCCTCCCGTCCATCTGTCACGCTGTAGACCACAGTGCTTGGTGCCGTCCCCTCCCATCTAAGCCCAGCAGATGTTAGGCTGATTTGCTGCTTCCATCGCTCTGTAGACAGTGGAGTTTGCAACTCTGGTCCAGGATGCTGTTTCCATCTCTCAGACGTGTCTCCCTGTAGCTGTGCGCTTGAAATAGGCATTTCCCTTTCAGCGGTGTGGCCATCTGTCCTGACACCAGGGGAGGTGTGTGGGGAGTGCGGGTCACGATTTGAGCAGAGGATCCAGGTGACACAACAGTTCTGTAGTAGACAGCTTCAGGTTCGCTGAGATAAACTTCCAGACCAAGCACAGTTATAGAGGAAGGGATTTTTTGAAGCTTACAGATCCAGGGGAAGTTCCATAAATGGCAGAAGAAGCTGGCCTGCTTTCACAGGCCCAAGCAGAGAGAGAGAGAAGCACAAGCCAAAAAGCCACACAGCACACCACACTTCAGGAACTCCTGCTAGGCACACTTTGCATATCTTTAGATTAAAACCTGAAACCCACCACCACACCTAAAGATCCACCCAGTGACATTGCCTCCAGCCAGGTGGCTGTAGAATGCAAACTACAAACAATAAAGAACTGAATATATTGGGGGCCATCTATTCAAACTACCACATTCCGCCCCTGGCCCCCAATAGATTTATAACCATTACACATTGTAAATTGTACTCAGTTCAATTTCAAAGGTCCCCACAGTCTTGGCCAATTTAAGATATTAAGACTTGTAAAATCAAACAAGTTAAACACTTCTAACATATAAAGGCACAGAGTAAACATTTGCAACTGGTATAAGGCACAGCAAGGAAGAGACTAAAACAATGCAAATTCAGCCACCATCAAACAAACATCAAACTTCTGCAGTTCAAGTTCAATACAACCAGGGACTGACAGTCTCCAGATTTTTCAATTCTGCCCCTCCAGCTGGGCAGAGTAGCCAGGGAACACTTCCATCTTAGGCCAACAGTGCACTCTATGGTAGCCCTTGCATAGTCCTGGTATATACAAAACGTCTTCAGGTCTTCATGAAAACCACAGTCCATCTTCCAAAGGCTTTCAGCCAATCAGGGCATCATGCCCTGCCTCATGCTGCATCTCAGCAGCAGCTCCTGGAACCATGTGCAATTCATGACCACTCCTCACATTTTCCAAAGCCTATCAGGACATCAGGCCCTACCTCATGCCGCATCTCAGCAGCGGCTCCTGGAAGCATGTGCAATTCACGACCACTTCTCACATTTTTCATGCTTCTGAAACCAATACCAGGTGTGCAGGACACAGCCATATTCTTAATTCACAGACAAAATAAATCATAACCTTGAAAAGCAGCTTCCTTCTCCAGTCAACTCTTTCCAAAAGTGTTTGCATTTGTATGATAGTCTTTCCTCAGGCATCCTTTCCATGGTAAAGCAATTGGACCATCTTCCTTTAAGATTGCTAATGTGTTTGACAATAGGAGATTCAGTAACCTAAAACCAGTCTCAGTGCCTGTAATTTTAACTTGCTTGAGGTTTTCCAGCTTAAAATTAAGTTATCTCTCAGTCCAGTGTCTTTAGCCAAGCACATCAATCCATTACAAATTTAACCTTGATCAAACTCTCTAGGCCTGGGCAGCAGGACGCAGCCAGCCCTTATGCCAGTAGCCCAGTTCCAACAAAGTCCTCTGCAGTCTTTCCTTCCCCTTAGAAAGCTCATAAGCCAAGCCTCGAAGTTCAATGCTATCTGCACTTAGCATTCTCAGACTCTCATCAGAATAGTCCATAAAACTTGGCTTACCACTCCAGAAGACATCTTCAGTTGCAAGCACCAAGTCCATGCCTATTCCTCCAAAACAAAGGTTCCAAAAGATCAACATCCACATAGTCAGGTTCATCTCACCCCACTCCTGGTACCAAGTTCTGTAGTAGACAGCTTCAGGTTCGCTGAGATAAACTTCCAGACCAAGCACAGTTATGGAGGAAGGGATTTTTTGAAGCTTACAGATCCAGGGGAAGTTCCATAAATGGCAGAAGAAGCTGGCCTGCTTTCACAGGCCCAAGCAGAGAGAGAGAGAAGCACAAGCCAAAAAGCCACACAGCACACCACACTTCAGGAACTCCTGCTAGGCACACTTTGCATATCTTTAGATTAAAACCTGAAACCCACCACCACACCTAAAGATCCACCCAGTGACATTGCCTCCAGCCAGGTGGCTGTAGAATGCAAACTACAAACAATAAAGAACTGAATATATTGGGGGCCATCTATTCAAACTACCACAAGTTCCTTTAGAAAGAAGAAAAGAGACGTGCATTGTTACATCGGGAAAACACACTGGCTACATATCTCCAGGCAGGACACTGCAGATTTTTCCCAAACAGAAACCAGTGTCTCTCTAACTCTTCTATGAGTATGCTACCCATTCTTTTTTATTTTATTTTATTTTTTCTCAATTTTTATTAACATTTTCCATGATTATAAAAAATATCCCATGGTACTACCCTCCCTCCCCCCACTTTCCCCTTTGAAATTCCATTCTGCATCATATCCCCTCCCCATCTCAATCAGTCTCTCTTTTATTTTGATGTCATGATCTTTCCCTCCTCTTATGATGGTCTTGTGTAGGTAGTGTCAGGCACTGTGAGGTCATGGATATCCAGGCCATTTTATGTCTGGAGGGAGGATGTTGTAAGGAGTCCTACCCTTCCTTTGGCTCTTACATTCTTTCCGCCACCTCTTCCGCATTAGACCCTGAGCCTTGGAAGGTGTGATATAGATGTTACTCAGTTCTCCAGTCACTTCTTTCCAGCACTATGATACCTTCTGAGTCATCCCAAGGTCATTGCCATCTGAAAAGACAAGATTCTCTACCCAAAGTGAGAGTAGCATTAATATAAGGGTATAAATATGAAGAGAAGTGCTTACTGGGCAGTTTGATAAGCATAGTATATACATTTTTCCAGACATCAGCAGATGTTACACCCCTAGGGCTCATGACTACCCCTGTTTTAAGTTTTCAGTATCAGGGATGTATTCCCTCCCATGGAGCGGGCCTCCAGTCCAATTGGAGGGCAGTTGGTTTCCACCATGACAGATGTGTCACTATTGCACCCGTTGGCTCATTTGGCCTGGCTGGCCAATTATAAGGCTTGCAGTGTCCACTGTTGAGTATCTTCACTGGTGGTATCTCTTTCTCCCATTGAACTACATGTAGAATGGCTTCTTCCAGCTTTCTGTCAGCTGGTCTACATGGAGGAGGTTATCAGCTCACCTCCAGCAGGATTTCTTAGTGACCTTGCCGCCCAAGTATGTGGAGTGTTCAGCAATAGGGTCTTACCATCTATTCCTGGTGGGAAACCAAGGGCCTCGGCAATGGCCTATAATGTTTTGGGGGCATCAGGGACCTCCCAGGCCAACAACTCACTGGAGGTATCCCATCCCTGGCACTGAAAATTTTCTAGCAATGATCTACAGCTCCTGAGTGTTCCATTGTCCAAAACCGGGAGGATTCCATATGATTTATTTGCATCCTCTTAGATTTTGATTAGCCCTCCCTCTGTTACCCATTCTTAAAAATACGTCGTCGTCTTCTTTTTCTTCAAATTCTGGCTTTTGAAAATGTCTTTCTATTTTGGGGCTATGTATTTCTATCAGAAGTGAGGTACAAGTGTAAGATTTCCTGAGCTTTTTGAGCGCAGAGAGACGTTTGCCTACCACCACTTCATTCGTTCTTTCAAAGACTGGATGTCAGACGAGATGTGTGAAACACGCAAAGCCTGTTGCATTTGTCTCCTCCTCTGCCTTTTGCTTTCATACATTCAGACACCAGTCAGAATTTTCTTATAATTAACCGTTTTTGTTAGGTGCACTGCTGATGGGTACTAATTACAACATCCATTTTCTCTGAAAGAGGCACCTGGTTTTGGTGTTAGCAGCGAAATAAATAAAATATGGTCTTGTGTAGATAGGGTTAATTACATCATCCACCTATCCTTTTGTGGACATATTGTGAGGTATCTTTTTGTAAACACACACACACTTTAGAGAGAATGAGAATGGGTGTGGCAGGGCCTGTAGCCCCTACAAATGAACTCCAGACACATGTTCCACCTTGTGCATCTGGCTTACATGGGTACTGGGGAATCATACCTGGGTCCTCCTACCTCTGCTGTGTGTTTTTTTTTTTTCCTTAGGTAGGATCTCTATCTAGCCCAGGCTGGGATTCACTTCTTGAACTCACGACAGTCCTCCTACCTCTGCTCTGTGGTTTATTTGTTTATTTAGTTTTTGGTTTTTCAAGGCAGGGTCTCACTCTAGCCCAGGCTGATCGGGAATTCACTATGTAATCTCAGGGTGGCCTCGAACTCCGGTAATCCTCATACTTCTGCTTCTGCTTTAGTCTGTGCTGGGGGATCAAAGGCATGCGTCACCACACCCAGCACAGCTGCATTTAAGTGAGTAAAGGGGAGAAAACAAGATAATAATAAAGAATCTTCTATAGCCATGGAAGTTATTTTCATATTGGCTCTAGTTCATATCTAAAGCATTGTATGCCTGGACAAGAGATTAACCATATGTTTAATGAGGCACCATGTCCTGAATATCTTCTCTGGGCAAGTTGTAGGTTCCAGGCATACAGCAGGGAGTCCAGCAGGTCCCCTGCTTTCCAATGGAAGATATTTTTAAATAGAAGCATGGGGAGGTTAAATGTCTGGTCTAAGCTCCCGCAGCCGATAAGATGGGGAGTGAGGGCTGCACCCCATGATGTTGGCTTCTCTTCCCAGTACTGCTTATCAGTCATACCCTCCACCACACCCCTGTGAAAACAGACCACAAACACTCCAGAAGCCCTTTGACAGCCTGAGCCTTGCCCTGCAGGTTCACCCAGAGTTTATGTGCTCTTACTTATCTGGGTTCCAATGCAAAGCCCTCTCCCATGATCCACAGCCCCTCCCATGGATCTTTATGTGCTCTTACTTATCTCGGTTCCAATGCAAAGCCCTCTCCCATGATCCACAGCCCCTCCCTTGGATCTTTGTGCCCCATAAAGATGTGTCTTCCTTATCTTGACACTTCGAGGGTGCCTGTGTAGCAGGAGGACCAGCCAGCCTGCTTTGAGGATGTTTCTGGGATGTGGGACCTTCACCTACAAGACCAGACTTCCGCCACTCACTGGAAGTCAGTTTGCCTGAGAGACTGAGGGGTTTCCTGTAGGACAGTCAGTGCTGAAGGTAGTTAACTGCTCTGCTAATGGGTTCTTCTCATTTGCATAATGCAAATAGAAGAGGGTTGGTTATATAGCACCACACAGACACGCGTTCACATTTTTTTGTACTTTCCACAAGTAAGTACACTTAAATCAGCAGTGTTTTTATAAAGAAACAGGCTCCCCAGATGAGGCTGGCTGGGCTGCTTTTTGTCTCTTCTAATATCTAATGTTTAGAAGGACAGTTTAATATTCTTTAAGTCATCAGTATAGTGTTGGTAAGTTAACTCCTGGTCTTTGTTTCTGCTTCTTATTAACTAGTGACTTATTTGTGTACATTGTAGAGAAAGTCTCGACTTTGATTCTCTCTCAGAGAGAATCGGTGGTATTTTGGGGGAGGGGGTGTTAAATTCCTGTAAGTTGCCAGATGTTATCTTCATATCTGTAGTAGAATGTTGAAAAAAAAAGGGAGAAACTATTATTGATTCATATTTGTGTTAAGGTCTTTACACACACACACACACACACACACGAATATATGACTTAACCTCTTGTAATTGTTAGGAATATTCACGCTGTATGAGGATGGCTATGAATGTTGCTTAACACAAGACCATAAATCCACTTAAAACATGGAAGTTTTTTTTAATATACATGTACGTATATGTGTGTGTGTGTGTGTGTGTGTGTGTGCATGTCTACATGTGTGAGTGGAGGTGCACATGTATGTATGTTCATGTGAAGACCCTGAAGACAGCTTTGGGGTCATTTCTTAGGAATATTGTTTACTTATTTTTTTAGACTGGGTCTCGCACTGGCCACCAAACAGGCTAGGCTGAGTGACCAGGGAGCCCCAAGGTCCCTTCAATTAAACATTGCCTGTTCTGGGCTGGAGAGAAAGGCTTAGCAGTTAAGATGTTTGTCTGCAAAGCCAAAGGATCTTAGTTTGATTCTCCAGGACCCACATAAGCCAGATGCACAAGGGGGCGCATGCACCTGGAGTTCGTTTGTGGTGGCTGGAGGCCCTGGCGTGCCTATTCTTTCTCTTTCTCTCTCTCAAATAAATAAGTAAATAAAAAATATTTTTTTAAAAAGGTTGCCTGTTCTTTCTTTGGAATACTTGCAGTCATCTTAAGCTGAGCAGGGAGGGGTCCACGGGCCCAGCAGTAAACATAATTAAGCTAACCTGGCTTCCTGGGTGTGAGGATGTCATTCTAAGCATCTCTTGAAGACTGTCTAGAAGCAACACGGGGTCTAAATCGTTCAGGGTCATTTTGCTCCCCTTTACTTCACGTGGCCTACCTCCTTAACTTTCCCATATGTTTCCCATCTGGCTTTCTTTTATGGGGAATTTCATTCAGTTTAACAGGCAGGTCCAATGTTCACCACACTTCCAGTCACCCCAACAGAGGCATAAGGTCTCTTCCTGGTTCTCGGCATGTTTTCAGTGAAAATTTAAAAATATTTATTTATTTATTTTCAAGCTGAAACAGAGAATGAGAGAGAATGAACATACACGAACGGGTATGCCAGGGCCTCTTGGCACTGTAAATGAGCTCCAGACGCACGCACCACTTTGTGTTTATGGCTTTTCGTGGGTCCTGGGGAGTCAGATCCAGACCTGCAGGCTTTGCAAGCGAGTGCCTTTAACCACCGAGCCATCTCTCCAATCCTCCCTCCGTGAATGTGACAGACATACTTCCTATCTTCTGAGTACGTCTGACACTTTTGAATACTGATTTTTTTTTTTTTTAATAGCAGGAAAAGGTATTACCGCTTCTGAGTTCTGTGACATCAGCTGACTTGGACCCCAGTTAGCAAGCCTTTGTGTTTCTCTTGGGTTTGTTACAGTTGGACTTGATGGAAACTTTCAGCCTCATTGTCAGGAATTAGTGGGATTATGAACTTCCTTCAAATTCTTTCATTTTTGTGTAAACACATTAGAATCTGCCTCTTGCTCAATCTGGTGATGCCAATCAAGGGTAGCAGGGAGCATTGTGGGAATGGGCAGATCTGTGTTTAAATCTGAGCTCTGGTACTGTGTCTGCCTTTATCTGCTAGCAAGGAAGAGCCTCATACACAGTCAGGATGCTTTTTCCTCAGGATGGTAAAGAAAACAAATACATTTCACTTTAAATCATTTCTGGGTCCCTAGCATGAATGAATGAGGGAGTGAAAACAATGAATAACAGTTAAATAATGTACTTTCTGAGCCGGGTGTCGTGGCGCACACCTTTAATCCCAGTACTCGAGAGGCAGAGGTGGGATTGCTGTGAGTTCAAGGCCACCCTGAGACTACATAGTGAATTTCAGGTCAGCCTGGGTCAGAGTGAGACCCTACCTTGAAAGACTAAAAACAAAAAAATGTACTTTACCCTGATAGATAAGGAGTTTTCAAAAGCACATTTTGTTTTCATGCCTCGTACTGAAAACCTAGTCAAAAGGCTATGGCTGGGGAAGGCATAAGCCCTACAGGGGAAACTATTACTGCTGTCTTGCTAAATGCATATGTTAAACCCACCAAACTGCCTACTAAACACTTAAGTTTATGCCCATGTACTAGTGACTCTCACTTTTGGTTAGAGAAGCTTCTCTTGTCAGATGGTGGTGACCACTAGGGTGACTCAGAACTCACCATAGTGCTGAGAAGTGACAGTGTAGTGCTCAGCACTAAGTGAGACATCTCTATTGCATCCTCTAAGGTTCAGGGACTCTTGTGGAAGAAATGGTGAAAAGAATGTAAGAGCGAAAGGAAGGGGAGGAGTGCTTGCAATGCCGTCTTCCAGCACAAAGTGCCCTTGATCTTCATGACCACTCACAAGATGTGCATAACAATAACATCAAAACAGAATAGAGTCTCATTGGAATAAAGAAGGGGTTCAGTGGAGAGGGGATTTGGGAGGGGAGATTAGGGACTATGGGAAGGAATTATAATCATGGCATATTGCCTGTAGTTACGGAAGTTTTCAATAAAATGTTACAAAACAGGTTATATACGTACACACACCCATGATGTCATCGGCACAAATTAATGTGCAAATCATAGTTGAATGGTCTGTCTAAATTCAGGACTGGGGACACTCCTTTGGGATCTGACCCTTTCATTTTTCTGACCTTTAAAAAAAAATTTTTTTTTATGTACCTTTTTTTTTTTTTTTTTTTTTTTGAGATGAGGTCTCTTTGTATTGCCTGCGCTGATCTTGAATTTGTGAGCTCAAGTAATCTCCCTCCCCACCTCCATCTCCCATTCTGGGACTACAGGCATGCACCTATTGTATCAGGTTTGAACTTCTATATTTCAATATTTGTCATATATACTGCTAAATGTGTTTATAAATATGCTCGAGAAATAGGAATGCCTCCATAGAGATAGAAGTTAAAATTATTTCATGTGAGTTAGAATTACATGAGCAATTACAAATTAAGCATCAGCTCTTTTCTTAAGCCCACGAGTGCAACAGACTTTGAGTTTAGGGAAAAAGCCACCAGGTGGTGCTTGTCATTTTCTACTCTAGAGATAAAAACATCAAATCTGACCAGAGAGTTTCTGTCCAGGATCCCTTTAAGAATCTGTGATTTCTAAAGCGTTCAGCCATCTGCCTCAGATTTCATGTTATTAAGTGGATTGGCATTCCTGAGTTTGGAATCTGCCGGTGGAAAACCCTTGTCTCTGCTTTGTGATTTGCCATGCTGTGTATGGACTGTTCAGCAGATCGGATTCTACATTTCCAAAGAAGAAAGTCACCTCTAGTGCTTATTTGTTGCTTTGTGCCCAGTTGTATCATTGTGTGGCCGTGTTTAAGTAGTAAGTTCCTGGCTGGAGAGAGGGCTCAGCAGGTAAAGTGCTTGCCTGCCAAGCCCAATGACCTGGGTTCAGTGCCCCAGCACGTACGTAAAGCAGATGCACAAAGTGGTGCGTGCATCTCGTTTGTTTGCAGTAGCTAGAGGTCCTGGCATGGCCATTCATTATCTCTCGCCCTCTCTCTGCAAATAAATAAATAAATAAAATGTCTGATAATCAGTAGTAACTACCTGCCAATAAGGGCAGGGAGAACTTAGCTCAGGAAGTAATTATCTTTTTTATTTTTATTTTGGTTTTTCAAGGTAGGGTCTTGCTGTAGCCCAGGCTGACCAGGAATTAGTCTCTGGCTGGCCTTGAACTCACAGAGATCCTCCTATCTCAGCCACCAGAGTGCTGGGATTAAACGCGTGCACCACCATGCCCAGCAGGAAGTAGTTATCTTAATTGGTATAAACAAATAAGTTTGATTTCTTAGTGTAAAAAACAGTCAATAGTTCCCCTCCTTTTACTCTGGAGGAAACACAGGAGGAGGAAGGACACTAGATAATTATGGATGTAGAGCCACTTGTCCTTTCTAGCTCTGCATTCAGTGCCTTCTCAGAGAGCCAGTGTGGTCCCATGGCTGAGACTGTGGGCCCTACAATCAGGGGCTGGGACTTTAACTCTAGCTCAGCCATTTCCTAGCTGCCTTGGGTAAGTCATTCAACCCCTCAGACCTACAGTTCATGGGAGGTGGGGATAACAGGCCCTACCTTGGGATCGTTACAAGGCTAAAAACATGCATCATCCATTTATAGTAGAAGTGCTTAGAACCTATTGGTTGACCCTCTGTGTTGGCAGTTGCTAGTGAGGTGAATAGAATTACCCTCCCTGATGCCAGCCTCATTGCTGGCTATACCTTTGGTGGCATATTATCATATAGACGTAGCAACCCAGACCACGACCTTCACCCTCCAAATGTGCGAGTGTCACTTAGACCAGTTCAGGAACTTACCAAGGCCACCCGGAGGTCGGGCTGTGCCCTGCTCTTCACCCTGCTCTGGGGTTGTGTTGATTACAGGTCCAGGGGGGGGAATTCCTTTTCTCCTTATGTCTCTTAGATGAAAGAAAGAGGTGAACACATTTATGCATGGCCAGAAGAGTATGGGTGGCTCCCTAACTTTTTGTTTTTGCCTTTTTGAGGCTGAATGTCACTGTAACCCAGGTGGATCTGGAACTTAACTCTGTAGTCCAGGCTGACCTCAAACTTAACAGTGATCCTACTACCTCAGCCTCCCGAATGCTGGGATCATTGCTATGAGCCCCCATACCTGGCTCCCTAATCTTTGAATCTGCTGAGAGAGTGGGTACAGGGCTCTATGGCCTTTGTGTTTGTGGGGGAGGGTCAAGGTGGAGGATAAGGTAACCCTCTCATTGAATAGTTAATTTCTGTGCACTTAGATAAGAATTGGTCTTCATTAGAAAACATACTATGAAATTAATTGGCTCTCACTCTTAAAGCTGAGCTTTGAGTTCTTTTCTTCTGTTTTGTTTCTCCCCAAATGAATCAGTGTGTGTGTGTGGTGTGTGTAGTTGTGTGTGGTTTGTGTGTGTACAGTATGGTGTGTGCAGAGTGGTGTGTATGCTGGGGCTGTGTGTGTAGTGTGTGGAATGTGTCTGCAGCGTGGTGTCTGTGTATGTGTGTGATCTATGTGTGTGTGTGTGTGGTGTGAATGTATGTGTATGTATGTGTGTGATGTGTGTGTGCGGTGTGTATGTGTGTGTGTGTGGTGTGTGTATCCGTGCACTGTGGCACAGCGTGGCTGCCCATGTGCACTTGCTCACCTGTGGTGGTGTGGTGAGGTCCCTAGCCTGTGGTGACTGGGGTGTGTCACTCCATCACTGTTCTGCCCAGTCTTGTTTTGAGCCAGAGTCTGCTTACTGATTCTGGAGCGTGTGGGGCTCTGGAGAGTCTCAGGTCCCTGCTCCCCGAGAGCACTGGGGTTACAGGTGCGCATGCCCGTCCATGCCCAGAGGTTTGTGTGGGATCTGGAGACTTGGACTCTGGCTGTCTCAGGCCCTTATGCTTGCATTGGGAACAGAGAAACCACTGAGCCACCTCGCTAGCCTCCAGCGGTTTTGATATACTAAGAATTTTAGGGTTCCCCAAAAGTAGGACATATACTTTGTGCCATTATGGGTCTTTTGGAGAGTTTTTGGTATTATGGCTCAGTTAGAAGATCTTGGACTGTGGGGATGTTGAACATCATTAGGATTGATAAAAACTATGGGGACCTTTTAAATTGGACTGAATGCATTGTATTTTGTATCACATATGGATGTCAGTTTATGGGGGCCGGGGCAGAATGTGGTAGATTGATTCAAGGTGTCGCCCATAAACTTAGGTGTTCTGAATGCTAGTCACCCCAGCTCAGGGAACTTGGAAATTAAGGCCTCCTGGAGGGAGTGCATTGTTAGGGGCGGGCTTATGGTGTTACAGTCAGTTTCCCCTTGTCAGTGTTCGACACACTCTTCCTGTTCCTGTTGTCCACTGGATGTTGGCCAGGGGGCGATGTTATAATTTTTCTCTACCACTTTCGACCATTAAGCTCTCTTTTCTTGGGTATCTCTGAGACCAGTGCTTACAACAGAACAGCAGGATGAACCCCGCTTTATATCCTCTTCCTCCTCATCATCATCATCTTGCGGTGCTGGGGATCCACCGCAGGGCCGTGTGCACACAGGGGCGCACCTTAGCACTGAGCTACACCTCTGTCGCCTGGCTTCCTTTACGTCCGTTCTGTTTTCATTGCTTCAGTGTCGGAACCTTCTACACAGTTAAGTCATCCTGATGGTTTCCTTCCCTGGACTAGTGAGAGAGGAGGTGCAGTGAAGAGGTCCTCTGGGCTCAGAAGGCCTTTGGAGACGAGTGACTTAAGTGATCAAGCCTTAAGTGACTTAAGGAGACTTAAGTGACTGAGCCTTCCCGTGAGTGTGGATTGTCTCTAGCTGGGAAGATGCGTTAGGTGTCTGTTACAGTCAGGTTCGCATTGCTGGCAGAAATCACACGACCAAGAGCAGCTTGTGGGAAAGAAGGTTTATTTTGGCTTATAGGCTCGAGGTGAAACTCTACGATGGGAGGGGAAAACAAATTTTTAATCATGGAGCCATTTCCCAAGTCCTCTGTCCCTTTCTTTAGGCAAATGCCACCTTCCCCATTTACCTCCCGAAGCCTGGCTGGCCTTGTCGCTGACCTTTCTCACGGCCTGTGTACAGAGCAGCAGCAGGAGCACGCGCTCCCAGGGCTGCAGACGTCCTTGCTTTCCGCGTCGCCACCCCGTCTATCCCGAAATAGAGTTGAAAGCTCCCCCGACTAATCTTTCCTGTAACCCTGAAGCCACGTTTTCCCATTTTCCTTTTGCAACCATCATCTTCCTTTGGCTTTGTGGGTTTATAGGAAGTACCTGTGCCTCTCACTTGGGACAAGCTGTGGGTCTCCTACGTGCAACATCAGCGTGGTGGTGACGCCTCAGGCAGCAGCCGTCTTGGAGGGTCCTGATCCTGGGTCCCCAGATGGAGCAGGCAGCAAAGACCCCGTTTGCCTGTCTGTGGTGATGTTGACTTTAACTGAGCTCGCCTCTGTTATCCTTGGCACTGACTTTGTAATTACAGCAGGAATAAACAAGAAGCTTAATGTAATCTGTGAGGGAGAAATGATGGTTGAACAAAAAGGCTGAATTTTGGCTTCTGTCACAGAGCCAGAGAGTCTATCCACGGTACTAGTGGGTGCTAGAATTGTAAACATAAGTTCTTGAATCAGTCAAATAATGATCTATAAATACTTCGGATAAAATAGAAATATTCTAATTTGCATTTAAATAGTTTAGGTTTCTTAGTTTTCACTATAAAAATGTAATATTAATGCAAATATTGTTTGGCAATGAAAATAAATATACCAGACCAGATTATTAATTTCTTGTACACAGCCATCTATTTTCAAACATGGGCTTACCATGAGTAGCTTTTATCATATTTACAAGTTCTACTTATTAAAATAACAAGAGCCAGAAACCCACAAATGCAGATGCTTGGAATCAGAAATACACCGGCTTTGAAATGGAAGTTGCTCTATATAAGTCAACTCGCTGATTGTCATTTCTATTAGATGACCCATTTGGCATGTTCTTTTTCTGCCAGATGTCTGAGCCAGTCAAATTTAAATGTCTTCATGATATAGCTGAAGTCTCTGGGCAAAGGAAGACAGTCATCCTACCAAAGGGTCATTCTGTGAAGACTGCCTGAAAACCAAACCGGAATTTTATTTTATTTTATTTTATTGTATTTTATTTTATTTTAATTTTCAAACTGGTCATATGGTCATATTCTCATCAGGTTATCCTATTTTGTCCCCTCTCTCCTACCCCCACTCCACTGAGGGGTCATGAATACACCAGTCTCCTGGGGGGGGGGGAACCACAGTATCTCAGAGTATACCTTCCTACTTTGTGGCTCTTTAAGTTCTTTGCACCCCCTTTCCCACAATGCTTCCTGAGTAAAGGTGTGTTGTAAGTCTCCTTTAGTGTTGAGCTCTCAGCAGCCTCTGGTTTTCTGCTGTGAGGAGTTTTGAGTCTCCTCGGCGTCTATGCCCATCTCCCTGGAGGAGGTTCTAAGGCAGCTCCGAGAGCAGTGCTCACATCTAACCTGCCACCTCCTCTGTGATGCTCCCTCTACCCTGGTGGGTGTGACGGAGCCGAGTCATCTCAGTGCTAGCGTTCGGCCTTCTCTTGTCATTCTGATGGGTCTTAGGTTGCCCAGGTATTTGCCGCTATCTAGGTCCCTTGTGGCCTAGTCCACTGAATTCCAGGTGGGCATACACAGGCGGTCTATCCAAAATGGAATTTTTTAACTGCTCAGCCTTCTCCCCAGCCCCCACAATGGGATTTTTTTTTTTTTTTTGAGGATCAGCTCTTCAAATTCAACTTTTTTTTGTAGATAGTTTTATTTATTTGAGAGAGAGAGATAGAGATTGGCAGATGGGGGGGGGCCCAGGGCCTCCAGCCACTGCAAATGAACTCCAGACGCATGTGCCACCTTGTGTATCTGGCTTTCATGGGTCCTAGAGAATTGAACCTGGGTCCTTTGGCTTTGCAGGCTAACTGCTAAGCCATCTCTCCGGGCAAGATGAAATTCTTAAAACAAAACAAAGAGAAAAAAGAAAAGTGAGAAAAGATATGCAGAAAATAGAAAATAAAACAACAAAAATAGACTGACAGACCAAAGACTTATCAATCAATGCAATGATTTTATTCTGGCACTGCAGTTGTTTTAGGTCATTTAGCCATGTGTAAGGCCCTAGACTCCATCTGTAAAACACACACACTCATGCGTGCGCACACACACACACATACACACACACTCCACTGTATGCAATCTACAGGAAATCCATTTTTTAAGTAATAAAGCTCTGAATTTAAAAGGATAGCAAAGATATATCAGATATATTTAATCAAAATATATATTAATTCAAAGCATCCAAGAGCGGGCATATCAATGTCAGATAAAGGAGACTTTGGCATATAAAGTTACCAGATAGAGGGTAGGGACTTTTTAAAAACCTAAAAAGGTAACTTTTCCAAATTGACACTAGAATTCAGAATAACCCATATATCAAACAGTGGGTGAAAGTCACACAGAGACGTCCACAGCTGCAGCATTTTGGCATCTCCCCTCCGTGACTGACGGGATGGGACTGGACAGCGGACAGCGCAGACCAGCCGGTAGCAAAGGACTTCACCCTGTGACAGGATCCAGTTGACAGGCCTCTTGTGTTCTTTATTGCAGTGGTGTTTCATGTAGCCCAGGCTGGCCTGAGACTCATTGTGTGGTCAAGGATGGCGTTAAACTCTGGATTCTCCTGTCTCTGTCTCGTTATTGCGGGGGTTACAGGCATGCGCCACCACAGCCTGCTTATGAAGTACGAGGTATTGAACCCGGGGCTTTGGGTGTATTAGCTAAGTCCTCTTTCAACTAAGGGCTACATCCCTAGTCCCTTTATTCTTTCAAGAACACACAGGTTAGACACAAAGATAGGCCATACTCTTTTCCGTCAAGTAGACCTCACCAAAACTCAGTAATCACTGAGTATATTTTCCAAGCACAGCTCAGTCCAGGTGATGTCGGTAAGAGAAAGAACTCTGTCGATGTGTGTCTGTAGTACGTTAACCATGTTAACCCCATTCACCCTGCCGTGCCATTTTGTAGGGCAAGCTCTTGCCCACATCCACCTCTCGGTCTCACCATTCGTGCAGCTGAGTAGCATCTCAAGACTTCGGTAATTACCTGAGGTGACTTTGTCTCCTTGGCTGCCATCCTGCTACTTCCTTGCCTCCACTTTCACACCACCTTGCACTTCCTACTCGTAGTACTTACTGAAACCTGCTGTTACTTAAAAAAAAAAAATGACACACACACACACACACACACACACAGAGAGAGAGAGAGAGAGAGAGAAAATTGGCGCCCCAGGGCTTCCAGCCAGTGTCGTCACCTTGTGCGCATGTGCAACCTTGCACGCTTTCGTCACCTTGTGCGTTTGGCTTATGTGAGACCTGGAGAGTTGAATATGGATCCTTAGGCTTCACAGGCAAGCACCTTAGCCACTAAGCTATCTTTCCAGCCCTGCAGTTACATTTTATTTTTTTACCAGCACATGTCACTATAAGAATAGCAGCTGCAGGGCTGGAGAGGTGGCTCAGAGGTTAAGGTGCTTGCCCGCAAAGCCTAATGACGTGGGTTTCATTCCCCAGCACCCACATAAAGCCAGATGCACAAAGTGGTGCATGTGTCTGGAGTTTGTTTGCATTGGTAGAGGCCCTGGCGTGCCCGTTCTCTTTCTCTTTCTCTCTCTGCTTGCAAATAAATAATAAATAAAATATTTAGGAAAAACAAAAGAATCTCAGCTGCAAATGTATTAGCACTGCATACGTTATGTTCATCACAGCATGGTGGTGGCTGGGGAGTTGTACCCTGGCCAGCAGGCTTTGCAAGCAAGCACCTTTATCCACTTATCCATCTCCCCAACCCTCATTTCTCTCACACTCTACCTAGTGACTGGAGAGGAATGGGCAGAAAAGATCCTCTTCCTTCTTTTTAACAATGTATTGATGTGCAGGACAGAGGGTTGGGACTCTGGCCCCTACTTCTGTGGGAACAGTCTTCCTCTTATCTCTGGAAAGTGAAATAGAACAGGGAGGGATATAACACACCCTGTTGTGCCACAATCCATGTTCGAAGTCTGCCTGGCCTTACCCCACCTCACACACACCAGTACTCCTACCTTATTTTTGTTCAATTTTTAAATTAGTATACAAAATGGATCTCATTATGACATTTTCATACTTGTATATCTTTTTTTCTCCTTTTTACTTTTTTGAGGTAGGGTCTTGCTCTAGCCCAGGCTGTGTTGGAATGCACTATGTAATCTCAGGCTGGCCTCAAACTCATGACAGTCCTCCTACCTCTGCCTCCCCAGTGCTAGGACTAAAGGTGTGCGCCACCACGCACCTGGCTACATATATATCTTTTTTTTTTCTTTTTGGTTTTTCGAGGTAGGGTTTCACTCTAGTCCAGGATGACCTGGAATTCACTCTGTAGTCTCAGAGTGGCCTTGAACTCATGGCGATTCTCCTACCTCTGCCTCCCGAGTGCTGGGATTAAAGGCATGCGCCACCACGCCCGCCTTACATATATATCTTGTACTTTGGTCTTATAGCTTCCTTTATTGTGAACTTCGCTGGTCCTATCTCTGGGGTGCCAGGTTGATGTATTTTTCTGGTCTTATAGGTTGATAGCTAGATGTAGGGATGTGACGTATTTCTTTTTTGTGTGAGTAAGCAGTGAAAGTATTTTATCAGGTTGAAATGGTCATCTTGCACTGTAGAAAGGACCTTCTGAGAACGCTTATTTGTGTTTTGGAAGCCGTCCTTCCCTCGAAGCATGCCTTGGTAGAGGTGTGAGCTTCTACACCATGACTCCTGTCTGTCTCTTTGTCTCTATTGGATTGTAACGGCTTCTGTGAAATTTTGCTCCTCTCTCAATATGGTGAGTCACTGGGGAGGCAAGATGACCCTTTTCTCAGGGGAACTGCTGACTGATCACAATCCCTTCCTAACCCCCCACCCATTCCTCCTCTAAACCCCTTCTTTACAACTAGGCTACAACTAGGCTGTCCCCCATTTTGGTGTTTTTTTCCCCCACCTATCATGCAGGTCTTGTGTAGCTGTAGGTAGCCACTCTTCAGAGTCTGGAGCTGCCAGGTTGTGCTTCTGTAATATTCCAGAATCTCGGTGCAGTTTCCACAGCCAATTCATGGACCCAAAAAATGCATCTGCGTCAGCTGCGACTCTGTCACTTCCAAGAAACGGGAAATCAAAATCAGAATCACCCAAGTCAGGCCGGGGAGAGCACTCAGCCCACATGCCACTGCCTTGCAGGCAGCAGGACCTGCGCTGCATCCCCAGAGCCCCGGCCAAAGGCTGCGTGTGGGGCCTGGCTGTGACCGCAGCGCAGGCGCGAGGAGAGAGGAGGCGGACAGCGCCCGGTGACTGAGGATGTTGTGAGTTTCAAAAGACTTCCATTAAGAAAAAAAATTCTACTCCAGTAATGGGAACAGGTGCTGGGGTTGTAGGTCATTGTTCATGTGTATGATTGGCATGTGTGAGGTTCAGACCCCAGCACCAGAGAGGGGAAAAAAGATAGGCAGAGAGGTAGAGAAACCCTCCTAATTTCATTCACTTACTCTTTTTTTCATGTGTGTGGTGCATGCGTGCGGTGTGTATACACGTCTGTATTTTGTGGGTGCACATGCATAAGTAGGGTGGCATGCATATGTGCATGCATGTTCATATATGTGTGGGTCCATGTGGAGCCAGGAGGTCAACACTGGCGGTCTCCCTCAATTTCTGTCCGCCTTATATTTTGAGACAGAACCTCTTACTAAACCTAAGGCTCCCCGATTCCGCTAACCCAGTCAGTCCGCAAGCCGTGGGTATCCTACTGTGTCCGTGTAACCCCGTCCCCACTTCCAGGGCTGGAGTTCCTGACACACATGCTACACCAGGCCTCTGTGTGGGCACTGGGGATCTGAACTCAGGTCCTCATGCTTGTGGGCGAGCACTTTTCCCACTGAGCCGCGTGCTCTGGTCCTCTCTCGGTTATTACTTAACTGCAGCTAATAGCGTCTGCGATTACGCTTTCACTTTGTAACCAGAAAGGAATAATTAGGAGATCTTGCGGTCTCTTCTATTGGAATTGACTGTCTGAGGTCATTATAGTCCACATTTCTTTAATGACTTGCTTTTCTTTTGTATTTGATCATTGTGTTTTTCTCTCTTATATTTGCTATGTCATTAGCAAACAACCCTTTCCTTTTCTTTATTGCCATAAAGAAAGGATTTAGCATGGCCGGCGTAATCCTTGGTAGAACAGCTGTCACGGAGCAGACAAGGAATGCCCCAGGGCTGCATGTCTTTCCAGAACCTGGAGCACTTCCTTTTTCCTTCTAATATTTATTTTATTTTATTTTATTTGAAGGCAGAGAGACAGAGAGAATGGGCATGCCAGGACCTCTGGCCTCTGCAAACAAACTGCAGATGCACATGCCATTTTGTCTATCTGGCTTTACTTGGGAATTGGGGAATCAAACTCTGGTCATTAGGCATTGCAGGCGAGTGCCTTAACCACTAAGCCATCTCTCCAGTCCCCAAAGGAGCACTTTTAACTCAATTTTAAAATTGTTAATGTTCACTCACCCTTCTTTTTATTTTTATTTTATTTATTTACTTTTTATTGACAACTTCCATAATTGTAAACAATATCCCATGGTAATTCCCTCCCTTCCCCCACTTTCCCCTTTGAAACTCCACTCTCCATCATATCCCCTCCTGCTCTCAGTCTCTCTTTTATTTTGATGTCCTGATCTTTTCTTCCTATTATGATGGTCTTGTGTAGGTAGTGTCAGGTACTGTGAGGTCATGTATATCTAGGCCATTTTGTGTCTGGAGGAATATGTTGTAAGGAGTCCTACCCTTCCTTTGGCTCTTACATTCTTTCAGCCACCTCTTCCGTAATGGACCCTGAGCCTTGGAAGGTGTGATAGAGATATTTCAGTGCTGAGCACTCCTCTGTCACTTCTCAGCACCATGGTGCCTTTTGAGTTATCCCAAGGTCACTGCCATCTGAAAAGAGAAGGTTCTCCAATCAAAAGTGAGAGCAACATCACCACAAGTGAGAGTAGCATTAATATATGGGTATGAACATTAAGAGAAGTGCTTACTGGGCAGTTTGGTGAGCACAGTATATACATTTAGCCAGATACCAGCAGACTTTACACACCTAGGGCTCATGACTACCCCTGTTGTAAGTTTTAAGTACCAAGCATGTATTCCCTCCCATGAAGTGGGCCTCCAGTCATATTATAAGGCAGTTGTTTTCCCCCATAACAGACGTGCCACTATTGCACCCACTGGCTCATTTGGCCTGGCTGGCCAAATTTAAGGCTTGCAGTGTCCACTGTTAAGTATCTTCACTGGTGATTTCTCTCTCTCCCATTGAACTGCATGCAGCATAGCTTTTTCCAGCTTTCTGTCAGCTGGTCTACATGGAGGAGGTTTTCAGCTCACTCCAGCTTCTTAGTGGCCTTGCAGCCCAAGTATTTGGAGCTTCAGCAAAAGGGTCTTACCATCTATTCCCGGTGGGAAACCAAGGGCCTCGACCATGCCTTGTAATGTTTGGGGGGGGGGCATCAGGGACCTCCCTGGCCAACAACTCACTGAAAGGTATCCCATCCCTGGCACTGAAAATTTTCTAGTAACAATCTATGACTCCTGATTGTTCCATTGTCCAAAAAAGTAGGTTTCCATATGTCTTATTTGTATCCTCTTAGATTTTGATTAGCCCTCCTCCCACCTTCCCTTTACTCAGTCTCTTCCCCTGACCTAACTTGGGCCTTTTCACCCCCATTAGTCTATTCTTCTACTTCCATATATACAATACCATCTTATTAAGTCCCCCCTCCCTTCTGTTCCCTTTCTGTCTCCTTTCTAGCTTATTGGCCTCTGTTACTCACTCACCCTTCTTTCCCCACACTACTCAGTTGTTAACCTGGCTTTGTTTTAGAAAATGGGAGCAAGTACATTTTGGTGCATAAAAGAAGCATATGAATTTTGGGGTTCATTTTTTGTGGTTCTAGCAGTGGAAGGAAGCAGCACGTTTCTCGGCCTTCTGTGGAAGTGCGTGTCAGAAGTACTGTGGACAGCCTTTGCCCTGCAGCACGTGCCGCATGGAGCGGGACAGGATGCAGGTGCTCCTCATGCTGGGGATCCAGACTCAGAGCCTCACATGGCTTTGCTAACCCCAATAGGTTTCTGGTGGTTTCCTCCAGTGGGGCTCGTTTCTCAGGATAAGTTCTTGCTTTCTTCAGAGGGGCGCTGCGCCGGGGCCTCAGCATTGTAGCTGCTTTTCTGTCTTGCTCATGACTCCCAGTGGATTTAAGAAAAATTATTTATGTATTTAGTTTTGAGGAAAGAGAGTGTAGAGGGGACTCCCAGCTGCATGTTTCATTTTGTGCACTTAGGGTTACCTGGGCACTGGGGAACCGAATGTGGGCCGTCAGGTCTCTGCAAGGAAGTGCCTTTAACCACTGAGTCATCTCATCAGCCCTTCCAGTGGATTTTTAAAAATGGAATTTCTTCTTATTTATACTATATTTTTTCTATATGTACATGCCTATGATAAAGTTTTAAAAAATGAATTAAGAACAGTAAGAACCATCAATAAACAATAATGGGGTGATTTTAAAAGTATACTTGAATAAGAATTATGTAAATATAGTCTTTCTTGAAATATCTTATTTTGTCTATTTACCTCTCTTCCTGTGATGATGTGAGATGGTCCACTGCTTTTGTGGGGACGCGTGATGATGTTCTGTTGGGCTGTTACATCATACTTACATAGCACTAGAGCATGCTTGGCAGGTAGTCTGATAACTTAGAAAACCCCCGAGGGATGCGTGGGCAGGTAGTGTATACGGCTTGGATACGCTGGGCAGGGAATGGTTTCTTGTGGCGGAAGGGAGGGAAATGACGTGAGATTTCGTCACACTACCCAGAACAGTACTCGGCATAAAACACTGTTTACATCTGAAAATTTTTCAGTTGACAATTTGGACCGCAGCTGTCTGTGGTTATCTGGGTCCATGGAAAGCCAAACTGCATAAGGTGTGTGGTGGAGGCGGAGGGCTACCGCACTGCATTCATAAAATAATTGTAGATGTATAGATTGATGATTTATTTTTGCCAAGTCCATTGCGAATATAATAAGTCATTTTAAACTATAGAGGCTGTTGCAGTCAGGTCCGCATTGCTGGTAGAAATCACCCAACCAAGAGCAGTTTATGGGAAAAAAAAAAACAGGTTTATTTTGGCTTACAGGCTTGAGGGGGAAGCTCCACGATGGCAGAGAAAATGACAACATGGGCAGAGGGTGGGCATCACCCCCTGGCCAACATAAGGTGGACAATAGCAACAGGACAGTGTGCCCAACACTGGCATGGGGAAACTGGCTGTAACACCCATAAGCCCTGCCCCCAGTAATACACTGCCTCCAGGAAGTGTTAATTCCCAAATCTCCATCAGCTGGGAACCTAGCATGCAGAACACACAGTGCTCACCATCGCCGTGCGGCTACAACTGAGGTGAAGGCTCCTTACGCTTCAGTTCCACAGTCCCAGCAGCCCTTGGGACTGATGGCAGCCACAATGGACAGCTCCGGTCCCTAAAGACTTCCATCACTGTCACCTCTGGGAGTGCTGTTTTAGGGGTTTCAGTCTCTGTGGTAACTCAGTTTATGTCATTGATGTTAAGCCCACCCTACCTTCCCCTTTCCGTCCAGCTCAACGTCATGCACTGTGGCCATGTGATTTGTGAGCTTCGCTCAACATTAAAATCACGTGGGGGTATTTGGAAATTCATCGTTCAAGTCAGTTAGAGCCAGGATTGGGAGGAGGTGGGGGTAGGAAATGGGGCCGGGATGTCAGTATGCTTAAAAAAAAATATTTATTTATTTATTTGCAAGGAGAGGGTGGGAGGGAAGTAGAGAGAGAATGGGCACACCAGGGCCTCTTGCCATAGCAAATGAACTCCAGATGCATGCACCACTTTGTGTAGCTAGCATTATGTGGGTACTGGGGAATCAAACCTGGGTATTTTGGTTTTGCAGGCAGGTATCTTAGCCGCTAAGCCATCTCTCCAGCCCTTAATTTTTTTAATATATTTTACTTTTCAGTATTTTAAAAATGTTTTTCTTCAGTGATTCTGGCCAGCTGCCAACATTTACCCCCACTGTTGTACACAATAAAATTTAATTTCCATTTTATTTTTTATTTACATGTTTGAAGCTTGAGGTTGAAGCCAGCACCTTGCACATACTGAGCACATACGCCACCACTGAACTGCATCTCTAGTCCAAAAGCTTATTTTTTATTTTATTTTATTGTTTGGATTTTCAAGGAAGGTCTCACTCTAGTCCAGGCTGCCCTGGAGTTCACTGTGTAGTCTCAGGGTGGCCTTGATCGCATGGTGATCCTCCTACATATGCCTCCTGAGTGCTGGGACTAAAGTCATGTGCCACCATGCCCAGCTCAAAAGTCTGTTTTAAGTATACAGACCAGCGTATCCCGGCGTGGTACACCTCTCTTTCTGTGTCTGGGCTCCTTGGAAAGCTGCCTGGAGGGCTGCAGCCGAATTCCATGGTTGAGCGTAGCGTGGGAGTCACTTCTGGCCCCTGCTGTGTAAGTGTGGGACGTTTACGTCCATAGCAGGCCAATATTTTGCTACTTCATGTTTTAAAGTGTAGATTAAAACAGTACCTACCTTGGAACCTGTGAGCCTGTGAGGATTCTTTATGATAAAGCTTATAAAACACATGGACACTTAATAAAAATGTAGTTTATGATATAATTTTATTTTGAAAGATTTAAATATCTAATAAAGGTAATAGAAAATATATTTTGAAATGTTTTATTTTCATAATAAAACATAATTTATATTATAAAGCTCTTGCTAATATAAGACCACATGATTTGTTTCCACGGAATTTGTTCTCTTGGTCAGGGAACTTCTAAATTATTTCCCTTTAAATAGGCTCTAACAGAACAAAGTGGGACTTCAGACACGTTTGTCACATGGTGGGGGATTCTGGAGGACAGCCATGCTCACATAGCATCTCTGGTATCTACTGGAAGCTGTCGGCTCTTCTTTCTTGCTTGACAACCTCAGAACTACTGATTTGAATGAGTTTAAGTGCCCCCAGCAGGTCCTGTGTTACTCAGTCCCACTGAAAAGTCACCAGGACAGGTGACACGCCCATTCTTTAAAGTTATCAACAGCCAGTGTGTGACCCAGCCTGGATGAAGCCACACCATCTCATTCCAGACCGTGAGGACTCGCATTAGTAGACTTAATTTTTAAAATTTATTTATGAGAGAGAGAGATTGCACATGGGTGTGCCAGAGCCTCCTGCCACTGTAGACGAATTCCAGACACATATGCCACCTTGTGTGTCTGGCTTTGTGTGGGTACTGGGAATCGAACTCAGGCTATCAGACTTTGCAAGCAAGGCCTTTAACTGCTGAGCTGTCTCTCTAGTCCACATCGTCAATTTAAAAAAAAATTTTTTTTTTTGAGGAGACTCTTTTCCAGTTCCTTCAGTCTCTAGTACTTCCTGGAGATTGGGAGAGAGTGAAGGAAGGTGTGGGTGCTGTTGGCTTCTGACGTCCTGTAGCAGTCACAGACTGTACCAGGTAGGACTGGAAATAGACACATTTCCTAAGTGGATGATCTTACAGTTCTCCCAAATCAAAACTAAGATGCAGTTAAATTTTATGAGCTTTATCCATTCTTTCCCTCGTAGTATTTCCTTTGCAAAAGGTGTGTTTTTAGAGGCCGCCTGTTCAAATGCCAAGCAACTCTTAACAACTTGGTTGTATAAACGAACCATTTTATGTCTGTGGTAATGATCAAATTATGGAAGGAATGAAACCTGAATGATCATCGTTTCTCTGAGATAGCAAAACGTGGCAGCCATATTTTTCTCCATGCAAGGCTGCTTCTGTTACACCCTGTGATGTGGCAAGCTTCTTTGAGTAGCCTCTGGTATCAGGGCAGGTGTTCTCCTTGGGGTTTGGAGTGTTGTGTTTAAACACACTTGTTGAAGATAGGAATAGCGTGCTTCCTTACTTGAAAAACAAGAAAACAAAAAGCCCATCTTGTTGGGCAAGAGAAGTACGTTGGGTAGTTTTGTTTGTTTGTTTTGGTGCTGGGAATTGAACCCAGTGCCTCAGGTATGTCCGACAGTGGAAGCCGTACTTACCTTCTTGTTGCTGGTAGAAAGCACCCAGCCAAAGCAGCTGTTGGGAAGAGAGGGTTTACTGTGGCTCACAGTCTCCAGAGGACGCTTCATGATGGCAGGGGACAGCATGGCATGAGCAGAGGCTGGGCATCACCTCTGCCATAGAAGGTGGAAAATAGCAGCAGGACAGTGAGCTGGACTCTGACAAGGGGGAGCTGGCTAGAACACCTCTCAGTCCACCCCAGCAGCACTCCTCCTCCAGCAAGGCTCCACCTTCAATACTGCCATCAGCTGGGAACCAAGCATTCAAAACACATGAGTTTATGAAGGACACCTAGGTCAAACCACCACAGTGAGCTGGACCCCTAATCCAAGGAAGTACTTTTTTTTTTTTTTTTTTTTTGTTTTTTGTTTATCGAGGTAGGGTCTTGCTCTAGCCCAGGCTGACCTGGAGTTCACTATGTGTGGTCTCGGGGTGGCCTCGAACTCACAGCGATCCTTCTACCTCTGCCTCATGAGTGTTGGGATTAAAGGTGTGTGTCACCATGCCCAGCCCAGGAAGCACTTCTTAACTTTATAAAAGACTTTGTTTCATGGATTCTTCTAGGAGGTCTGAGCTGATATCGGTTTTAACTGCAGCGTAAATGAGAGGTAGGGATGAGTGCTGGGGACTATGAAAGCCGCAGGTAGTAGGTATCAGAACATCTCTTTTGGTTAATTCCAGTCATTGAGGTGAATTCCTGCTGCAAGTGTCAGCTCCATTAGCTTCATTTGATACTTTCACAGTGTGATTTTACCTGTGTTGCCTTATGAAAAAACAATTAAAAGGAGGTCACACCATTTACTAAGAGTTTATTAGGGTGCTGGAGAGATGGCTTAGTGGTTAAGGCACTTGCCTGCAAAGCCAAATAAGCCAGGTTCGATTCCCCAGGACCTATGTAAGCCAGATGCAAAGCTGGAGCATGCATCTGGAGTTCGTTTGTAGTGGCTGGAGGCCCTGGTACACAACACTCTCTCTCTGTCTCTCTCTCTCTCTCTCTCAAATAAATAAATAATATATTTTAAAAAAGAGTTTATCTGAAAATATTATACTTAGTGAGGTAACCCAGGCCCAGAAAGCCAAACGTCACATATTCTCTCTCATATGTGGATCCTAGCTACAGATAATTGGACTTCTGTGTGAGTAGGAAGAAAACTCAGTAGCAGAGGCCAGTAAGCTAGAAAGGAGATATAAAGGGGATAGAAAGGGCGAGGGAGAGGACTTAATAGGATGGTATTGTATATATGTAAGTAGAAAAACAGATTAATGGGGGTGAAAAGGCCTCAGGGTCAGGGGAAGAGACAAGGTAAAGGAAAGGTGGAGGAAGGGCTAATCAAAATCTAAGAGGATATAAATAAATCATATGGAGCCTGTAGATTGTTACTAGAAAATTTTCAGTGCCAGTGATGGGATACCTTCCAGTGAGTTGTTTGCCAGGGAGATCCCTGATGCTCCCCAAACATTACAGAGCATTGCCGAGGTCCTTGGTTTCCCACCAGGAATAGATGGTCAGACCCTATTGCTGATGACTTCACATACTTGGGCTGCAAGGTCACTGAGAAATCCTGCTGGAGCTGAGCTGAAAACCTCCTCAATGTAAATCAGCTGACAGAAAGCTGGAAAAGCTATGCTGCATGCAGTTCAATGGGAGAGAGAGAAATCACCAGTGAAGATACTCAACAGTGGACACTGCAAACCTTAAATTTGGCCAGCCAGGCCAGCTGAGCCAGTCGTGCAATAGTGGCACGTCTGTTATGGGGGAAAACACCCACTCTCTAATTGGATTGGAGGCCCACTTCATGGGAGGGAATACATCCCTGATACTGAAAACCTACAACAGGGGTAGTCATGAGTCCTAGATGTGTAAAGTCTTCTGGTGTCTGGTTAAATGTATATACTATGCTCACCAAACTGCCCAGTAAGCACTTCTCTTAATGTTCATACCCATATATTAATGCTACTCTCACTTGTGGTTAGAGAAGCTTCTCTTTTCAGTTGGCAGTGACCTTGGGATGACTCAGAAGGCATCATAGTGCTGGGAAGTAGTGACAGAGGAGTGCTCAGCACTGTAGTATCTCTATCACACCTTCCAAGGCTCAGGGTCTATTGCGGAAGAGGTGACGGAAAGAATGTAAGGGCCAAAGGAAGGATATGACACCGTACAACGTGCTCCTCCAGACACGAAATGGCCTGGATATCCATGACCTCACAGTGCCTGACACTACCTACACAAGACCATCATAATAGGAAGAAAACATCATGACAGCAAAATAAAAGAGACACTGATTGAGGGGGGAGGGGATATGGTGGAGAGTGGAGTTTCAAAGGGGAAAGTGGGGGAAGGGAGGGAATTACCATGGGATATTGTTTACAATTATGGAAGTTGTCAATAAAAAAACAAACATTAAAAAAGAGTTTATTGGGCCCACAACTGGTGTATGGCAGAAAAAAATTCTGTGCCTGAAATTATTGGTACTCTCAACCCCTGTTCTTCTGGTGTAAAACTCCCTGAATGTTGGGGGAGATAACCCCACTTTTTAACTTTATATTTCCATGTATTGGAAACATACTGGTTGTTTCATCTTGTTGTTGTTGTTGGCTTTTAACCAGGAGGACCATTTCATTAAGCCTCGCCTCATTTGTGGTGGATGGTTAAATGTCACACAGGTTCAGGTCGCTTCAGTCTGGCACGAATGGGAAAGAGACTTACCCGCAAGAATTCTCTAGTCATCCCTGCAGGATGGCTTCAGATGTGCACGTGCAGTTCTGAGGTCTTTCAGAACAAAGTCTGATGCACCCTGGACTCCATGATGGACACTGCAGTTCAGGGAGCCGCCCATTCCTGTGGGATAGTGCTGCCCCTTCCGTCCTGCGCCTGTGTGCCACGCGTGATCTCCGTCGCGTAACCATCGGTGTACAGCTCTCCTCCTGAACTCTTGCTGGATTTCTTGAACACTCACGTGGGGAGTGAATAATAAAATCTACTCTCCTGTTGCAGCTCTTGCCCAGCTCTTCATGAATCCATGATAAAGCTTGGGGACTGGAGGTACGAGGCATGGTGAGATAAAAACAGGGCAGCTTACAGGGGCTCTTCTGGGGTGTGCCCAGGCATGCTCATCTTTTACTCTTTCTGAACTGTTTATTTATTTATTTGAGAGAGAGAAAGAGAGAGAGAATGGGTGCACCAGGGCCTTTAGCCACTGCAAACGAACGCCAGATGCATGTGCCACGTTGTGCATCTGGCTTTATGTGGGTAGTAGGGATTCAAACCCAGGTCCTTGGGCTTTGCAGGCAAGCACGTTAACTACTGAGCAATCTCTCTAGCCTATCCTTCTGAAGAATGGGGCCTACAGAGATGGTTCAGCCGTTAAAGTGCTTGCTTGCAAAGTCTTGGTTTGATTCCCCAGCACCCGCATAAAATCAGATGCATAAAGTGGCTCATGCATTGGAGCTTGTTTGTAATGGCCAGAGGCCCTGGTGCATCCATATTCTCTCTCTCTCAGTACCTCTCTCATACATGTGCACACACACACACACACACACACACACACTCACATAAATTAATAATTTTTAAAAAAGAATGAAGATGGCTTTCTTATCTGCGATGCCTTTGACATGGTGTATTTTTGTTTTGCTCTGTAATAAATAAAGAAATGTTTAATAATGCACAAATAAAAATGTAATTCTTGTCATGTAAAGTTCAGTGCCAGTTGTGGGTCGGTGTGTGGCATTCATTTCCTGTGGTTTAGCATAGGGCACGAGGTGTTCATTACACACGTGCGTTTCAGGGAAGCGCTGGGCTGCTCGGGGACCTTCAGATGTGTACCTTTTATGGTCTCCATTGCTTCAAATATGTGCACACTGCAGACAGCTGTGCCACCCCAGCAGTCATCTTGCAGTTTTGTTCAGTCCCTGTTCAAAGATGGTCTCACAGTTTAAGGACACCTGCAAAGAGGCCCTGTTTGTATCACTGTGTTAAGACCAGTAAACAATGATAATGACAGCAAATTTCTAGGATACCACGGTGTGTCTTTTTTTTTTTTTTATGTAGCCCTGAGTCATCAAATTTATAAGAGTAGCCAGCTGGGTGGCACCTTATTTTCCCTGCCCCTCCCTCAGTGCAGTTAATCAAAGTATCTACCACGTGTCTAATATTTAGTAGGAAAAAAATATTTCCTGGAGCTGTTTAGATAGCTTGGCTTTGAGTTAGACAGGCACATGTCAGTTTTTGGCTGGAATCATGTAGAAATTCTGAGGTTATCCCCGCACACACACCAAGTTCCTGTCAGAGTATGCACAAGAAGCAATAGCTTTGTGTTCATGTATATATATATATATGTGTGTGTGTGTGTGTGTATAAATACACAAAAGACTCATCTCTCAGGAAACAAGAATATGAACATGCACACATATTTGGTCACAGTCACTGAGCCAGCTGGCAAAGACTAAAAGCAGAACTCTTTATTATAACAAAACATGGGAAGCTCAGGGCACCGAGTGCAGGCATGAGCTAGGCCTTGGGAATGGTCTGGAATCTCAGAAGCAGAGCATTCCGGAGTTCATCACCATCTTGGCTCTGCTCTCTTGGTTTTTCTGCATTCTCTCTTTCTCTGCAGCCCAGCTTTCATGTGGAAGAAAATATGAATAACCCTTAGCTCCTTCTAAAGTTCCAGCCACCCACAGAGACTGGCTGGCTGGCTCCCAGTCATAGCTTCACATTCCCTGGAAAGAGAGCCTTGTGCTGCCAAGCGGGGGTCAGTTGACTGGGCCTGGCCAATGCGTGGAGCTTGGAATCTCCGTCAAACATGGCTGCCCCGGGCTCCCCGTGGAGATCTGGCAGGAAGACATCCCAAGATGAGGGCTGGTTTTTGGGTTTGGCAGACAATCCAAAAGATGTCTCATAGAATAATGAAAAAAGAAAAAGAAAAAAAGCAACCCAAGTTTTAAACACTCATTTCTCAGACTGTTACCAGTAAATGTGAGCGATTGGACCCCTCACTTGTCCGGCCAGGTCAGCAGGGGCCAAGTGACAGCACCGAGGGGAGGGGGACTGAAACAGTAGATGCTTTTTACATGTTATACAGACAAGATGCAAAGATTACTCCATGAACTGCCTAGAGAAAAATAATGAAGTGGGCACTCATCTGTTGTTCTGCCTTCCTGAATACATACTTTGATATTATTGTGTGCCGTTTTTTAAATGTTTATTATTTATTTATTTATTTTATTTGAGAGAGAGAGAGAGGGGAAGATAGAGAGAAAAAGAGAATGGGAGCGCCAGGGCCTCCAGCCACTGCAAATAAACTCCAGACACATGCGCCACCTTGTGCATCTGGCTTACGTAGGTCCTGGGGAATCAACTGGGGTCCTTAGGCTTCATAGGCAAATACCTTAACCACTAAGCCATTTCTCCAGCCCTTGTGTGCCATTTTTTTTTTTTTTGTTTGTTTGTTTGTTTGTTTTTCGAGGTAGGGTCTCACTCTGTTCCAGGCTGACCTGGAATTCACTATGTAGTCTCAGCGTGGCCTCAAACTCACGGCGATCCTCCTACCTCTGCCTCCCGAGTGCTGGGATTAAAGGCGTGCGCCACCACACCCAGCCCTTGTGTGCCATTTTTACAGATAATTTCTGGCAGCTAAGATTCAGTTGCCTTTTGAAAGCTTTCTTTCCTGCAACCAACCATTCATAGGATTATTTACCCGCTGTTTGAAAGCAGGATTAGTTATCTCAGTGTGTGTGAAGGACTTACTGTAGGCCGCGGACTTGTGAAGTGTTGTTAGGATTTAGGGTTCTAGTGATGAGAGAGAGGGGGCTGTAGCTCATTTTCCCTGACTTGGGTGTGTTCAAGTCACCACACTCCCGTTTCATTTTCCTGTCTGGGTAGAGATGTCACTGCCAGAGTGCCTGGCCTTTAAGTGTGTAGTGTAGAGACTCGGTGAAGGAAGGCCTGTGTTTTGGCTGTCCTGTTCTCTGACTCCTCCAAGACCCTAAGTGTTTATGCTGGTTAACATTCACAGAAACTGACTTTCTGATTTCTTTTGAAGTGTGTTTAGCCAGGAGCAGTCCTTGTTATGCATAGATCAGATTAATTAAGGGAGCTTGTCCAGCCTAGAATAGTACTAGTCACCCGCTGCAAAGGCCCCTGTCCCCATGAGAGCTTGCTTGGGTTATTTATGTTTCTTGGGCTATCGTATTTATATGTCTCCTCTGTTGCTGTGGAAAATTAGGAGACCCTTGGAATGGGTTGGCTTGTATTATATCTACTAATTAGGCTCTTCTTAGATCTCTAATACTAAAAATTTTGACTTTTTTCCTCCTAAAGTTAAATTACCAGTAAATAAGCACTTCATATTCAGTGTATTAATAGGATAATGATGGTTCCTGAGGTATAACAAGGTTCTGGAAATGCAAAGTCAGACAGACAGATGACAAGAACCACAAATGATTGGGACTGGGATCTCGGGAAGCCAAGTGCACACACCCTTGGAAGATGGAAGGAAGAAAGGAAAACACCTGACGTTTTTTCTTGAACCTGTTAGAGAAAGAGTCCTCAAACCATGGCTCTTAGGGCAGATTTGGCCCACAGCTTGTTTCATAAATAAAGTTTTATTGGAACAGAGACATTCCCATGGGTCATTTAGAGTCTAAGGCTGCGTCCCACCATAGTAACACAACTGAACAGTGATGGTAGAGAGAACATGGCCCGCAGGGCCTGCAGTACTCACTGTCTGGCTCTCTGCTGTGGATGGAATATGACTTCTGCTTGGTTAGAGCATGGCGAACAGGGTCATCATTGTTCAGAGAATATAGGCTGTGGTGGTTGGAATGTAAAATGTTTGTGATGAAACTTCCTGAACCCTTTCCTCCCCTAAACTGCTTCTGGTCAGGTGTGTGTCTCAGTAATGAGAAGGTAATAACTACCAGACAAGAATTTAAATTATTTATTGAGGACTGGAGAGATGGCTTAGTGGTTAAGGCATTTGCCTGCAAAGCCAAAGGACCCCAGTTCAGTTCCCCAGGACCCACGTTAGCCAGATACACAAGGGGGCACATGCATCTGGAGTTCGTTTGCAGTGGCTGGAGGCCCTAGCACACCCATTCTCTTTCTCTCTCCCCCTTTCTCTGTCAAATAAATAAATAAAAATAAAATGTTAAAAAATTATTTATCTATTATCTTTTGAGGTAGAGTCTCACTCTAGCCCATGCTGACCTAGAACTCACTCTGTAGTCTCAGAACTCATAGTGATCCTCTAACCTCTACCTCCTGAGTGCTGAGATTAAAGACATGCACTACCAACACTCAACTAAAAATTATTTATTTATTTTTATTTATTTATTTTCAAGAAGAGAGGGAGGGAAGGGGAGAGAGAGCATGCACGAGAGAGAGTACGCACATAGTAGGGCCTTCAGCTGTTGCAAATCAACTCCAGACTTGTGTGCCACCTTGTGCATCTGGCATTACATGGGTACTGGGGAATCAAACATGGGTCGTTTGCCTTGTAGGCAAGTGCCTTAATAGATGAGCCATGTCTTCATTCCCACCCCAGCTAAAATTCACTTATTTACTTATTTATGTGCGCATATATGGGGAGGGGTGGTGCACATGTGCCATTCTGCATCCAGCTTTACGTGGGACCCTGGGGAACTGAACCTGGGCCAACAGGCTTTGTAAACAAGTGCCTTTAATTATTGAGCCATCTCCCCAGTCCCAAGATGTAGGCATTTTAAGACACTTAAAGTATAGGATGGAAGCTTTTTTAATGAGAAAAGAAACACACAAATTCTAACGTCTTGAAACCTACAAGGAAACTGACTGAACACACAGACTCTGTGTCCTTAGGACCCCCCGCCCCCCAGGAATACCTGGGAAAGCTTAGACTCGCAGGGAGTTTGAACGGTTGGCAGATATTCAGCAAGCAGAGTTCACTTTGGTTTTCCTTGTTTAAAGCACGTCTTTCTTCTCTTGGTGTGTCCATTCTGCTTTCCTTCCCTTGCTGGCCACTTTTCTGTTTTCACACTTACATGGTCAATAAGTGGCCACTGCAGCCCTGAGCTATTTCACCCATAGCACTGTAAGCCAATGGCCTCTGTATCCATGGGCGCCATGCCTGTGGGTTCAACCAACTGTAGGTGAAAAATATTTGAAAAAAATGTGGCCATACTGAACATGTACAGACTGCTTGTTAATGTCCCCGAGCAATATAGCATTAGAGCTATTTTATGGCATTTGTATTGTTGATGATGACTAGTGATCATTTAAAGTATATGGAAGCAGGATGGAGAGATGGCTCAGTGGTTAAGGCACTTGCCTGCAAAGACTAATGATTTGAGTTCGATTCCCCAGGACCCCACATAAAGCCAGATGCACAAGGTGGCACGTGCATCTGGAATTCATTTGCAGCAACTGGAGGCCCTGGTGTGCCCATTTTCTATCCCCTCTCTGGGCATGGTGGTGCATGCCTTTAATTCCAGCACCCATGAGGCTGAGGTAGGAGGATCACTGTGACTTGGAGGCCAGCCTGAGACTACATAGTAAATTCCTCCTGGGCTAGAGTGAGACCCTACCTTAAAAACACAAACAAGCTGGGTGTGGTGGTGCACGCCTTTAATCCCAGCACTTGGGAGGCAGAGGTAGGAGGATCACTGTGAGTTCGAGGTCACCCTGAGACGACATAGTTAATTCCAGGTCAGCCTGGGCCAGAGTGAGACCCTGCCTCGAAAAACCAAAAAAACACAAACAAAAAAAAGTGTATGGAAGGATGTGTGTAGGTGATATGCAAATACTGAGCCATCTAATAGCGTGTGGACTTGATGGACTTAGGTCTCCTTTCTGAGTGTTGGGAGAGGGTCTCCGACGGGCGTGGCTTGAGGCCTTTAGCTTTGAGGGAAGGTTACGTGTTCTTCACAAGCAGGCTGGATCCATGCCCGTCATTAGGGTCGTACACTGAAGAGGGTGGACAGTAACGGAGGCATGGATGAGCATGCTCTGGGAGAGGACTTTGTCTCAAAAGGAGTGCGTGGGTCACGCTCGTTCATTTTCTGGTGCCCCAGGAGGCTGAGGTGTCATGATGCTTTGGGTCTAGCCTATCCTTTCCCCACTTTATTAGCTTAAGCTTAACAGTTCTTAACTCTGTAGCTGACTTTATATTACTACTACAACACTCTTATCAAGGTCTGTGTGTTATAGGGAAGACAGACTTTTTTTTGGTTAAACAGCCTTAATTATTTTTGAGACTATCCGCTTTAGCTTTTAGTCCAAAGATGGGCCATGACTCGACTTCAAAGGGGTTGGCTTAATCATTGCCGAGTCTTATTTTGGCTGAGCCATGTTGGACAAATATTTTGCAAGGAGGCCTTGGTGTACCAACTGGTCTCTTTTGTTCTGTGCTCCCAAATTATGTGACCTGCTATAGTTAAGAAGGCAGTGAAGGGCTGGGGATACGGCTCAGTGGTTAAAGATGCTTCATTGTGAAGTCTAACAGCCCAGGTTCTATTCCCCAGTACCTATGCAAAGCCAGATGCACAAAGTGGCGCATGAATCTAGAGTTTGTTTGCACGTGCTCATTCATTTTTCTTTTTCTCTTTCTCTCTCAAGATAAAAAGGCTGGTTGGGTTGGAGAGATGGCTTAGCAGTTAAGCGCTTGCCTGTGAAGCCTGAGGACCCCGGTTCAAGGCTCGTTTCCCCAGGACCCATGTTAGCCAGATGCACAAGGGAGCGTACATGTCTGGAGTTCGTTTGCAGTGGCTGGAGGCCCTGGCATGCCCATTATTTCTATTTCTTTCTATCTGCCTCTTTCTCTGTCTGTTGCTGTCAAATAAATAAAAATAAAAATTATTTTAAAAAAGGCTGAACCAAAGTCTTATCTTTTTTTATTCTTTATGGTGGTTCAGTGTTCTTAAAGTTGTTTTAATTTTGAATATTCTGTCTTGCTTGTTAAGTATTGACTCTTCTTTGGTGGAAGGGATGGGGGCAAAATTACGTTAAGCCAAAGCTAGTTTAGGCTCATCAGAAAGTGTGGAACTAGGTTGCTTCTCAAATACTTGCTTGACATTTAAGAAGAAAATCTTAATACTGGCTATCTTTTGTTTGCAGGTTTTTAAAAAAATTTGTTTATTTTTATTTATTTATTTGAAAGCGATAGACAGACAGAGAAAGAGGCAGATATATAGAGAGAATAAGCATGCCAGGGCCTCCAGCCACTGGAAATGAACTCCAGATGCGTGTGCCCCCTTGTACATCTGGCTAACATGGGTCCTGGGGAATCAAGCCTCAAACCGGGGTCCTTAGGCTTCACATGCAAGTGCCTAACCGCTAAGCCATCTCTCCAGCCCATCGTTTGCAAGTTTTTAAATAAACCACATACAGTACAGTGGGTACATTAATAATGATTATCTAGGGCTAAAGAGATGGCTTAGCAGTTAAGGCACTTGTCTGCAAAGTCAAAGGACCCAGGTTCGATTCCCCAGGACCCATGTAAGCCAGATATACAAGGTGGCACATGCATTTGGAGTTCGTTTCCAGTGGTTGGAGGCCCTGGCATGCCCATTCTCTCTCTCTCTCCCCTCTCTTTCAAATAAATAAATAAAAATAAAATATTAAAAATGATTATTATTAAAAGCATTTTTTTAAAAAAGCCAGATGTGGTGGTTCATGCCTTTAATCCCAACACCTAAGAGGCTGAGGTAGGAAGAGTGCTGTGAACTTGAGGCCAGCCTGGGTTAGAGTGAGATCCTGCCTCAAAAACAAAACAAAAAATAATAATAAAAGAATATGTTTTAGCTTTGTTTATTTGTGCAAAGTACTCAACTCACCTTAGGTAGTGTTTACGAAATTTAGGTCTCTAGTGGCAGAAATAGGATCCTGGGTAAGGGAGATGGCAGCAAAATCAGGTTCCTAACCAACCACTTTCTGTTCCGTTACTTAATTTAATGTTTACTCTTCCTGGGCAGTGCTTTCGGAGGCCCTAGCGTGTGTGTGTGTGTGTGTGTGTGTGTGTGTGTTGTGCCCGTATGTGCGTTTGTGGGTGCACACGTGCGGCTGCGTGTGCATGTGTGTGCGTGTGGAGGCCGGAGTTGACGTGGGGATCTTTGATCTGTTACTTCTCTTGATCTGATGCGGCAGGGCCCCTCACTTGCGCCCAGCGCCTTCTGACTACCCAGCTTGCCACGCCCCACCGCTCCCCACCTCCCACATGCTTGGGATTACAGGCACCGTCATGCCTGTGTGGTAGGTAGTGGGTGCTGGGGATTCAAACTCTGGCCTCCCTGCTTCCTTGGCACGTGCTTTACTGGCTGCACTGTCTTCTTTCCCTTGGAGGCCTTTTATTCAGTGTGGGGTCAGAGCCCTGGAGTTTTTCTTAAATTTTATTTATTTATTTATTTGACAGAGAAAGAGGGTGCGGGGCGGGGGGGGAGAATGGGCACGCCAGGGCCTCCAGGCACTGCAAAGGAACCCCAGATGCGTGCACCCTCGTGTGTATCTGGTTAACGCGGGTCCTGGGGAATTGAACCTGGGTCCCTCGGCTTTGCAGACAAATGCCTTAACCACTAAGCCATCCCTCCAGCCCCTGGATTTTATTTTATTTTATTTTCTAACTTCTGAGTTTGTCTTAGAGGGTCTGGTTGAGTTTCAGCTCCTCGCTCTGCAATAATCATCTGTGAGTGTAACATGAGATGTACTGAGTGTCTCAGGAGTGGCTGAAGGGCGAACCGATACTCGGTAGTTTGTGGAACTGCAGGGCCTTGTGTCCAGCGACGTCGTCTCCTGACTGTAGACTGCGGGAGAGTTTCAGGGTGTGTACCACCCGCCCCAGCGTGGTCTCCGGGGACTCTCCATGTGTCCTGCAGGAACACTTGCGTGAGAAAGGCATCCTCGGGGGAGGGCTGGGAGTGATGAATGACTTAGGGGAGCAGCTCCGTCACCCCTCAACCTAGGCTTTCTTCCACCCGGGGCAGTATTGGGGTCATTATTAACTTTTGACTCTTTTTTGTTTGTTTGGTGCTTTGGGACTAAGTTAATTTCAGTTGCTCCTTAATTCTCATTGAGCAGCTGCCCCCCCAACCCATCATTGTAGAGCCCCCCCCCCCCAGAGCTGACATCGTTTTCTCTTAATCATTTCTCTGAACACTGCCTTACTTTCCAAGCAGCCTCATTTTCATGTGGGGCATGATACAGAGAAAAACACAAAGTGGAAGTAATTTAGGGAGAGCTCCTGTGACCGTGATTTTATTGCATCTGAGGTGCACGCCAAGTTGGGATGTCTGAGGCATCCTTAGACCTGCATAGCACAGCTGGTGGTAGGGCCTCTTGGGCACAAACTTGGGTAGAGTGTGTTGCCGAAATACAGTATGAACCGCATTATCCAGAAGTGCCGTCATAACGTAGCTCTGGGCTGCAGGTGGCATCCAGAGTAAAAGAGCTGCTCTGGTAGCAAACAGATGACAGGAGAACAAAGACCAAGGCTGGTGTCCAAGTTCTACGATGGAGTTCGTGACCTTGGATGGTCCAGGCTTCTCTCCTAAACACGGCAAAGATTGCTCCTAAGACTGGCATGAGAGCACTTTCCCTGTGGAGTGCTTGAGGGACTCCCAGAGCAAGTTGCTTTTTGCCATCTCCCTCCCGCTCATCTCCGTCAAGCCTTCACGTGCCTTTGCCGCGCTTGCTGCTTGGTACGCGGGCGCGGCTGAAATGCGCTTTTGGAGGATTTCTCATCATTGCTCCACGAGACTTTACTTGGGCACAGTTGAGTGGCAATGTATGTTAGTAACTTAGGGCTTGACCTCAAGGAAACTTAGTAAAAGGTCTAAAAATGCGGAAAAACAGGAAAAATACAACTTCTAGACTTGTAGGCCTTCCTGGGGGGTCAAGAGTAAACGGGCTCTTTTCACAACTTTTAAACTCCTTTAAACAACTTTAAGCTTTCCCTTTACACTCTGATCTCCAGACTTGGCCTCAACCATGCTATTTGAGTTTGTTATGCTTTAACACTCCAGGACTTTGTATCTCTGATTGTGCCTAGGATTTTTTTCTGTATCTCTCTGTCCATCCATCCATCCATCCATTCATCTATCATCATTTTTTTCTATATCCCTCTGACCTTCCCTCCCTCTCTCCGTTCCTCCTTCCCTCTCTCCCTCCATCCCTCCTTTCTTTCTTCCTTCCTTCCTTTCTTTTTTCTCTTTCTCTCATGTGTATGTGGGAGTGGGGAAGGAGTGTACAGTGATGTATGTATAGTTTATCACTTGTGGGTGCAGATGAACATACCCTGTGCCCACGCCTGTGAGGGCCAGAGGAGAACATCAGGTGTCCTCCGCTATCGCCTTTCCCCATTGCTTCCTTGAGATGAAGTCTCTCATTGAACCCAGAGCTGCCACTTTTAGTGGGTGATCAGCGAGGCAGGCGCTCTTAGCTGCTGAGCCTTCTCCTCTCCCCGCAGCCATGTCTCAGCTGCTGAGTCCTGCTCTGGCTTTCGTCTGTGTTACCACATCCATTGGTAGTTTCAGTAACTACCCAAAAAGTTAGACTAGGCATTCGTTTCCTGGGTGTGCGGACACCACGAAGTTGGGGCTAGCTCGGCGCTCTGTCTTTGCACTTGCCCAGTCCTTTGTCTGTGGGGCCTTCCAGGCTCTTCAGTCTCAGAGGTCAGGGAATGTGGCCTTTTGGGTCTCATCTTCCCAGCACCTAATACAGTCTTTGATTCCAGGAGGTGTTTTTTGGGTATCTAAGTTAATGATGTGTGTGAATTAGTTCCTTGTCACTCAAGCACAATGTGTTTTGGCATTCTATTTAAAGTTTCTGGGCTGCCTAGAACTGGCTAAACATGACATCTTTGTTTTGACAGTAGACTGTTCACTAAAAACAAATGGTAGAGGAGGACTTTTCAAGTTGCATTTATTTTTCAGCGATCTGCTTTCTTCTCAGGGGTGCCGCTTTGGGAATGCTGCATTGGCGCATCACCCAAGGTGTCCCGAAGATGGCTAGAGTGCCCTCTAGCAGCCGCACAGCTAGATCTTTCCCCATTTACTGCGTCCCAAGTGAACACCCTGTCTGACGCTGTCCATCTGTAAGCTTTTGCCCCTGGGGAAAGACACAGGACCAGTGGTAGTACTGTACCAAGTATTATGATGTCAGATAAACTGAAATACAAGCTACGGAGCCGGCGAGATGGCTTGGTGGTTAAAAGTGTTTTCTTGCAAAGCCTGCAGGCCCAGTTTGATTCCCCCAGTACCCACTTTGGACTACATGCCCAAAGTGGTGCATGCATCTGGAGTTCGTTTGCAGTGGCCACATACCGCAGCGTGCCCATTTTCTTTCTCTCTGTCTCCTCTCTCCTCACAAATAAATAAATGAATATACTTAAGAAAAATGAGACATAATGAGAAGAATCCGATTCCTCTTGTGAAATATACTGCATGTCTGGTGAATTAACAGAGGCGTGGATTTGCAGACTTTAAAGTGGGAAGGCCAGAGATGGCCCAGTGAGAGAGAAGTACTCCTCCAGACAGAAGGGTTCTTTAGTGAAGGAATTCTAGCTGGTGGTACTGGCTGCATCTCTGAACTGATCACTGTGGCTTATTCATGTGGGGTGGATGAAGAGAAATGTCATGATCTTGTCTCTAAGGTGCAGTACATAGGAAAGAAGTATAGGTTTTATTCATTCATCTTTTTATTTAATAAATATTTGTTGAGGGACGACCAGCTATGGCAGGAATTGTTCCAGAGACTGGAAATAGAGCACAGAACCAGACACCAAGTATTTAGAACATGTTCCATTTCTTATAATTATTTATGCTATTTCAATGACTTTTATCCCAAATAAATGTCCATGTATAATCTATTGTACGACTGGAAATGAGTGCATGGTGATGTTATCTGGGCCGTTTCTCTGCTATTGACATTTAATTTAAACATTTACTTTTTAATCTGTTTTAAGCTACGATTTCTCAATCTTCCATCAGCTTTGGTCACATTGTTGGCTCAAGGAAGAAAGGATGGGAATGGGACCAGACAGGTAAATATTGTCTAAGCAGTTTGGAATCTTTCTGTAGCCGTGAAGCTAGCGCCCTCTACTGGCAAGCTGTATTTCTCTTACCTTCACTTCTCAATTTTAACTGTTTCCTTAAAAACAAAATATGTATATATGTATATACATATATACATACATACATATATATATATATATATATATATATATAGTAATTCATAAATCCATGAGGAGTTATATAGCAAAGAAACCCTTCACCTAACATTTTTATATTGCTAGAGTAAGTTGTATGAGTTTTTAAATGAACTTTTTAAAGAACTTCAGAAGAAAAGTACAAGAGATCTGTATGTATGTGGTGCTGTAACAAATCCCTACCAACGTAGTTGCTTAAAACAAAGCAACTTCTGAACACTAGCGCAGGGCAGAGGCCCCGCTGGCTACAATTCTGTGTTTGGTAAGGCCGCTCGCTGTGTTCTGGGAGCCATCAGGGAGGTCCATTTCCGTGACCGTCCCATCTCTGGAGCGTCGCCCCTCCTCGTCCTCAGAGCCATCCACCGTGCACCGCTCTGTGCTGCTCAGCATAAACAGGATCATCGTGGTCACACAGGACCCACATGCGACTTCATGCACACGTGTGCACAATGAGCTTAGTGTCATCTTCAATGTCTCTGTCCTCTTCCTTTGAGATGGGGTCTCTGATTGGCTTGGCGCTCACCAAGCAGGCTGGACTGGTCAGCCAGTGAGCCTTGGTGAGCCTCCTGTCTCCACCTCTCCAGCACTAGGATTGCAGACGCCTGCTGTGGCCCACATTTTACACGTTACTGGGAATCGAGCTCAAGTCCTTACCAACTGAGTTTACCCCCCCCCCCACACCTCATTATTAAGGTCACCTTCATCAGCAAGTGCTTTTCCCTCTTGCCATGTCATATTTACAGACTCTGGTAATGGGGGTGTGGATATCTATGGGGGCCTGTCATACTTTCTAATTATAATTTTTGCCAGGCATAATAGAAAAGTTTGTTTGTTTGTTTTGATAGGCAAGGATGCTAGGCTTGGACCATGTGATGAACAGACATCCAGGAAACAGTGAAATTTGCCTGAGAGTTGCAGACAGCTCTGCACTGAATAATCTCATGTGTGTGGTATGGGGCTCCCTAGTCTGTTGGCTCAGCCTTCCACTGTGTCTGACTTCAGGGAAGCTCAAACTGCTTGATTTTGTGGTCCCCGGGGGCAGGGTGAGAGGAGATTGAGGAAAGAATGTAGCAGATCTTTAGCAAACCTCTTATGTGGCATTAGTCATTGTTACAGTTGTCACCAGGCTTGAAGCAGCTTGCCGACCCTCCAGTATCAGCCTTTCAGACCCGACTGCAGCTGAATTCCCTTTAATATGAGTTTAACATCAAGTCAGTGTCATTAAGCCCTCTGTCTCTGAAAAGCGGCAATTGCCATCAAATTTGGGTGATAATTCTTACAATGAACCGATTTCTGGGAAAGTAGTTGAAAAAGCCGATGCTCTTTATGGTCAGAGTTGCTGAGGCAGCTGTGATGAGGAAACCATCAGACGTCCAGAGGGTCACGTGAGGCCCTGTGCCCACGACCTCGCTCTCAACCAGCGCCGAGAGCTGCCATGAGGACCGGGTGCAGACACTGTTCTCTTTGCCTTTCTGACATTTAAAAGATAAGTTATGCAAAGTTCTGAACAGAAACGGTGGAAAGCCAGCCATAGTCACCCTTCTTAGATAGACCTTCATCCGCCCTGTGTGAGCTGGAGTCATTTCTCGTGAATTCCCTTCTGTGGACCCTGTTTTCCTAACTTCCTTCCTTTTCCTTTTCAAGTTTTTACAAACTATACTGCATGTGAACTTTAAATAGATAGCGGGCGTATTCATCCATTGGATGGAAGTCATGCATTGTTTTAATCATTAGGATCCATTTTTTTTCTCTGAAATAGATTCCATATTCAAAGAGGAAACTGCAGTTCAGCTGTTGGCAGTTTGTGATGCCATGTAATGCCAAGCACGAACACTGGAACTTTCCACGAGGAGATGCCACAGGAGCCCTCCAGGCCTGTTCCTGGTCTCATGGCAGATCTGCTTGTCAGGCCTTTGAGTGTCCTGAGCGCTGTGGCTGCGGACCGTCCGCTTTAAGTCCTCAGGGCCTATGAGTAGTGTTGGAACTGAGTACTGATTGGATTGAGCAGCCTTTGAGTAATGTTGGAACTGAGTTCTGATTGGATTGAGCAGGCTGTGAGTAATGTTAGTACTGAGTACTGATTGGAATTGAGCAGCCTGTGAGTAGTGTTAGGACTGAGTACTGACTGGAATTGAGCAGGCTGTGAGTAATGTTAGGACTAAGTACTGATTGAAATTGAGCAGGCTGTGAGTAATGTTAGGACTGAGTACTGATTGGAATGGAGCAGGCTGTGAGTAGTGTTAGGACTGAGTACTGATTGGAATTGAGCAGCCGGTGAGTAATGTTAGGACTGAGTACTGATTGAAATTGAGCAGGCTGTGAATAGTGTTAGGACTGAGTACTGACTGGAATGGAGCAGGCTGTGAGTAGTGTTAGGACTGAGTACTGATTGGACTTGAGCAGCTGTGAGTAGTGTTAGGACTGAGTACTGATTGGACTTGAGCAGCCGGTGAGTAGTGTTAGGACTGAGTACTGATTGGAATGGAGCAGGCTGTGAGTAGTGTTAGGACTGAGTACTGATTGGAATGGAGCAGCCTGTGAGTAGTGTTAGGACTGAGTACTGATTGGAATTGAGTAGCCTGTGAGTAGTGTTAGGACTGAGTACTGACTGGAATGGAGCAGCTGTGTTTGAGAAGAGAAACGTTGGTCTTCTGTTTTATTGGTTGGCAGTACTTTTCCCTTTAAACATTTTTATTGACAACTTCCATAAATATAGACAATATGGCTTGATCATAATCCCCTCCTACCATCCTCTCCTTTCCCCTCCCGAATCCGCCCTCCACTGAATCCCGTCTTCTTTCCGACTGGTCTCTCTTGTGTGTTGGTGCAGGTCTTGAGTTAGTGTCAGCCGCGGTGAGGTCATGAACGTCAAGGCCGCTCCGTGTCTGCGTGACAGCATTGTAAGCACTCCTCCCTCCCTCCTTTGCCTCTCACATTCTTCCTGCCACCTTTTCTTCAGTGGTCCTTGAGCACTGGAGGGTGTGATGGAGGCGTCTCAGTGCTGAGTATTCCACTGTCACTTCTCAGCGCTTTGGTGACTTTTGTGTCACCCCAGGGCTCACCGGTGTTTGCCGTACTTTTGAGAAAGCCACCCTCTCTCCTTTGTGCCCCTCGGGATGCATTAGCCTGGCAGTGTAATCCCAGTCGATAGCGGATTCTCTTCCTCAGGTTGGTCAGATGTGTTAGGAACCGACCTCTCTTCCTCTCAGTGTCATTATATGTGTGGTAACCGATCCCGCCGCCCACAGAGTTGGTGGCAGTTTCACCTCGGGAGGCAGAGGTGGGCCTTGCTTACCGCTGCCCGGGCTTCACAGCCCCTCGCCACTTTCCAACGCTGCCTCCCTGCCACAGACCCTAAGGGACTCGGCCTTTCCCTCACAGTGCGAATCATGCGTGTTACACTGTAACTTTTAAAACCGCTCTTTCCAGAGGGGAATTAGCTTTCCTGGGATGGCGCAGAGCTCCTCAGTGAAGGCCTAAGTCCATCATGAGATCGGCCGCTGCAGTTGTCAGCAAGCAGATCCAGCGCCGTCTTTCCAAAGTTTACTCTCTTTTTGTTTCGTGGTAGGGTTCACTGTAGCCCAGGCTGACCTAGCAAGCACTCTGTAGTCCCAGGCTGGCCCAGAACTCACAGTGATCTTCATATCTCCCTGCCTCCCAAGTATTGGGCAATCCACTGCGCCGGCCTGGGGAGAAGCAGGTGTTCTGTGCATGGTGGGAGGGGTGCTCCCCAGTGCCCTGCAGGGTGCTCCCCAGTGCCCCTACTCTCTTGCCTTACATGGCTGTGGGACCTCAGTATTTGTGACAGCTGTTAATGTCACTGGACTTGGCCAGATGTCCAATGGAGGGCCTAATTGTCTCTAGGTGAAAGAAAATCTTTGGAGTATATTGGACCTTTGGAAATGTGTTATTAGGAATCTGACCCGAAGGTAGTAACTGTTTATCTTTTTAAAAGTTGGGCTGGGATGTGCTTGAATGCCTCCAGTGCTGCCTTCCTCCTTTCTTGTTCTTTGCAGAGTCTTGAATGCTGTCAACCATGTGAACCTGGCTTTTGTGGGACTGAAAACATTCAGTATGGGGACTGGAGAGGTGGCTCCTCGGTGCAAGGTGCTTGTGTAGCAAAGTGGCGCATGTGTCTAGCATCCACTTGCAGCAGGCAAGAGACCCAGGCTCGCCCCCTCCCACACATAGGCAAACAGATAAATACAAATAAAAAAACAGGGCTGGGGGAATGGCTCAGCTGTTAAAGGCGCTTGCTTACAAAGCCTGAAGGCCAGGGTTCGGTTCCCCAGTGCCCATGTAAAGCCTGAAGGCCAGGGTTCGGTTCCCCAGAGCCCATGTAAAGCCTGAAGGCCAGGGTTCGGTTCCCCAGTGCCCATGTAAAGCCTGAAGGCCAGGGTTCGGTTCCCCAGAGCCCATGTAAAGCCTGAAGGCCAGGGTTCGGTTCCCCAGAGCCCATGTAAAGCCTGAAGGCCAGGGTTCGGTTCCCCAGAGCCCATGTAAAGCCTGAAGGCCAGGGTTCGGTTCCCCAGAGCCCATGTAAAGCCTGAAGGCCAGGGTTCGGTTCCCCAGTGCCCATATAAAGCCTGAAGGCCAGGGTTCGGTTCCCCAGAGCCCATGTAAAGCCTGAAGGCCAGGGTTCGGTTCCCCAGTGCCCATGTAAAGCCTGAAGGCCAGGGTTCGGTTCCCCAGAGCCCATGTAAAGCCTGAAGGCCAGGGTTCGGTTCCCCAGAGCCCATGTAAAGCCTGAAGGCCAGGGTTCGGTTCCCCAGAGCCCATGTAAAGCCTGAAGGCCAGGGTTCGGTTCCCCAGTGCCCATGTAAAGCCTGAAGGCCAGGGTTCGGTTCCCCAGTGCCCATGTAAAGCCTGAAGGCCAGGGTTCGGTTCCCCAGAGCCCATGTAAAGCCAGTTGCACAAAGTGGCGCTGTGTCTGGAGCTTTCAGCCGTGAGAAGGAGCCGTGGAGCCCATATTCTCTCTCTCTTTCTTAAATAAAAACATAAATATATAAAACATTAAGTATCTGAAATCGTGTAATTTGAAATCACTCACTGGATATTTATGGGTGAATAAATGATATCTGGCATATTGTAATGCATAGAAATTATTAGAGAAATCTACCTACACGTGGTACTAGTAGATTCCAAATAGTACCAGCTACAACGTTCTGTTTTCTGTGCACGAGGTGGCTTGCTAAGTTCTTTGTATGTGTTATTTAATTTAATTTCAAAAAGATGTGTGCAGGCACTGAGAGGGTTACCGCAGTGTTAAAATTAGCACTTGTCTAGCAGGCACAAAGTGGGCCATGTAGGTGATGGAAACTATTACATCCCCACTTACAAATCACTCACATCACAGTCCAGGTGTCATCCGACACGTCAGTTGGACTGGAGGAGTTGAAACTAGCTGTGTGCATTTCTTTTAGGAGACTGAACGTGTTTGCTATTTAAGCTAATTATGTCATACCTCAAGTTTTAATAACCAGTGACATGAATTTGATTTTTACTTGCCCAAACCTATTTTACCCATTAATACCTAGCGTACTTTTTCTGTCTCACCAGTGTCTCAGGGCCTCGGCGCTCTTTGTAGGCAAGCACGCTACCAACGAGCCATTTCCCCAGCCCGCTCACTCACTTCTTTCCAAACAGTAACTGACCTCCCACATCTGCTTTATTCTTTATATATTTTATTTATTTGTTTGACGGGGGCAGATAGATAGAGAATGGGTGCATCAGGGCCTCTAGCCACTGCAGATGAACTCCAGACATATGCGCCACCTTGTACGTCTGGCTTACATGGGTACTGGGGAATCAAACCTGGGGCCTTAGGTTTCATAAGCAAGCTCTTAACTGCTAAGTCATCTATCCAGCCCTGCTTTATTTATTTATTTATTTATTTATTTTGGGGGGGGTTTCGAGGTAGGGTCCCACTCTAGCTCAGGCTGACCTGGAATTCACTGTGTAGCCTCAGGGTGGCCTCGAACTCATGGCGATCCTCCTATCTCTGCCTCCCAAGTGCTGGGATTAAAGGCGTGCGCTACCACGCCCGGCTTGCTTTATTCTTTTTAAAAATTATTTTCATGTATTTATTTGTGAGCAGACAGAGAAAGTATGGGCCACCAGAGCCTCCTGCCACTACATACAAACTCCAGATGTATGTGTCACTTTGTACCTCTGCTTTTAAATGGGTACTATAGTAATCCAACCTGGGCCTTTAGGCTTTGCAAGCAAGCACCTAAACCGCTGAACCATCTCTCCAGCCCCCTGCTTTCTTCTTCTTTTTTAAAAAAATAAATTTATTTTTTCTTTTTATTTATTTGAGAGAGAGAGAGAGAGGTAGAGAGCAAATGGGTGTGCCAAGGCCTTCAGCCACTGCAAACGAACTACAGATACATGAGCCACCTTGTGCAGCTGGCTTATATGGGCCCTGGAGAATCGAGCCTGGGTCCTTTGGCTTTGCAGGCAAGTGCATTAACTGTTAAGGCATCTCTCCAACCCCTGCTTTCTTCTGTGCTTCAAGCATTGGCTTCAAGATTGCATCCAAGCCAGGTGTGGTGGCACATGCCTTTAATCCCAGCATTCGGAAGGCAGAGGTAGGAGGATCGCCATGAGTTCGAGACACCTGAGACTCCATAGTGAATTGCAGGTCAGCCTGAGCTAGAGTGAGACCCTACCTTGGAGGGGGAGAAAAAAAGGCTCCGGATGCCCTCTTGGAAGTCTCGGGAGAGTTCAGGAGAAGGGGGAGTCCTTGTTGGAACCTGCTGTGGGAACCAGGATCACTGCTGAGGGTAGACGTGCTCACATGCTCAGGGTGTGAATGAAGCTGCCTAGAGCGGGGTGAACAAAGGAGCTGAACTGCAGTGATGTCTGGTGGAGGAAGCAAACGGCGTTTTGTTCATGAATCACACAAATGTCTTTCAGCTGCTCCAGGCTGGAGGCCATGGGTTCATGTTTTACATTAAATCTGTGGTAATTTGGGGAGGAGGGGTACACTTTTTTGTTGCTGTCATGATTTTTTTTTGCCCTGTTGTCTGAAAGCTGGCATTAATTATTGGAGCGCTGTGCCTACCCCAAGATCTCCTGTAGCTGCCAAGAAAACCAAATATTGGAGCAGAGTCAGAAAATCACCCCAGATGTGTTCTATTATAATTTAGAAAACAGCCTTTACAAGCTGATCCCATTTATAATTTAATATGTTTGACAAGGGGATCTCTTATTATTGTGTGTTTAAATAAGGGTTATAATTTTCATAAGTGATTCCTGGGACTCAGATCATGAAACAAATGTTGGAAACTGTGTCTTCCGTTACTTCACTTCATATCTCTCTCTCTCTCTGTCTCTCTCTGAGACATTGATATTTGGGTGACTGGTGTTTTTTTTTTAATTGAGAGTAAAATTTAATTAATGCAAGGTATGACTTTTGAAAGGCATAAAAATCCCAGCTGTCTGTCAATAATGTTTTGTGCAAAGACCAAATGATATTGCCTTGATTTTGTTTCTTGTCCTGCACCTCTACAGGAGAAGACAGGGGCTGAGGGCTTCTTAAGGAGGGCTGGCAAAAAAAAAAAAAAAAAAAAAAAAAAGAAGAAGAAAACTCAAACTAGGACTGGAGAGATGGCTTAGTGGTTAAGTGCATGCCTGTGAAGCCTAAGGACCCTGGTTTGAGGCTCAATTCTCCAGGACCCACATAAGCCAGATGTACGAGGTGGTGCATGCATCTGGAGTTCGGTTTCAGTGGCTGGAGTCCCTGGTGTGCCCATTCTCTTTTTTTTTCTCTCTCTTTCTCTGTCTGTTGCTGTCAAATAAATAAAAATATACAAAAAATCTTGTTTTTTTTAAAAAAATCTCAAACTGCCTTCTCAGAGCAGTAGCCAAAAGTCCATTTGGTTGCTGATTTATTTTACTAGGTCTGGGAACACTCTCAGTTGGAGAGGGTTTATGCTCTGTTTATTTTACTGTAGCGACTCTCTCATCACTCACTTTACCATCAAGGACTCACCAAAGAACAATTAAGAATGGTATTAGAGAGCTGGGGAGATGGCTCAGTCACTGAGGTGCTGGCCTGGCATAAATGGAGGACCTGAATTTGATCCCAGAACCCACATTTGAGAAGGTGGCCTGCGGCATGTTTGTAATCCCAGTGCTGGGGAGGCTGAGACAGGTGGACCCCTGGGCAAGCCAGTCTGGCTTATGTGGTGAGTGCCAGGCCAGTTAGAGACCCTGTCTCAAAAAAAAAGTGGACATTGTTCCTGAAAAATGACCCTAGAGATTGTCCTTGGACCTCCATACGCACCTGCACAAGTAAACACGCACCCCTCCCCCACAGACACACAGACACACAGACGTGCAGTCATTGCTCTTACAACCACAGTTTCAGGGCTTTTGTGTCTCTGTTCTGCATATCCACTCATAGATAGACGCTTTAATGTAAGATGCTGTGTATCATAACATAGATCTTTGTGCACTAGAGCAAGTGGCTTTTGCAAAATAGAGGAAAGGAAGAAAAAAAAAGAGAAACATTATATCACAAGAACGCAGAAACTTTTTGCATAAAAAAAAGAAATTGAGGGCCAGAGAGATGGCTTAGCAGTTAAGGCGTTTGCTGCAAAGCCAAAGGATCCCCGTTCCATTCTCCAGGACCCATGTAAGCCAGATACACAAGGTGGCACATGTGTCTGGAGTTCGTTTGCAGTGGCTGGAGGCCCTGGCATACCCATTTTCTCTCTCTCTCTCTGCCTCTTTCTCAAATAAATAAATAAATAATATACTGAAAAATGAAATTGAGACCAGTATATTTATGTGGTTCTTTTTTTGGGGGGGGGGTTTCGAGGTAGGGTCTCACTCTGTCCCAGGCTGACCTGGAATTAACTATGTAGTCTCGTGGCCTCGAACTCATGGAGATCCTCCTACCTCTGCCTCCCAAGTGCTGGGATTAAAGGCGTGCGTCACCACGCCCGGCATGTGGTTCTTTTGGATAAGAAGAATAAACATCCCATTTGTGCTCTTGCTATATTCCAGGCATTATGCGTGTCACATACATTGTCATTAATTTTCACTGTTCTCCTGGGTGGGGTCTTGATAATATTTTCACCCTGAATTTCTCAATGTGGAAATCAAAGTTTAGATAAACCTAGGAAGTGATTCGTGTTTCTAAGTTGCAAAGACAGAAGTCAAGCCCGGGCCCGTCTGTCCTCCGTAACTCCTGCTGCTGCTGCCCGAGGCAAGCTCCTGTGTCTTTGGCTGTACTTGGAACACGTGCTCAGACTGTGGCTGAACTTCTCAGCTTCCTCCCAAACGTCTCGGGACCTTTATGTCCCATGAACACGCTCTCCACGGAACGGAAGGCGTTTGGAGTCGCTGTTGCTCTCAGCAGAGCAGATGGCATGTCAAGGGGAGGATGGGCACGCGGTGTACCCATCAGCCACGCGCACAGAAGCTTGGTAGAATGTGAGTTTGTGGGTGTCGTGGTTCACGGGCTAGTAGTGAGGAAAAGTATATGAGCACTTAGGAGTCCTTTTTTTTTTTTTTTAACCAAAACTTGAGCATTCTGAAGAAATTTTTGGTGCAATAAAATATTTAATTGCCGGGCATGGTGGCACATGCCTTTAATCCTAGCACTTGGGAGGCAGAGGTAGGAGGATCACTGTGAGTTCGAGGCCAACCTGAGACTGCATAGTGAATTCCAGGACAGCCTGGGCTAGAGAGAGACCCTACCTTGAAAAACAAAAAACAACAACAACAACAACAAAAGTATACACATTTGGGCTTCAAAAACTATCTAAGAGGCATTGCAAGTCAAGAATTTCGCTCAATTCCAGTATGCTTAAAGTAAATGTATGTGTGAAAAAAAATTGCCAGGATCTTGAAGAAGCAACAGTGGTGAGATAAGTGTCCTTCGCAGCTCATCAGCGACACGGGTAATAACTGTCATTCATTGCTCAGGGCTTCAGTGCTTGTAAAAAACTGAATGTGGTTCTGCCGGAATTACATGCCACATATAGAAATTCTTAGCAATGGAAAGTCTTGCCCAGTATTGAACAAAACTTTATCATCAGGACTTTTTTGATGTTTTTTACTAGTTAGAGAGTTGGGGGTTGTGAAGACCAATGGCCTTGTGACCCTGAACGACTGGGTAGGTTAGCATTACAGGAATCTGTAGCAAGTAATTTCTGTTTAAAATGTTTTTATGAATTTGTTTGAGAGAGAGAGAGGTTGTGTGTGGGTACACCAGGGCCTCTTGCCACTCCAAATGACTCCAGATGCATGTGCCACATTGTGTATCTGGCTTTACTTGGGTACTGGGGAATGGAACCCCAGGTCGGCAGGCTTTGTCAGCAAGTGCCTCTAACCTCTGGGCCGTCACCTCTCTCGCCAGCCCTGTGAGTAATTTCTGAGTGTCAGCTATCTATCCCTTGGAATTTTCTCTCATCCTGTGAATTTTTTTTCACATCTGCTCTTTGGAAGAAATCATTCTGATTTGTAACTCATGCAGCAGGCACAAGTAATTCACATTAAAGAGAAAGTACAATGGGATATAAAAATTCTAATCTTTGAATTTAATTACGAAAAAGTCATTAAAATTAATGACTTAAGTATAATTAAGGCATAAGCAAGCCCGGCAAAGCAGCCAGAGACCCGAGAAAGCAAATTACAGTACAGTTTTATTTTCCTTCTGAACCCCCCAGGTTCTCTGGAGGACTGGCTTATGATCATGTTCATCATTTAGAAGTTCAAAGGCAATTGTATCAGCGTTCCAATGGGCCGTACAGCTGAGGTGTGCAAGCCTCGGTGTTAGGGGTGTGCTGAGTTAACCTGCCAGTGAATCTACCCCCTCCCCCGCCTCTCGTCATTTATCTTTTTGGGGTGGGAGGAGGTTTGAGGCAGGCTGATCTGGAACTCACTCTGTAGCCCCTGGCTGGCCTTAAACTCACTGGGATCCTCTTATATCAGCCTCCACAGTGCTGGGACTAAAGGTGTGTGCCACCACACCTGGCTTCATCATTTGTCTTTTGGAGCGATCTGCATTTATTTTAAAATACGGTTGTTTGTTCACGATTCAGGGGTTGTGAGAGTGTGTTTTTCCTTTTGTAAAAAAAAAAATAGTAAGTTTTATTTTGTTTTAAAATCTATCTACCATCCATTTATCTATCTGTCATCTATATCTATCTATCCTTCTTTCTATCTGTCTGTCTATCTATCTATCTATCTATCTATCTATCCATCCATCCCTCATCTATCATCTATTTAGGAGAGACAGAGAATGAGTGTACCAGGCCTCTTGCACCACATTGTGCATCTGGCTTTACGTGGGTACTGGGAAATCAAACCCAGGCCATCAGGCTTTGCAAGATAGCGTCTTTAACCACTGAGCAATCTCTCCAACCCAAGTTTTATTTTTAACGTGAGTGAAAGTGCTCACAGCCCACGTTTTTCATGAACTACCCTGCATCCCATACTCTTTTGCGTATTGATGCATATGATTTTTTGTTCATCTAACATCCTTGCTGGGCAGGGACAACTTCCTCTTTGACAGGATGAGGACATCGGGGCCTGCAGTTGCTTTGCGGTCAGGAGGTGAGAGGCTCGAGGCAGGCCTCCCGGCCTCTGCAGAGGCTCGCCACCATCGTCCTGGTCTTCCGGATCCCACTTCTTCCTATTGGTTCTTATTTCATGAAGACATCCTCACCAGACTGCTCAGTAATCAGGAACTGGGTCATGAACTCAGGTCCCTGGAAATTGTCTTGTACCCAGTGAAGACTCCTTTTCAAATGCCACACCTCATTTGTCTGTAATCTGTTGTTTGGGAGGTGCTGACTTTATGCTGTCTCTTTTTACTTGCCCTTGCTTACTTTTTTTTTGCGGGGGGGTAGGGTCTCACTGCTGGCCCAGGCTGACCTGGAATTAACTATGTAGTCTCAGGGTGACCTTGAACTCGTGGCGATCCTCTTACCTCTGCCTCCCGAGTGCTGAGACTAAAGGCATGCGCCACCATGCCCGGCCCTTGCTTATATTTTTTTTTGAAAAAATATTTTTATTTATTTACCTGCAAGAAAAGAAAGGGGGAGAGAGACAAAGAGAGTGGGTGCTGCTGCAAATGAACTCTAGATGCATGTGCCACTTTGTGCATCCAGCTTGACGTGGGTACTGGGGAAGCAAAGCCTGGTTGTTAGGCTTTGCGGGCAAGCACCTTAACCACCGAGCCACCTCCCCAGGCCTGCTTGCTTCTTACAGAAGGCTTCCTTCCATCTTGGGAAGGTGTTGGCCTCTTGCTGCTGCTGGCTTTCTCCTTCTCACCTGTTGGTAATCCAAGGGGCAGGCGCTCCTCTCGCCTAGCGTCGTTACCCAGCTCTCGAGTGAACACAGGTGGCTCTCCTGTGTCATTTGCTTACACCCGTGTTGATTGGCGACCCTGCGCTCCAGGTCCTGTGTCCACCTGCACTGAACAGCTGTACCCGAGTCCTGTGGATTTGGGACAGAAGAGACTGGAACTATTTCTCCCACTCTCTCACACAGTGCTACTGGGTGGATATGAGGTCTCTGTTTTGGAAAGAGAACGCAAACCACCACAATACTCCTCTGATACGTTCACAACAGTGAGTTAAGGCCTTACACAGGTACAAGGTCATGAGGTGGACTTCAGATGCCCCAGGTCTCCTAACAACCCGAGCACATTATGGGATGTGTGACAGTGACTGAAGATGGGTGACGTGACGGAAGCCTTGATGAATAATGAGATCCATAGGGTTTTTTTTTTTAAACATCAAAACTTTCTGAGTTTTTTAAATCCTGGATCACTTATTTGTGTTTGAATGCTAGCAGAAAATAAAATAATATGAACCAATAGCAAATAATAATTAACACATTTCAAGAAGGCTGGCTTTGTCTTGTTTTGATAGCTGGCTTTCTTTTCTTTCAAATTATGTACCTGATAGTTGTAATTATATTACACAGTTGTTAAATGTTCTGTATTTATGACGAGATGATCATAATATTTTCCTGTGCTCCCCATGTTCTGTGAAGAGATATTCACCTCCATATGTTCTACCACCTGAAAAGATTGAGAAATACCTTACAGGATGTTTCGTTCCCACGTTCACATGCCATCTGAGCTGACACTTGCTTAATACCTTAATAATAGTTGATGATGATGATGTGTGTTTGTGTGTATCTGTCTGTGTATACATGTATGAAACTGAGGATGGAAGCCAGGGCTTTGTGCATGCTAGGCAAGCACTCTTTTATTCACCTGTATGCCAGCCCTGTGAAGTAATTTCTTTAAACTAATTTTCTTTTTGTAAAATTAAAAAAAAATATTTATTAGAGAGTACAGGGAGGAAGGGAGAGAGAATGGGCACACCAGGGCCTCCACCCATTGCAAATGAACTCCAGACGCATGCACCCCCTTGTAGGCTTACTTGGGTACTGGGGAATTGAACCTCAGTCCTTAGTCTTCACAGGCAAGATCCTTAACCACTAAGCCATCACTCCAGCCCTAAACTTATTTTCTTAAAAAAAAAAAAGGAAAGAAAAGAACTCAGGATCATTGCGGAAGAGGTCACAGAAAGAATGTAAGAGTCAGAGGAAGGGGAGGAGGGCTTCAATGCTGTCTTCCAGACACAAAGTGTGTTGGGCCTCACGGTGGCTGACTACCAACACAAGACCTGCATGATGGGAGGGAAAAAACAGGGAGATAAGATGGGTGGTGGGAGGGGATTATGATTATGGTATATTATCCATATTTGTGGAAGTTGTCAATAAAAAGAAAAGGAAGCCAGGCGTGGTGGTGCACATCTTTAATCCCGGCACTCGGGGAAGAGGTAGGTACACTGCCAGGAGTTCAAGGCCACCCTGAGACTGTATAGTGAATTCCAGGTCAGCCTGAGCCGGAGTGAGACCCTACCTTGAAAAGCAAAAAACAAAAAGGCAAAAAGAAAAGAAAGAAAGAAAAGGGCTGGGGGATGGCTCATTGTTTAAAAGTGCTTGCTTGCAAAGCCTGATGAATGGGGTTGGATTCCCCAGTACCCATGTAAAGCCAGATGCGCAAAATGGTGCATGTGACTTGAGTTTGTTAACAGTGGCAAGAGGCCCTGGTGCACCCATTCTCTCTCTTTCTCTGTCTCTCTCTCTTTGTAAGTAAATAAATAAAAATATTAAAAATAAAAGATAGCAGGGCTTGGCCCCTTACCTTGCAGGAATGGGAGCCCGAGTTCCATCCCTGACGCTCACATAAAACGCAGGGCATGGCGGGAGGTGCCGGCCTGTAATCCCAGGGCTCTCGCAGGGGAGACAAGCAGGTCTCTGGAGCTCACCCACCAGCTGGTCTGCGTCATCAGTGCATTTCAGGCCAGAGAGAGACCCTGCCCCAAAGGAGGTGGGTGGCGTTCTGAGTGTGACAGCTGAGCTTGTCACTCACCTGCGCACACGCACACACACACACGCATGCGCAGACACATGAACATGTACACACACATTGAAAGGAAAGAGGCACAGTCACCTAGAGAAACAACCATCTGTAAACAAGGCAGACATTTCGTTCCCGGGAGTATACAGAGACAAATGTTCCCACCGGTGAGCCACGGGGACCACAGCGCTCTGATGGCTTCTCACAGCATCGGGCTTTTTTGTGGTCATTTGCGTACTGGTCACCTTGGAATGTGGCTGGAACTCAACTTGCACCTTTCATCAGATCTGGGGTTTATATTTCCAGAATCTCCCCCAACTCCACCCCAGGCTGGTGTCTCTTTCACTAGCAAGAGCTGAGTACCTGTGTAATGTTAGCTCAGTTGTGTAAAAAGAGGAGGGCTGGAGAGAGGGCTTAGTGATTAAGGCATTTGCCTGTGAAGCCTAAGGATCCAGCTTCAATTCCCCAGAACCCATGCAAGCCAGATGCACGGGGTGGCACATGCTTCTGGAGTTCATTGGCAGTCGTTCGAGGCCTTGGTGTGCCCATTCTCTCTCTCTTTCTCTCTCATAAATAAATAAAAATAAAATATTAAGTGATGAAAAGAAAACCAGCCACCCGCCCCCACCCCATACATACATATGTTGCGTACTTGAGTCAGCATTGGGCCTTGTCTGCTCATATTTCTTTCTTCCTGAGGAAAAAAGATTGACAGTGTTTAAAAAATTACTTATTTATTTGTGCCTGTGTGTGTGTGTGTGTGGTGCATGTGCACCAGAGTGTATTGCTAGTGCAGATGAACTCTGGATGCATTCACTAGCTTGTGTCTGGCTTTATGTGAGTGTCAGGGAATTGAACCAGGCAGGCAGTCTTTGCAAGCAAGTACTTTTAACCACAGAATCATCTCCTCAGACACAGACCTACGACTTTTAAAGAGCCTTTTCCTATTTCCTTTTTTCAGTAATAAGGTAAATACTGAGTTCAGTTTTGATACCCCTGCAGCTTATTAAGGTATATTGCCATTAATCCAGAAAATCATCTATTCAAGTTACCAGAAGGCTGTTTGCTAGCTTGAAGTTACAAGGAGTTCTTAGCACTAAGTTTGGGTAGGAATGCTTTGATAAAACCTCAAAGGCTATAGTAAGATGTCCCTAGAAAATGTGCCTTGTCCCTGAAGTGTAGAGGGAACCATTATTCGCTGTAAGAACTAGTTTTCATCTTCTTAAACATGTTTCTCACAGTTTCTGAAAGATAATGATTTCTTGAAAGTACTTCCACTTTAGTTTTTTCTAAAGCAGAGATATTAAAACTTAAGCTCTAGGAAGGCTCAACCTGGGACACCCGTGTGTTCTGGCTTAACAGGAAAATACAAGTCTCCAGGACTACATTTCATCTTTGCCGTTTTGTGAACACAGTCTTTCCGCCCCACAGCTGGCTGTTATTATGCGAGCCCTGTAGGAGCGATTCGTTTTTTTTTCAGAAAGCAGTCTAACTTTCTGCTGTTTGATTTCAATAAGGTTCTTTCCCTCTTTTCTTTAGTTAAAAAAAAAAAAAGATTAAAAGACTTGATGAAGGCACGTGGCCTTTGCTTATTATTTCTTGAACCAATGTCCTTAAATGAGTTTTTCAGCAATGTGTTTAAAGGATGTTGAGGCAGCTTGCCTATGGTAACTTGACTGTTGATGTAGGTCAAAGATCTAATTGGCCTTTATTAGTGATTCCCAAATTGCCAAATACCTCAGGATTTAGAAAAGGCAATTCGTTGGGCATCGCAGAACAGTTTGTTTTTATAAAGCAGTCAACAGCAAAGTAAGGAAATCAAATGAAGAAAAAAATGGAGCAAGGAAGATTTAGCTATTTTGGGGTTTTAAAAGTTTTTTATTTTTATTTTTGGTCTTCCTTGTAATAGTGACCGCATTGAGTCTTTCCTTATGTTTGGTGACAGTGGCCTGTTTCGGGACTGTCTTAGTCAGCTTCATATTGCTGGGACGAACCTCCAAACCAGACACAGTTTATAGGAGGAACAGAATTTATTTGAAGCTTAAGATCCAGGGGAAGTTCCATAATGGTGGAAGAAGCTGGGCCCTTCCACAGGTCCGCGCAGAGAGAAAAGCGGCCAGCAGGAGCACAGGCCCGCGCGCTCCAGGAGTCCAGGCAGAGCTCAAGCACGGCAGATCTCAGCTGGAACTCCATCCGCCCCAAACACGCCTTCGGGCTAGGATCCACCCACAGTGACATCAAGTTACAAGCTTGAATAAAACTCCTGAGTCTATTGGGAGACGTCCTTTTAAAATACCATAGGGGCCGGGTGTGGTGGTGCACGCCTTTAATCCCAGCACTCAGGAGGCAGAGGTAGGAGGATTGCTGTGAGTTCGAGGCCACCTGAGACTACATAGTGAATTCCAGGTCAGCCTGGGCTAGAGGGAGACCCTGCCTTGGGAAGAAAACAAAAATACTATAGGGACTGTGTGTGTGTGTGTGTGTGTGTGTGTGTGTGCGCGCGTGTGTGGTGTGTGCGTGTGTGGTGTGTGCCTGTGTGGTATGTGTGTGTGGTGTGTGTGGTGTGTGTTTGTGATGTGTGTATGTGTGTGTGTGTGGTGTGTGTGTGAGCTTGTTTGTAGGTGCATAAGTTGATCCTGGGTGTCTTTCTCAGAGTTCTCAACCTTAAACATTTTATTTATTTGTGAGGAGAGAGAGGGGGAGAGTTAGAGAAGAAGAGAGAGAGAGAGAGAAGGTATATGGGCACCCCAGGGCCTCTTGCTGCTGCAAATAAACTCCAGTTGCATGGTCATGTTTTTGTGCATCTGGCTTTATGTGGATACTGAGGAATTGAGCCACATTTGCCAGGCTTTGCAAGCAGGCGCCTGAAGTGCTTACCTTCTCCACAGCCCCTCAACCTTATGTTTTTTTTTTTTTTTTTTTTTTTGAGACAGGGTCTCTCACTGGACCTAGAGAGCTCACCCATTCCGTTAGATGACTAGCCCGTGAGCTCCAGGGATCCGTCTGTCTCTGCCTCTCCAGCGCTGGGATTCCTGGTGCACACCACCACCCCTGACATTTTATACAGGTGCTAGGGAACTCATGATCACTTGCTTTGGGGGGACAAGCCCTTTCCCAGCTGGACCATCTCCTCAGTGCCCCTTCCCCCACTGGAGGATTTAACTGTCATCTTTACCTGTTGATTTCTCATAACAGCTTCAGTTTGGGCTGAGTGATGTGGGAATTTGAAACATGACTACCCCGTTTTGATTTGGACTCACCTTTTGGAGCCCAAGGCAGGAGCTTAGTCTAAAACAATAGCCTTTTTATAAGTTTCAGTTTGTTGGAACTTTATTTTGTTATTTTTCTGTTTTTGTGGTGGTAGGGATTGAACCCAGGGCCACATGCCAGGCAAGCACGCTGCCATTGAGCACCTTCCCAGCAGAACTTTCATTGTGTTAGAGTTCTTTCCTTGGTGGAACATGGACATGTGGCTTTGAACTTGCTAAATGTTACAAAAATATTCTTCAATTTGCATCATGGGCATTTTGAAAATACTTTCAGTACATATTGAAAAAAAAAAGGTTTGGGGTGATTCAGAAAGTAGACTGTATATTTTTGGGTCTTGGAAAAAATTATAGAATTTGGTATTACTCCCTTGGCTGGATAAGGTCAAAAAGCTTAAGCCTTTGGGGGCTGGAGAGATGGCTTAGCAGTTAAAGGCACTTGCTTGCAAAGCCTGATGGCCTCTGTTCAATTCTGCTGTACCTATAAGCCTGATGCACAATGTGGTGCATGCATCACTGTTTGCAGTGGCACGAGGCCCTGGAATATCCTCTCTCTCTTTCTTTCTCTATCTCTCCCCCTCCCTCCTTGCAGATGAATAATAAATAAAATATTTTTAAAATTTTATTTTTAATATTAGATATTTTGTATGTAACAAATAAAATATTTTTAAATTTTAATTTAATTTAATTTTTATTTACTCATTTGAGAGAAAGAGAGGGAATGGGTGTGCCATTGCCTCTGGCCACTGCAAATGAACTCCAGATGCATGCATCACCTTGTGCATCTGGCTTACATGGATACTGGGGAATTGAACATGCGTCCTTAGGCTTTGCAGGCAAGTACCTTAACTGCTAAGCTAGCTCTCCAGCCCTAAATAAAATAAATTTTTAAAAATATTTTTATTTATGTATTAGCAATCAGAGCGTGATAGAAAAGAGACAGAGAGACAGACAGAGAGAATGGGCATGCCAGAGCCTCCAGCCACTGCAAACCAACACTAGATGCATGTGTGAGTTTGTACATCTGTGTTTATGTGGGTACTGGGCAATTGAACCCAAGTCGATAAGCTTTGCAGGCAAGTGCCTTAACCACTGAGCCATCTCTAGCCCATAAAATATTTTTTTAAAAAAGCTTTATCACTTATTCCCTAAGTGTATTTGTTAGGGCGCAAGGAATTAGTTAGAACGTCAAAAGGGGGACATTATATATAATATCATTGTGAACTGTTTGACAATGAGATTTTTCATCTTGTTAAACTTGCGTTTAAGGCTAACTTAAGGAATGCTGCTTAGAGACACACCTAACATTCTATAGCTGTGGTAGCCATAGAGCCTTCTTTCCTGCTTCTGTTTGATTCCAAGGCCGCCTCCCAGTGTTCAGTTCCTGTTCCAGGAATACAGCAGGGTGACTGTATTGTGGCTGGGGTCCGCTATCTCAGGACCCCATCCATGTTCCTTGTTCTACATGCTATCAGCACTGACTGCAATGCTAGCTCCTCAACACCCATATCCCTCGTTTCTTTTTTTTTTTTAAAAAAGATATATTTATTTATTTATCATTTGTAAGCAGAAAGAGAGAGAGAGAAGACAGACAGAGTGAAAGGGCATGCCAGGGCCTCCAGCCACTGCAGATGGACTCAAGATGCATGCACCACTTTGTGTGTGTGGCTTATGTGGGTACTGGGGACTCTAACTCTGGTTGTCGGTCTTTGCAGGCAAGCGCCTTAACCACTGAGCCATCTCTCCAGCCCCGACACCCTTATTTCTTAGTTGAAGCTGTCTCATTGCCCAAATGAAGTTTTCTTAAAAATGAATATGTTAACTTGTGCTGGGCTTTGTATGGAGAGCTCTGCTCTGTCTCTGCGGGTTAATTAGTTCTCACTCAATTTGGGCAAATGTAAATATCGATAGCTATTAATTAAATAAGCAGGGAAATGATAGGAATAGTTCATCTTGCCTGATAAGAGTGAGAAGAAAGCCACAGATGGGACCCAGGAAGAGCTGGGATAGCGAGGTGAAGTGATTCAGTTGAAGATAGTGGAGGTTTTCGTTGTGTAAGCAGGGCTTACGCATGTATTAATGAGAGAGGCCGGTGTTGTAGGAGGGCAAATACGGTGCAGAGAGAACTCATTGTCTTGTACAGAAACTTGAAAATGGCAGCCATCTTGAAGCTTGTCTGTTGACTTGCATAATGGTGAAACGGAATTGACGTTATGGGAAAGTGATTCCAGTATGGGGATGCGGCAGCCCTGGGGTCCCACCGTCCTGCTTGGGGAAAGGGATGTCGTCTCTGCTCATGGGTTCCAGACTGCATGCCAGCGAGGGTGCCCTCACCTACAGTTATGCCTGCATTCAGACGCCCTTCCCTCACTAAACTCGGTGAAGCATTCTACTTTCTTTCCATCTCTAAGATCACGCCAGGGTTTCAAACACTTCCTAGCTGTATGACCATGGTGATTTCCATCGAGGGCCCCATAAACTCATGCATTCTGAATGTCTGGTTCCCCCAGACGGTGGCAGCTTGGGAAGAGAGCCTCGCTGGAGGACGTGTGCTGGTGGGGGTGAGCTTAAGGGTGTCATAGCCAGCTCCTCCTTGCCAGAGCTTGGCTCACTCTCCGGCTGCTGTTGCCCACCCACCGTGGCAGAGGTGACATGTCCAGCCTTGCGCGTGCCATGCTGTCCCCTGCCATCATGAAGCGTCCCCTCGAGACTGTGAGCCAGAGTAAAGTAAGTTTCCCTCCTGTCAGTTGCTTTTGGTTGGTGCTTTGTCCTGGTAACGTGAAGGTAACGGAAAATGTTGAGTCTCCCAGGGCCTCACTGTTCTCTCTTACAACGTGCTAGAAACAGCAGAACCTGCTTGGGTGGTTGGTTGTAAGAACTAAGTAAGGAAAGTGGCTGAACACTTAACCCAGCACCTCACAGAGAATGTACCAGACAGCAGTGCAGCTAAAGAAACAAGCTGCAAAAGGGCAAGTAATACAAGTTGAGAAACAAACCCAAACTAAGTCATAGTTTTCACTGGTGGCTCTCTTGGGTCCCTGGAGCCTGCTTGTGGCTGTGTCAATGAACAGTATGTGGCTCACTTTTTTTTTGTCATTGTTATTAAGCCAAGTAATGGTGCCCTTCCCTCCGAGAGCTGTGCGTTTTTGCTTCTCTTCCCCCCCCCCACTACAGTATGCAATTCATGTACCTATCTGCTCACAGTAATGAGATTCCAAAGAGCGGGGAGTGGCTTGCTGCCCCACATCTGCCTCTTGCACGCATCAGTGGTCCCCTGCCACAGGTCAGACTTTCCCATCCTAAGAAGGGATAAATGGTGTTTTCAGGAGCTGTCTGTGGAATCTGTTCCCAGGTCCATTTGTGATTCTCATTGGAGAGGGAGAACAGAGCCATTTGGCCTGACTGTTCATGGCCCTGGGGTTTTGAAGGGTCTCCCCCAGTGAGATGCAGTCATCCTAGGGTATCATAAGCAGTGAGAAAATGACACTACAGAACAAAGGGTTTCTCACCACTGCCCTCTTGACCTCCTGTGACCTTTCTGAGCTGATGTTGAGGTCTCTTGTCCCATGGAGACGTGCCCAGCTCCTGAAGGGTTAAGCACTTGTCGTTTGGGTCCTGTCTAGGCTCATTTAAGACCAAGATGGAAAACACAGCCTTTTGTCAAATTAAGGCTATTTATCATCTCTTAGGGCACTGTCTCCACTCCTGGCTTGCTTTCGTGAGCGCGTGGGAACCGGGTAGCCCTGCGGGGAGGGAGGGAGGAGCACATTCCCTCGCGGGTGGCGCTGAGCGCAGGAACCGGTCCCTTTTACTTACAGCCCCGTGTAGTGTCCGTTCTCCACGACCAGTGCCGTTGTACATTCCGCTCTCGTTCTCCACTGGTTGACAAGGAGCCGGTTGCTGGCGGAACGCACGCTTTGCCAAGTCGTGCTGTGGGGTTGCGGGTCTTTGGAAACCCCTCTTAACCTGACCGCCTTCGCCGCTAGAAACGAGACAGCCACTAAAGCCTTTGGAGAGCTTCGGAATGGAACTCCTGTAATGACTACAGGAAATGGCCCAACAGTGTGGGGATCTGGTATTTTGTCCGAGTTGTGGGGAGTCAACAGGGCTCTCAGACCGAGACCTTATTCCTCCTCTTGCTGTCTACCCCTGCTTCTCACTTGACCCCATTTCTCTTCTCTTGCTGTGTAAGAAGTCTTCATTTCCATCTCAAGTCTGGTAACTATCCCTCTGTAATTTAGTTTGTAGTGATGGCGAGGTTACATGATACCTAAAAGACGTTTTACCAAAACCACGTTGCTTTTGCCTTTCATATTCCAGGTACAGTCAAAGTTGGACCTGTAGGCTGGGGACACGGCTCAGTGGGTGAAGTGCTTGCTGCACAAGCATGAGGACTTAAGTTTGCATCCCCAGCACCCACGTAAGAGGGCAGTGGTGGCATGCACCTGTCCCCATAATTGTAGCCTTTTGGAGGCAGAGACAGGAAGGCCCCTAGGGCTGGCTAGTCAGCTAGCCTAGCTGAAGCGAGCTCTAGGTTCAGTGTGAGACCCTGAGGTGCAGAATGACTGAGAAAGGACCCCTCACTTTGACTTCTGGCCTCCACCCACCCACGTGTGCACACTTATCCACACGTACTTGCCTCTGCACACACATGTGTCCTTACCTATACAAATATGCATGCACACAGGCATACACATCACATATACAATTGGACTTGACTATGGAGAATTAAAAGGCATTGAGGAATTCAGGTGACCTCAGCTATGAGCTGCACTTGTCCTACGGGAGGACCCATTGTTTCATCGTAAATTTCTTATTATGAAATAGTTATTTATGCGCTGGAGAGATGGCTTAGCAGTTAGGTGCTTGCCTGCGAAGCCTAAGGATCCCCGTTCGAGGCTCGATTCCCTAGGACCCATGTTAGCCAGATGCACAAGGGGGCGCACGCACCTGGAGTTCGTTTGCGGTGGCTGGAGGCCCTGGCGCACCCATTCTCTCTCTCTCTCTGTCTCTCTTTGCCTCTTTCTGTCTCTGTCTGTCACTCTCAAATAAATAAATAAAACAAAAAATTAAAAAAATAGTTATAAAATAGTTATTTATAAGGAGCGAGAGAGCGCATTGTGTGCATTATTGCAAATGCATGACAGACGCCTGTGCTGCTTTGTGCCTCTGGCTCTATGTGGACACTGTGGAATCGAACCTGAGTTGCCAGGCTTGGCCATCCAGCGCCTTTAACCAGTGAACCATCTCTCCAGCCCCTCATCCTGAATTCTATGGCTGGGCTGCCAGCTAGTTTTTGGCTTGCCATCTCTATATGCTCAGTGTGTTTAAATGGCAAGCAGGCTCGCTGTATTCTTACCTCCCCGCCTCCATCCTTGTTTGTACAGGGAGCATCTGTGTGAGAGACCATCTCCAACCGTCCTCTGAAGGCTTGAGGCAGAGCTCCAGTGTTGCGGTTTTCAGCTTACAGTCTGACTTTTCTCCTCTCCATTCTAAGGCAGAGTTGTGTGGTCACTAGGGACATAAGCTTTACTTCTTCCAAGTTGCATGAACTTGGTCAAGTTCTGAACTTTGCCGCCTTCTGCTTTCTTCTTTTTTTTTATTTTTATTTTTTAAAGGAAGGATGTGATAATAGAAATGTCTTCAGAGAACAGTGCCTGGCCCGCAGTGCCTGGACGTTGATTGTGAGCCAGAGCTGTGTGTTGCAGAGGGGAGCAGTGGTTGTAATGCGGATTCGTGCTTATTCGACACCTGCATGAGGCCAGGCCTGGGCTGGGAGCTTCACGGACAGCCCGGCCAGTCGTTGTGCCTGTAACGGTAGCTGCTTGCGACCAGCCTGGACTACCCAGTGAGCCCCTGCCTCTCCTCCCGCCAAACAGCAAAGAGTGTGACACACACTATAGCATTTGACTCTTAGCACAGTTCTATGAGTGCCATACTTAGACTTTCCGAAGGAAATCAAGGCTTAACAGTTTATTCGGCCTCCTACTTGTCAGAAATAGTCAGTGATAGAGTCAACATCTGGATCCAGGCTAATTTCCTCTCAAAGAATAAAGGCAACAAAATACCATCTTTTTCTTTTTTCAGAATTTCTTAATTTTCACGTTGCAGACATTTCAGGCTATGTGCTATAGCAAGTTTAAAAACATCCGTGGCCTCTACCCACTGGATAGCAATAGTTTTCCTGTTGTCATGACAACCAGAAATAGGTCCAGATGTTGCCAAATGTCTCTGGGGGTTTGCTAGCACCCTGTCCTGGGACCACTGCTCTAGGGATACATCCTGGCATCTGGCTCAGTTGTATGCATTGCAGGCTAGGTGAGATGTGATTGTGGCCCCATGTGAACAGTTTGCAAAATGGGGTCCAAAGAGGACAGTTTTTCTGTTTATTTCTACGAGCTCCAAATATTAAAAGGAAAAGGCAGCCATTGCTAAGGCGTGCTTGTGGAGGTCAGAGTACAGCCCGGGGTGTTTCTCCTCCCCTTCCTCTCTCTTTCTTTCTTTCTTTCTTTCTTTCTTTCTTTCTTTCTTTCTTTTTTTTAATTTTAAAAATATTTTAAGTTCATTTGTAAAGACAGAGAATGAGAATGGGCATGCCACCCACGTCTCTTGCCACTGCAAATGAACTCCAGATGCATGCACCACTTTGTGCATCTGGCTTTACATGGCTCCTGGGGAATCAAACCCTGGACTAGCAGGCATCTCTAACCACTTCGCAATCCCACCTTCCGCTTTCTTTTGAGACAGGCTCTCCCTTGCCGTGGCTGCCTGTGAGCTCAGGATTCTCGTGGTGCCATAGGAGTAGGTACCTTGCTGTTCCGGGTGCAGGTGCTACTTTGCACCTGGCTTTACGTGGCTGAGGAGAGTTGCACTCGGTTCAGCAGCACCTTTACCTTACCAGCAGTGCCCTCCCCAGCCCCTTGAAGTAAGGTGCTTTGAACTTGCAATTCTGTGTACAGGCGCAGGTCCGGTATCATCAGATTCTAGCGGATTTCGACTTGCACTCGAGGGCAGGTAGTCCATTGGATGATGACGTGGGCCCGGGTGGGGATACTAGCTTGATGTGGTTGGGACTCAAGTGTAGACATTGTCTTCCGTAGCTTTCAGTTCGGCTCCCTTCCTTGTTTGCACGAGTCTTATCTGATGGCCTCAATATGGGTCACTTGGGGGCAGTACGGTCATTTTTCACCAAGGTTTTTCTAGGGAGGGACTGGGCTGCTGTAATTCACTTGAGAGCGTGTACAGTTGGCAGGAGATGTGGCTGAGGCCGCACGGGGATGCTGATGGAGGGCCTGTCATTGCAGGGTCTCTCCTCTGCTGACAGGGACCCAGGAGATGGGATGAAGGTGCAGTCTTAGTGAGATACTCCTCCCTAGGTGGCACTGGTAGAAGCCGTGTGACGGTGACCCACACGTCGATGAGATCCTGATGATGGTTTAAGCTGACTGCGCCGTGAGAGCTCATCCTGAACCTCCCCCCTTCTCTTTGCCCGAGCTCCTCATCCCTTGAGAAGGCTGCCATCGTTCAGGTGCACCCCGTTTGACTCCCCGTGGATGCATACAGGCACTCCCGTGTTGATGGGTGAGGCTTCTTCCCAGCCAGCCGTGTCCCCAGCTCCGCGCCTCCTGCTCTTTGCTTTCTTGCCTCAAGGACCCTCACTGCAGATTGCATCCTCTCGCCTCTTTTGCTTTCACCAAGCGAGGTGGGATGTTCAGGGTGGCAAATGATTGGGAGAAAGAAGGGAAGGATTGCATACACACTCATTGCACGAACTGTTTGAACTTCGTGAGTATTATGTAGCTGTTTCCATATTTAGGATATTTTTAGAATCTACCTCTGAAAATTAAGAATAAAGACCCAAAGGGAAAGGGCTTACTGAGAAGTGGACAGTAGGAATTTGAAAAGATATTTTTATTTATTTATTTATTTATTTATTTGAGAGAGAGAAAGAGGCAGAAAGAAAAAGATAGAGCAAGGGCGGCGGGGGGGGGCGGGATTGCGGGGAGGGAGAATGGGCATGCCAGGGCCTCCAGCCACTCCAAATGAACTCCAGATACATGTGCCACCTTGTATATCTGGTTTACGTGGGTCCTGGGGAATCAAACCAAGGTCCAAGGTTTGGCTTTGTAAGCAAGTGCTTTAACTACTAAGCCATCTCTCCAGCCCAAGCTATAGAAATTTGACATGGATGAGATCAGAGATGACAGGTTTTGATTTATCTAGGTTTGAATTATTTCATGTTTGGATTACAGCATAATAAAGCATAAAATTGTCTTGAATGTAACAATTTTCTCAAATTGGTATTCTCTGAAATAAGGTTATTAAGGTTAATAACAAGGTTAAGGAGATTGTTATTTTAATAATTATGGCAACTTTGTAAAATAACTGTTGCCTTAACATTTTTTTTACTTACTCCATCATGAGTAAGTTAATTTCATTGTTCACCTGAGAATATTTTAAAGTATTCTCCCTAAGCTTCCTGAGGTTCATAAATACATAGATATCTGTATCTTGGGTCTCATTTGCATTTTCTTGGAAGCCAAACTCGTTTTCTATGCCTGTATGGAAATTCTGCCATTTCTGCCACAAGTCCTGTCACAGGCTGCCTAGGCATTCTAATTCCCAGGCGCACTCTTCCTGCCTCCTGCATGGCTCTGTACAAAATGATGTTTTCTTAAGTGTCACATGGACTCCCATGTACTTCATTAATTAGCTGATACTGGAAACCACAGTCAGATATGATTTTGAGCCCAGCCAGGTTCCTCAATCTTTCTAAATGTTTCCTTTTGCCAAAAGGACTTAGCTGTGTCCATCCTTAATGGAGATGTCCGCACACTGGAGTGTAGCAGTTTAGTTGTGTAGTCTCTTTTCCACCTTTCTCTACGTGGAAGATGTTTCTAAGGAAACCAGCAGCTGGCTGCTATGTTCTGGGAATCCATTAAGCTTCCCTCCATGATTCTTCCTGTCCAAATGGACTGGTTAAGATGTTTGCATATGTTCATCTATATCTTGGCATATTTGGTTCCATGGTGTGTAGAACCCAGCGTCAGGACAAAGCTCCCTCGGGCTCACAGAGCCCTCCTTCAGGGAAAACCTGCGGTTTCTGAAAGCGTTCTTATGACAGCACCTTTCAAAGTGACCCTGATAAAAGGGGGACATCAAAAAGAAACACATCATGAAATACATCTAAGGAAATGCTTGTTTTGGGGGCTTGTGGATAACTTTCTTGCTATTAAAAAAATGATATTGTGGCCAAAAATCTGATGACCAAAGAGGAGTATCAAAGTTCAGAAAGTCTTCAGTTGCCCCGTTAGTCCTGGAGCGTGGCCCTAAGTACTTAAGGTTTTCGTTTCCTCACTAATTAGCCCTTCATTTTCTTCCTTCTTGCCGCTGTGACCTGAATGGGGATGGGAATTAATCTTGAATGCACCATTGTTTCTCTATCACGTCCTGGCGTATCAGCTTGATTTATTCTGTGGTGGTGATCAGTCTGTCTGGAGGAAAGATTAATGGGTATCAGGTTACCTTGGAGAAAGAAGCTGTGGCGTTCTGTTGAAGAATAGAATGACTATAGATAAAGAAAATGTCCCGACCAAGAAGAAACTGCAAGAAAGAATGTTTATTTTTATTTTTTGGTTTTTCAAAGTAGGGTCTCGCTGTAGCCCAGGCTGACCTGGAATTCACTGTGTAGTCTCAGGCTGGTCTTGCACTCACAGCAGTCCTCCTCCCTCTGCCTCCTAAGTGCTGGGATTAGAGGCATGCACCACCATGCCCAGCTCAGAAGAATTTCAGACTGTCTTCCCCATAAGGAAATGATGGGCTGGGGTAGGTGGGCTTAGAGATGGTCTGCTTCTTGAGCATGTGTGAGGCCCAGTACTGCAAAAATAAAAATAAAAAAAGATAAGGGTGGAAAAGAGAGATTTGCCTTAATTTGATTTGAACATTATACAGTGATTACATGCATTGAAATATCATATTTTTTTTTCAAGGTAGGGTCTCACTGTAGCCCAGGCTGACCTGAAATTCACTATGTAATCTTAGGCTGGCCTTGAACTCAGAAGGATCTTCTTAGCTCTGCCTCCTGAGTGGTGGGATTAAAGGCATGCACCACCACACCTGGCTAATATGTGCAGTTTTTAAAAATTTGTGTGTGTGTGCACACATGTATGTGTGTGATTGTGGACATGTAGGTGGAGGTCAGAAGACAACTAGAGCTGTTCCTTCATCTTCTGCCTATTTGATTGGGAATGCCAGGCTGGCTGGCCTTTCTTTTGTGATTGGGAATGCCAGGCTGGCTGGCCCACGAACTTCCAGGGTTTCCTGTCTCTCGCTCCAGTCTCTGTAGGGACACAGGAAAAAGGAGGGTGGTGGAAGAGGATTATGATCAGGCTACATTGTGTATATGGATGGAGGTGGTCCAGAAACAAGCTTAAATAAATAAATAGGGCCGGAGAGATGACTCAGAGATAAAGGTGCTTGCTTCCAAATCCTACCGACCTGGCCTTGATTCCCCAGCACACTGAAAGCCAGGTACTGAAAGTGATGCAAGTGTCTAGTGTTGGTTAGACTCTGGTATTTCCCCCACTTGGATGGATGGAGATGGATGATAGATAGATACATAGACAGAGAGAGACAGAGAGATGGAGAGAGAGAGAGAGAGAGAGAGAGAGGGAGGGAGAGAGAGAAAGGGGAAAATTGAGTTTATTGTGGCATTATCTATCAGGCGATTGGAAGTGAATGGAGTGTGGAGCCCAGGAGGACTACGAAGCTGTGTGCGGAGCAGCCTTAGACCGAGGAGAGGGAGTGTGATATATGTTGTGATATATGTTATGATCAATGTGGAGGGTTAGATGAGCCACTCATTCAGCTTGACATGTTGTGATCCATGTGGAGGGTTAGCTGAGCCATCCATTCAGCTTGACAGTGACCCGGCTGAGAAGCTTTGTGCCCTGCCTGTGCTGTGAAGTTGGGGTTTTGTGCTTCCTGAATTCTGGGCTCCTCTGCTTCTCCCAGAATTTCAGCTTTATTTTTCATCCTTTCTCTAACTGTTGCTACTTGGGAGGCGGCGGCGTCAAGTGTGATTAAAGAAGCAGCTTTGGAATCCGCCTGCCTGGGCTTGCCGCCTCCAGTCAAGCACTGCACCCAGGCCGCTTGCTACAAATGGTGTTTTTTTTTTGTTTTTCCATCTCTGACTTCTTCACAGGTAGACTGGAAGTAGTAACCACAACCATTCGTAGTTGTTTTTTTTTTTTTAAGTTAAGAATCAATGAGTTCATATAGAATGCTTCATATCAGTATTTTTCTGTAGTTTTTCTCTTCAGTTTGATGATAACAGTGTGTCTAGGACATCACAAATCATCATGCATCTGGAAAGTTCTGGCTCATAAAGCCAGCTTGTGCATGTGTATGTTGTGGAGTCGAGAGCCAGCAGTGCCTCTTTGTGCTCATAGTGCGCTTTGAACTCTCCAAGTAAATGGCTTGTCAAAGACTCACCCAAGCGAGTGGACTTCCCTGTTCTTGTTTATGCTTAACAAAGAACTGAAAACCGTAGACACGAAAAGGGGCAAATCAAGAAATATTTATTTTAAGAGATAGCAAAACAAGGGAGAAGAAAAGGTTTTCAGCCACAAGGGTTTGGTTTCCCCTCCCTTCTGGAAGGGGTCCCGAGAGGGAAACCCCAGGGAGGTCAACATGGCAACTTGAATCAGATCTTTCCAAAAATTCGGCATCTAATTGGGGTGAGTCTCAATGCCAAGCTCAAATGTATATCAAGAACCCTGATTGGTTGGTGTGCCCAGGAGGGGAGCACGGACTCACGCCAGCCTCCCCCTGGGGCCGTGGGCAAAAGACCAGAAGGGTTAAGGAGGAAGAATCAGGAAGCTGCTTCTTATGGGCATTTGAGTCACCCTGGAGTCTCCCAGGGCAGGGCGGCATCCCTGTTCCCGTGTCCCTGCACTGAGGACCTGTAAAAGGAAGTCACTTTGCTCCTGTCCGCTTCCATCTGCACGCAGTGTGCTTTCTTCCCTCTAGTTGTCAGACACTCCGTTCGCTTCAGGACGCGTGGGCTTTCCCCGTGTTTCTCACGTGGCTTTCTGCGGTGTTTGTTTGCTATGACAGGAGCTCACTCTCCCGCTGCTAAGTGCTGCTAAGAAGTAGCCGGGCGTGGTGGTGCACGCCTTTAATCCCAGCACTCGGGAGGCACAGGTAGGAGGATCGCCGAGAGTTCGAGGCCACCCTGAGACTACAGAGTGAATTCCAGGTCAGCCTGAGCTAGAGTGAGACCCTACCTCGATAAAACCAAAAAAAAAAAAAAAAAAAAAAAAGAAGTAAACCCATTCTGACTTCTGAGTCTGGCTGGAATGGTAAGGATGAGCTGATCCAGCACTCCTGCAACATGGGACTTAGAGGAAGGGAGAGCGGTGAGCTTGACTCCCAGCGTAGCAAGGACAAGTGAGGATTTATGGCCAGTGAACAAAGTGGGGGGACAGTGAGCATCCGTGGATGGGGAGTTACGAATAGTAAACTCAGGGGCAGGAGGAATGTTGCAGTCAGGTTCGCATTACTGTTCAGAAATCACCCAACCAAGATCAGCTTGTGGGGGGAAAAAAGGTTTATTTTGGCTTACAGACTCAAGGGGAAGCCATATCATGGCAGGGGAAAACAATGGTATGAGCAGAGGATGGACATCACCCCCTGGCCAACATAAGATGGACAACAGCAACAGGAGAATGTACCAAACACTGGCATGGGGAAACTGGTTAAATACCCATAAGCCTGCCCCCAACAATACACTCCCTCCAGGAGGTGTTAATTCCCAAATCTCCATCAGCTGGGAACCTAGCATTCAGAACACCTAAGTTATGGGGACACCTGAATCAAACCACCACATTCTGCCCCTGACCCTCATAAACTGATAATCATCCATGATGTAAAATGCAATGCATTCAGTCTGACTTTAAAAGTCACCATAGTTTTTGTCAATCCTAATGATGTTCAAACATCCCCATAATCTAAGGTCTTTTAACTGAGCCATAATACCAAAAATCCCCTCAAAACCCATAATGTCACAGAATAAACATTCACACTACAAAAGATGGCATTGGGCATAGCAAAGAAACATTCAACCAATACAAGATTTAAACACGGCAAACATCAAACTGTGTAACTCCAAGTCCAACAACTCTAGCCAGTAACAAGTCTCCAAGTTCGATAATTCTAACCAGCAACAAGTCTCTGGCATTCCAATTCCGCCCCTCCAGCTAGGCTACTCACAGTCCTAGAAAATTTCATTGGGGCCAGCAACTTTCCTTAGCAGCCATCTCACGGTCCCGGCATCTCCACTGCAATCCACGGTTTATCCTCATGGCCCCATGGGGTCTCCATGCAGGCATCCAGCAAACCTGCTTCACACTGCCCATGGCCATTTCCAAAACACAAGACCGTGTTGCAAACTCAATGATCCTCTCTTTCCTGCATTTCTTATACTCCATAATACCAGGTAGGGTACCAATTTGTTAATCCAGGGGGGAATAAAGCATACTTTGAAGAACAGGACATTCTTTGAGTACTCAGGCCCCTTCAAAAGAGTCTACATTCTTCCTGTTGCCCCAGAGCAGGTCAGCTGGCCCAATCTCAAAGGTTGCGATCTCTCAATTGCAGCTGAACGGGCAGCAGTTCACCCAAAGATTTTCTTTTCCTGTGCCATATCCCTCTGCTCACACCAGTTCATTTCTATACAAAGCAGCCTACACAACTTCTCAGGACACGGACATAAGAGCAAGCTTCTCACAGAAACTGCCAGCCCATCCAAGCAAAGCTCTTTCTCACCCTCATAAGCCAAACCTCATAGTCCATAGTTCTTACTGCATTCAGGTCTTTCAACTCTGACCAGAACAGTCCATCAAGCTGTACTTACAGCATTGCAAGGTGTCTCTTAGGCCAAGGTTTCAAATCCACATTCCTCTTGAAAATCAGCTTCAAAAGGCCAAAACCAGCTGGCCATGGTGGTACACGCCTTTAATCTCAGCACTCGGGAGGCAGAAGTAGGAGGATCACTGTGAGTTTGAGGACACCCTGAGACTATGTAGCAAATTCCAGGTCAGCCTGAGCTAGAGTGAGACCCTACCTCAAAAAAAAAAAAAAAAAAAAAAAAAAAAAAAAAAAAAAAAAAAGAAAGAAAGAAAGAAAGAAAGAAAGAAAAAAATAAAAGGCCAGAGCCACACAGTCAGGAGTTTAGCAGTAATGATCCCTCTTCTCAGTACCAATTTTACTGTTGCAGTCAGGTTCGCATTGCTGGCAGAAATCACCTGACCAAGAGCAGCTTGTGGGGAAAAAAAGGGTTTATTTTGGCTTACAGACTGTAGGGAAAGCACCAGGCTGGAAGGGGAAAACAATGGCATGAGCAGAGGGTGGACATCACCCCCTGGCCAACATAAGGTACACAACAGCAACAGGAGAGTGTGCCAACCACTGGCTATAATACCATAAGCCCACCCCCAACAATACACTGCCTCCAGGGGGAGTCAATTCCCAAATCTCCATCAGCTGGGAACCTAGTATTTGAACGCCTAAATTGATGGGGAACACCTGAATCAGAGCAGCACAAGGAGTGTGATTAATCTGACCTTACCAGAACTCTTGCTGAAGGCGGGCCCAGGTAATCAGAGAGCCAGGGTCGGGCGTGCCTGGAGCCTAGGACAAAGTTAGAGATTGAAGTGTAGGGCAAGAGAGGATTCCTGGGAGCATGACTAACGCTGGTGGAGGAGAGTTTCATATGGCGCGCATCTCAGCCCCGTCCTCAAGTGAACACCATTCCTTGCCAGCTTGCTTCTTTGTACTTGCAAGTCTTACATTCGAGATTACTGTTGTAACTTTAGAAGATCGTTTCTAGAGCTTTGTGGATGGCAGTCATTTTTAGTAATTGTGTCACTAATTTGACACTCTGCTGCATTCATTCAATTGATTACTTTTTATTTATTTATTTGAGAGAGAAAGGGGGGAATACTGCAGACAAACTCCAGACACATGTGCCACCTTGTGCATGTGGCTTACGTCGATTCTGGGGAATTAAACCTGTGCGCTTAGGCTTCTCAGGCAGGCGCCTTGACTGCTAAGGTGTCTCTCCAGCCCGATTGATTACTGTTGGTCAAGCACTTTCTCATATACTATTATATTTATTCCTTGCAGCAAAACTAATACAGAGGATAAAGGGATGCTTGCAGAGGTGTAGTGACTTACATGACATTCTATCAAAGTAAATGACAGGCTGGGGAGGTGGCTCAGTGGTCAAGGGCGCTTACTTGCAAGATGTGTCAGCCTGGGTTCAAGGACCCATGTGCCAGATGCACAAAGCGACACATGTCTCTGGAATTCATTTGCAGTGGCAGGAGGCCCTGGCATGCCCATATTCACTCACTCTGTGTAAGCCTCATTCTCTCTATATCTTTCTCAAATAAATGAAATATTTTTTAAAAACCAAAGTAAAGTTGGGTGTGATGGCATATGCCTTTAATCCCAGCATTTGGGAGGATCCCTGTGTATTCAAGTCCAGCCTGGAACTACAGAATGAATTTCAAGTCAGCCTGGGCTAAAGTGAGGCCTTACTTCGAAAAATAAAATAAAATAAAATAAATCATATAACTTGTTTTGAGTCCAGATATTAAATATATTTTAAATATCTTGAAAGATATCTTTAAAGATGAATGAATTGTAAAACATTTCCCATAAGGAATTCAATGTCAAAGAATGGAATAAAAATATATTCTTTTAAAATGTTGATTAGAGGCCAAGGCTAGCTTTCTTAATATGATATATGTTCTTCTAAACATTGCTCTGTGAACTTGAGCTTAGAAATTTTACATATTTCAGACAATAAAATGTATACTGGGCACGTGTGGACGTAAGTAAGCACACACGCTTATCCTTAGATGCACACTGGCCCTGTCTGAATCAGTGATATGTGCCCAAAGCCATCTTGATAGAATTGCGTTTGTCATCTCTTGTTCCTAAGGTGACTTTTTCTCACCTTGCCCCCCTGTGAGAAGTCCTGCAAATGAGCAAGGAGTCCCTTCAGAAAGCGGCTCATCAAAGCGGTGTAGAACACCGCCCTTCTCTATGAAGGTCAGCGGATGTCATAGTCTGCGATTGAAAACAGATATCAGGGTGGACAAAGGGAGCCACCGCTTGCTCTTGGATGCTGGCCCTGGACAGCACGGCCACAGCATGGTTCAGGTGCCATCAGCATCTCTCTCTCTCTTGTGTGTGTGTGTGTGTGAGAGAGAGAGAGAGAGAGAGAGAGAGAGAGAAGTGTGTGTTAATGTTCCCTTGCCCAGCAGGGGCCAGCCCTGATTCCTTCATGAGTAGCCACCAGCTACTCTAACCAGGACCTGTGGCCTCACGAGAGGACGCACGTAAGGACACAAACAAATGCATTCGTATCTCTTCTTTTGAACAAATGATGGGTTTTTGCAAAATTTTTTAACAATGAAAACATCTTCATTAAATGGACAAGCATATGGCCTAAGAGATAATGTGCACTCCTTTCAAATGGCTATGGGATAGTTCCAAAAAAAAAAAAAAAGACCAGCTGCCAAGACACAGGTTTAAGTCCCTTGTCCAGCCAGCCAGCCCACCCCCAAGATTGGTGGTCTTCCACTGCCACTACGAAATATTCCCAACCAGGTGGCAGTAGTTCCCGAAACAGTCCCAGCAGGCGGGTCTCTCCCCATGTTTGGGTTAGCCTTCCCCAGCAGGGCTGCACTGTGACTTGTCCTCTTTTTTCTATAATGCTCATGAACACTGAGCTTCCTTTCTCATCCCAGACCTTAGAACGTATTTAATGAACCTCTGCTCTGTCCGCTCGCCATTCGTGGGCAGCCACCATCAGATGGTCCCAGATGGAGTGAACCCCAGCTCTGAGCTCTGGGCCCTTAAGTCACTCATTTAGCTCAAGCTATAGTGTTTTTTTTCTCCCTCTGTTAAACAGAGATTTAACATAGGGAAAATCAGAGCATGGAGAACTATACCAAAAAAAAAAAAAATACACATTTATTTATTTAGCACCAGGGCTTCTTGCTGCTACAAATGAACATCAGATGCATGTGTCATTTTGTGCATCTGGCTTTATGTGGGTACTGGGGAATTGAACCCGGGAAGTGAGGCTTTTCAGGTCGGTGCTTTTAACCCCTGAACTACTTCTCCAGCCTAAGAACTAATTTTTAAACTAATTTTTTAATTTGGTATACAAAGTAATAAGATTTCATCATGGCATCATCATCTGATTTTTTTTTTTTTTCGAGGTAGGGTCTCGCTCTAGTCCAGGCTGACCTGGAATTCACTTTGTAGTCTCAGAGTGGCCTCAAACTCACGGCCATCCTCCTACTTCTGCCTCCCAAGTGCTGGGATTAAAGGCGTGCGCCACCACGCCTGGCTATCATCATCTAATTTTTAATGATGAAAAATCTTTTCCAATCCAGATAAGAGTGTCCATTTAGTATCCTTTCACCAATTAATCATTCATTCCTCTTGTTTCTTTTTAAGAATAACTTTACCACTTTAATCAGATGAGCTTTTTCCCCAAATAATTATAGCTTATACCCACCAAGTGCTTTCTTATCTATTTATTTGAGAGAGAAGGAGGCTGATAGAGAGAATGGGAGCACCAGGCCCTGTAGTCACTGCAGACTAACTCCAGACTCATGTGCCATCTTATGCATCTGGCTTACATTGGTTCTGGGGAATTGAACCTGGGTACTTAGGCTTCACAGGCAAATGCCTTAACCACTAAGCCATCTCTCCATCTCCATCAAGTGCTTTCCTTATGCACACAATAAGAAAAATTACTTGGAGCAATAACAAAATTCGTGAAACATTTATTTAATTTTTTTTTTATTTGAGAGAGAGAAAGAGACACACAGAGAGTGAGAACGGGCACACCAGAGCTTCCTGCCACTGCAACTGAACTTCAGACACATGCATCATGTGCATCTGACTTTATGTGGGTCCTGGGGAATTGAACCCAGGCCATCAGGCTTTGCTAGCAAGTGCCTTTAACTGCTGAACCATCTCCCCAGCCCCGAAACGTCTTAATTCCCATTCTGCAGACAAGGCAATGGAGGTTCCTATGGTTTAAGTGACATGCCCACTGCATCCCAGATTTCATATAAAGGAATGATAAGGGTGGTTTTTTGGGTGATTGTTTGGTTTTTGGAAATGGGGTCCCACTATGTAGCTTGGGCTGGCCTTACACTCTTTGTAGCCCCTACCTGGCCTCTTTCTTGGGATGCACCTTATCTTTCTCGGGAATGCTGGGGTTATAGGCATGTTTACATGTTTCTGTTGTAACTTATTTCGGTGAATGACTGGCTGGTGTCATCTCCTATTGTGAGTCTTTATTCTTTCTTTTTTTCTTCTTGCGCCTCCTCCTCGTCTTCTTTTCTCGTTCCTCTTTGCTACCAGAGCTTCCCGTAGCGCATTATCTGTGTTGAGAAGAGTCGGATCATAAGATCCCTTCCTTCGCAGCCTCCTGCAGCTCTCACCTGTCCCTGTGTGGAAAGTTCCTGGGTGGGTGAGCTGCTGAAAGAAAAATGCGTGTTCCTAAGACCCAGGATTCTGCTGTTGTACATCTGGGATGAGATCCTAAAGCGTGAATTCCCCTCACACAAGAGGATGAACCACATTTGGGAAATTATCATCTACACAGTAAATTTTGGACTCTCCTCTCAGTCACTAAGGACTTGCCCGTGCACGTGTTGAATCGCGGCATAGCGGAACTGTGTGGTGAGCGCTTCTGCAGCTGTCGGTCTGGCTGTGACATGACGGACTTTGTCTTTGCGCGGGGCCAGGTTGGCCCAAGGGTCTGTGTCTCACTTCTGTGTTTGCGAGCCCAGGCTGGGCGCTGATCTCTGTTCTAGAAGCTCGTTTACCTGACTGCGTGGTTACATGGGTAAGTCTCTCATGCTGCTTGGGTCCCTGCTCCTGACCAGAATAACAGCTTTGTGGTCCCAGCCACCAACTTGCCAGGGTGTTCAGCAGCCTGTGGGCTTCTGGTTTAAACTTGTGGCTGTGCCTCAACCTCCAGCATCCGTTCCTGCTCTGTCCGCCTAGCCAGAGCCTTGCCCGCCCGGATGTGGGGCTCTCTTCCTGTCCTCCTCTGCGCCCTTCCAGGCCCTGTCTCCCCTACATCACTATTCTGGGTTTACCTGTTGCCTCTCAGGGTGTGGGCCCGATGGGAGGGGTATGCTGTGTGTCTCTCTCTGCTGCCTGATGAGGCTCAGCAAAGCTTTGATTGTGAAGCGAAGACTCCAGAACACGGCTAAATACACCCGTCGTTTCCCTCTGTGTTGTCTTGGTCAGCATTTGATTGAGACGTAACAACTGTTGCTGCTTAGAACCCTTGAGCTGAGTCCAGTAATAGATGACTAGTCAACAGCATGGGTGTCTTCTTCTCCTGTGCATGTGTGTGCAGCGTGCATGCATGTGTGCATGTGTGTGTGTATGTGTGTGTGCACGTGTCTGTGCATGTGGGTGGAGGACAGAAGTTGACACCTAGTTTCTTCCTCAGTTACTCTCCACTTTATTCTTGGGGACAGAGTCTCTTGCTGAACCTAGAGCTCACTGGTTCAGCCAGCCCATGAGCCTTAGGGGTTCCCTGTCTCTGTCTCCTCTGCTGTGATCATAGGCGCACACCACCATTTCTGGCTGTCAGATGGGTGGATGTTCCACCAGTGCGCATGGATGGATTCATGGGCTGCCTGGGATTCTAAGTAGAAAATGAATGGCCCTTTGGTCACGTGACTGTTGTGTCCCAGAATGACTCCTTCCATAGCTAATAATGCTGTCCACTCTCAGTAAAATGATTTTATATGGTCGGTTAAGAGTGCAGTTAAACATAGATCCTTGGTAAGACTATTTGCATGGAATCTGTCTTGACAAGGAAGAATGTTCGTCAAATTAAGGATTCAATATCCACTTTCTAGAGCCAGCCTCTCACAGTGAGAAGACATAATCGACTAACATGGGGCTTCAACTCCTAGGGAAGACGTAAGATGACGCCAATTGAATTTTAATTTGTGTTGTGTGTTTGTGTTTTTCAGGTAAGGAATTACATTTGGTTCTCCTTGGTTTCCTGCGGGACCTGAACGATGCACTCGTCCCATGTTCATTTGTAACCTGCCAAATCATGCAAAATACGCTTGCCTGAAAACTTAGGGGCTTCCAATTGTAAGTAATGTACACTGGGCTCCGGTCAGTGGAGGTGATCGGGCGGTGAGAACCAGGCGGCACGCTCTGGGTACGTGCTGCGCACGCTCCGTTAGGCCGGTTTCGGAGTAGTCACCTGCCTTGCTGACCACTGGTCATTAGCGCCACTTCCTGCGCCGTGCTGGAGTCTCGTCCCGTACTCTGCTCTTTGCCTGCCCGTTTCGTCCGCTCTTTGTTTGGTAAATATTTGTATTTACTTATGAAAGAGGGAGGGAGGAGGGATGACATGCCAAGCCACTGCAAACAAACTCCAAGCACATGTGCCACTTTGGGTATGTGGCTTTCCATGGCCCCTGGGACTCGAATCTGGGCCAGCAGGCTTTGCAATCAAGTGCCTTTAGCTGCTGAGCCATCTCCCCAGCTCTTTATTTTTTTTTTTGTCCTGTTATTTTTTTCTCTGCTTTCTCTTCTCTTTTTCTTCCTTGTGTAATACTCATTAAAAACACAAGGGCTTCTAACTTCATATATGTAGCATTTCCATTGCAAAGAAATTAAATATGCAAAAATAGATTTTAAAAAATAACAGTGTTGGACTGGAGAGATGGTTTAGTGATTAAGGTGCTTGCCTTCAAAGCCAAAGGACCCAGGCTCAATTCCCCAGGACTCACGTAAGCCAGGTGCACAAGGTGGCACATGTATTTGGAGTTTGTCTGCAGTAGCTGAAGGCCCTGGTGTACCCATTCTTTCTCTCTCTCTCTTTTCTCTCTCTCTTCCCCCCTTTTATTTTCTCTCTCTCTCAAATAAGTAAAATAAGTAAAAAATTTAAAAAGCCAGGTGTGGTGGCACACGCCTTTAATCCCAGCGCTCAGGTGGCAGAGGTAGGGGGATGGATGTGACTTCAAGGCCACCCTGAGACTACATAACAAATTCCAGGTCGGTCTGGGCTAGAATGAGACCCTACCTGGAAAAACCAAAAGGAAAAAAATAAATAAATAAAACAAAACAAAAGTGTTGGATTAGCCCTGAAAATAACATGCAAATGAATTAAGCCAGGTACAAAAGGACCAAGCTGTAAGATTCCACATGTATGAACTATCCAGGGTGAGAAATGCACAGGAACACAGGGGAAGGGGAGCCTCCCAGACGCTGTGGGAGAGAGGAAAGGTGCGATTGCTGCTTAATAATTACTGAGTATCTCTCAGAGGTGACGAAAAAGTTTGAAGATAGACATCAGCTATGGCTGCCAAACATTGTGCATGTCGCTAATGCTACAAAAACACATACTTAAAATCACCCACATGGAAAATGTTCTACATTTTAAAAGATATTTTTTATTGGGATGGAGAGATGGCTTAGCGGTTAAGGTGCTTGCCTGCAAAGCCTAAGGACTCATGTTCAACTCTCCAGGTCCCACGTAAGCCAGACTCACAAAGTGACACAAGTGTGCAAGGTTGCACATGCTCGCATGCGTCTGGATTTCGACTGTATGGGTGGAGCCCTTGCTGCACCAGTTCTCCCTTTCTCTCTCTCTAGCATTAAAAACAAATGCCAATCTGTTGGGCTTGCCTCAAAAAAATTCCTTTTTTTTTTTTTTTTACTGATTTGTTTGTAGAGAGAGGGAGAGTATATGGGTGTGCCACAAACTCCAGTTGCATGCATCACTTTGTGCGTCCAGCTTTATGTGGGCACTGGAGGATTGAACCTTTTAACTACTGAGCCATCTTCTCTGCCCCATGTTGTGTTTTAAGACAGTAAGTAAAAGGGGGGGGGGCAAGGTAGGTCACCGTAACTTCACCCTTCAGAGATTCTGCTGTTAATACTTTTGGCAACGTTTGAAACACATTTCCTGTAATCCTTGTTGAAGCTCAGAGGATACTGTTTACTGTGTTCCACATCTCACCTTCTTGGTACCTGCCTGTGTTTTTTTTTTTTTTTTCTTTTTCCATGGTAGGGTCTCTCTAGAGCTCAGAACTGACCTGGAATTCACTATGTAGTCTTAGGGTGGCCTTGAACTCATGGCGATCCTCTCACCTCTGCCTCCCAAGTGCTGGGATTAAAGGCTTGCGCTACTACGCCCAGCTCTGCCTGTCTTTTTGAGCCTTTCCCCATAACATGGGGACTTTAGCTGCTCATGAGTTCTGAGCAGACTCCTTCATTATGGACCAGACACCACCACTGTCTTTCTCCTTTGTTACTTCATTCATTCAGGAAACACTTTATTATTATTATTATTATTAATTATTATTATTATTATTATGTTTCTTGAGGTAGGGTCTCACTCTATCCCAGGCTGACCTGGAATTCACTATGTAGTCTCAGGGTGGCCTTGAACTCATGGTGATCCTCCTACCTCTGCCTCCCAAGTGCTGGGATTGAAGGTGTGCCACCACGCCCAGCATAGCAGACACTTACTGAGCACATACTGTACTATGCACCAGCTGCCCGACTGCCCATGGTGTCTGAGTGAGGCTGAAGCCTGGCTCCATGTGATGTGGTTTGGGAGACACTGGGCTGCATGGTCTGTTGACCATTTACCATTCCTGTGGTCTTGACATTCTCCATACAGGGCGGCTCTTTCTGACACGTGAAAACCATCTGAAAGGAACCTGGCAGAGAGCACCCGTCCTAAGTATTTTCTGCAGTCAGCTCTTCCACTTCTCTGTGGTCAGTGAGATATGGAATGTGCTTTTGGCGTCTCTTGAAAACTGTTGTGTCATATAATGAACAATTTGCAAGAATCTTTGCAATAACACACACAAGTACGTCCTCTTCTTAGATTTCTGATGGAGTGTGACGTCCCATTCATTTTTAAAAATTTTTTTGTTCATTTATTTATTTATTTATTTGAGAGCAACAGACAGAGGGAGAAAGAGGCAGATATATATATAGAGAGAATGGGCACGCCAGGGCCTCCAGCCACTGCAAACGAACTCCAGACACGTGCGCCCCCTTGTGCATCTGGATAACGTGGATCCTGGGAAATTGAGCCTTGAACCGGGGTCCTCAGGCCTCACAGGCAAGCGCTTAACCGCTAAGCCATCTCTCCAGCCCCCATTCATTTTTTTATTAAGTATTCCAAAGCCTTGCAATCCACAGTAACAGTATCTTGATGAACATTTGTCTTCGTTACATGTAAATTAATTCTCGTGGGCTTTCTTCTAGTAAAGTGTATCCTACTCAGAATTTGAGAGCTCACACTAAAGGGAATATATATTAAATAAGCCCTAGATATGGAAAGTGATACTTAAGCAAAGCATCCATGATCCAAGTAGAAAACTGTGAAGACTTTTTAAATATTGGTAGAGACAAGGACTGCCTCGGATGTATTTATTCCCGGTTGTTGAGAGGGAGGTTGGTAGGATATAAAGGACTGCGTAGATAAACACAGAGGATGCTTCCAAATTTTCCTTCTTGTCTTTTAGGACCAGGCATGTAGTAGAAACATGACAGGTAATTGGATGAATGACTGGACTTTTAATGGGCAGAATGTTTCACAGTCAGAATGAACCTTACCATGGGAATTATGATAAGGATTTCTACCCATGTGTGCCTGTCTGTATCTGTGACAAAGTTCAGAAGCCTTTGGGTATGGAAAGTACATATGCTCTTTTTTTTTTCCTTTTCCTCAAGAGAGTTAAAAAAAAAATACCAAAACAGGCTTTTTTTTTTTTAAATCATGTCTCCCATTTCCTCCTTCTTGCAAAAAGCTACTTTTCATATCTGTTTTCAGACTTCTTGTGTGGGCAGATGTTTCGGAGTTTGTTTACAAACACTCCCCAGACATATTGTCGATCATCATAAATCATGTCTCCCATTTCCTCCTTCTTGCAAAAAGCTACTTTTCATATCTGTTTTCAGACTTCTTGTGTGGGCAGATGTTTCGGAGTTTGTTTACAAACACTCCCCAGACATATTGTCGATCATCAGGTCTCTGCAATTAACAGCATCTTCTTTAGGCTGCTCTGACCGACAGGGAGAAATGCTGGAGGTTCTCACAGATGCAGAGCTCTATAGAGAGATCCACCGGCTCAGCAGGACCCAGTGGGAGTCAGATGACATGTGCTGGAGGTTCTCACAGATGCAGAGCTCTATAGAGAGATCCACGGGCTCAGCAGGACCCAGTGGGAGTCAGATGACAAGAGCTGGAGGTTCTCACAGATGCAGAGCTCTATAGAGAGATCCACAGGCTCAGCAGGACCCAGTGGGAGTCAGATGACAAGAGCTGGAGGTTCTCACAGATGCAGAGCTCTACAGAGAGATCCACGGGCTCAGCAGGACCCAGTGGGAGTCAGATGACAAGAGCTGGAGGTTCTCACAGATGCAGAGCTCTACAGAGAGATCCACAGGCTCAGCAGGACCCAGTGGGAGTCCAGTGATAAGTACTGGGACCATTCATGCAAAGTGGAAGTCAGCAAGAGGGCACAGGCTCAACAGGACCCAGTGCGAGTCCAATGATAAGTGCTGGGACCATTCATGCAAAGTGGAAGTCAGCAAGAGGGGCAAGTGTGTGTGGGACAGTGTGGCTGTAGATCACCTCTTCCCGAAGCCCTTTTGTTCGTTCATACACAGGTATTGTCTGATGCACACACACATTTGCTCACAAGTGTGTCCTGTGTAATCCTCCGAACAGCTCTGGGTAGGGAGTAGGATTTCTCAGAGGTGAGAACAGAGAGGCTCGGAGAACAGAACTTGTCAAAGCCCACGTGACAAACCCTTGTTAGGCCAGCTCCCACCATGACATGTTAGGGTCTAGTCTTTCTAATCTTTTCTAATCAGGCTCTTCACAAAAGAGTTTATTGAATGAGAACCACACCTTGTGGTTGGTTGGACTATGTAAAAGGGGAAACATGCATGTGCTGTCTGACAACCTGGACACAGGTTTGTAATGTTCCAGGGTTGAGAAGGAAGAAGTCCTTCTGGATTCTGGGGTGGGCTTAGAGTTCCCCAAGCCAGTGGCTCTCAAATTCTTGTCTTATGATTTATAGAGAATTGATAAACGTAGACCTGAAGAAGGGTTAAATTATGAAATATTTGTTTTAGGAGAGAGTAGAGGCAGTAAAGCTCCAAGCTGAGAGGGGTCCCAAGAAGGAAGCATCCAGGAAATCCACATGGGAACTTAGATCAGGTCATTTCACTTGGATGTGTCTCATTGCCAAGTTCATGTGTATATGAAGGACTTTGATTGGTTGGTGGTCCAGGGAGAACATGGCTGACAGACTGAGAAAGGGTCACCAACACAGAAAATCACACAAAAAAACGAAGGAGCAGCACTGGGGAGGCAGAGGTAGGAGGAGCGCTGTGAGTTTCAGGCCACCCTGAGACTACATAGTGAATTCCAGGTCAGCCTGAGCTAGAGTGAGACCCTACCTCGAACCACCCCCCCCCCCAAAAAAAAAAAACAAGGAGGAGGAAAAATCAGGAGGCTGCTCCTTAGCGCCATCTTGAATCAGACTGGAGTTCATTTAGTCTCCAGGGCAGGGCGACATCTATGTGTTTCTCGGCCTGTGACCCTAAACAGACCACCTGGGGAAGAAAGTTACCTTGGTCCTAGTGTGTATCACAAGTCGTGTCCTCAAGTTGCTCGGCGGGACGTGATGCTTGGTCAGCCTCTCGCCTCAGCTGAAGGCTGCCGAAGTGCTCCTTGCTGCCACCTAACAGCCATCAGAGCAGCTTTGTTCTTGGACGTGAGACGTGTTTAACGAGGCGAGTTACAAGCCCTGGGGTGTAGATGCCTGTGAGTGTCGCGTCTCCCTATATGCACGTGGGCAAGGACAGGGAAGCCTGCGTCATGTGACCTGTGGTCCTCTTCCTGGACGTGGCTGCGGTCTAAGCTGAGCACCCCCTTAGTCAGGCCGGCCCCTCCTCCGTGCGTAGCCGTCCCTCTGTGCTGAGCGCAGCCCGGTACGTCGTGGGTACCTGCTGCGTGACTGCCTTGTTAAGGTAGACTAAGCACCTGCTGCCTGGGCAGCAGCACTTGTATGTCTGTGTATCTCCTAGTGTCTTGTAACACTACATGCACAGAAATACTTGTAACCGCATTGTGTCGCGGCTGCGTGTTCACAGAGGCCACAGCAACTCCTGCCGGGTGGGAGTGATCCCCGCAGGAGCTGTGGATCCTTGAGTCACTGTTGTCTGACCCTCGGTGGAGCCCTCTCCCCTTTCCCTTGTCCGCTTCCCCGTTGGAAACAAGGTCTTCTCCCAGACGGGTCTTCAATTTACAGTCCTTTTCCTTCTCAAGTATTGGGGTTACAGGTGTGCACCATTACACCTGGCTGGCCCTTGACCTCTGGACTCCATTACTGATTGTTAAGATTTATAATGTCCATGTGGTATATCAAAGAGACAGAACCCCAGCCACCCCACACTTGTTGGTCCCTGCATTGCTCTCACTGACTCTTGCAACATTTATCATTTCTTCTGGTCCTCGGTAGTTTGCCAAATGTATACTGACACCTTCAGAAACGGGTTTTGGGGCTGAGGAGTGCTTGCTTTGAAAGCACGAGGACCTGAGTCTGAATCACAAGTGCCCATGTGCGATGACCAGGATGGTGGCATATGCCCATAATCCTGCCTTTGTGGAGACAGCGGCAGGCTCATGTACATGTGGGGCTTATTGGCCAGCTAGTCTCAACACTTACTCTGTCGCAATACATAAGGTGGAGCATCTTTGAGGATCACATCTGAGGCTAACCTCTGCTCTCCACGGCCGCCCTCATCACATACACATGCAAAAGAGGCTTCATCAAACACTTTCAGCGAGAAACTCCAATAATACACAAATTCATTTTGCATTAATCTATTATTACAACACTTGCAGGCAGGGCTTTATAAAGTAGAGTGGAATTTTAAACAAACCAGCGTGCATGGCTTACCCTGTTTTGTTTTTTAAGGGGAAGAAAAGTTAAAGCTTAGGAATGTAGCACAGTTCCAGTAAAGATCAGATGGAAAAGATTTGGAGGTTGAATAACATTCATCGATCTCTAAATTTAGCTTTCTGTCCCTTCTGGGAATTGTTTATTATTAAATTATTAAAATATTTTGGTTAAAATTTCAAGTAGCTTAATTTTATGTAAATGATGAAAAAGTAGAGAAAGAGGGAATGAGAGAGCGAGCTGGGGGATGGCCCAGTGGATAAGAGCACTTTCTGTGTAAGCATGGAGGCCTGAGTTCCATCCGCAGGACCCATGTAAAAAGCTGGGCATTGGCTGGAGAGATAGCTTGGTGGTTAAGGTGCTTGCCTGCAAAGCCAAAGGACCCAGGTTTGATTCCCCAGGACTCATGTATGCCAGATGTACAAGATGGTGCATGCATCTGGAGTTAGTTTGCAGTGGCTAGAGACCTTGGTGTGCCTATTCTCTCTACATGCCTCTCTCTCTCTCTCTGTGTCTCTCTCTCTCTGTCTCTGTCTCTCTCTCTCTCTCTCTCTCTGTGTGTGTGTGTGGTGTGTGTAAATAAATTTTTAAAAAGCTGGACATGGCTGTGCATGCTTGTAACTCCAGTGCTGATGGGGATGGAGACAGGAGAATGGCCGGGGTCCCCCGGTCACTCTAACTGAAAAAAAACGATGAGCTCTATATTGAAGGAGAGACTGAGAGACTGCCTTAGGGCAATAAGATGGGAGAGCAATAGATGAGGTCATTGATGTCTTACTCTGTCCTCTGACATGTGCCTATGTGATGCATGCATCTACCTACACACACACACACACACACACACACACACACACACACACACACACACACACACAACACAAACACGGGTCACATACTTGCATTGGAAAGACTCCTGAGTTTTCAGCGCTGCGAAAATGGAGATTTGACTAACGAGAGCAGAGGTGACATAGATGAGACAATGTTTTAACCTGCAAATGAAAAATGACTTGGCACACAGCCAGTCCATCCTCGTTTTGTCGGCTGTGGAGAAAATGAACGGAGAACATGTCCTTACTGTTGAAAAAGATAGATGACCCAAGGAGGCCGTGACAGCGGAGGAAGAGGAGATTGGAGTTTAAATCAGACCCGTGGTGGGGAGAGCTAACACTGGAAATCAGGGCAGGAAGTTAGGTAGTCATGCATCTGCATTGCGCCTGCCTGGGAGAGAATGGATACCAAGTCGAGGTGGTTTCTTTGCCACCGTCCCTTGCCTGGAAGTGACCACCTGACCCTCTTTCCTGGGCTCCAGATGGAACAGGCAGTGGAAGAAACAGCCCAGATTACCGCACAAATTTATTTATGCCTTAATACGTTGTATAAAGTCATTTTGTTCCAAAATGAAGATGAAACTCCCAAGGAAGGACTGGCTGACGGTTTAAGCAGCCTTCAAGTTGCCACAGCTGCCGCATCTGTCCCCGTAAGGCAGATGGCTTTCTGAAGGGGTGGGTCTGACGGTCGGACAGATGGATGAGGCTTCCTTCCGCTTGTCCCATGGACAGCCTTTACTGCGGATGAATTTACAATCGCAGTGTCTGCTCTACTGTGGTGAGTCCACTAGATTGTCAGGGTTTATTATTATTATTATTTTTATTTTTATTTTTATTCATTTATTTTTTTATTAATTAGTTTTGTACTCAGTGAATACAGTCAAGTTGGTTACCATTATTAGGCTCGTCCATGTCCTACCCCTCCCCCTGGCCCCTTTTTATTTATTTATTTATTTATTATTTTTATATTTTTTTGTGGCCATGCAAACATGTGTAGTATGGAGATGTTACATAAAGTTATTTTTCTAGCTTATCTTACACACACAGATACACACAAAACACAGGTAACCTTGCAAACTGGGGTGCATGCTATCCCCAAGAATGTAGGTCTGTCTCCCCTTTAATATAGCATGAAGTCTCTAGCTTGCCACAGTCCTAATGATTCTCTGATATTTTACACTTATTTCTCTCTTAGTCTGATCAGTCAATTCAAGAATCACAGACATTTTAAGAACCATTTTTATTGATTTATTTGAGAAAGAATGAATGAATGAGGGTCTCCTGTCACTGCACATGAACTCCAGACGCATGTGCTACTTTGTGTGCATGCATCTGGCTTTATGTGGGTCCTGGGGAACTGAACACAGGCCAGCAGGCTTTGCAAGCTATGCCTTCAATGGCTGAGCCCTCTCCCCAGCCTGACAGACGTATTATTCAAACTTAAAGAGAGTTCTGTGCGCATAATCTGAAGCTTTCCATGTGTGGGTGTGTCGGCCCCTCAAAGTGGACTCAACCTTTGGGGGAAATTATGTGCTACTGGTGTTTAAATATGATGTAGCATCTCTGGAAAGATTTTGAGTAATTTTATTGTGCTCTTCACAATGTGAAAACGTACTGGGCATGGTGGTGCACGCCTTTAATCCCAGCGCTCAGGAGGCAGAGGTAGAGGATCACTGTGAGTTTGAGGCCAGCCTGAGACTACATAGTGAATTTCAGGTCAGCCAAGGCTAGGGAGAGACCTACCTCGAAAAAGCAAAAAAAAATAAGTCTCATAAGTGTTGTGCATGTTATATAAATAACATACAATAGTTATCTGAAGTAATTTTCACATTCTTTTGTTGTTAGTCATCAGGAATAAGTGACTAGTAAGATACTGCAGTTAGCTCGTCCCTGCTGTAATGCTGAAACCCTCCAGAGGGCAGCAGAGAGCAGTTTGCTGGTAGAAAGTATGTCCTGCAGCTGCTGAACAATTTGAAATAATTTTCTTTCCCTCTGTTCCTACTGTCACGAACCCTGAGAATACAGGGAACTCGTGGAAGATCTGGGAGGAAGGGTGAAAGTTTTATCCTTGACTTTTTTGTGGCGTTTGGAGAAATTTGTGTCTTAAATCAGAGTATATAAATCTTCTTGTTGTCAATTGCTAATTTGTAGAACACTATTTTACTTTTAAAAAAATATTGGGGCTGGGCATGGTGGCACACACCTTTAATCCCAGCATGTCAGAAGCAGAGGTAGGAGAATCGCGGTGAGTTCAAGGCCACCTTGAGTCTACCAAGTGAATGCCAGGTCAGGCTGGGCTAGAGAGAGATCTTACCTTGAAAAAACAAACTACACACAAACACACACACACACACACACACACACACACACACACACAACTGGAGAGATGGCTCAGTAGTTAAGGCACTTACATGCAAACCCAAGTGGCCAGGTTTTGATTCCCCAGTACCCATGTAAGGCCAGATGCACAAAGTGGTGTGTGCACCTGGAGTTCATTTGCAGTAGCTGGAAGCCCTGGTGTCCCATTCTCGCTGTCTGTTTCTCTTCTCTTTATCTCTCTATACTTAGAAATAAATAAATAATTTTTAAAAATATCATTGTTGGGCCGGAGAGATGGCTTAGCGGTTAAGCGCTTGCCTGTGAAGCCTAAGGACCCCGGTTCAAGGCTCGGTTCCCCAGGACCCACGTTAGCCAGATGCATAAGGGGGCGTATGCATCTGGAGTTCGTTTGCAGTGGCTGGAAGCCCTGGCGCGCCCATTTTTTCTCTCTGTCTACCTGCCTCTTTCTCTCTCTGTCTGTTGCTCTCAAATAAATAAATAAAAATGAACAAAAAAAAAATATCATTGTTGGGCTGGGAAGATGGCTTAGTGGTGAAGGCACTTGGCTGCGAAGTCCAAGGACCCAGGTTCAATTTCTCTGTTCCCATATAAGCCAGATGCATAAGGTGGCACATGTGTCTGGAATTCGTTTGCAGTGGCTGGAGGCCCTGGGGCACCCGTTACTTCTCTCTCTCTCTCTCTTTATCTGTATCTTTGTCTGTCAAATAAATAAATAAAATTTTTTTAAATCGTGTGTGTGTGTTGTTGTTATTGTATGGGCACACATCTGTGTGTTGTGTGGGCGCACAAATGTGTGTGTTGTGTGGTTGCACATGTGTGTGTGTTATTGTATGGGCACACCTGTATGTTGTGTGGGCGCACATGTGTGTGTGTTTTTGTATGGATGCACATATGTGTGTTTGTTGTGTGGGTGCACATATGTGTGTGTGTTGTGTGGGTGCACAGCACACAGAGGTCAGAAGACAACCTTGGGTGTTGGTCCTTGCTTTCCATCATTTTTTAAAAAGGATTTTATGTATTTATTTGCAAGCAGAGAGGAACAGAGGAGGGAGGGAGGAAGGGAGGGAGGGAGAATGGGTGCACCAGGGCCACTTCAGACTCCAAATGCATGCGCCACTTTGTGCATCTGGCTTACATGGGCACTGGGGAATCGAACCCAGGTTACTAGGCTTTGCAGGCAAGTGCTTAACTACTGAGCCATCTCTCCAGCCCCTCCATATATTTTTTTGTCTTTTTCGATTGTCTCCACCTCCCAACTCTCCACAGGAGGGCTGGCATGACAGACACTTAGCACTGCCTGTGGCTTACGTGGGTCCTGGAGATCCAAACTCGGGTGGACACTCTTGTGCAGCAGTCATCTTACCCACGGAGCCATCTCCCCAGCCCTAGAATTGTCTTATTGAATGAGCATAAGGAAGACTCAAGCCACTGCAGATCTAAATTTGCACACACACACAAAAATCTGTTTTAATTAGGGCAGAATTAAGGCCTTACCTTATTTCACTCCTTTTTAATCCTTAAAGTTATTAAGTATGGCCAGTTATTTTGTGAGGTGATGTTATCGGGATATTTATTAGACATCAAAGTAGAGCCTTGGTATTTTAAAAAATAATTGGCTTTGGTATACACGGGAGTTCTGCTGGGAAGTATAGTGCTTACACAGTTTTTAAAAAGGTTCCCTGTGAAAAGTCCTCTTTACCTGTAAGATTGAAAACAAGTTGGTAAGGAATAGTGGTGCCTGTCGTAGGCAGCTCCATGATGCTAGGATGAACATCCAAACCAGGCCCAGTTTATGGGAGGAAGGGATTCATTTCAAGCTTACAGAGGGGGCGGGAGGTTCCATCAATAACAGAAGAAGCTGTTCCCATATATCCAAGCGCAGAGAAACCATCACCAGCCGCAAACACAGAAAGCAACAAGCACAAGTGGGCAGCTAACAGCAGGGACCCAGCAGAGCTCAGACCACTGTGGGCTGGAATTCAGATCCCCCCCCCCCCGGCCTCCCCCAGTGACACCTTTAGCCAGGCCTGGGATCCAGGTCACAAGTTTTAACAAAGACACCTGAGCCGGTGGGGGACATGCATTCGAACGACCACAATGCCCTACACAGAAGAATACTAAAGTGAAGCTGTTTTCATTTCTTTGGAGTCACTGCATCACTTCTGAGGACTCTTTTTACAGGATGACAGCATGCCTCAGCTGTGGTCACGGACTGCTCTGGGCCGGGCTGGGCTCCAGGAAGGGAGCGTCCCTGCAGGGCCTCCACTTCTTCTTTCCCGCAAAGTGGTTCCACGTTACCACCAGCAGTCATGTGTGACATGTAAAACCGCCCAGCAGCAGTTACTACTGCTGACTGACTCCAAATTGCCCACTGAGTACTTATCTCTATGACTCTCACTCTCTCTATATATAATTTATTAATTGATAAATTATTTATTAATATTTATATAATTATATATAACTTATTGAATTATATACAGGTGGTGGTGACTGCTGGGGAAACTCAAGCATCATCTCAGTGCTGAGAAGTGACAGCACTAATTTAGACATCTCTATCACACCCTCTAATGGCTCAGGGGCTGCAGCAGAAGAGGTGGCGGAAAGAATATAAGAGCCAGTGGAAGGGAGGAGTGCTTTGGGACATGGTCTCCGAGACATAAAGCGGTCATTATATTCATGACCTCACAGTGGCTGTTCTCATTCACATAAGACTTGCATAATATTGGACCCCTCAAGAAGTTGTGGATGATAGAGGAGGGCAAAAAATTAAAACAATTTAAAAAGACATCAATATAGAAGAGAGAATGGTAGTTGGAAAGTAGGATTCCGTGCAAGTTTTTTGTTTTATGAAAAAATAAAAGAAAGGAAGGGGCTTATTATTTTTATTTAAAAAAAGGAGAAAATGAAAAGAAATCAACAACTTGGGCTGCAGAGATAGCTCAGTTGTTGAGGCACTTGCTTGAAAAGCCTAATGAAACGGGTTCAATTCCTCAGTACCCACTTAAAACCAGAGGCACATAGTAGCACGTATATCTGGAGTTTGTTCACAGGTGCTGGAGGACCTGTTGCACCCATTGTCTGTCTGTCTGTCTGTCTGTCTGTCTCTCTCTCTCTCTCTCTCTCTCTCTCTCTCTCTCTCTGTTTGCAAATAAACATTTAAAAAAAGGAAAAGATGGGCTAAACAGATGGCTTAGCAGTTAAGATGCTCATCAAGGCCTAAGGATCCAAGATCCAGATGCACAAAGTGGTGGATAGATCAGGAGTTTGTTTGTAGTGGCTAGAGGCCCTGGTGCATCCATTCTCTCTGTCTGGCTCTCTTTTCTCTCTCTCTCTCTCTCTACTTGCAAATAAATAAATAAAAATGAAAGAGTAGAAATCAATAACCTCATCGGCAGTTTACAATAAAATGAATTAATGCAAAATGTTCCTCAGTCTTCTGTACCACAAAGCTCAATCCTCCCATACTACAGACCATAAACCTCCCATACCATAGACCCTCCAACCTTCCATACCACAGACCCTCCAACCTTCCATACCACAGACCCTCCAACCTTCCATACCACAGACCCTCCAACCCTCCATGGTGGAAGAAGCTGCTTCTATACATCCACACAGAGAGACAATGGCAGCCAACAAAATCCTGGCTCCACGCGGCAGCAGGAACCCTGCCCGAGCTCAAACCTGCTTGCTCATGGCTTTGGGCTGGAATCAGATCCCACTGCTGGAGACTTAAACTGGAAGCTTAAATTCCTGAAGCTATAGGGGACATCCATTCACATTCAAACTACTACACCATCTCAATTTTTTTCTCCTCAAATACCCACTCTAGAAATAGAAGAATCTGGAAATGCACATGATGAAGCCTCTATTCTTTTCCAGAAGTAAGGACCAACAATGGACTGCATTATATTTGTTCATAGGCAACTTCTTCTAGTCACCAATTCCTTGAAACTTTTTGAAGCTTTCATGTCACACTGAAGTTGTGTGATTTAGTTATAATGTCAGTATAAATGTAGAGCTTAATATCCTGGTAGAAAAAAGATAGACCCAAAGTCATTCCTTACATTGTCCAGAATTTTTATATTCACTAGGCTGTAATATCCTTAAAAACCAAACAACCCAGAGAAGATGTATGGTGGTAAGTAGGCAATGCTGGTGGTCGGACTATAAATGTCCCTCATTCCTTCAATCCTTTGTGACCAAGTTTCCTACTTAGTCCCCATCTGGCGGAGCCTTTGGGAGGTGGAACCTTGCCAGAGGAGTTCCGTTGCTGGGTGAGGACCCTGAGGTTAATTGGTGTCTCCTTGCTATGCCTTTTTTCTGAAGTGAAAACGTTTCCCCTATCATTGTGTGTTGGAAGCATGTAACATGTGTTTCGATTTAATAGGACTTGGAGTTAAGAGACCGCCGTGAGTTTAGAAGAGACCTTAGACTTTTGAATGGTGTTGGGATTGATAAACACTGGGACTTTTAAAGTTTGACCGAGTGCATCTTGCATTCTGAGATGGTTATGAGTCTACAGGGCCAGGGTGGAATGTGGATTTGAATATAAAACATCCCCCAAAGCCTTAAGTGTTTCAAGTTTCCTGCTTTAGTCCCCAGGGGGTCAGAGCCTTTGGAAGGTGGAGCCTTGTGAGAGAAGTTGTGATTCTGGCTGCGGGCTTTGGGTTGATTAGTCTAGCCCTAGTGTGAAACTTTTGTAAGTTTGAAATAAGCCCTTTCCTGTTGTATTTTTAGAAATATTTATTTATTTGTAGGCATAGAGAGAGAGACAGAGAGAGAGAGAGAGAGAGAGAGAAAGACAGAGAGAGAGACAGAGAGACGGAGAAAGAAGAGAGACAGAGATAGAGGGAGAGGGAGAGAGACCAGACACGTCAGGGCGTCTAGCCACTGCAAATGAACTCCACATGCATGTGCCACCCTTGTGCATCCTGCTTATGTGGGTACTGGGGAATCGAACCTGGGTTGCTAGGCTTTGCAGGCAAGTGTCTTAACCACTGAGCCATCTCTCCAGCCCCTCCCCCCTTTCCTCTCATAAGCTCTTTCTGGTACACTATTCACTAGGCTGATTAATCCTCAAAGCAGCCAAGCAATGCTAGACGACAGTAAGTAGACCGTGGTCACGATGCTTGTACATGAACTAGTAGGATCAGGTCAGGATGGTCCACTTGCCGCTCATGATCTCTGCAGGCCAACTGCTTGACTCGGCTCTTAAACCCAGGAAGAGCCTCTCATTGTACTGTACTGATGAGAGTACCGGGAAGGGAGCGATGGGCCTTAGTAAGATGGGAAGAAAGCAGGAGGTCACTCACTCAGCAGGGTGTCCGTGTACAGCCGGCAGAAGGAGAAGGTGGGCAACTGTATTCCTGAAAGAACTGGCTTGTGCCAGGGCTTGGAAATGCTAGGACAGTTTGGGAATTATAAGTGGCTCATTAGATCTCCATAATGTTTTATTGTTGTGGATTTTTTATTTCAGAGAGAGAGAGAGAGAGGGAGACAAAGAAAGAGAGAGAGCAAATTGGTGTGCCAGGGCCTCAGCCACTGAAATCGAACCTCAGATGCTTGCGCCAACTTGTGGGCATGTGTGACCTTGTGCTTCCCTCACCTTTGTGTGTCTGGCTTACGTGGTATCTGGAGAGTTGAACATGGGACCTCAGGCTTCATAGGCAAGTGCCATATCCACTAAGCCATCTCGCCAGCCCTGTTGTATATTTTATTTCTCCCCTAGTTCAAGCTTTGGAAACCCCAAAAGATGCCTGTCTAGTAACCAAGTCTCTAATAATACTGGTAATAAAAAGACATAAGAGAAGGATAGCATTGATTGGTGTAACTTAGTGAGCCTTCATGGCCACACTGTTTAGAACTGCATCCGAGAGGTGATTCTTTGATCATAATAAGCCTTTCTCTTTTCCATTCTGGTGTTCGTGACCTTCTTTCCAATCACCCAGAGGCATCCATTTGCCTCAAGAGATTAGGATTCTTAAACCAGGAAGCCAAGAAAGAATCAGTGTTTGACTTTTTGTCTACTAAAATAAGATTCACTAAATCCCTTAAGCTTTCATTAGCATATCAGGAATGAGGCCCAGTGAACTTGAATGTCAGGTTTAATAGAACTGGGGTGACCACACTTACTAGCCTGCCTGGGACAGCTCCAGGTCATGCCCATTGTCCTGATCTAATTATCACCCGCACTCATCTCACCCAGATGCATTCTGTCTGGAGATAAACCACCAAGGAGGGAGTGAGGTGGGTGAGGCCTAACATCTTACGTCCAGTGAAGTGTGGGAAAGGAGGGCAGAAGGACGGGGAAGGGATTGACGGAATAGTACAGGTGTGTTTCCTAGACTCCAAAGCAGAATTACTGTGTGTATGTGTGTGTGTGTGAATGAGTGTGTGTATGCGTGTGTGTGTGTGAGTGTGTGGTGTGTGCACGCGCGTGTGTGTGTGCACGTGAGTGTGTGTGTGCACGTGTGTGTGTGTGTGTGTGTGTTGCAGATGGGGGTAGACACAGAAGCCCAAGAGATCTATCGTTCTTGAACTTGCCTGCCTCTGACCTGGTAGGAAAAACATTGTGTATGTTGGTCATGGAACTGCGTAAGGTCCTGGGGAAAGAACCCGGTTTGCTGTGGGCTACCTGAATGAGCATGGGGCACTATTGCAGGAGCGACAGGTTAAGTCAGGTGGTGTTTGGAGTGCAGCTCTGGGGTCCTGATGGCTCATCAGGTGTGGAGAGGGTTGACACTGGGTGGCCCTGGGAAAGAACGTGAACAGAGCTGGGCCTTCCTAGGCCGCTTCAGTCACTGTGAACCTCTCGCCTACCTGGGTGTCATCCTGTGGACTGGCAGGGATGGGGAAAAGGAGGCTGGGGACATTGCGTGTGCATGGACGAGACAGATTCTTTCATTCAGAACATATTTATCAAGAGTTTTCCCAGCCCCAGGCACTGCTGTAGGGACTGGAGAAATGGTGCAACCCAAACTGACAGGTGTCTAAATGTCCCTGTGGCTTTGCCAAGGACCCCCTTTGAAACACCCCAAAGTGGAGGTGCCTTTGCAGACTTTGATTCATAGGTCTGTGTGCTACTGAACAGAATTTCTGGAAGGATGAAGTGAGGATCAGAGAGAGCAAGAGAAGGAATAGACATTGTGAATGCTGGGAGGGAAGGGAGGAAGGAAAGCAGGGAGGAAGAGAGGAAAGGAGGGATGGAGAAAGGAAGGGGGACCACTGTGGCCCAGTGTGACATGACCCTGGAAATCTGTAAAGGCTGCCTAGAAATCACTGGCTTGGGAATCTAGACAGGACAGATGCCTTGTTTCTGGGAGATTCCTTAAAAAAAAAAAAAAAAAGAGGATTTTACTCATGTCATGTTTTGGGTTTTTTTTTTTTTTTTCAAGGTAGAGTCTTGCTCTAGCCCAGGCTGACCTAGAATTCACTCTGTAGTCTCAGGGTGGGTTTGAACTCATGGCAATCCTCCTACTTCTGCTGCCCGAGTTCTGGGCTTAGAGGTGTGCGCCACCACGCCTGGCTCCACATCACTCTTTATATTGTGCTCCTTAATGCTATATTGTTTTCCAGCATTAACATGCGAATTCTATCATTTCACCTCAACCTGTGCTCACAGATGTGTGTGATCTTTGGTCACAGGCCACTTTGATGATTTATGCCAGTTATGAAAAGGTGAAGAGCTTTAAAAGGCAAGGTATACTTCCAGTGTGTGACTAAAGTGAACGGCCTCTGAGATTGTTGGAAAATGGTGCTGAGCTAGAAATCCATTGGAAAAGAGGAAGTGAAGGGAAAACACTGGAGATTTGAACAGCAGCGTGAGGTCGTTTCTCTTTCTCCCATCTGTTGACATGAAGTGCCTCTTGTTCTAGAGAGATGCATTCAGAGAACGGCCACACGCTCACCCTTTTATCATCACTGGGGAAGCTTTGCTCCAGCCTGCACGCTTCCTGCAATATGGCAGAACTTGCTTCTACTGTTACAGTCCACGGCTAACCTCCCCATCTTTCCCTTAAAAATAAATAAAATAAAATAAAACAGAGGTGGAGAGAAGGCTTAGCCACTAAGGTGTTTGCCTGCAAAGCGAAAGGACCCAGGTTCAACTCCCCAGGACCTACGTAAGCCCGATGCAGAGGGCGCACACATCTGGAGTTGGTTTGCAGTGGCTGAAGGCCCTGGCGTGTCCATTCTCTATCTGCCTCTTTCTTTCTCTTTGTCTGTCTCTCAAATAAATAAAAAAAATTAATAAAAGTAAAAAAATAAATAAAAGTAAAACAAACCAAATTCATGTTGAAACAGCATGGGGTCACATTAACTGGTTGTAGACAACACAATCTTCTTTTTGTGTGTTATTGTGACCTTGTGAAACATCTTGAATAGATTCCAAAAACGAGCTCAAAATCCAAGAGGAAGGACGGGGACTTGTGCCTGGAAGAACCATTACGTCGTGTTCACAAAACCTCTACGAGGACCCGAGTGTCAGTCCGCATGGGCAGAATCCACCCAAATAGCAAACCTTGAAAAACATCTCTCCCCTTTCTTCCCGTTGGGGGACCACTGTCTGCTGCTGCATTCTGGACTGTAGGGAGCTGGTGTCAGCAGTCCTTTGGGCCCAAGAGGAGGACCTGTCGCCAAGCTTGGCCGCATTCTCAATGGCACCCATCCTCGTGACCAGTGTGTTTAGTTCAGAAATCAGAGATTCCGGCTGGACCCGAAGAATCAACTCAAGGACCTCAGTGGGCCTCTCAGAGAAGGCCTATCTGGAGCTGAAAGTCGTGGGCTTGAGGCTGTGGGGTGCTGGCTGACTTAGGCATCCTAGGACTAGTAGCATCTGTACCAGCCAGATAGCACTGTGGCACCTCTCCCACGCCAGCCATTATAGCCACACATGTTTCCAGGGACGCCAGATGCCCTCTGAGGGGCCCCATCATCCCAGTTGAGAAAAGCTTTAAGTCCAAGCAGGTTTGAGGGCAGCGCTCTGAAATTTTAGTTTGCTCTGTTCGTTTCTACCACTGTCGTTGGTGGGGCATGTGCTGTCACGTGCTTCTCTAACACCACCCATCGCTTTTCTCTTTGCAGGATCCAAGGGAGGGCCGGAAAAATGGCTCAGCAGTTAAAGGCGCAGGCTTGCAAAGCCTGACAGCCCAGGTTCGATTCCCCAGTGCCCATGTAAAGCAGATGCACAGTGTGGCACATACGTCTGGAGTTCATTTGCAGTGGCAGCAGCAGGTGCTGGTGCACCCATATTATGTTCTCTGTTTCTCCCTTTATCTTTCAAATAAATAACTTTTTTAATTTAAATTTTTTTAGATGGGGTATGGCCCATCCATAAAATGCATGCTAGGCTCCCCATCCTGGACACTGTGATTTAATCACACCTGCACAGTCCCTTTTCCCTTGTGGTGGGACCTGTCCACAGGCTATGAGGAATAGGAACGTGAGTACATTTGGGGAACTGTTTCTCTGTCTTGCGTACAGGCCAGTCTGTGTCTTTTTGGCTTGTGCTGTGGGCCTGGTTTCAGTCACAGCATCCAAGAGTTAGTCATTAGATATGATATAGGTTAGAAAACCTCTTTTTAAGTGGTGCTACAATTCATAGAATGGAGGAAAGAAAATTTTTTTTCCAGCCCCATTCTGGTCAGAGAAACACAAAGGCTAGTGCAAGAGAGACTTCTGCGTGCGCCGTTGGATGCCACGCTGCTCTTGCTGTCTGTCCTGGGTCCTGTGAAGAAGAGTTATTGGAAACTCTACCCCACGAATTGCTAGACAGGCGCGCTCTGGAGAGAGAAGGCAGACACAGGCAGCATGCGGACCCTGCCAGGATAAGCGATTAAATGGTCTTGAAGATCTGGGAATCCCAGAGTCAGGGAGCAGGGAGGCATCGGAGCACCCCACTGTTCCTAGCTCTCTGTGAAATCAGATGTCTGTCTCCGTGTCAGCCTAATTGCAGCTCACTCCTTCCCTTTCTTCCCTGTGCATTGCACAGAGAGGTAAGTGGCCAATAAATCAATCCTGGGTGGAGAAGAATGTATTATCCTGATTTTCCTTCTCAGCAGTTTCTCAAGATGAAATGTATCTGTGTATTCTCAACCTTGTGTGTTTCGGGTCTGTGGTGGTCCAGGGAGAATGCACAGATCCCTTGGGGATTCCAGCTCATTGGCTTCTACCATGTCCTACGGTCCCTACATCACCCTTGTCTGTAGCACATGGCCCAGATTCTCAGGCTGGCCCAGCATCTGGTGAAGTGTGTCACTGCTAGCTAGATGGTGTCTGATGATCGGCCCCGATGATGAGGACGTGGGGAAGCTTCTGATTGAAAGCAGTCCATGGGCGTTTCGGGAGCTCTGTTCAGTAAATGCTTTCCTGGAATCCAGTTTTTTTTTTTATTTGTTTTTGGAATCCAGGTTTAGATACCGGAGTCTCACAAACCTCCCATGGTAACACAACTGCTTTGAACGCTCCGCTCTAACAAACTGCTTCTAACACCTGCTTGCTCCCAGGGACATCTCGGTGGAGCTACACAGCTGCTTCTGTCCTAGTTCACTACGTTTACAAATCCCAGGCACGACGAGTTCTGTACGCTCTCCTCTTCCTGCTTTTTTACTTAAAGGCACAAAATCTTGGTTATAAAACAAAGTGTTCTCATATAATGAGAGTGCATAAATACTTCAGTGATGCAATTATCTTTGACATGAAATAATTCCTTAGCGTGGCTTGTGCCTGGGAGAGGCAATAAATTTGTTTCTTTCTCCCAAATGATTTTTTTTAAATGAACAAAATGTGTGTGTGTGGAGCCATGGTTCTTGTGTGTACATGTCCATGGGTAGATGCCATGTCACTCCCTGGAATGAGTCCCTCAGAGAAGTGGTAATGATGGAGGAAAAGGTGTTCTCTTTGCAGTGAATAGGAAATACAGCAGTGCTGGTCTAGCTGAAAATTTCAAACTCCCAAAAGTATATTTGATTAAGGATGCATTTCCAATTCTGAGCTTTTGGCATATACAGCAAGAGTTAGCAAATTGAGCTTAGCACCTTTGCTCTTAGCAAAAAAAAAAAAAAAAAGTAAAAGAAAAGAATGTCTGGAGAGAAGGAAGAGCATGTTATAAGGGAACAAAGAAAAGTCTTTCTTGTCTTGCAAAAATTAAGTGCTGTGTGTGCACGTTTTGCTTTTCTGTGGGTGATGGGAGATTGTCACGTACAGTTTTACCATCTATGAGGAAGGCCTGTGTGCAGAGCATGGCTGGTCACACCTTTGCACTCTGGGGTCATCTATGAAAGTCTGTCTTTGAGGAAGGCCTGTGTGCAGAGCATGGCTGGTCACACCTTTGCAGTCTGGGGTCACTCCTCCGAGGTAGAGCTCCATCTTGAGAACAAACCTGTAGATCGGGCATATCTGTGAATTTTCTACTTTGTCTTTGGATTCTTTGGCTTGACCTCTTTACCTTTCTTGATTTTATCGTCTTATGTCTTCCCTTCCTCTTGTGTGCTGATTCGAAAGTTGGATCTCTGTTCTGTGCTCGTCCTGAGTTTCTAGGAGAATAGAATACCATTGTCAGTATCTGTAATATTTCTCCAGTGGCTTGGGACTGAAGAAACTGCTAGGCTCAATAGCAGCAGAAACCAGAACTTTGACATTGTGGAGAGAGAGGGAGAGAGAGGAGAGAGAGACACTCCATGATGATGGCCAAGAGTTTGCAGTGTCAGGGAAGAAATGACTGAGGACTTGACTTCTCTACAGTAACTTGGGATTAGCTGGCGGGATCTAAGACTTCACTCCTCGTAACGGCTGACGGTTTCTGCCTGGCACAGCTTCATGCTCGCGGCAGCAGGCACAGGGAGCCGGCCACCGCAGGCAGCGGGAGGCCCGGGCTCTGGGCGTTGGGCCGCCCGCGCTGTCTAGATCTCAGGATGCTTTGAGGCCCCAGGAGGCTCTGCTGTGATGACTTTGCTTCCCAGCTCTGGAATCTGAAGCTTGATGTATCTGCCCCTGTGTGCAGCACGCCTCTTCTGGGGGAGACATTATCTCCTGTCTCAACACTGCTCACCGCAGCCGGGCGTGGCGGCGCACGCCTTTAATCCCAGTACTCAGGAGGCAGAGGTAGGATGGCCGTGAGTTCTAGGCCACCCTGAGACTACAGAGTGAATTCCAGGTCAACCTGGGCCAGAGTGAGACCCTATCTCGAAAAACAAAACAAAAAAAAAAAAAAATTGCCCACCTCAAACAACCCTGCGCAAAGGTCAGGAAAGTACTTAGCGTTCAGCATTCAGTGCGGGGGTGTCCAGGGGTCTGAGTGGGTGGTGGGTTGCCTCACCAAAGAGGAGCTCCCCAGGGTGTGCTCATCACAATGGCCGTTACTGGCACACCCACCGTGCACGTGTTCAGCATGGCATCCATTTTACCCTTGCAGCCACCTGCGATAACGTCCTGCCTCTCTTCCAGATACAGAAACTGAGCCTTTGCGAGTTTAAACTGCCTTGACCAGGACCCTAAAACCAGGCTGATCTTGGCTTTTACAATGATGCTATACTATGTAAATTTTTTTTTTTTTTTTTTGTCTCTTCACCTGGAATGAAAGCTGTTTTTTTTTTTTAAAATAATTTTGTTTATTTATTTACAAGCAGAGAGAGATAGAGAAAAGGGATAGAAAGTATGGGTGTGTCAGGGTCTTCAGCCACTGCAAATGAACTCCAGATGCATGTGCCACTTTGTGCATATGGCTTTATTTACATGGGTACTGGGGAATCCAACCCCAGTCATTAGGCTTTGCAGGCAAGCACCTTAACCACTGAACCATATCTCCAGCCCGGAAAGCTGTGTTTTTGTTGTTGTTGTTGTTGTTTTCTGAGTTAGGGCCTTGCTGTAGTCCAGGCTGACCTAGAATTCACTGTGTAGTCTCAGGCTGGCTTTGAACTCCTGACAATCCTCCTACCTGTGCTTCCACAGTGCTGGAACCAAAGGCATGTAACACCACACCTAGATTTCGAAGGCTGTTTAAGCTGAGTAATTTATTGCTTTTGTTTTTCTTTTTCTAAATTATTAATTTATTTATGTGTGTGTGTGTGTGAGAGAGAGAGAGAGAGAGAGAGAGAGCATGAGCAAGCATGAATATAGGCCACCTGCCACTGCACATTAACTCCAGATGCATGTGCTACTTTGTGTTTCTGGCTTTATGTGGGTACTGGGGAATCAAACCCAGGCTGCCAGTCTTTGCAAACATGTGCTTTAACCACTGTGCCATCTCTCCAGCCCTGCCTTTTGTCTCCCTCTCTTTTCTTTTCTCTTTTCTTTTCTTTTCTTTTCTTTTCTTTTCTTTTCTTTTCTTTTCTTTTCTTTCCTTTCCTTTCCTTTCCTTTCCTTTCCTTTCCTTTCCTTTCCTTTCCTTTCTTTCATTTTCCTTCCTCCCTCCCTTTCTCCCTACTTTCTCTCTTTCTTGCTCTCTTTTTTGGAGTTTTGATTTTTCAAGGTAGGGTCTCAGTGTAGCCCAAAGTGACCTCGAACTCACTATGTTGTCTCAGCCTGGCCTCCAACTCATGGTGACCCTCTTCCCCCGACTCAGAGGTGTGCACCACCATGCCAGCCCTTCGTTTGTGCTTCTTTCAGCTACATTGTGTCTCAAGGTGTGAGGTAGGTGGTTTGTGGGTCAGTATTTAGGGTTGTGTCCTTCGGGGGGGGCTGCATTGTTTGCTTTTGATTTTGAGTCTCTTATAGCGCAGGCTGACCTCAAACTCGCTTTCCTAGCTGGCCTTGACGTCCTGATCCTCCTGCCTGCATGTTGAGGTTTGAATGTGGCATGTCCCCCATAGACTCGCGTGTTTCAGCACTTGGTCCCCAGCTGGTGGCGCTGTCTTGAAAGGCTGTGAACCCTTTAGGAGATGAAGGAAGTGGTTCATTGGGGTGAGCTGGAGTACACATCCTGCTTGTACTCTGCCTCTCGACTGCAGGCACTGTGTGAACAGCTGCCTCATGCTTCTGCTGCCATGGCTTCCCACCGTGGTGGACTGCACCTCATAAACTGAAGCCAAAGCAAACCCTTCTTCCTTTAAGTTGCCATATATATGTATACTTTATTTATTTGGTAGAGAGAAACAGAGAGGGAGAGAGAATGGGCACACCAGGGCCTCCAGCCACTGCAAACAAATTCCAGATGCATGCGCCTCCTTGTGCATCTGGCTTACATGGGTCCTAGAGAATTGAACCAGGATCCTTTGGCTTTGCCGGTGAGCGTCTTTACTGCTAAGCTGTCTCTCCAACCCAAGTTTCTTTTTTTAAGGTTGTAGCAACCAGAAAATTATGAACTATATCCCATTTGTAAGTGTTCAGTAAAGTCTATAAGACTCTTAGGGTTTCTTGGTGTTCTGCAAAGGACCTTTGACCTTTTACATAAACCCAAAATATTTATTGATGGTACAAGAAAGTATATAAACTTGCCTTGAGTAGCCAGCTGGGACTTAAACTGAGGTTTCCCTGGCCCGTAAGCCTTGTGTCTAATTATTAGTTAGTAATAGGATACACACAGTGCTTAAAACTCCTGTGTGTGTGGGGGGGGGAGTAGGTTGTCTGGTTTATTTCAGCCATTCCTACAGGTTAACAATCAGGATTATTTCATAGGCAGTTAGCAATGAAAGTGGTTAATTTTTATATATTTATTTTTAAAATTTCTCTTGTGGCTCGACGGGCCGAAGACAATGGGTTTCTCCTAGAAGCTGAAACAACCATTTTTGTTTCCATACAAGGCGCTTGCTTTGCAGAGTTCCCCGTGGGTGACAGCACAGAGGGTTTGACCAGGAATGTTGAGCTGGTTTCCATGGTGATGGCTGCAGCGCTGGTAAGCCCGTTGTGGTAGGGAGAGGCAGCATCAGCCAGGCGTCCAGCATCCTTTAGGACAGCAAGGGATGCTGCCGGTGACGGTCGCCAGGCGCTGGCCCCAGGCAGAAGGGCCTTCAGAGCGCTTGTCCTTGTAATGTTCTCTGCCTGATGTGTTTGGTGAGAGACAAGCTCCTACCGGATGCCACAGGTTCGCAGCAAGATGGCCTTTCTTCTGTGGCTTCTCTGGTGCCTATTTAGTTGGAGAATCTGCCAGTGTGGGAATAAAGATAGAAGAAGGATGCATGCCTGCCAAGGTTCCCAGAGATACACCAAGAGATACAGGGCAAAATTTCTAGAAATGTCTGAATACACATTTCATGCAGGAAAAAAAATATATATATATATGATATATATGATATATGTATACATCATATATATATGATATATATGGTATATATATATCATAAGCTTAGAAAGTGCAGTGCAGGTAATCTGTCACTATGGAACAAAGCCCACAGCATGCAGTGGTTTCAATTGGCCACTGTGTTATTGTTTCCTGAGCTGGGACGTTTTTCTTCTCTAGGGGTCGCAGTCAGGTGGGAGCTGCATCTGGAGTCATTGTGAAGGAGAATCTTGGATACTTTTATTTATTTATTTATTTATTTATTTATTTTTGTTTTTTCGAGGTAGGGTCTCACTCTAGCCCAGGCTGACCTGGAATTCACTATGGAGTCTCAGGGTGGCCTCGAACTCATGGTGATCCTCCTACCTCTGCCTCCCAAGTGCTGGGATTAAAGGCGTGCGACACCACACCCAGCTTGTGAAGGAGAATCTTAATCACGAGTCTGAAAGTTCTTTCTGACTGATGGTTGACTCTAAACTGGGCCTGGAGCCAGAGGACCTGCGCATGGCCTCCCTCCCAGGCTTCCTCACAGTGTACTGCTAGGCTGCGCAGTGAGCGCCTGAAAGAGGAACGGGGAGTCCTGGAGCCTTTGATCCAATTGGCAGAGCCTCCCATCTCTCATCGTCTGTCCAGATTCAAGTCCACAAAGAGCCCAAATTAAAGAGGAGGGTGCCTAGACCTCACCCATAGGTGGCAGGAGTCCCAAAGAATTTTCAGGTTGTACCTTATGTTCGCTTGTGTGTGTAGGGGGCACACAGTCGTGTGTGTATGTGTGTACGCGTGCGTGTAGATGCCAGAGGCGGAGAGGCCAACTTTTCTTCATTCTTTTTCTCTCACGTGTGTGATGTGGGGAGGGGTGTGGTGTGTTCCCCATATGCTTGCTTGCCGTGACCGGAGCAGAACATCAAGTGTCCCACTCCATTGTTCTCCCACCCAGTCTGGTTTGGAACCAGAGTCTCCTTACTGGTTCCGGAGCTTGCCAGGCTCATGGGGCCAGAATTACCTGTTAGGGCAAGTGATTGTGGTGCAGTCGAGCTGGTAGTCAGTGAGCCTCACAGTTACTTCTCTTTGCTGTGTCTGAAAGCTTCACAAAGACAGGAGCCTTTCTTACAGTTGCTGGAACGTAGCTAGTGTTTGATAAGCAGTTGTTGAGTGAAAGTGTGGTACCTGAGAGTTCACCGTGTAGTGGTGAATCATCTCCTTAAGAGACCACAAACGCAATCACATGGGATGAGTAGAAATGAGAAATCCAGACAAAAGTAGGCACAGTGGGGCATGTCTGTAATCTCAACACTCTGGAGGCAAAGAGGTCAGGAGTTCAAGGCCATCGTTGGCTACATAGTGAGTTTGTGGCCAGTCTAGACTTCATAAGACCTTGTCTCAAAACAAAGCAGCATAATGATATTTTAAAGAGGGGAAAAAGGCTTAGGGGCCAGAGCAAGAAGAGTGAACAGAGAGAAAAGGCAACAGAGAAATGGCAGGGAATTGGGACTCAAGCTCATGTCTGTGAAAGGGCATATTCACGATGGGCCGTTGATGGAGAAGTGCTGAGCCGCACATTACAAGGTGTCCATTAAAGTTTTGTTTGTTTGTTTTTGTTGTTGTTTTTCAAGGTAGGGTCTCACTTTAGCTTAGGCTGAGCTGGAATCTACTATGTAGTCTCAGGGTGGCCTTGAACTCACGTTGATCTTCTGCCTCCAGTGCTGGGCTTAAAGGCATGTACCACCACGCTCAGCTTCAAGTTTTGCTTGCATCTGATGAGTTGTGTGATTTGGGAAAATTTTTAGTTTCATTGAAAATCTTACATGAGGGCTGGAGAGATGGCTTAGCAGTTAAGCGCTTGCCTGTGAAGCCTAAGGAACCCGGTTCGAGGCTCGATTCCCCAGGACCCACGTTAGCCAGATGCACAAGGGGGCGCACGCGTCTGGAGTTCGTTTGCAGTGGCTGGAAGCCCTGGCGCGCCCATTCTCTCTCTTTCTCTCTATCTGCCTCTTCCTCTCTCTGTCACTCTCAAATAAATAAATAAAAATGAACAAAAAAATTAAAAAAAAAAAAAAAAGAAAATCTTACATGAAATGAGAATGATGCTGTGCTGGTTTACATTGCCAGCCTCATAGGTACGGACACTTCAAAATCTAGAACTAGGAAGTGCTCTGGACATATAGGGGGAGGAAATGTTCCTCAATCGAGAATCTTTTCAATTTACCCAGCTGAAACCTGTAAGACATTAATTCCAATTCCAGGGATCAAACCCCAGTCTTTGCCCCTGCGAAGACATGTGCTCCAACACTGGCAAACACCCCTACCTCACCTGCACCTTCTAAATAATGTGTTACCTTCTTTTTAAAAGTTATTTATTTATTTATTTATTTATTTATTTATTTAAGAGAGAGAGAATGGGTGCACCAGGACCTTTAGCCATTGCAAACGAACTCTAAATGCATGTACCACTATGTGCATCTGGCTTTACGTGGGTTCTCGGGAGTTGAACCTGGGTCCTTAGGCTCTGCAGGCAAGCACCTTAACCACTGATCTCGTCAGCCCTAAGTGATGTGTTACATTCTTTACTTTTTGCTCTCCTACTGCACTTTACTTCTCCAAACTAAGTCCCAAAGCCTCGTGGCATCTTGGAGCGTACCATCTAGACATCCTGGAGCGTACCATCTAGACATCTTTCTTCAGTGACAAGGCATATTTACAATGACCACTTTCCAGGAAAAACAAGACGTCTTAGACCTTGGTGTGCCCTACTTCACTTGCTTCTTATCAAGAAGGATTTTTATTACTTATGTAATTATTTGGGGGGGGGGGAGAAGGAATGCATACACCAACCTCCTCCTGCCACTTCAAAGAACTGCAGATGCATGTGTCACTTTGTGTATCTGACTTCACATGGGCACTGAGGAATCACACCTGGGCCACCTTTAACTGCTGAGCCATGCCCCCAGGCCACCCTCAAGGAGGTTTTCTTTGGATCAAGGCCACTGGCCTGCAATGGGTAGTCCTTGTTTATGACACTCCCATGCTTCTAGGCAAGAGAACTTCAAGCGGGGCCTAATTCATCGCACTTACAGTTTGTGTTTCCCGCTAGTGGCATAGGCAAATGAGTGCCACTTAGATTCTTTTCAAATTGCTTGTCAAAGCCACATCTTGAATTTTCAACCTGTCAAATGTAATATGTGAAATGAACACTTGTCCTGTGCTGATTTAAGGGACAGAGTTGGGCGTCACTGTGTTGAAACTCACTCTAATGGATAAGCTACTGAGAGGTGGGTATTAAGCATCATGTTGGCAAAGAAATGCCGCAGTGTTGTGGACAGGCTTTGTATGTCTCTCACTTCTCACATTTGTTTCCTTGAAACTGATCCATGATATTTTGGAAGGAAATTTAAATATTTTGTCCCATGGTGAGGCTACTGCAGTGGGGCCTTAAAGATGGCAGAAGATGTCAGAAAAAGGGTCAGTAGAGGTGGGTGAGTTAACAACAGACACCTGGCAAGGGACATAACTTTAAAGGATACATTTTTTAAAAATTATTTATTTATTTATTTTAGAGAGACAGAAAGAGGCAGGAAGAGAGAAAGAGATTGAGAGGAAAGTATGGGTATACCATGGCCTCCTGCCACTGTAAACAAACTTCAGACACATTGTGCATCTGGTTTCACATGGATAGTGGGGAATGAGGGCCAGGCCATCAGACTTTGCAAGCAAGCCTTTAACCACCGAACCATCTCTCCAGCCCTTGAAGACATGCTTTCTTAAAACATCTGAGGTCTGTGTAATCCAGTGTGCTAGGCACTGGAGTGGAAGGAAGAGATAGGGGTTTTCATTTCTGATATGTCGTTAACCGCCCCTACTTCAGAAGTTGGCTTAAGAAATAGGTGCACTTGAGAAGTGTTGCGATTACCTTCGCGTTGCTGCCACAAAGCAGCTGATGGGGGGAGAGGAATTATTTTGGCTCACAGTCTCGAGGGGAAGCTTCATGATGGCGGGGCAACACGGCCTGAGCAGAGGACAGACGTCACCTCTGCCACAGCATGTGGACAACACAGCAAGAGAGTGAGGGGGACTCGAGCCAGGGGAGCTGGCCGTCCTTTTTGACAGTTTCGAAAGGTTTCGCACTCATCTGGGAGCTCAGTGGACTGGAGCCTCAGTAATGTCAGGGAACCCCGGTCTTTGTTCTAACTTTTTATTCTGTAGTAGTACCAAGTAGCTGAGTATTTTAGGGATGCTTTTAAATGTCCAGGTCAGGTTGTTCTCATTCGTGTCCACATTTGCCCTGGTTTGCAATTTCAGTGATTCATTTATTTTTTTCAAACATTTTTTTTGGTTTATTGAGATAGGGTCTCACTCTAGCTTAGGCTGACCTGGAATTCACTATGTAGTCCAGGGTGGCCTCGAACTCGAATAATCCTACCTCTGCCTCCCGAGTGCTGGGATTAAAGGCGTGTACCACCACGCCGGGCTTTATTTTTTTTTTAACTTTTATCAACAACCTCCATTCATATCCACAATATACCTTGATCATAATCCCCTCCTACAGCCCTAGTTTGTCTCCCCTATGACTTCTCACTGAATCTTTCTTTCCAAGTAGTCTCTCCTCTATTCTGATGTCATCTTTTTCTTTTGCCCTGATACCATGCAGGTCTTGTAGGTAGCATTGGCCAATGTGAGGTTATGCGTGCAACGGCCTCTTAATGTCTGCAAGACAGCATTCCAAAGCATGTCTCTCTTCATTGCTCCTAAATTCTTTCCACAATGGTAGAGCATCTATTGCTTAAACATAAATTTTGGTGCTTTCAGGCAGAGGCATTGAATTGGTAAGCCAAGATTATTTACTTTAAACACCATCTGCAACATTAGGTGAAATGTAAGTCTTCTATGTACCACCTACTAAGGATTCTCTTGGAAAAATATAATTAAAATGTTAGTATTTTTATTACATTGATTAGAAACGAAATTAGAGAACTGAGTTTGCTGACCCACTGAAGAGAAAATACTGAAAGGCTTATTGTTGTAAACACAGTTTCTACTTTCAACGGATTTGCTATTCATGAACTCACAAAATCATATTTACCCATAGAACCTGTTCTGTAGATGAAGAAGTTATTTCTCCATTGTGAACCGGTAGCCACGTGATTGCTAACATCCCATTAGATCCTGTGTTGAGACGTAGCACAGCCCCAGCCCTATGCCATAGCCCCATGTGAAGAAGAACCTGGAAGGTTAGAGTCACATCAGGGAGCCCAAAGTATAATATTCACTCGAGTGAGAAATTCCTTTGCCAGATTCAAGTGTGTGAACGTTTCATCATCTCAGGAGATCGTGGAGTTATCCAGCATTACGTACAAGTTAGCTTGGTTAAAAATGTTTTTGCTTTTTGGTGTGTGTGTGTGTTGTACGTATGATGTGTGACGTGACATGTGTAGTGTGTGTACAGATGTGGATGCCCTGTGCACATACATGTGGGATCCAGAGGGAAATGTTGCGTGTCGTCCTCTTTTCACTCATCCACCTGTTTCTTCTCCACCCAGAGCGGCCATCAGCAAGTCCCAGCAGTTCTCTAGTCCCTTCTCAGGCCTGGGGTTACACATGTGTACAGCCACACCCGGCTGTCTACGTGGATATTGGGGAATAGGATTCAGGGTCTCGGTCCTGCCAGACTCTCATGATTGCGTAGCAAGTGGTCTTATCTTCTGAGCCCTCGCCTTGGCCATGCCAGTTAGCTTTCAGCATTACGCGGGGTCATGCATTGGGGGGTGGGGGCTTGAGGCGGGCTGTGCTGGTCATGGGCTGATCCTCCTGCAAACGAAGCAGCAGTGTTTTCTTTTGTCTGATTTAAATTTTGAGTGACTGCTTTTTATAAAAACCAAGGTACAATCCACAGAACCTAAAGTAAATATTTTAAAGTGTACTGATTGATGTCCACGCACAACTGCTTTTTCAGGGATAATGTGTGGTATACCTGTTAAGAGTTTACTAAATGCTGTAGAGGTGACTCAGAGGTCAAAGGTGCTTGCTTGCAAAGCCTGATGGCCCAGGTTCAAGTCCCCAATACCCATATAAAAACCAGATGCACAAAGTGGCACATATGTCTGGAGTTTATTTATTGTGGAAGGAGGTCCTGGCATGCCCATACTCAATCACTCTGTCTGTTTATCCCCTATCTATCTATCTATCTATCTATCTATCTATCTTTAAATATATTTTATTTATTTGAGAGAGAAAGAGGCAGAGAGAGAGAAAGAGAGAGAATGGGTGTGTCAGGGCCTCCAGCCATTGCAAATGAACTCCAGATGTATGCACCCCCTTCTGCATTTGCTTGCATGGGTTGTGGAGAATTGGACTGGGATCCTTTGGCTTTGCAGGCAAATGCCTTACCGCTAAGCCATCAATATATATTTTTAAAAAGAGTTTATTAAGGGCTGGGCGTGGTGGCACATGCTTTTAATCCCAGCACTCAGGAGGCAGAGGTAAGAGGATCGCTGTGTTGCTGTGAGTTCAAGGCCACCCTGAGACTCCATAGTGATTTCCAGGTCAGCCTGGGCTAGAGTGAGACCCTACCTCAAAAAAAAAAAAAAAAGAAAGAAAGAAAGAAAGAAAGAAAGAAGGAAAGAAACAACAACAAAAAACCCTACAAGAGTTTATTAAGACTACTTAATTAGAATTTTCAGTAATTTCAGAGGCCTGCCATAGCTGGCCTTGGTGTGTCGCTGATATCAACCACTTTATGAAATTTTGTAGGACAGAGAAAATTCTCAGTTAATCTCACATACTCTAAAAAGTATCAAATGACTTAAAATAACATTTTCTTATCCAAATGTAAGCTTAGAATTTTTTTTTCTTATTTCAAATAGATCTTGGCAAGAATATAGCTTGATTTAAAACTATGAGAATGACAGTGTTTTTTTCTTTTTATAGAAAATCCCCCCAAATTTTCGGCATCACTGTGCTCCCTCATATTTGTGTAAGTCATAGAAGATGAATCGTGACTGACCCGTAACCTCAGCAAAGGTCTCTGAGCATCCAGCCAGCCAGAGCCAGTTTTAATTGATTGGGGATTTGGGAAAGCCACGGAGGAGCTTGTGCAGCCCGAGAAAGCTGTGCTTTGAGTGTAGAAGGGAAATGGGGATTATTGGGTTGGGAGGTAATACAAGACCATGCTCGGCCACGGCAGAGAGGGTGAGATGGGGGTCCAGCGGGCGACCACGGAGGGGGAGACCCACCCAGCTCGTCGGGAATGGCAGTGTTTGTGCCATTTTCCTCCTGAACCTGTATGTGCCCACGTACTTGAATGCACAGACATTCTCAGGGACTGATTAAAATGATGGTTGGGAAAGAAAATGGACATGACCAACAATTGCATTCCCAAACTTAAGGCCCACATAAGACCCCAGTGACTCGTTTATTCCGTGTATAAGGTGTTGGTGCCAAGTCAGATGAGATGGGAAAAGAAGTCAGTTCATTGCCTGAGGAGATGGCTCAGCAGGTACACAAGCACATGCTTGTAAACCCTCCTGCCTGGGCTCCATTCCCCAGTACCCACATAAAGCCAGGTAAGGTTGTGCTAGTGTCTGGCATTTGATTGCATTGGCAAGAGCCTGGTGCATGCCTCCCCCTTCTCTCTCTCTCTCTCTCTCACACACACACATACATACATACACAGAAAAATTCTTTGAAAAAGACCTTGGGAGCTGAAGAGATGGCTCAGCAGTTAAAGGCACTTGCTTGTAGAGCCTGACAGCCCAGGTTCAGTTCCCCAGTGCCCACACAGAGCTAGATGCACAAAGTGACACATGCATATGGAGTTCTTTGTAGTGGCAAGAGACCCTAGTGTGGTCATCTCTCTGTCTCCTGTCTCTCCTTGCAAATAAATATGTTTTTGTTTTTTTTTTTTAAATCTTTGAGGTAGGGTCTCACTCTGGCCCAAGCTGACCTGGAATTCACTACATAATCTCAGGATGGCCTCGAACTCAGGGTGATCCTCCTACCTCTGTCTCCCGAGTGCTCGGACTAAAGACGTGCACCACCATGCCTGGCAACAAATAAGTATTTTTAAAAGGGCTAGGGAGATGGATCAGGCAGTTAAATATGCTTGCTTGCAAAGCCTGCCAGCCTACGTTGAGTTCCCCAGTACCCACGTAAAGTCAGATGCATAAAGTGGTTCCGCTGTCTGAAGTTTGTTTGCAGTGGCAAGGGGCCCTGGCAAGCCCATATTCTCTCTCAAATAAATAATAAAAAAATTTAAAAACGATCTAGTTTCCAATAATCTGTCTGGATCACAATCAGAGCCAGAGAAGGCAGGGACGGGAGAGACCTGGCAAGTCCAGAAAATGCTGAAGAAGTGCGCTGAGATGAGCCCGCATGGTTTGAGCTTCTGCTGGGGAGCTGGGTAGTCTGGGGATGGAGGTTGGGTGGTTGGGTGATTGGGTGATCTGGGGAGCTGGGTGGTCTGGGGAGGGAAGTTGGGTGGTTGGGGAGCTGGGTGGTCTGGGGAGGGAGGTTGGGTGGTTGGGGAGCTGGGTGGTCTGGGGAGGGAGGTTGGGTGGTTGGGGAGCTAGGTGGTCTGGGGAGGGAGGTTGGGTGGTTGGGGAGCTGGGTGGTCTGGGGAGGGAGGTTGGGTGGTCTTTCCTACTCAGCTGAGCTTACACCTGGGGCTGGTGCTTACTTGGTACCAACTGTGTCTGAGAAAGTTGAGATGGGTTGAAGCTTGGAAGAGAACTGCAAATGAGGCGTCTCTTTGGGCCTCAGAGCCCCAGCTCTGTTTAGAGGTGGGGAATAGCTAAGCCTAGGCTAGGCGCATGCGTGACCTTAAGCACAGAAGAAACGAGGCAGAACAGGTAACCAGCTGGACTTGCAGAACGTCAGACACAAAGTGCTATTTTCCCATGACGATTATGAAAGGAGAGCAGGATCTAGAGCTCCCATCCTCCTCCTACCCTTTCACATTCCTTGTATCAAGAGATGCTTCATTAAAGTCAACAATACAAAGTGCTGTTCAAATACAACGGCTTGCCCCCCAGGCCTACAGAATTCCAAGTTAGCTTCTCAAAACCACATGAAGCTTGTCAGTGTATGAGAACTCTCCAGCTAACCCGAAATTAGCAGTTCCCAGGGCTAATGGGAATGGTAGCATCTTGTTGACAGTCTACATCTCTGGCACTTGACCTAGAGCTCATTCACCTGGTCCATTTACCCCAGCAGTCACTACGGTGGTCCTACATCACCCTGTACCCCCTAGGCATCCCCACCAAAGAGGGGAAGACAGCTTGTACCTTGGGAGGAAGCCTAGGTATATTACCTGGTGTCAACTAAACTTGGAATTAACTCTCCATTTTCTATTAGTCTGACCTGAAGCAGGTTTTGCATTTTCTGAGTTTCGGACACCTGAAAATACCCAAGTAACCATCATGTCTGGGAAGTGGCTGGATTGAGAACGGTTGAAGCCTGACTCATCAGCAGTGCGTTAGTAATTAAAGCCTTGGGCTTGGATAGAATTGCCTAAGGGCAGTGCATGGAATGAATGGGAAATGACACCATGAGTTTTTTGAAATTCCCTTAGACAGGTTTTTATGGGGTCTTTATTCTAATCAGCGAGAAAAGTTGTCCAGGGCAGTGTTGCCTGTATTTGGAGAGTTAAGTGACTCACCCATCATGGGTCCTCTTTACAGCCCAGTCCTGGGTCCAGGTGCCTGGTAAAGCTCATGACTCTAGTTGAAGCCACTCACCACTGAAGCTGGGTCGCCTCTGCTCACCTTCTGTCTCAGCAGTTGTGCTGCTGTAATGGGGTCCAGGGTCGCACAAGTAAGACCATTGACTCACGGAATGTGAGGCAAAGTTTTATTGGGTAAAAAAAAGAAAGAAAAGAAAAAGAAGAAAGTCTCATATACCAAGTCTGCATCCCAGAGGTAATCTCAGGGTACAGCCCTGAACTGATTGGAGTGTCAGCTTTTATAGAAACAAAAACAAAAACAAAAACAGGATGGGAGTTAAACCATAAATCATAATTCACATGTGACAGTTACAGCCATAAAAGTAAAAAAAAAAAAAAAAAAGGAACTTGTAAAGAGGTCTGTTGGTCAGTTACAGGAAACGCCTGAGGGTTGCAGAGTAGGCCTGTGACCAGGACATCCCACTGATCTTGAGGATTTTACTCAACAGTGTAGGCCTCAGGTAATGCTATTCAGACCAGCAGAGCCTCCTTTTTTATCTACTATCCCCGCCTGCTTAAACAAGTGTTTCATTCCATTCTTTTATGAGCTCCTACAAGTAAGTTAGGTATAAAGAAATGTAGAGAAATGTAACATTTTGCTCACTTTACACTACACATACAGCAAACAGCAAGCAGCAAGCCAGTCACCCCTATCCAATACAGTAGGACACACGCGTAATGTCATGCCTTGGAGACCAAACGAGGCAGTGTCATATGCAATGTGGAGCTCCTGCACCTGGGCAATGGGCTGCCTCTCCCAAGCCAGTTACTTCTCACTGCTCTGGATTTTGCTTGTAACTCTGCTCTGGATTTTGCTTGTAAGTCCTCTTAGAAAGCAGCAGAACCTTCCATTGTTCTTAGCAGGGCTGGCCCTGCATCTTAGAGATTGAAGAAACAAAGTTTCTCACCACTGTATGTTGAACCCAAGCTCTAAGGAGCAGAAATTAAAAAAAAAAAAAAAAAAGCAGGGAGCAGCCGGGTGTGGTGGTGCATGCCTTTAATCCCAACACTTGGGAGACAGAGGTAGGAGGCTCGCCATGAGATCAAGGCCACCATGAGACTACAGTGAATTCCAGGTCATCCTGGGGTAGAGCGAGACCCTACTTTGAAAAACTAAAAAACAAAACAAAACAGGGAGCTGTGTATTTATTCATTGTCTGACGAGTGTGCCTTCAGGACCAAGGCTTCAGAAATATTCTGGTGGTTGAAAGTCAAACAAGGTCCCTCCTTCCAAGAAGTTCAAATTCTGAAAGCGATAAATAGAAAAATGAGGGTCCAGTGGTTAAAGGTGCTTGCTCCAGTTCAATTCCCCAGTATGCATGAAAAGCTAGATGCATGAAGTGATGCATGCATCTGGAGTTTGTTTGCAGCTACAAGAGGTCCTGGCATGCACGCGCACGCACACACACACACACACACACACACTCTCTCTCTCTTTTCTCTCTCTCTCTCTCATAAATAAATAAGAAAAAAGTGACTAAATACAAGGGATTAAAGTAGGCTGATAGGAAATACTTGAGTTCTGTTCTTTAAGCCGGGAGGGTGGACCCAGCAAGATGCACCGTGGATAGATATAGGGAGTGAGGATCAGGGACCAGGCCAGGGCTTTAGAGGGATTGTAGATTCCAGGAAGCCGGAAGGGGCCAGCCTGGCTACTTAGAGGTCCTGGCCAGAGCGCTACCTGTGTATTTTAACATTTAAACCTTAAAGCTATGTGTTTTACTTGTGCAGTGTGAGATGTTGTAGGCAGCCTGCAAATTGCAGTGTGATAAATTGTAATGTTGACCTAAAAGGCTTTGGTGGCGTTGGTGTTGAACTCCGCTGTGAAAAGCCTTTCTGCCTAATCACTCATCCAGCGTGAGTTGTGATGGCGAAAGACTGGCTGTAAATAGGTGGAGGCCTGATAAGCTGACACTTAAAAAATATAAGTGTGCAAATCCTCCTTGATATATCGATTTAATGTTGACATTGTGGGAGACCCAAGGCTTGTTGGGAACCGATGTATGTATGGAATACTGATCAGAAATTCCCCCCATGATTGTCACCACTGCTGCAGTGAACACTCTCTCCAGAGCTCCAGCCAAAGCTGGGATCCCTGTTCCCCTTTCCTCCTTGGATTCCCCTGAGCCACCTCCTAGGGAGAGCGAATAAAATATCAAGCATGGAAAAAAATACGCTAGCATTGTGGGTGATTTGCATATGATTTGCATAATGCTTCATAAGCTGAACTCTGTTCTCAGAAAATGTTCAAGTTAAAATTTTAGTCAGGCGTGGTGACGCACACCTTTAATGCCAGTACTCAGGAGGCAGAGGTAGGAGGATCACTATGAGTTCAAGGCCACCCTGAGACTACATAGTGAATTCCAGGTCAGCCTGAGCTAGAGTGAGACCCTACCTTGAAAAACAAAAACAAAAACAAAAACAAAAAAAACACCCATATTATATATATATACACACACACACACACACACACACACATATATATATATATATATATATATATATATATATATATATATATAAATGTGATGGGGGTGGGAGAGATGACTTAGCCATTAAAGGTGCTTAAGCCTGAAGACCCACATTCGACTCTTCAGATCCCATGTAGGCCAGACATACAAAGGACGCAAGTGTACAAGGTGGCACATGCGTCTGGAGTTCAGTTGCAGTGGCTGAACCCCTAGCATGCAATTCTCTCTTTTTCTCTCTTTCTCATTAAAAAAAAAATTCTCATGGTGCAGCCATTTCTTACTATTCCAGTCTGTTTTATGTCTTTGCTTATATCAACTCTCTTCAATCTGTACCTGGTTGGTAATGTGCAGCCATGATTCTGAGCATCGGTGAAGAAACAGGAAAACCGGGTGCCCACCAGAGACCACGGCTTGACAAATGAAGTTCTTATGCCAGCCTGTTCCTACTCATATCCACTTCGGTCCCGTAACTAATGTGCCTTTGTTTGGGACTTGTCTCAGAATCTCAGGAGACTCACACGTGTGATGGTTGCGGGCAGGGCGTTGGCGAGCTGCACGGATTTAAGTTCCAGCATTGTTCTTGCAAATTGTGCAGTTGCAGATAAGTGAGCTTATCTATTAGGACCTTGGTGGTTTCTCTCCTCGCGTTGATGGGGGAGTAAATGAGAACATCACAGGGCTGTGTGGAAATCAGAGTCGGTGAACAGCCCTTAGCACGGGCCAGCAGTTAATGTTGCTCATCTGTTGATGTCACTCACCTTCCCGGCATACTTGGGGCATACATTTTACCTCTCCCACGTGGGCAAGGAGCCCCTTGATGGTGGCTCAGGGCATTAAGGGGGGGATCACTGAGTGTTTTGGGAGTTCCAGCCCTGGTGTTGTGTAGGGATGGAAGTGACTAGTGCCATTTGGAGATCTGGAGAGCTGCATAGCACCTGAGTAACTGACTTTTACATTTAATGATTAATTAACACATGCATTGACTTCATTAGTAGCAATTAAAAAAAACAGCTTCAGGTAAAGACATTTAGACATCTTGTGAAGTTTCTGGACACAGGGTGTTTCTGTGAGGGTTTCTTGAGCTGTTTTACAGTCATGTTTTTAATTTGCCGATTCCTGTTAATTATCAGAACTGCTACTCGAAATAGTCATAACATAGGATGAAATTAGATGTGGTGGATTGGTTTTATTTATAGGTAGATTTGAGGCAGCCAAGGGACACAAAAATTTACTTACAAACGTTTAAAACTTGTACAATTCATGTGTGATTGGTTTTATTTTTCAGAACGATAATTCATTAAGGGGCTGGCATGACATTTGCCATTTATTTTTATTGATTGAGAAAGAAAGAGCAAAATGGGGGAGAGGGAGGGAGGGTGAGAGTAACATGAACACATACCTCTTTGTGCATCTGGCTTTATGTGGGTACTGGGGAATGGAACCTGAGTTTCCAGGCCTCGCAAGAAAGTTCCTTGAACCACTAAGCAATCTCCACAACCCCCATGATCTTTTTAATTTATAGGTCGAAAGGTCAGAATTGTTCCTAGGTAAATAAATTTCTAGTCAGATACAACCATGGACTTTTATAATCCCAGCCGCTTGAGAGCCTGAGATAGGAGGATCACATGGATCCTGGTCTTCAGGGCTAGCCCAGGCAACATGAACTATCTCAAGAGGGAGAAAAAAGAATCTGAAATACCCCACGTCTTCCGGGGTAGTGGTCTTCAAGCATGGGTGCAAGCCAGCATTCTTCACCCAGCTGTGAAATAGGCTTCTAGGTCCATAGAGTTTTGATTCAAGAGGTCTGGGCTCAGAATTTCCAGGCACCCAGAGATTCTGATACTCAACCCAAAGGTGGCACTTGGAGAACTGCATTAGGGAAAATTGTAAGGGGCTGTATAGCATTTCCCCCCTTGATACCAAGGACTAAGCCCAGGGCCTTCATGTGCTCTCGCCCTTAGCTACGTCCCCAGCTCTGTTTTCCTACCCTGTGTCCGTGGCCGTGTGGGATTCATGCTCAGGTGGTTGATTGTCTTTTTGTCTGGCTGTTACCACGACTGCTCCTAGGTGGGCAGCCCGTGTACAGCACATGACAAGAGGGAAGCTAATGATGAGGTGTGTGGACATACACATTAGTGGGTGGAGGAGCTGTTGTTTGTGGGAAAATTGCCTTAATCGGGTTAATTCAGAGAACTTCATTGACTCAGGCTGGGGAGCTGGCTCAGCAGTCAAAGGCACTTGCCTGCAAAGCCTGACTGCCAGGGTTCATTTCCCAAGTACTCATGTAAAAGGCAAATGCATAACGTGGTGGCACGTAGTCCCTCCCTCTCTCTCATTCTGTAGATCCAACATGATACGAATTAATGGCATTTCTTCCCTAGTAGAGTTTTGGTGTGAGCTGGCAGTTGGGAAAGCATGGACGGAAGTAGATAGTGAACAAACATATCTCATGTAGAGTGTTATCAGGAAGACTAAAGCTGGGTGAGGTGCCGGGAAGTGATGGTGACGGAGGGCTGTGTACACGTGGTGAGCAAAGGAGTCTTTCTTAAGTGATAACTGAGCAGGTTTCCACAGAGAACAAGGGTGTTTTCCTGTGGATGTCGATGGAGGGGTGTTTCTGATGCAGAAAGATGGGTCCAAGCTACGGGCGTGGGATTAGGTTTACCATGTTTGAAGATGGGCAGAAAGGCCTAAGTGTTTGGAACCTAGTAGGTGGGGGAGAGATGGATGGTGACTGGTCACTGTTTTATTCTAAGCAGGGAGAGAGACCCTTGGAGGGTTCTGAGAAGTGCAGAGCGAGGATCTGCCTCATGTTGAGAAGGCTCATTCTAACACACATATTTCCATAGTGTAGCTCTTGTCAGCTTTACACACGAAATGTTCTGGGTTCGAGAAAGCTCATTCCCACTCTTGTGGAGAGTGGTATGGGGGGTGAGTAAAGTGGGTCTGAACACTGATACACCAGGCTACACTCAGCAGACATCCCGAATCAATCACCGAGGCTTTTATCGGAGGCTCGGATATCCATTTGAATGACTTGCTAACCCAGCAGGTTACCAAAATCCAAGCCCTTGGAGCCTGAGTGTGGGCTAAGTTTCTTATGTCAACCCCAACAGTGTGTATTTCAAATGGCTTCCCAGTACTTTACCTATACTGAGAAAGATCCAGGTATCTGCTCCAAATTCATCCATCCGTCCATCCGTCTATCCATCCATCCATCCATCATTCATACAGGGGCTAGGCATGGGAGCATATGTCTTTAATCCCAACACTTGGGAGGCAGAGGTAAGAGGATAGCTGTTGAGTTTGAGACCAGCCTGAGACTACATAGTGAATTCCAGGTCAGCCTGGGCTAGAGAGATCCTACCTGAAAAACCACAATAATAGTAATAATTAAAATAATTCACACAGGGGTCTGAGACGTGGTTCAGTAAGTAAGCATTTTCCACGCACACATGAGGGCCCAGGAGGGCCCAGGGTCAGTCCACAGTACCACATAAGAAGCTGGACATGGCCATGCCTGCCTGGAACCCTGGTCCTGCAGGTGGTATAGATTGGAGACTCCCTGGGGCTTGTTGGTAAGTTAGTTTAAAGGTTTGATGAGAGACTCTGTCTCAAGAGAACAAGGTAGAGGAGTGACGAGGTGGACACCGATGTTCTCCTTTGACCTTCACATGTGAGTGCGGGACATGTACGTATGCATGCACATACACACGACAATGCACACAATACATACTAACAACAGACATCCAGGTAAAAGAAATTCATGTTGAGTGGAAAGAAGAGAAAGCTCGTGAGGAAATTAATTTAATTTATTTCAGATCTCAAGTTCTGTGTCCAAATATGACGTAATTGGGACCTGAAACACGAGATGTCAACCTTATGTGTAACATGAAAGGACATTTCAAGTTGGGGATCAAATACAGTGTTTTGCAGCTTGCGGTGTCGAAGAAGAAAAGGGTGTTTTCCCTTCTTCCATAGGCATCCTTCTGGTCACTTCCAACCGTATGAGTCCCTCGGCTCTCCTTCTTGACACAGGCTCGGGAACTCGCCACATCATCTGATGGACGTGAAACCCAGCCTTACTGGCCTTTCAGTGCTCTGCACCGGCTCCCACGCATCTGACGGGAGTGGTTCTCGAGCCTTTCCTGGCCTTTCGGTACTCCGCCCCGGATCACACGTGACAGTTAGCACATCGTTTGATGGGGCGAGACCTGAATCGTACTGACTGGTCTTTCAGTGTTCTCCATCCAGCTCACACACCATCTGATGGAGGTGACGTTCGAGTCTTTCCTGGCCTTTCGGTACTTACTCCACCCCAGCTCGCACGTGACAGATAACACGTCATTTGATGGGTCGACACCTGAATCGTACTGGTCTTCCAGTGCTCCACCCAGCTCATAAGTCTCCTGATGGAGGGGATGCCCAAGTCCTCCCTGCTCTCCTAATTCTCTCCAGCCCAGACAGCACTCTTCTACACCTGTTCCCATTCTGTCTTTGTCCTTTTCTCATCCCACCAGTCACCTGTGTAGAAGATTGTTCAGGGGGATATCTGAGAAGGGATTTCATATGGCCTCTATGTAGTAATAAGGTTATTACTTTTGAGGTCTTCTCTCTCTCTCTCTCTCTCTCTCTTTTCCCTTCATTATTTTATTCCTGGTAATAAAATGCCTATCTAATTTCATAAGTCTTCCCTTGAGCAGAAGCAGCCTTAACTACAAAAGAAGTTTCTCATTTGTACCCAAATGTAGTAGTCCCTTATATATAGACTCACACACACACAAAAATGTATTCGGTTAAGAAAAACAAAATGTAAAAGGAACCAATTATCTCAGCTGGCTCCTGGAGAGAGCCAGCCAGCCAGCCAGCCAGAGGAGGAGTCATTGCAGCATTGTATTGTGAAGTCTTTGGTTGTAAATAATGGATTTCTGCCTTTTCATATAGTTGTTATTGCCCATCAGAGGCCCTTGCTTTGAAAAGCGAAGCTCAGGAGTTGCTCACAGGAGCATGGGTTTGGGAGTCATGTAGGGCATCTGCTGTTTGCAGCATGAGACTTCACAGGTGTGTCTGGGGAGGATCCTCAGTGTGCATTTGGCATTGCCAGCCACTGTGGGGCTTAGTGAGAACTTACTATATGCCAGGCATTCAGTAAGGCCCTACTGCTACCCTCTTGTTCCTGTAGATAAGTATGGTGCAAAGCAGTGAGTGATAGATTCAAAGCTCACTGCCTCATGCAGTGCCTCACCTGTATCCACACTGCTCTGTGAAATGTCTGGCCTGTGTTCACACTGCTCCGTGCAGTGTCTGACCTGTATTCACACTGCTCTGTGAAATGTCTGGCCTATGTTCATACTGCTCTGTGCAATGTCTGACCTGTATTCACACTGCCCCGTTCAGTGCCTGACCTGTATTCACACTGCTCTGTGAAATGTCTGGCCTGTATTCACACTGCCCCATGCAGTGCCTGACACTGCCCCGTGCAGTGCCTGACCTGTATTCACACTGCCCCATGTAATGGCTTACCTGCACTCAGTTTTATGGAAAGGCAGTGACTACAGCTTAGGTGTTAAGAAGTAGTGTGAGATCATTACAGAGTATAGGAGGTCAGACTCTTACTGTCTCTCGTTTTCTGATTGTTTAGTTATCTGGCTCCATCTTACGCCACTGATTTTCATCTTTATTATTTTCTGATGATTGAAATCCACTCTTAATTTTTTACCCAACTTCTTCTCTCTTCTATATGTGTGGGTGGGGGTCTAATTTCTCCTGGATTTGATTCCCCAGCACCCATATAAGTAGCTAGGCATGGCTGACCCTAACCCTAACCCTGTCCTCTATGGAGCAAGACTAGCAACAGAAAGCTCTGGAATCAGGGAGAGACTCTGTCAGAAGGAAACACATGGATGAGCATTGGAGAGCAGGACAGACATCAGTAATTCTCCGCTGGCCTACACGTGTGCATGCATAGGGAATGGACATCTACATACACAGGTACAAGCAACACAAACACCCCACAACACATACACACATGAAAAAAAAAAAAAAAACAGCTGGCTATGGTGGCGCACGCCTTAAATCCCAGCACTCAGGAGGCAGAGGCAGGAGGATCGTTGTGAGTTCAAGGCCAGCCTGAGACTACAGGATGAATTCCAGGTCAGCCTGGAGTAGAGTAAAACCCTACCTTGAAAAACCAAAAAACAAACAAATAAACAACAACAACAAAAAACATTAAAGAAGGAAATTTAAGGTCTTTCAGAAAATGATGATATGGGCATTCCCTTATCTGAATCAAATTGTCAGTGTCTTCAGATTCTCGTAGACCTTTCTTGAAGGTGGGCCTGATAGCAGAACACAGGTGTGGTCACTTGAGAAGGCCCTGGTGCTGGAGCGGAGGCAACCTTGAATTATAACTCACCTTCTGCCGTGTCTCTGCGAGCAGGAGCAGTGGCAGGGCTGAGGAGCCCCTCCCCCTTGGAGACGTTGAAGGACCCAAGGCTTTCTTCATGTTCCCCTCTCTACTCATTGCCTCCACGATTTCCCTCTGTGTCCAGAAACTCACAAAAGTGTCCTCAGATTTCTGGAGTTTCTCTTCTCCCTTCCCTCCCAGCTGCACATCTAGCTTTTGCCTGAGATGTGGTTTGAAGGATGGTTTTCGCTACTGAAAGTTTAATGTTCAATTAGAGAATGGTTCAGAGGTGGCACTGTTGTCATTGTCTCACCTTTGGTCTCCTCTGTGCCCTGTCATCTCACGTACTCTCTGGGTTTGAGTCAGATAATGTCTCCCAAAATAACCTTCCCTCCCTTTACTTAAAATGCCACAGTGGATGCCCATAAAAAATAACAACGATACTAGCATTGTTGAGCTGTACCTGGCACCATTTTAAACATATTGTTACAGGGCTGGAGAGCTGGCTTAGCAGTTAACACATTTGCCTGCAAAGTCAAAGGACCCAGGTTCAATTCCCCAGGACCCATGTAAGCCAGATAGACGCACAAGGAGGCACATGTGTCTGGAGTTCGTTTGCAGTAGCTGGAAGTCCTGGCATGTACATTCTCTCTCTCTGTTTCTCCCTCCCTCTTTTCTTTCAAATAAATAAATAAAATATTTAAAAAATAGTGCTAGAGATCATATTGTAAGTCTACATTTTAAAACAGAGACCAAAACAGAGACCTGGAGACGTTAGATAACGTGCTGAAGTAACAGTTCCTGGCTGGCAACTCATAAATCAATTAGGAAAGGGCATCAGGGGTCTTTGGGTTTTCTTTCTGCACGCGTGTGCATGTTCATGTGTGTGTGTGTGTAGAGGTGAGAGGTCTCTCTCCGCCTTCCTCTCTGAGACCGGGTCTCATGCTGAACTTACAGCTTGTGGACTCAGCTAGTCCAGCCGCCAGTAATGCCCAGGCGACCGCTTTCCGCTGCCTCCGCAGCTCTGGGAATGCAGATGCAGCCACAGCACCGCACCTTTGATTCCGAACCTTCCCGTGCCCAGATCCTGCTGGCAGTGTTGAAGGCCACGGAGGAAGCATCTCAAAATACTGTTTGGGGCTGTTTGTTTTGTTTGGTTTTGCTTTATTGAGGTAGGGTCTCGCTCTAGCCCCAGGCTGACCTGGAATTCACTATGTAGTTTCAGGGTGGCCTGGAACTCACGGAGATCCTTCTACCTCTGCTTTCCTGAGTGCTGGGATTAAAGGCGTGCGCCACCATGTCTGGCCTCAAAATACTGTTTTTTAACACATAAAATAGATAGCTAGCATACAAGAAACAATTACATTTACATACTGCAGGCAAAATATTCTTAACAGGGATGGAGAGATGGCTCCGCTGTAAGAGGTGCTTGCCTGCAAAATCTGTCGGGTTGGGTTCACGTCCCCAGTACCCATGTAAAGCCAGGTACACAAAGTGGCACATGCATCTGGAGTTCATTTGCAGTGGTTGGAGATCCTGGGACACCCACATTCTCTCTTTCTTTCTTTCTTTCTTTCTTTCTTTCTTTCTTTCTTTCTTTCTTTCTTTCTTTCTTTCTTTTCCTTCCTTCCTTCCTTCCTTCCTCACTCTGCTCTCTTTGCTTCTGTCTCTCTCAAATAAATAAATAAAATATTTAAAATATACTCTTAATAAGCTCATATTATCTGGATCATCGAAGTCATGCTTGAACTTGTTTAAATTCATTAAACATCTAGCTGGGTGTGGTGGCACACATATTTAATCCCAACACTCGGGAGGCAGAGGTAGGAGGATCTCTGTGAGTTCGAGGCCAGCCTGAGACTACATAGTGAATTCCAGGTCAGCCTGGGCTAGAGAGAGGCCCTACCTCGCAAAACCAATGAATAAATAAATAAATAAATCATTAAAGATGCAGAGACGAGCATAGTCACTGTCATGATTCCCCAGTGGCAGCGAGCCCAGATGGATTTCAAGATGTCCGCACAGCCCACGCAGGAGAGGAAGACGGCGTTCCCTCCTGTGTGCACATGGGTCGTGCATATTGTTATTTGTTGCTTCTGTTTATAATTAAAGGAAATGTTGAATGTCAGTGGCAGGTTAGTCAAAATAAGAGTGTAGGTTTTTTCCATCCAAGTTCTCAGATAAAGACCCTGCTTTGTCTTCTAGGCATGGAATCGGCCTCTGATTCCTGATACACACCCTTGCACCGCCCACCCACACCGCTACCCTGTGGTACCTCACGCTCCTCCCTCACAGAGTGGGAGCTGCAAGGCTGGTTCTAGTGTCACTGAGGTCTCACCAGCTGGAGCTGGAACCCTGGCAGGTGGTAGTTTTCCTGGGCTGTGACGCAGCACGATAGGCTAGTGGCTTCGATAACAGAGTCCCGTGTGTTTGTAGTTGCTGAGCGCGGAGGTTGCACGTCAGCATGTGGCCAGAGTGGCTTTCTTTGGAGTCCATAGTCCTTGGCCTGCAGGTGGCCATTGTCGCCTTGTTTACACGGTAACATCTACTCTGCTCACATCTGCGGCCTAGTCCAACTTTTCAAACTTTTAAAAAATGGTTTTATTTGCAAGCAGAGAGAGATGAGACAAACAGAGGTGGGGGGTGGGGAGAATGGGCACGCCAGGGCCTCCTGCCACTACAGACACACTCCAGATGCATGTGCCACTTTGTGCGTCTGGTTTTGTGGGCGCTGGGCAATTGAACCAAGGTCATTAGCCTTTGTAGGCAAGCACCTTCACTAAGCCATCATCCCAGGCCTTTTTAAACTTAAAAAAATTTTTTTTGTTTATTTTTATTTATTTATTTGAGAGCGACAGACAGAGAGAGGAAGGCAGATATAGAAAGAGAGAGAATGGGCGCGCCAGGGCCTCCAGCTGCTGCAAAAGAACTCCAGATGCATGCTCCCCCTTGTGTATCTGGCTAACATGGGTCCTGGGGAATCGAGCCTCAAACCGGGATCCTTAGGCTTCATAGGCAAGTGCTTAACTGCTAAGCCATCTCTCCAGCCCTTTAAGCTTTTTCATTGACAACTTCCATATATATAGACAATATAGTGTAATCATAATCTCCTCCCACCACCCTTCCTTCCCCCCCCCTCCAGAATCCCCCATCCACTGAATCCCTTCCTCTTTCCAACTAGTCTCTCTTCTACTTTGATGCCATCATTTTTCCCTCCTAATATGCATCTCTTGTGTAGGTAGTATCAGCCACTGTGAGGTCATGAATATCAAGGCCACTTTGTGTGGAAGACAGCATTGTAAGCACGCCTCCCCTTCTTCGGCTCTTACATTCTTCCTGCCACCTCTTCCACAGTGGTCCCTGAGCCTTGGAAGGTGTGACCAGAGATGGCTCACCCAATCTCCTTTCCTCAGAGAACACAAGTCATGTTGGGGGAAGGCTCACCTGCTGATTGCATTTTGACTTGACTCCCTCTGTGAGGACGGTCATACTCCCCAGTCCCGGGGTTCTGCATCTGCATGCGTGTCTTGGGTAGCAGAAGGAAAGGAAAGAAATCTTTTGTGCTGAATATGCTCTTCTTGTCAGCTGTGGCCTAGCACTCCGCCTGCAACATGCCATCAATGTATAACCATTGCAAACATACATGCCCATACATGCAAACAAACAAAAATGTATGAGTGGATAAACGAATGAGTCAAACCATACCTTGTATGCCATCAAGACATTTGAAACACGCATTTGCATGCGGTACTCTATCACTGGGAATGTTAGCAATTGCTAGTTCCTTGAGTTGTGTTTTTCACTGTGCCTTGGCACATCTGACCTAAGAATGTCCAGGTCATATCAGAAAACACTGGAGCCGGGTAGTGGTGGCACACAGCTTTAATCCCAGCACTCGGGAGGCAGAGGTAGGAGGATTGCCGTAAGTTCAAGGCCACCCTGAGACTGCATAGTGAATTCCAGGTCAGCCTGGGCTAGAGTGAAATGAAAAGCCAAAAAATAAATAAATAAAAAATAAACACTGGGGCTACAGAGATGGCTTAGTGGCTAAGGCACTTGGTAGCAAAGCCAAAAGACCCAGGTTCGATTCCCCAGTAACTACAAACACCAGATGCACAAGGTGGCGCATGTGTCTAGAGTTGGTTTGCAGCGGCTGGAGGCCCTGGCACGCCCTTTCTATCTTTCTCTTTCTCTCAGATAAATTAATAAAATGTTTTTAAAAAAACAACAAACACTGGGCTGGAGAGATGATTCAGCAGTCACAGGCACTTGCTTGCAAAGTCTGCTGCTAGGAGTTGGGTTCGATTCCTCAGTACCCGTATAAAGCTTGACACCCACAGTGGTGCCAGTGTCTGGAGTTTGTGTTCAGTGGCAGGAAGCCCTGGCACACCTGTTTTCTCTTTCTTCTTTCTGTTTCTTAAGTAATTGATTGAATAATTAATAATGATAATAAAAACACACCCACCCCATTCTCATGTCCTATGAAACTTGCTTGCTTGACTCAGCCCACAGTGTTAGCCATGAAATTAAATCGCGTGTCTACGACAATTAAGTGTGACCCGGGGATTTGCTGCAACTTGACTTGTTCTCTGTACTGGGTTCATCTCATTACCTTCAATGTCATGATTGCTATTTGCCTATGCCAAGCAAGATTTTAAAAATACGTATTTATCTGAGATATGTGTGTGTGTGTGTGTATATATATATATATATATATATATATATATATATATATATATAGAGAGAGATAGAGACAGAGAGAGAGAGAGAGAGAATGGGCACATCAGGGGCCTCTAGCCTGCTGCAAAGGAACTCCAGATGCATGCGCCACCTTGTGCATCTAGCTTATGTGGGTATTGGGGAATTGAGCCTGGGTCCTTAGGCTTCGTAGGCAAGCAGCTTAACCATTAAGCCATCTCTCCAACCCTCAAGCAAGATTTGTGGCTTCCACAAGAAGCTGATTACATTGAAAGTGGCTTAGGCACCCATTTTCCAGTATGATTTCAATGCAGTTATTTCAACCTTTCCCTTTCTACTCACGTGTGAACACAAGGGGACCACACACAAGTGGCAGTACAAAACTGAGACAGTCTAACACAATGCTAACAGTCTAACTTGTGCATTCCTTTGAGAAATGCTGAGAAATTCTGTTCGTTTGAAAGTCGAGGTTCTTAAAATTTTTATCTGCTCAGCCACAAACCTGGGACCAAAACAGGGATGAATTAGAGATAGAACATGGGGCCTTTGAGTTTGGGGCTCTCCTGAGAGTGAGGTTCTGTCATGTTGTATTTGCCGAAAATAAATGAAAAGTCATTTTAATATAGAATTATGTCGTTAGGGTGGAGGGAGGTGGTAAGCAGGCTTCTTAAATGCATCATGGAACCTTTAATATGCTAATCTATGCTGTGACTCTCCAGGGTAGGATTTGGTATGCAGATGGTGACACATTTGCCTGGGACCTCTCTTCCTCTTTTTAAAAATATTTTTTATTTATTTTCAAAGAGAGAGAGAAAGAGAGAGAGAAAGAAGGAAGAGAATGGGCACACTAGGGCCTCCAGCTGCTGCATCTGGTTTTATGTGGGTACTGGGGCATCAAACCCAGGTCGTTAGGCTTTGCAGGTAAGTGCCTTCAACCACTGAGCCATCTCTCCAGCCCAGGACCCTCTCTCTCTTAAGACAGTGACGTCCCCAGAATCACTGTCAGCATGAAAGGTCTGGACAGTCTATGACTAACTCACCCCTAGTGTTGGCATGGCTAATGAGTTTATTTAGCAGAAGATCATCTTCCTCCCCGCCCTCCCTTCTCTTTTTTTCTCTTCTCTTTTGAAGCAGGGTCCCCTCTATGTATCAGGGTTGACCTTGAACTTCTGATCCTCCTGCCTCTGTCTCTGGAGTGCTGTCATGACAGGCTTGCACCATCACACTCAACTTTGTCCACCTTTTCTATTTAGGAGATCTTAGCGTCATTTGGCATTGTGAGTGTCATTCTAAATAGCAATTTTAAACACAGATCGTTATAGTGGTTAGGATTTTATACATATTGCCATAAGTGGTTTTTTGTTGTTGTTGTTGTTGTGTTTTTGGTTCAAGACAGAGCAATGAAAATAAAAAAGTTTAACATATCTGGGTGAGAACTTTTGTTGTAAGTATCAGCGTGCCAACTGCACCTGGCTTTCAAAACAGTGAAAATATGCCAGGAAAGGGACTTAGTAACTAGAAGTGTGTCACCGGGACTCTGCCTCCAGAATTGTTTTCTCTTCCTGTGTCTTCAGTTGGCACTGAAGGAAAATCTTTGTCCAAACAAGTGAATAGACTCTGCTGTTTTACACTAGGCGTCCACTCCCCCAACAAAGTTCCAGATTGAAATCTCAGTGATGGGTTTGAGCCCTGTGATTCTCATGCTAGGCACAGCTCGGCCGGCCGGCCCATTGTCTCATGTGCCAATGGCAAGGTGAACCCTGTTGAATGCTCATGAACTGATCCAGGGGAAGGGAGCTGGGATATGTCTCCTCCGAACAAAAGAGGTGCTGTGGGCCAACGCAGCGGAATCGTACAGGTGCAGAGCAGGTGTCTTTAGCTGTCAGCCGGAGAAATCCTCTTTCCCTGTAAATCAGATCAGGAGCTCTGTTAAGCTGTTGCTCATTCGCTCGGCACATGATTAGGTGCTGGTGGAATAAACAAACGGATATGTCACAAAAACAAACCCAAAAGCGAGTGGTGGTGAGGTGCAGGGCTCAAGGTTGACTGTGATATTACAGAGCACACTAGGGGGTTACCTTGTCTGTGAGCAAAACACTATGTCTTTTGTCATGGTGTCAACTTGGCCTGGCATTCTAGTTAATTATTATTTTTAAAATATATTTATTATTTATTTATTTATTTATTTATTTATTTGATAGAGAGAAAGAGAGAAAGAGAGAGGGAGAGAATGGGCATGCCAGGGCCTTCAGCCACTGCAAACAAACTCCAGATGTATATGCCCCCTTGTGCGTCTGGCTTCCATGGGTCCTGGAGAATTGAACTGGGATCCTTTGGCTTTGCAGGCAACGCCTTAACCACTAAGCCATCTCTCCAGCCCTAATTAACTTTTTAAAAAATGTTTATTTATCTGCAAGCAGAGAGAGACAGAGAGAAACAGAGAATGGGCATGCTAGAGCCTCAGGTCACTACAAATAAACTCCAGATCTGCCTTTATGTGGGTACTGGGGAATCGAACTCAGGTTGTTAGGTTTTGCAGGCAAGCGCCTTAGCTGCTGAGCCATCTCTCCAGCCCCTACTGTTTTTAAATTGTTGCAGAATTGGGAGGTTGTGGGTACTAGGCAGATAGCTCAGCCAGTAAAGTACTTGCCTTCTAAGCATGAGGACCTGAGTTTGATACCCAGAACCCACTTTTAAAAGTGGGGCATGGTGGCACACACACCCTTAATTCCAGCTCTAGAGAACTGAGGCAAAGAAATCCATGGAGTTTACTGGCCAGCTGGTCTAGCCTTGATGTTTCAGGCCAATGAGAGATCCTGTCTCAAGAAAAGGTGGCTGCGCTGGGCGTTGTGGCGCATGCCTTTAATCCCAGCACTGGGCAGGTAGAGGTAGGGGGATTGTCATGAGGTCGAGGCCACCCTGAGACTACATGGTTAATTCCAGGTCAGCCTGGGCTAGAGCAAGACCCTTCCTCAAAGTCCTCTCCCTGCAAAAAAAAAAAAGAACAAAAAGAAAAGAAAGGTAGCTGGCCCTCCTGAGGAAGAACACCTGAGATGTCCTGTGACACACACACAGAGACATATGTCCATTTCAAAAGAGAACTGTGCGACCATGATCGGGGCTGTTATTTACTAAAATACACAAGCAACGGGGGAAGTGGCTTTAGCGAAAAAGACACTGAATGTGAACCTGAAGGTGAAATGCACTTAAGCTCCTGCTGGGGAATTTGGGCAGAATTTGGTAGCTGGGAACACCGAACCCCAGACTCGTTTTGTTGTACCCTGAGAAAGTGTTACTTTAGTTCAGAACAAAACCATGTCGCATGAAGGTGAAGACCCGCTTTCTTGCAGGAGGCATGAGTGAGAAGACTGTTGGGATGTTTGTTTTCTCACAAAGACACCAATACCTAGGCCTCTGAAGGATTATAAATTTCAAATTTGTGCTTGGTGAATTACGTTAGGTGCCGTATTTTAGTGACATAGTGTCACATTGCCCTGATGAGGATGATTTGGGACACCAGAATCACAGTCAAGGAAAAATCTTTTTTGTTTCCCCTCCAGTCATGTACAGTCAGCTATTTTTCCCCCCGAGGGCTAGTGAAATGTAGAAAAATTAATGTGCAGAGCTGGCAATGCCTGAATAGTTTCTTAGTAGTTTTCAACCCGATACCCGTTTTATAAAGTATCTTGGGATTCTGTTTATTATCCTACAGTGGGTTTAATTAACGGAGTATGAATCCTCTTGATGTCCCTAAATCTTAAAATTATATAGTGACTTTAAATATGAAAATTTAAAAAGGAGAGTGGTTGATAAGGAACAATGCATATTGTTGTACGTGTAATGCATGCTTAGCTGCAAGTTCTTCCTGGGAATCTGCTAAAATGCAAGTTTTGGGGCTGAGGAGATGGTTCAGCGGTTAAAGGCACTTGCTTGCAAAGCCTGATGGCCTGGCGTCAGTTCCCCAGGACATACTTAAAGCCAGATGCACAAAATGGTACATGTGTTTGGAGCTCAATTCAGTGGCAGGAGGTCCTGACACATCCACTTTGCCCCCTCCCCCCTCCCTCCTCACAAATAAATAAAAATTTAAAAAATAAACGCTCTTGCATGGGGGCTTGAAAATCTGCATTTCAAGCTACCCGGTGAGGCCTGCACTCCTGTGCCCAGACCTTACTATGAGTAGAAAGCCCCAAGATACCTGTATTCTCAGGAGTAACAGAACTGATAGAATGAATGTATAAGACTGTCTCACACAGTGTGGGCTGCCCAGTCTAACAATAGGAGTGTGCATCCTGGAGAGGCAGAACCCAGTGGCTGCTCCGTCCTTTAGGCTGGATGCCTTCACAGTCCTTATTGGCACTGAAGCCCTGGAGGATTCTTGGAGAACTGCTGCTCTCCAGTCCACATTGGCAGTCTGAAGAACCTGGGTTCTGGTATCAGAGCAAGATGGTGGTGACAGCAGCCATCAGATAGATGCCCTCACCAACAAGAAGCAAAGACAGACAAAAATGGAATTGCGTCTCTTTCAGATCTCTTTATGTCTGGTCTGCTACCCGAAGGAGCCGCATACTGGGGAAGGGTGAAGATGCCCACGCAGACCCACCCAGAGTTTATTCAAAATTCAGGCAAGTTTGACTGGAGAGATGGCTTAGCAGTGAAGGCATCTGCCTGTGAAGCCTAAGGACCCAGGTTCGATTCCCTAGTACCCACATAAGCCAGATCCACAGGGTGGGCACATACGTCTGGACTTCGTTTGCAGTGGCTGGAGGCCCTGACGTACCCGTTCCCTCTCTATCTGCCTCTTTCTCTCTCTCAAATAAACAAAATAAAATATTTAAAGAAAAGATGCAGGCAAGTTGACCATCGAGATGAACCATGGCAACACCTGTGCGTGGAATCGTCATGAGTTTCCCCATCAAGCTGAAGCTGTGGGCAGCTCCTGTGGATTAGGTGCAGTGGTACCATTGCTGGTGCAGCACTCTGCAGAGGTAACCTCAGGAAGCTCGAGCACGTCGCATTTGGGAAGCTCTTGGAGTTACCTTCTGTTGCTGGCACATACACCTAAAACAGAAGCAGCCGGCGGGAGGCACGGGTTTACTTCAGGCGCACAGGTCCCAGGGGAAGCCCCACCAGGGTGGAGGGAGCTGCCCACTCCACCACACATGCACAGCAGGGAGAGAACCAGCAGGCAGAGTTCAGGCTGGCTTAGGTGGACTCTAGATCCAGCCCCGGTGACCCTCCTCCAGCAGGGCTCTGCCTACTGCAGACGAAGTAGGAAGCTTCACCAGAAATACCCGAAGCCGGTGCGGCAGCGCACACCTTTATTCCCAGCACTCAGGATGCAGAGGTAGGTGAATCGCTGTGAACTGGAGGCCAGCCTGAGACTACGTACTGAATTCCAGATCGGAAACCTCCAGAAATTCTACCTTGGAACCTCACTCTCCAAATAACAAATAATGAAAAGGCTGGAGCAATGGCTTAGTGGTTGAGGTGCTTCCCTGCAAAGCCCAAGAACCCAGATTCCATTTCCCAGTACCCACGTAAGCCAGAAGCAGTGGCTAGAGGCCCTAGCATACCCATTCTCTCTCTTTCTCTCGCTCTCATAAATAAATAAATAAATAAAATATAAATAATACCTGAGACTATGGGGCCATTTACATTCAGTCCACCCCCATAGCCCTCTTAATTTATGTAATTTTGCATGGTTGGAGGATTAAAAGTTTAAAGATCATACTTTCCATTTTCATGTGCAAGGAGAGAACTTTCTCAGCCCTGGGTTTGACTCACTGTGCCCTAGGTAAGTCCTGAGTTACGCATGTCACAGGACAGTTGAGGGACCATGCCTACGAAATCCTAGTTGCAATGACAGTCCCTAGAACACTCAGGAAACACCCTCACAGATTTCTCAAATGTCTTACAGGGCAGGATGATATCTAATGACAGCCCCTAAACCCAAAGGCTAATACATGGAATGGGCCACCAGCTGGTTGGTCGTGGGTGGGCTGTGACAGCCATCTTTTGTTTAAGCAGAGCCCAGAGTGTCGCGGTCACAGTCACCACACAGCGCAGCAGCACGTGACCAGGGTAGCACATTCTTTTTAGAGGTGTTTTCTCTGCTGTTCACTTTGTTCCTGGAGTAATTGGGGGCGAAGTCACTGTGGCCATATTTGCAGCTGACAGATTTGTTTTGCTCTGTGCCGGGAGAGGGTGTTAAGTGGAGGACTGTGAAAAACTGAAGCACATGGAACTCGCTGTGGGGGTGGGGGCAGAGCATGGAACCTCCTAGAACCGTGTGCTTCCTAGCGAATCCTGGCTGCATTCTTCAGTAGCCCTTCTGCTCCAGCATAAGGAGCACAGGCATTATCCCAGCCTGGGAGGCACTCCTCACGGGCTGTGGGACTTCTCGAGGGCTGTAGTTCAATCTTACAGTTTGACTTTTAGGTGTGATTCTGTGTTTATGTTTAAAACAATTTTTTTTTCAAGGGAGAAGAGGCAAGAGGAGGAGAGGGGAAGGGAGGGGAGGAGAGAAGAGAGGAGAGAAGAGGAGAGGAGAGGGGAGGGGAGGGGAGGGGAAGGAAGGGGAGAAGAGGATAGAATGGCCTCTTGCCACTACAAACTGCAGACACACGCGCACCACTTTGTGGATCTGACTTTACATGGGTATTGGGCAATCGAACCTGGGACATCAGGCTTTGCAAGCAAGCACCTTTAACTGCTGAGCCCATTTAAAAATCCATTATTTATTTTCAAGGAGAAAGAGCGTGGGTATTTGTGTTTTTATAAGACAGGGTCTCATTTAGCCCAGGCTTGCCTTAAACTTACTACCTAGAACTCAGGACCCCTACCTCCACCTCCCAAATGCTGGGATAACTGCAGTGAACAGCCGCACTGACCGGCTTCATAGTTTGACTTTTCTTTCTTTCTTTCTTTCTTTTTTTTTTTTTTTTGCAGGAAGGTTGGTTTTTCAAGATAGGGTGATCCTCTAGCTCAGGCTGACCTGGAATTCACTTTGTTGTCTCAGGCTGGCCTCGAATTCACAGTGATCCTCCTACCTCAGCCTTCCAAGTGCTGGGATTAAAGGTGTGTGCCACCATGCCCGGCTTATAGTTTGACTTTTGAAGGCATTACTACTGCTGAAATAAAAATGATGGAATTGTCTGAATGAAAATAACAATATGTAGAATAAATTTTATCAGCTGAATTAAAATATATTTATTTATATTAAAATGATTACCACTTCTAAATTCAGTATGACTGCATAGGGTACTGTAAGTGAAAATATTTTAACCTCCAGACAAGCTACATTCTTGGATGTTGTGCTTAAATGACATATATACGATATGGATTTTCTCCTTTTAATACCAGGCAAATTCAATAACACTAAGATATAAAACTAATATGTTCATTATGGACTATTTGAAAATAGATATAAAATTTGAGGAATCGGCTGGAGAGATTGCTCAGTGGTTAAAAGGTGCTTGATTGCAAAGCCTGACAACCTGGGTTTGATTGAAATTTTAGTTATAAATTCACCCATTTCTTTTTGAGGGAGGTTATATTTTAATTTTATTTATTTATTTGGGGGGGGGAGATAGAGAGAGGGAGAGAGAACGGGCATACAAAGGCCTCTAGCTGCTGCAAGTGAACTTTTGATGCATGCGCCACCATGTGCACCTGGCTTATGTGGGTCCTGGGGAATCAAGCTGTGTCCTTTGGCTTTGGAGGCAAGCGCCAAACCACTCAGCCATCTCTACAGCCAAAATTCACCCATTTCTTATTTACTCAATAGGGCACACTAAAGTATAAGTCTGAGCAGACTTCTTTTTAAAATAAATATACCCAGATCTGTTCTCGTTTGTTGGGGACTACAGAAAGTAATTGTCAAATGACAATATTCGCTGACAGGTTCTGGTGACAGCATTCCTGGCCTCATAGGAAGACAGTCAGTTTGACCACTGCTGGCCTTGAGAGTAGATGTTGCTCTCCATGAGCCTTGAGTGGCATGCAGAACCTTCTAGAAGGTCGTCCCTGTGGGGTGCAGTGTTATGAGTGGTTGGCCCTTCTTTATAATGCCTTTCCTGGTTGGTCCAGGTAACCTTCCTTAAAGATGTATTTTCTGGGCTGGAGAGATGGCTGAATGATTAAGGCACTTGCCTGTGAAGCCTTAGGACTCACGTTCGATTCCCCAGGACCCATATAAGCCAGATGCACAAGGTGGCACATGTGTCTGGAGTTTGTTTGCAGTGGCTAGAGGCCCTGGCACAACCATTCTTTCTATCTGCCCCTCCCTCTCTCTCTAATAAATAAATAAATAAATTAAAAATTTTAAAAGATGTGTTTTCTGAGAGGGCCAGCTCTGCCTTCTTTATGATAGCTTTTCTGGTTGCTTCAGGAGAGGCCTTAATTAGCCATGGAAATGCCACTGAGGAAATGGTGAGATTTATCAAAAGAATCTCAGAGAAATATCAACTTTAGTTTTCTTTTGCTTTAATTTAAAGATATTTTATTTATTTATTTGAGAGTGAGAAGAGAGAGATAAATATGTATAGAGAGAAAGGTGTACCAGGGCCCCCAGCCACTGCAGAGGGACTCCAGACACTCCAGATGCATGTGCCACCTTGTGCATCTGGCTGTTCATGGACATTGGGGAATTGAACCTGGGTCCTTAGACGTTGCAGGAAAGTGCCTCAACCACTAGGCCATCTCTCCAGCCCTGAACTGTAGTTTTTGTCACCATGGTTACCTGTAAAGGGATGGTCCTCAGATTTATTGTCATCCTGTCACATTCACGAGCTTATTGTCTATGATTGCACCCACCCTCGAAGTAAAAGTATTAAAAAGAAATTTCATTTATGTAGAAAATATTCAAGTTTTAAAAATTATTTTTATTTATTTTTCTGTGAGCAGAGACACATAGGGAGGAGAGAGAGAGAGAGAGAGAGAGAGAATAGATGTGCCAGGGACTGTAGCCACTGTAAATGAACTCCAGACACATGTGCCACCATGTACATCTGACTTGTGTGGGTGGGTACTGGGGAATCGAACCAGGGTCCTTAGGCTTCACAGGAAAGTGCCTTAACTGTGAAGCCATCTCTCCAACCCCTATATTCAGGCTTTTTTGCCTTGATATTTTTACCTCATCAAAATGCCGTAAGCATTTACATAGCGTTTACATATTAGGTATTTTAAGTCATGTGGACGTGATTTACAGCAGCCTGGAGACAACACTTAGATAAGATCCACATACTTTACCCTTCCACGTCCACCGCAGACTCTGCTGTCCACGGACGGATCCTGGAACTATTCTTCCAGACCCTGAGGGAGGGCTGTGGTGACCACATGCTAGGTTTGAAAACGCTGCGCACCATTTGTAATTCCTGTTTTAAACACAGGGAAGCGCAGTGAGTGGGTGGCAGTTGTCGAGTGTGTTCGCTCGTGCTTTCGAGCCAGAGGGCGTGGGCAGGCACACAGCAAGCCTTCCTGAGGAGACGGCACGTGGGGCGCTCAGCCGACGAGCGCGTGACTGCCGGGAAGGCCGCGCGGAACGCTGTACGACAGGACACCGTCCCTGTGTAGGCCCATTATTCAAGTTTGAAGATTGATGGTTCTTAATTATTCATTTGAGTGTGGAGGACAGAAAGTCCCTATCTTAGAAGTAACAAGGACACATCGAAATGACTAAGAGATTCTCCACCTTCACAGCATGAGCAAAGATGGAACTTCGCAGACTTTCAGGAGCCTGGTGGGTGTCTGGGGAAGAGCTGGTAAACCTGCCGACAGCAATGGTTCAAGGCCTGTGCGCACGCAGGAGCCATGCTGAAGAGTAGGCTGGTGGGAGGGAGGGAAGAATGGGAGGAAGGAAGGAGGGAGAGAGGAAGGGAAAGGAGGAAGGGAGGGAGGAAGGGAGGGAAGGAAGGAAGAGAAGGAGGAAGGAAGGAAGGAAGGAAGAGAAGGAAGGAAGGAAGAGAAGGAGGGAAGGAGAGAGGAAGGAAGGAAGAGAAGGGAGGGAGGGAGGGAAGGAAGGAAGGAAGGAGGGAGGGAGAGAGGGAAGGAAGGGAAGGAAGGAAGGGAGGAGGACGGAAAGAAGGAAAGGAAGGGAGGGAGGGAAGGAGGAAAAGGAGGAAGGAAGGAAGGAAGGAAAGGAGGAAGGGAGGGAAGGAAGAGAAGGAAGGAGGAAGGAAGGAAGGATAAATGAAAGGCTGCTCTGGGCTTCCAGCACTTCCAAGGCAGGCTGTGTGTCAGGATTACCTGATACCAGACCTGCATGTGTTTCCCCAAGTCTGCGTGAAGAGCAGGAACAGAGTGGACTCCAGGAAGTGCTAATGGCTAGTCTCTGGCTTGATCTCTTCCCCTACCAAGGGCATCTGGAGCTCTCCTGTAATCCCATTATATCCTCCTAGAGCCTCTGCTTATTTTGTTAACAGGAAAACTTGTTTTAATTTCTTTATCCACATCTCAGATGCTTAAGAGAAACGCAGAAGTACTGTTGCTTTGCAGCATGAGCCCTCAAGTTCTTCATAGCAGGGAAGTAGGCATAAGGCCCGTGACTAACAAGAAACCCATGGCCCGGTGTCTGCAGCCAGGGCATTCCATGGTGGGTCTAGATTAGGCAGCTTGCTTGGGGGTGTTGGTGCAGGGTTGGAGTCCTGGGAGGGATCAGATCTCTATAAAGACACAGCCCCCCCCCCCCGCCGCACGATCCATGAACTCCAACTTCCAGTCCCTGTCCACGTAACCAAAAAGAATTGAAAATGCGTGCTCAGAGAAGGGCAAATTATGAATTATGAGATTTATTGTAGGGAGCATTAAGAGGGAAGGTATCAAGGCAAAACGAAAATGTCCCCCTGCTCAGGTGGGAGGTGGGGGGGGGATACCGAGAAGATCCCTCACATAGGTGACAGTAAAACAGAAGAAGGGAGCTGCGGAGAGCTCAAGAGACGCGGGGGCCAAGAGTGCTCACACAGGGCCCAGGCCCACTTATCGGCATCAGACAAACACCCAGTTTCATGGAGCCTCATCCTCTGACTCAAGTGTGATTGGGCAGCGGGCCTGAGAGGCTGCCTAGTCGAGGAAAAAGCAGGAAACTGAAGCAGGGTTAAGAGGCTTTTGCTTGCAGCCATCTTGGAGAGACACGGGTTCTAGTCCTGCCAGAGCAGGCAAGGCGGTGTCCATGCCTCTTTGGGCCAGTCTCTAGCTGGCTACCTATCGGGAGAAAGCTACCTTGCTCTTTAATTTTTTTTAATATATTTGTTTGAGAGAATGAGAGAGAGAGACAGATAAAGAGAGAGAGGATGGGTTCGTCAGGGCCTCAAGCTACTGCAAACTAACTCCAGACTTGTGCGCCACCTTGTGCATCTGGCTTTATGTGGGTACTGGGGAATTGAACCTGGGTCCTTAGGCTTTGCAGGCAAGTGCCTTAACTGCTAAGCCATCACTCCAGGCCGACCTTGCTCTTAATTCCTATCAAGTTGAGATTTCTTTTAACCTTTGTTGGGGGTGTGAAAGTCTAGGCAGAGCTGCCATTCACCCACCATCACCCTGTCATAGAGCGGCACCCGAGCCCTCCTTCAGCCTGCCCCTGCTTCCGCACCCTCGGAGCCTTCTGGGTTCCCTGGGCACTCTGCCCGAACCCAGGGCTTATCTTCGTTGTGTCTCTTGCTTATCCATCCCCTTTTGTCCTTGAGGTACAAATGGTGCCCGCCTGCCTGCCCATGTCTGTGGCTCTATCCCGAGCCCGGGGGCCTTCGCTGGACTGACAAGGCAGCTTGGTCCTGTGTCGTCTGTCCCACCTTCCTCTGTGTGCCTGGCCTCACCCTGCCTGGTAGATAGTTGTCAGTCATAAGGGAAAGAGCCAAGAACAACTTGTGGAAGGAAAAGGTTTATTTTGGTTTATAGACTTGAAGGGAAAACAATGGCATGAGCAGAGTGGACAGCACCTCCTGGCCAACATCAGGTGGACAACAGCAACAGGAGAGTGTGCCTGGCAAGGGGAAGCTGGCTATAACAGCCATAAGCCTGCCCTCAATGATACACTGCTTCCAGGAGGCATTAATTCCTAAATTTCCACCAGCTTGGGACCTACCTACGCATTCAGAACACATCAGTTTATGGGACACACCCGAGTCACACCACCAGGGTCTCTTGTTTTGCCGCTGAGTGTGCCATGCTAGCTGGCCCATGACTTCTGCTCTGCCTGCCATCGCCTCTGGTGGGCTAGGATCGCACGTGTGAGTGCAGGAGAGGGTGGGACTGAGTTCATCTTAAGCTGCCCTGAATTGCAGATTTATTCCTTATTCTGTATCTCCCTCCCTGCTGTAAACTTTCAAATTTCTAGAAGGCCTTCTGCCGCTCATATTTGAATACCGCATCCATAGAGACGTTGATTCAATACTTGTCGAACTACATTGAAGACATCTGTTCCAGGCCTTTTGATGGTCTCATTAGTAAGGCGGTCTGCCATGCTTGCGTGTGTGGAGTGAACCGGGATCCGTCATTCTGTCTTGGTGAACATAACATTGTCCCTGCAAAAGCACACTGTTGGTTTTGTGTGGTTCATTGTCAAATTCAAAGGGTGGTGTGACCGTCTGTTTTCTGTAGCTCCCAAGGGAAGAACACGAGGTCTGGGCTTGGTGCTGAGAACGAGAAGGGGAGTTAAAAGGAACCCTGTTTGTTTGTTTGTTTTTGTTTTGGTGTTTAGGATCTGTGGCTGGGAGCCCTCCTGCCTCCTTCCCTGGAACCTTTCTGAGATTTTGCATCTACTTCAGATGGTGTGGGCTTGGCTTTCCCCACATGACCACTGAAACTTAGCCTCCACCCTCAAGATTTCTCTCCTATTTATTTTATAAAAATTGTAATTTTTAAAAAATTTTATTTATTTGCAAACAGAGGGAAAGAAAGAGGCTGAGAGAATGGGCATGCCAGGGTTTCTTGCCATTGAAAATGAACTCCAGAGGCATGCTCCACTTTGTGCACCTGGATTTTACATGGGTACTGGGGAATTGAACCCAGGCCATCAGGCTTTGCAAGCAGGCACTTTCAACTGCTGAGCCATCTCTTGAGCCCCTGTTTATTTTCAAATTGCAGAGGAGGTACATTCCATTCTCCATGCCCACAGGTTTCCCATCAGCAAGTTCAGCCCGAGATATTCAGGAGGCAAACAACTCCAGAAAGCTTCGAACAAAAAGCAAAACTTGAAATTGTGTAAAAAAAATTGTTGTGAACAACCTAAGAGTAAAAGTAAGGCCAGGCGTGGTGGCACACTCCTTTAATCCCAGTACTGGGGAGGCAGTGGTAGGAGGATCACTGTGAGTTCACTGCCAGCCTGAGACTACATAGTAAATTTCACATCAGCCTGGGCTAGAGTGAGACCCTACCTCAAAAAACTAAAAACAGAAAAAATAAAATTAAGAACATGTGAGATCCTCATAGATGAAGTGAGATGGGTCATCACATTTGATATTGTATAAGCACAAGCACACAGGGACATTTTACATTTGATCAAATTAAAAAAGGAGATTTCAGGAACTCTCTGACCAGTCTAGCCTAATTAGCAAGCTTTAGGCCAAAGAGAAAGCCTGTCTCGTAGAAAAGGTGGTGGTGTCCCAGGGGGATGACACCCAAGGTTGTCCTCTGGTCTCCACATGCATGGACACACGTGCACACCCCCATCCACACTCACAAACCTGCATATATGTCCCACAAATGTAAAACTGTTTTGGAGATGGAGAGATGGCTTAGCAGTTAAGGCACTTGCCTGCCAAACCTAAGAACTCAGGTTTGATTTCCCCAGGACCCACGTAAGCCAGATGCGCAAGGTGATGTATGCTTCTGGAGTTCATCTGCAGTGACTGGAGGCCCTGGCATGCCCTTTCTGTCTCTCTCTCTCTTTTTCTCAAATAATTTTTAATTTTTTAAAATTTATTTATTAGAGTGAGAGAGAGAGAAAGAAAGAGAGAGAGAGAGAATGGGTGCACCGGGGCATCCAGCCACTCACTGCAAATGAACTCCAGATACATGCTCCACCTTGTGCATCTGGCTAACGTGAGTCCTGGGGAGCTGAACCTGGGTCCTTTGGCTTTGCAGGCAAGCATCTTAACTGCTCAGCCATCCCTCCAGCCCTCAAGTAAATTTTTAAAAATTAAAAAATATATATTAAAATTCTTTTGAAATAATGCCCACTGTGGTCTTGAGTTCATGAACTCCGGTATAATAAAACTTCTAAGGTTTTTGTTGTTGTTGCACACTCCTGTTATTGCATCGCTGTTTATCTTGGCAGCTTTCCAAAGTGCTTTGTTCTAGCCGAGGGAAGCGTCTTCCACTTGAAGCCTGGTGGCTGTTGGGGTGCTGCTGTTTAAGTGTGATATGTGGCTGTTTCAGATTATACTTGAAACCCCAGACATGTGGAACATTCCATCTTCCCTTGCATCACGTACACAAACGCGTACCCTGTTGCATTTGCTCGTGGCCCCCTGGGTCTCTGTGTCCTCACCTTGTGATGGAGACTGACCGCGTGGCTGCAGGTTCCCTGGTGAGGTCAGTGTCAGGGTCAGAAGGCCTCCGTCCGCCTCATTTCTGCTCCCTCTATCTGAGGACTCGCAGCCCAGCTGGCTTGAAGCGTGCTTAGAGGAGGCGTGGCACTGGACGGGCAGTGGTGCCTGCTGTCTCTCAGGCCCGTTCAGGACCAGTAGCAAAAGCAGATTGCGAAGCGCTTGTCCACAGGAAGTTCCGAGTTTACTTATGAACGCTAAATGCACCTGTGAGGCTGCAACAGTGAGTTCAGTCCTCACTTTTAATATTTGATTTGCAACTGATGAGTCATTTGAAGCCTGTGCCAGCCCTAGACTGGGGATGTGTCTGGGAGGTGCTACGGTTCTTAATTATGCCGCAGGCTGCGTGGGGAGAGTCCTTCACGGTCGGCCTAGGCGGGCGGGAGAACTCACGTGGAGAACATGCGGCAGCTCTGTTGAAACCCGCTTGAAGCCTGCTGCGGCTCTCAGCTAGGGAAAGCGCCGTTGTGTCGGAAAGAGAAGGGGTCGTCCTAATGATGCCTGGCCTCTGGTGCCTTGGGCCTTTCTCAGAAATCCAGTTCCAATATGTGGAGTTTCCCACAGGCACCTCGTGGGCTTGGCAATGTCTCTGGCTAGAAGGTGAACAGAGAGGACCCGTTCTAATCGCAGGTCTCCAGAGGGCTGGCACTGCTCGCTGTGCACCTGGAAGCCAGTCCTCCCTGAAAGCCTTGTGCTGAGCCGGAGGGTTTCCCCTGTCGTCCCTCGGTTCCTCGTTTTCCCGTGAGGGTGTGCAACACCCACAGGCTGCCACGTGCAAAAGGAAAACCCAAGGCGGTCACTTTTGGAATGTTTTTGACTTCTGTCTTTCCCACCAGCTGTGGCCCCACCCTCCGAGGCTAGGTCTGGCCTGACTGAGCTACTGTGTGTGCTTACATATGACAAAACCCCGTGTGGAAGCCATCCATCCCCATTTGACTTAAGAGAAGCTCTTGCCATTTTGAATACATCCGCTTTTAAGAATACAGGGGAGGGGCTGGAGAGATGGCTTAGCGGTTAAGCGCTTCCCTGTGAAGCCTAAGGACCCCATTCAAGGCTCAATTCCCCAGGACCCACGTAAGCCAGATGCACAAGGGGGCGCACGCGTCTGGAGTTCGTTTGCGGTGGCTGGAGGTCCTGGCATGTCCATTCTCAATCAATCTCTCTCTGTCTCTCAAATAAATAAATAAAAATAAACAAAAAAAATTCTACAGGGGAGAAAACATGCAATGCCCTTGAGTCTGCCCCTGCAGTCTCCACTTTGCTCGAGGTCGGGGAATGATCTGGCTTCCCGTTATCACTTGCCTAAAGGAGTTCCCTAGATCTGTTTTTTCCATGAACAACCTGAGGCCCTCCCTAGGAAGGAGTTCCCTTTTCCTAGAATTAAGACTCCTGGGAGGGGCTGGGGAGAAGGCTCAGCTGTTGTGGCACTTGCCTGCAAAGTCTAATGACTGCAGTTTGATTCCTCAGTACCCACGTAAAGCCAGAGGCACAAAGAGGCACTGCCTCTGGAGTTCATTTATAGCGGCTAGGGCCCCTGGCATGCCTGTTCTCTCTACATGTTGCTGTTTCAATCTCTTTCTCTGCTAGAAAGTTAATAAAACATTATTTAAAAAAAGATTCCTGGAATGATTAAACCAGAACCTGGCATTGTGGTTGGTTAAACTTAGCCCCAACACTTGGTGTCAGGGTTGGTTATCTCAGCCCCCATTCAGAGCACTCAACCATTACACCATGGAACCTCACTCGGCCCCCATTCAGAACGTATAAGTGACCTCACTTTGGGTCTGTGAGTGGGACTCTGCCCTTTCTGCCTCCTCATGAGCAGGACCTCTCTGTACTTTCTCCTCTTCTCTTGGTCTAATAAAGTCTCTCTAAACCTTAAAAAAAAAAAGTATACAGGTGAGTGGCTGGTGCGGGGGGGGGGGACGCTGGGGATAGCTCAGCAGTTAAAAGCGCTTGCTTACAAAGCTTTACCTCTGTAAAGCCAGTGGCAAGAGGCCCTCGCATGCCCACATCTCTCTCAGTCTCTCCCCCTCCCTTTCTATGTCTCTCAAGAATACAGATGAGGAGGCAGGTGTGGTGGCGCACACCTTTAATTCCAGAACTTGGGAGGCAGAGGCAGGAGGATCGCCGTGAGGTGGAGGCCACCCTGAGACTACATAGTGAGTTCCAGGTCAGCCTGGGCTACAGTGAGACCCTACCTCAGAAAACAAAACAAAAAAGCATACAGATGAGGGCTGGAGACATGGCAAGGTGGCTCAGCGGTTGAGTGCAAGCATGCGAAACTGACAGTTCGAATCTCCACATCCCACACAGGCAAGCTGGGTGTGGCCCTGTGTGCCTGTGGCCCATTCCTGCGAGGGAGCAGAGACACATCTTGTCGCCACCCCCCACCCAAGCTCCAGAGCCAGTATTGTTGATTTTGATTTGTTTTGAGACTTTGGCTCACAATCAGATCAGGTGGAGTTCCACTTCATCCACTGTGGATGAGCGTACTCCTCCCCGCGGGTGAGCATATGGGGTGCCACTGCACCCTAACACACACACACACACACACACGTTTGTGTATATACACGCCAAAAAAATGAAGAGAAAAAAGAAGCTGGGCGTGGTAGTGCACACCTTTAATCCCAGCACTCATGAAGCAGAGGTAGGAGGATTGCCGTGAGTTCGAGGCCACCTGAGACTACATAGTGAATTCCAGGTCAGTCTGGGCTAGAGTGAGACTCCACCTTGCAAACCAGAACAAAAAAAGAACAACAACAACAACAAAGAAATGTCTATTTGTAATACTCAACAACTTAGTTAAATGATAGGGAATAATAGACGTAATACACTTTCAGTGCCCACGTTTTATGAGGTTTCTCGGTGCTGTCCTTGTCTTGAAGGCTGTCAAGAGCCGGAAGTAACCTAGGAGTCAGGCCATAGTGCTTGACCTTGCTAAAACCGGAGGGTCATAGTGGACACGGAGCAGGCTGTCACAGAGCTGAGCATCGACTCTGTGGACAAGTTAAGTTCTAAGGTTACATATACCAGGTGCTAAGTAGAGAATGCCCAACTACTTATAGTCATTAACAATTCACCTACAAAAGTTGAAATAGGGCTGGAGAGATGGCTTAGTGGTTAAGGCGCTTGCCTGCGAAGCCTAAGGACCCATGTTCAACCTTTCTCAAGATCCCACATAAGCCAGACTCACAAAGGTGATGCAAGCGCAAGGGCGCACATGCCCACGAGGTGGCATAAGTGCCTGGAGTTCAACTGCACTGGCTGAGGCCTTGGTGCACCAATTCCCTCTCTCTCTCTGTCTCTAAAATAGAAAAATAAAAAGTTGAAATGTAATTAATTTTTAACTATTTTTACATCAAAATAGACATGAATCTCTCTGTTGTATATTGCAAAATCCGTATGAAATTTTAAGGGAGAATCTGAGACATCAGGCAATTTGAATATTGAAAGCAGTTATTTTTGACTTGCCCAGCTCTTGCTTAGACTTATCTACCCCGTGGCCAGCTGTGTGAAGGGCTCAGTTGTTAGGAGGGATGCTGGAGGTCTGTGACCATCATTGCAGTTACCTAAAGGTGTCTGTCCACTTGCTATACTTGAACCTAGGATCTGGCAGGCGAATTTTGCAAAGCCAAGCGAAAGTGCAACAATTCTGCGTACAACCAACAGATGGCGCCAGCGGTCATTTATTTAACGCCCTTTTTGACTTGGAAACTAGTATTTATTTATTTACTTATTCACTTTTTCAGAACCTAACAGGTTAGCTGAGAGACTGGGGAAAAAATATCATTTTATATTGTGTCCCATTGGCATATCACATAAGATAATTGATATACTGCAATTCCACAGTCACCTAGAAAATTAGAATATTTTCTTTAACATGTCAACACTGAGTAGGGCCAGGCCCGAAGAAGAAAGCACCAGCAGTACATGCCTGGAAGGAATGGACTTAAATTGCAGCTGTAAATCTGTTTTCTCTGAGCTCTGTTTATAAGAAATTGTTTCAGCGTAATCCAGTCAGCTCTTAATTGATAACATGTAATTCCTGAACAGAACTATATCATGATCTCTATCCAGGAAATCTCCCTGTTGAGAGAAACTCTGTTTAGCTTCCTTGTGATTCATCCTTCCTCCCCCTTTTCTTCTTCTCATCTTTTTTTTTTCCTGAGGTAGGGTCCCACTCTAGCCCAGGCAGACTTGGAATTTGTTATGTAGTCTGAGGGTGGCCTGGAACTCACAGTGATCCTCCTACCTCTGCCTCCCGAGTGCTGGGATTAAAGACGCGCACCACCACACCCGGCTTTCTTTTCATTTTACTTTAACCCAGAAACCTGAGATATATCCATGTTTGTTCTGTTTCTATACATTCACACATAAAATAAATGTGACATCAGATGAAGTTACCTGCACATGATTCAGTAGCTGCTAAGCATAAACAAACATGGTATCTGTTTAGCACTTGGGCTGGTACATTGGGATTTTTCACATATGTAGAGTAGCATGAACAGCAGATAGATGAAAAATAAATAGATGATAGGTAGATAGATGATAGATAGGTGTATGTAGCAGAAATCGATTGGTAATATTTGTTATAGAATGAGTTTTTGTTGACTTGAGGACCTGGACTTTTCACACCAGAGCCCATGACATGACATAAATGACATGAAAACCTTTTGTGAATCTGAAAGCACATTCCCCAGTATCATTGTGAGTCAAAAATTTGAAGTGAATTTAGTTCATGGTAATTCTGGTTTGGGAAAAATTTAAAATATTTTATTTCTATTTATTTATTAGAGAGAAACAGAGATAGTGAAATAGGCAGGAATAGAGAGAGGCTCAAAGGGCGCACCATGCCCTCCAGCCACTGCAAACAAACCAGATGCATGCGCCCCCTTGTGCATCTGGCTAACGTGGGTCCAGGAGAGTCGAACTGGGATTTTGGCTTTGCAGGCAAATGCTTTAGCCCCTAAGCCACCCCACCAGCCCGGGAAATTTTTTTTAACTCCTTGAGGGATGCAGCGGCCAGTCTGAGTAATGAGGAAAATTAATCTCTAATTTGGGATAAGGTTGGTTTTTTTTTTTTTTTTTTTTTTTTTGGTTTTTTGATGTAGGGTCTTACTTTAGGCTCAGGCTGACCTGGAATTCTCTGTGTAGTCTCAGGGTGGCCTCAGACTCAAGGTAATCCTCCTACCTCTGCCTCCTGAGTGCTGGGATTAAAGGTGTGCACCACCACGCCCAGCTGGGATGAGATTTTTTTTTTACCTCCCTCAGAAGTGAAGTGTAAAGTGGCCATTTTCTAGCAATGACTGTGCCTTGGTTCTTAGTTTTATGTCTACAATGCATAGACTGCATTTCTGTCAAGGATTCTATATTTGGACAGATTACTTCAAAGGTATGTTAAGATTGGAGCTGCAAATGCTTTTTTTTTTTTTTCTTTTTCCAAGTAGGGTCTCACTGTATCTCAAGCTATATATTATATATAAATCTATATATATTATACATAAACATTATATATATTATATATGAAGCTATATATTATATATATACATTATATATATTATATGTATAAAGCTATATATATTATATAAACATTATATATATTATATGTATAAAGCTATATATATTAGTATATATTATTCACAGTGGGCTTCTCATGGCATGCCCTTTGATCATACATCTTCCTCTCTTAATTTTTAACATTATTTAAAAATTTTTGTTGTTTATTTTTTATTTATTTGAGAGCGACAGGCAGAGAGAGAAAGAGGCAAGAGAGAAAGATAGAGAGAATGGGTGCGCCAGGGCCTCCAGCCACTGCAAATGAACTCCAGACGCATGCGCCCCCTTGTGCATCTGGCTAATGTGGGCCCTGGGGAATCGAGCCTTGAACTGGGGTCCTTAGGCTTCACAGGCAAGCGCTTAACTGCTAAGCCATCTCTCCAGCCCTTTAACATTACTTTAAAAGAGATCTGTGGGGCTGGGGAGATGGCTCATTGGTTAAAGGCACTTTCTTGCTTGCAAAGCTTTCCAGCCAAGGTTCAATTCCCCAGCCACCTTGGTAAACTAGATAGGTGTGTATTTATAGCAGCAAGAGATTCTGGTACATAATACAAATAAACAAATTAATTAATTAATATTATTAAAGCCTAAATGATGATAACAGGAATGGTATCAGTTCTCTGTATACACACACCTGCTCCCATGGTTGTAAGGATTTACACATATGTACATGGATGCTGTATATTAAGCATATAAACATGTGTGTATGGTATATACAAGTGGAATGATGATAAAAGCTTAATGGCTGGATCTGGGAGGAGATGAGTGATGCCACTCAGTGTGGCATTGGGAAGAAATGCCAGCTAGCATTTGGTTTTCATGAGCTGCTCCCAGCCTGCCCCCATACATGACTATTTAATAACACTTGTGTGCCAGGTGCTTGCCTGTGCGCTTCAAGTGTATTAGCTTATTTAATGCTCATGCCAGATCTTTTGAAATGGAAAAATAGAGACAGGGTTTAAGCAACTATGCCAAAATCAGACAGTTTCTCAGGGAGATTTGGGATAGAGATGCAAGTTCAGAGTCCATATTCTGCACCCTAGTGTTCTACTGTTAGCTTCTAGAAGAACTCTGAGGGTGTCGGGGCTTGGGGACATGGCTCAGTGGATGAAGTGCTTGCCTCACTAGTGCAAGGACCAGAGCTTGGCAACTCAGCTCCCACGTGAAAAAAGCTGGCTGTGGTAGCTCATGTCTGCCATCGATCCCAGCACTGGATGCCTACAGTGAGATGAGAGGCAGAGACAGAAGGATCACAAGCTTGAGGGCCAGTTAGCCTGGGAAGCACAGCAGCAAATAGCAAAGGGACCCTGCTTCAAGCAGTTGTAATGTGAAGACCCACACCTGAAGTAGCCCTCTGACCCACACCACATCACACCACACCGCACTGCACCATACCACACCATAGCACACCACACCACACTGTACCACACCACACCATACCACACCACACCATAGCACACCACACCACACTGTACCACACCACACCATAGCACACCACACCACACCACACCATAGCATACCACAGCACACCACACCACACCATAGCACACCACAGCACACCACACCACACCACACCACACCATAGCACACCACACCACACCACATCACACTGTACCACACCACACCACACCACACCACACCATAGCACACCACACCACACCACACCACACTGTACCACACCGCACCGCACCACACCACAACACACCACAGCAGAGCACACCACACCACACTGTACCACAGCACACCGCACCACACCACACCACACCACACTGTACCACACCACAGCACACCACAGCCGAGCACACCACATCACACCATACCACACAAATTTCCACCCCCACCCCCAAGGTAGAGTCCCACTCTAGACAAGGCTGACTAGGAGTTCACTATGCAGTCTCAGAGTGGCCTCAGACACATAGGGATCCTCCTTCCTCTGTCTCCTGGGTGCAAAATGTTTTTTGAAATGTAGGCATTTTTCACCAAACTGTCCTGTAAGCACTTTACCTAACATTCATACCCATATATTAACACTACTCTCACTGTTGGTTAGAGAAGCTTCTCTTTTCAGATGGTGGTGACCACTGGGATGACCCAAAAGGCATCATAGTGCTGAGAAGTGAGGAAGGAGTGCTCAGCACTGAAACTTCTCTCTCACGCCTTCCAAGGCTCAGCGTCCATTGTGGGAGAGGTGGTGGAAAAAAACGTAAGAGTCAAAGGAAGGATAGGACTCCTTACAATGCAATTGTCCAGACATAAACTGGTCGTGATATCCATGACCTTGCAATGCCTAGTACTACCTTCACAAGACCGTCATAATAGGAGGAAAAGATGATGTCAAAATAAAAGAAAAGCTAATGGAGAGAGGGAGGGAAAATGATGGGGAATGGACTTATGAAGGGGAAAGTGGGAGAGGGCTGGGAATTATCATGGTTTATTGTCTGTAAGAATGGAGGGTGTTAATATCAAAAAATGTAGACATTAAGGTGAGTGAGGTAGTGCACACCTTTAATCCCAGCACTAGGGAGGCAGAGGATGGAGGATTGCTGTGAGTTCAAGGCCAGCATGTTACTACATAGTGAATTCTAGGTCAGCCTGGGCTATAGCGAGACCCTACCTCAAAACACACACACATACACACACAATGTAGAAATTTAAAGTTATTTAAATTTTTCTTAAGTTAAAAACCAGTTATGTGAGGAACATATCTTAGTCATAACAGAGATTAAAATCATGTGTAGTAGCCCATCTGTAGGTGTGGGGGGTGATGTATAAAACCAGTTCTGTCTTAGGAGTCCAGAATGATTCTTGAGTAGACATCCATTCCTCCTGGCTTGTCACACATCCTTTCTGCCTCCGCCTGCGCCAGCTCGTAGCCCGCTTCTCAGGCGGGTGTGTCTCCAGAGGCCTCCATGAGCATAATTAAGTTTTACCTTCTGGCTGCTTTCCTCATAGGAACCTGCCGCCATGGGATTCCAGTGAGCCAACCTCTTCCCAGGATTCTGTGTGCGCATTCTCTTTAAACCACTTGAAACTATTCCTTCCTGTTGAAGCCACATTCATCTCTCATCCCATGTGTGCACTTGTGACTTATTCCTTAAATCCCAGCCCAGCCTATTGTCCCTTACTTCACGCGAGCCTTACTCGTGTCACCAAATAATTTTGATGAATGCTTTTCAAGCAGAAAAGTCTTAATTTGATGAATCTCCCATCTGTTCTCATTTATAGCAAAGGAATATTTTTTTCGGTTCTGTTTTTTGTTTTGTTTTTTTTTTTTTTTTTTTCAAGGCAGGGTCTCACAGGAGCCCTGGCTGACCTGGAACTCACTGTGTGGCTCCAGGCTGGCTTTGGACTCATGGTGATTCTCCTACCTCAGCCTCCCCAGGGCTGGGACTAAAGGCCTGTCACCCCACGCCCAGCTAGGAATGCCTTTTCTACTCTCTGAGCACAGGAAGGTCACGGCTAGTTTTGATGCTCTGCTCCCCCAGTAGGATAACTGTAGGTTATCCTTCTCTTGGCGTATTCTGCCTGAAACCTACTGTATTTGGATAAATACTGTCATGGAGAAAAAGGTGGTAAAGCCCCATGCTTCTCTCTACCTAACTATGGGTACTGACTGTGGTCAATCAGCGAATGATACACGGCATACTAATTAAACTTCTGAAGGGGTGCTAGGGAGATGGTTCAGCATTTATGGGTGCTTGCTCATAAAGCCTGACAGCCCAGGTTCAATTCCCCAGTCCCCACATAAAGCTAGACACACAAAGTGGCGCATGCCTCTGGGGTTCATTTGTAGAAGACGCTCTGGTGTGCCCATCTCCCCCCCGCCGTCCGTCTCCTTCTTTGTCTTTATCCCTCTTTCCCATTCTCTAAAATAAATTAATAAATTTTTAAAAATTTTTCTGAATGCATCTGAATTTGCCTGTTTGATTGATCTGTGCTCACACTGAATCTTCACATTGAAGAGTCAAGAATGAGTCATGGAGAATCCATCTCATTATTAAAATAACCACATATTGCGGCTGGCTATATCTTTGTCTTTGGTCTTTGCCACCAAAATATTAAAACAGCATCGCTCAACCTTATGTCCTAGAGTTTCTAGGGGTGTACAGGTAACCCATGGGCAAAGATGTCCGGGAACTGCCCCTTAAAATGTATTTGGGGACTGGAGAGATGGCTTCGCAGTTAAGGCGCTTGCTTGTGAAGGCTTATGACCTGGGTTCAATTCCCCAGTATACATGTAAAACCAGGTGCACAGTGGTGCACATGCCTGGTGTTCATTTGCAGTGGCTGAAGGCCCTGGCATGGCCATTCTCTCTTTCTTCTCTCTCTCTGTGTCTCTTTTCTCTCCCTCCCCCCCTTTCTCTCTGCTTGCAAATAAATAAATAAAATACTTTTTAAAGAAATTGTATTTAAACCGGGCTTAGTGGCGCATGCCTTTAATTCTAGCACTCGGGAGGCAGAGGTAGTAGGATCGCCATGAGTTCAAGGCCAGCCTGAGACTGCATAGTGAATTCCAGGTCAGCCCAGGCTAGACCGAGACCCTATCTTGGGAAAAAAAAAGAGCCAAAAAATTGTATTTTGGTCATGTTTCATTATCGCCTTTCTTCCAGGGCTTCTTAGCACCATTGCTGCATTCCATCATCAAGTGTCTGTAAGATTTTATCATGTGTAGCAGTTTCTAGAACCACCTTCAGTGGAATTCGTTATTCTCAAAACACTTTATGTGACTTGTGTTTAGAGGAATAGCACCTTGGGTGCTGTGGTCACCTTCACGTTGTTGGGACAGAACACCTGGCCCAGAACAGCTTTTGGGATGCAAGAGTTTTATTTTGTCTTACACTCTCAAGGGGAAGCTTCGTGATGGCAGAAGAAAGCATGCCATGGGCACAGGCTGGGCATCACTTCTTGTGACACAGGTGGAAAATAACAGCAAGGAGTCAGCGCTTTAAGTTGCTACTTATGGTGACTGTGTGACTTTATCATCTTTCTGTCTCTTTTGACATTGCGCTTGTTGCTAGTACTATAGTGCATGGTGATCTCTTATACATAAATGGGAAGCCTGAAAAAGATAGACAGGTTGCCAAGAGCCACAGGGATCCCATGCCAAACCCTGATCTGTATTGAACCAACTGTCAATGGACCTGCACTTTGTATGGGAGGGTTTCTTTACCGGGTACATATCTGTCTAGGTGGGGCTCCCTTTTCAATGACCACATGGAAGTTATTTGAGTCTTTTTTTTTTTTTCTTCTTTAGTACTTTAAAGAAGCTGTTTCCTCAAAGTGAAGATATTGGCCAATTTCAGAGCATGAGCCATATTATCAATAGGGACTTCTCTATAGCATGAAAATCAAATTCAAAAGCTAGAAAGGGGCTGGAGAGATGGCTCACAGGTTAAAGATGCTTGCGTGCAAAGCCTGACAGCTCAGGTTTGATTTTCTCAGCACCCATGTAAAGCCAGAGGTACAAAATGGCTCATGAGTCTGGAGTTCCTTTGCATGGGTCAAATCCAGTTGCTCATCTGCTTCTGGAAATGAGCCCTGCTCCTCACTCCATGTCTTATCTCTGGCCTCTTGTAGGCTCCACCAGGTGTTTGAAGAGTTTGGAGAGACCACAGAGCCTGACAAGTATGGACAGTCAGCTCCCTGCTCCTCACCCCCAACAACCCCACACAAACCCACACAGCCAGCACGTGGCATCACGGATGTTGAGCTTTTCATGTCTTCAATTCGTATTTGTCTGCCCTTTTTTTTTAAAAAAAAACACATACTTAAAAATTTTTTATTTATTTTTATTTGAGACAGAGAGGGAGAGAGAAAGAGAGAGAATGGACACACCAGGGCCTCCAGCCACTGCAAACGAACTCCTGATGCAGGTGTCACCTTGTGCATCTGGCTTACGTGGGTTACATGGGTCCTGGGGAATCAAACCTGGGTCCTTTGGCTTCACAGGCAAGTGACTTAACCACTAAGCCATCCTTCCAGCCCTGTATGTCATTTTTGAAAGAGAGAGAGAGACAGAAAGAGGAGAGAGAGAGAGAATTGGTGCACCAGGACCTCAGCCACTGCAATCAAATGCCAGATGCTTGTGCCACCTAGTGGGCATTGCATCCTTGTGCTTGTCTCACCTTTGCATATCTGGTTTACATGGGATCTAGAGATTGAAGGTGGGTCTTTAGGTTTCTCGGACAAGCGCCTTAACTGCTAAGCCATCCCTACAGCCCTGTTTTTTTTTTTTCCAAGGTAGGGAGGGTCGCACTGTGGCCCAGACTGACCAGGAATTCACTATGTCTCAGGCTGGTCTCAAACACACAGCAATCCTCCCACCTCAGCCTCCCGTGTGCTGGGATTAAAGGCACACACCACCATGCCTGGCTCCTTTTTTACTTTTTAAGTAAATATTATTCATTTATTTGCAAGTAGAGAGAGATGAGACGAGAATAAGAATGCGTGTGCCAGGGCCTCTTGCCACTGTAAACAAACTCCGGATGCATGCACCACTTTTTTGTGTGTGCATCTGGCTTTATGTGGGTACTCCTCTTCAAAGTCCTTCTGTCTTCTGCTCCCTTTAAAGGAGTAAAGCATGAGGCCTTATTTTCTGGGCTTCCAGGATGTGCACGCCACAGGTAAACGTTCTTTCTTTGAAGCAGTCTCCACATCGTTGTGCCCAAGGCCTGTCTGTCCCATCATCTGGCCTCTCTTCCCTTCACCCCCTTTCTCTCACCACTACCTCTGACTTCTAAATGAAGGAGGAGTGTTGGAAACTGGCCAGTATCACGGGTTAGGAAAGCAACCAACAATAACATCTACCAGCAAACTGGTTACTAAAAGTAGGGATAGGCGAAAGGGGGATGTGTGGGTTAAAGTGTATAAAATGGTACTTACATAAGATGAATGACTAGAGCTCTAACGTATGCATGAGGATTATAGTTAATACATTCTTGCATCTCTTAGCAACTAGACTCTATTCTCAGAAATCCGTTGTCAGGCGATTTCATCATTGTGCATCATGGTGCATTTACAGAAATATATGCAGCTATGGCAGTAATACTGTGTGCTGTCTTATGCCATCAACACAGTATATGCTGTCCTTGACTGAAGCATCATGGTCTTGTGTGTAACTATTATTGAATATGCTTGAGTAGAGTTTAGGTATTACTACTGCAGGGCAAAGGATGTAATTGACAAGTCACTACACACACATACACACGCACACACACACACACACACACAGATATCACAATAACATGCTATAATCTCGTATTTGTACAGTGAAAAGAAGCATCGTCAGGGAAGACTAACGTACCAGCATATCTTACAGAGTGACCTGTCACACCTCCTCCCTCCCTCCTCCCTTCCTTCTCTCTCCCTCCCTTTCTCCCTCCCTTCCTTCCTCCCTTACTCTTCCCTCCCTCCTTCCCTCCCTTCCTTTCAGTCTCTCTCTCTTTCCTTCCTTCCTTCCTTCCCTCCCTCCCTCCTTCCTTCCTTCCTTCTTTCCTTTCTTTCTTTCTTTCTTTCTTTCTTTCTTTCTTTCTTTCTTTCTTTCTTTCTTTCTACATTTAAATATTTATTAGAGACAGAGAGAGAGAGAGAGAGAGAGAGAGAGAGAGAGATTGAGAATGGCACACCAGGGCCTCTAGCCACTCCAGACTCATGTGCCCCCTTGTGTACCTGGCTTACATGGGCACTGGGAAATTGAACCTGGGTCCTTAGGCTTCACAGGCAAGTGCCTTAACAGCTAATCCATCTCTCCAGCCATCTTTCTTTGTTTTTAACCATTTTATTAACAACTTCAATAAATTTAGACAGTATACCATGATCATAGTCTGCTCTCACCACCCCCCTTTTCCAACCAAATCTCCCCTCCAGTGAATTCTTTCTTGTTTCCAACTATTCTCTCTTCTACTTTGATATTATCATTTTTCCACCTTCTATTATGCAGGTCTTGTGTAGCTAGCATCAGCCACTGTGAGGTCATGAATGTCAAGGCCACTTTGACACACTTCTCTTTCAGTCAGCAATTGGAACTGTCTTACTAGACACAGGCAAGGTTTTTTGTCTTCCAACTGCCCATAGCCACTTTCATGCTACATGATGTAGATCATAAGGTCCACTGAGCCTAAAATAATTGATCTCTAGTATTTTACATGACAAGCTTGCTGATGTCTTGGAAGAGCCCCTCTCATAAAATTAGGCCAAGCTGCTAGCCTCACTCTCAGATGAAACATTTGGCTTTTCTATGGACTGAGTTGGTCGTTGGGTAGAGGGGTGGGGTGTGTATAACCAATGTTCTGATTATTTTTTAAATTTTTATTTTTTAACATGTTTTATTTTTACTTATTTTGTTAGGGACAAAGAGAGAGAGGGAGAGAGAGAATGGACACGCCAGGGGTTCTAGCCACTTCAGATGAACACAGACGCATGTGCTACCATGTGCATCTGGTTTCTGTGGGACCTGGAGAATCGAACCTGAGTCCTTAGGCTTTGCAGGCAAGTGCCTTAACCACTGAGCCATCTCTCCAGCCCTTTAAAAATTGTTTTATTTTTATTTATTTATTAGAGGGAGAGAGAGAGAATTTATTTTTATTTTTTTTAACTTTACATTTTACCCTTTGGTTGTACTGATTCAGCTCCTATCCTGAATTTATTAGAGTTCTGGATAATTCCTCTGACTTGTTTTTCATGTTGGCAATCATAAATACAAAGGTGGGTGCTGGGGGGCGTCTTAGTGGGTAAGAGCACTTGCTGTGCAGCGTGGACCTGAGTGATCCCCAGCACCACATGGAAATCCAGGCGTGGCCACTCAGTGCCGAGGTGGGACAACAGCATGGTCTGGTCAGCCCGTCTAACCTGTGACGTTCCAGGTCCAGTGGGACACCGTCTCTGGGACATACAGCAGCGGAGCAATAGAAGGGGACACCGGCATCCTCCCCGGGCCTGCACACACGTGTGCACACATGTGTGCACATGTATACACCCCCATCTCACACACACACCAAAATTTTTTTAAGAAGAAGATATACAGGGCTGGAGAGATGGCTTAGCAGTTAAGGTGCTTGACAAGCAAAGCCAAGGGACCCAGGTTTGCTTCGCCGGTACCTGTGTAAAGCCAGGTGCACAAGGTGGCGCATGCATTTGGAGTTCTTTTGCAGTGGCTAGAGGCCCTGGAACACCCACTTTCTCTCTTTCGTAAATAAATAAATAAAATATTTAAAGAAAGAAATACTAAGATAATTTTAAGAATAAGAAAATAGAACCCTATTTAATGACACACTCTTGTAAACCCACCACTTGGGAGTCGAGGCAGGAGGACCATGAGTTCGAGGGTAGCTTGGGCTACATGGTAAGATCCTGTAGCACCACACACCACCACCGCCTCCAGCACCTCCACATGAAACCAGTTAACGGGATAACACTTGCTGGTACCATATGCCACACAGCGCAGCCAGTGAAGAGGTGGTCTTCAACACGAGAAGAAGGAAGCGCCCAGGCTGTTGTGGGTTGGAAGGGTTGACATCAGAATTCCATCTTAAATGATTTTCGTTGTTTTTATTTTGTTGTCATCATTGGGAACTTTCACGTATGAACATATTGGAATTTGGTCATGTTCTCATCACGTTTTTCTCTTCCGCCCCCTCTTCCTGCCCCATTCCACTGAGGCCCTCTTACAAGGTAGTTCTTTTTCTGGTTCATTGTCTTGTTCCTTTCCTCCTCCTCTGTCCTCCATGTCAAAATGCTGATGGGCTCACAGCAGTGCTGTGCTTTGGGTCTGTAGTTACCACAGTGGGCTCATGAATACACCAGCCCGTTGATGTCGGAGGACAGGCCATCTTAAATGCGACTTTCATCCTGGTTTTACTTCTGCAGTGGGACTTACTAATTTTTGAGGTGGTGGTGTGGGCTTTTTCAGGTATCCCCCCCTTGTAAAACCAAGATGTGTTCTTTCCTTTGAATTTGTCCACTTTTTATTTTTATTTATTTACTACTTTCTTTATATAAATTTGTTAATTGATTTATTCATTAAAAGAGACAGAGAGAGAGGCAGATAGGAGCAGAAAGGTTGGGTGCACTGGGGCATCCAGCCACTGCAAATGAACTCCAGACACCTGTGCCACCCTGTACGTCTGGTGTTACGTGGGTATGAGGAATGAAACTCAGGTCCTTAGGCTTTGTAGGCAAGCGCCTTCACGGCTGAGCCATCTCTCCAACCCTAATATTTTGTTTCTATTTTTATTTTTTACTTCTTAATTTATTTGAGAGAGTGAAGGAGGCAGATAGAGAGAGAAAGAGATCCAGTTTGAATTCTGAAGATGATTGCTGTGTTTAATAAGATGTTACCTCCCAAACAGTACCCAGACTTTGCCCGTTGGCAGTAAATCATTTATTCTGTAACTTACACTTGATAATGGAAGCTTACTCAACATTCGCTTTTCTCCTGCTCATTCTCCGTTCCAGACTGGGGATCCAGAAAGGCTGACTCTACCCCTTGGGGGATGTATACTCGCAATTAATCTCATTCTAGTCCAACCCATGAGCAGTTACGTAAAAAACATTTGGGGCTTGCAGTTGGTTTGTTTTTTATTTTTTTGGAGCTTGGAGCTGAATCGGGAAAGATGGTTTTGTGTCCTTAAGTGTGCCTTATTTATTTTAAAAAATGTGTATTCATGTTGGAATCCTGAGGTGTAGTTAAGTGTGTTGTTTAATATGCCTGTGAGGTATTGGTTTGATGAATTAATTTTTATTTGAACTTGATGCATTTTCTTCTACCAAAATCATTCCCAGAACTAAGATTGGAGCAATTCTTGGTCCTTTAGTATCATGCAGATGATTCAAGTCTCATATGCCTTACTAAAGGAGGGTTACACTTGGTGACCTCCCATGGAGATGATGGTCTCAGCTTATCTTGTTTCATTTCAGTAAAATTTGTTTAATAGGAAAGTATGAAGAATTATTAGGAGAGGGTGTCAGAAACTGTCTGCTATTCTGGCTTTCTGGGATTTGAACCATGGTTTGAAATAATCATATGGTAAGAGCAGAAAATGGTCCCATTTTCCCCTAATAGGATCTGGAAACTTTAACAAAGACAGCAACATTTTTTTTTCTGTTCCCAATGAATGTGTAGATATCAGTGATATGGGCAGATAGTCACTTTTATAGCTTGAACAACAACAACAGAAAAGTTTAACAAGCCTGAAGAGATTGCTCACTGGTTAAAGGTGCTTGCTTGTAAAGTCTAATGGCATGGGTTCTCTTCCCCAATGCCTACATAAAGCCGGATGCACAAAGAGGGGCATGTGTCTGGAGTTGTTTTCAGTGGTAAGAGACCCTGATGTGCCCATATTTATTCTCCGTTCTCTCTATCCCTTCTCTCCCCCTTTGCTTGCAAATAAATAAATAAAATACTTTTTAAAGAAATTGTATTTAAACCGGGCTTAGTGGCGCATGCCTTTAATTCTAGCACTCGGGAGGCAGAGGTAGTAGGATCGCCATGAGTTCAAGGCCAGCCTGAGACTGCATAGTGAATTCCAGGTCAGCCCAGGCTAGACCGAGACCCTATCTTGGGAAAAAAAAAGAGCCAAAAAATTGTATTTTGGTCATGTTTCATTATCGCCTTTCTTCCAGGGCTTCTTAGCACCATTGCTGCATTCCATCATCAAGTGTCTGTAAGATTTTATCATGTGTAGCAGTTTCTAGAACCACCTTCAGTGGAATTCGTTATTCTCAAAACACTTTATGTGACTTGTGTTTAGAGGAATAGCACCTTGGGTGCTGTGGTCACCTTCACGTTGTTGGGACAGAACACCTGGCCCAGAACAGCTTTTGGGATGCAAGAGTTTTATTTTGTCTTACACTCTCAAGGGGAAGCTTCGTGATGGCAGAAGAAAGCATGCCATGGGCACAGGCTGGGCATCACTTCTTGTGACACAGGTGGAAAATAACAGCAAGGAGTCAGCGCTTTAAGTTGCTACTTATGGTGACTGTGTGACTTTATCATCTTTCTGTCTCTTTTGACATTGCGCTTGTTGCTAGTACTATAGTGCATGGTGATCTCTTATACATAAATGGGAAGCCTGAAAAAGATAGACAGGTTGCCAAGAGCCACAGGGATCCCATGCCAAACCCTGATCTGTATTGAACCAACTGTCAATGGACCTGCACTTTGTATGGGAGGGTTTCTTTACCGGGTACATATCTGTCTAGGTGGGGCTCCCTTTTCAATGACCACATGGAAGTTATTTGAGTCTTTTTTTTTTTTTTCTTCTTTAGTACTTTAAAGAAGCTGTTTCCTCAAAGTGAAGATATTGGCCAATTTCAGAGCATGAGCCATATTATCAATAGGGACTTCTCTATAGCATGAAAATCAAATTCAAAAGCTAGAAAGGGGCTGGAGAGATGGCTCACAGGTTAAAGATGCTTGCGTGCAAAGCCTGACAGCTCAGGTTTGATTTTCTCAGCACCCATGTAAAGCCAGAGGTACAAAATGGCTCATGAGTCTGGAGTTCCTTTGCATGGGTCAAATCCAGTTGCTCATCTGCTTCTGGAAATGAGCCCTGCTCCTCACTCCATGTCTTATCTCTGGCCTCTTGTAGGCTCCACCAGGTGTTTGAAGAGTTTGGAGAGACCACAGAGCCTGACAAGTATGGACAGTCAGCTCCCTGCTCCTCACCCCCAACAACCCCACACAAACCCACACAGCCAGCACGTGGCATCACGGATGTTGAGCTTTTCATGTCTTCAATTCGTATTTGTCTGCCCTTTTTTTTTAAAAAAAAACACATACTTAAAATTTTTTATTTATTTTTATTTGAGACAGAGAGGGAGAGAGAAAGAGAGAGAATGGACACACCAGGGCCTCCAGCCACTGCAAACGAACTCCTGATGCAGGTGTCACCTTGTGCATCTGGCTTACGTGGGTTACATGGGTCCTGGGGAATCAAACCTGGGTCCTTTGGCTTCACAGGCAAGTGACTTAACCACTAAGCCATCCTTCCAGCCCTGTATGTCATTTTTGAAAGAGAGAGAGAGACAGAAAGAGGAGAGAGAGAGAGAATTGGTGCACCAGGACCTCAGCCACTGCAATCAAATGCCAGATGCTTGCGCCACCTAGTGGGCATTGCATCCTTGTGCTTGTCTCACCTTTGCATATCTGGTTTACATGGGATCTAGAGATTGAAGGTGGGTCTTTAGGTTTCTTGGACAAGCGCCTTAACTGCTAAGCCATCCCTACAGCCCTGTTTTTTTTTTTTTCCAAGGTAGGGAGGGTCGCACTGTGGCCCAGACTGACCAGGAATTCACTATGTCTCAGGCTGGTCTCAAACACACAGCAATCCTCCCACCTCAGCCTCCCGTGTGCTGGGATTAAAGGCACACACCACCATGCCTGGCTCCTTTTTTACTTTTTAAGTAAATATTATTCATTTATTTGCAAGTAGAGAGAGATGAGACGAGAATAAGAATGCGTGTGCCAGGGCCTCTTGCCACTGTAAACAAACTCCGGATGCATGCACCACTTTTTTGTGTGTGCATCTGGCTTTATGTGGGTACTCCTCTTCAAAGTCCTTCTGTCTTCTGCTCCCTTTAAAGGAGTAAAGCATGAGGCCTTATTTTCTGGGCTTCCAGGATGTGCACGCCACAGGTAAACGTTCTTTCTTTGAAGCAGTCTCCACATCGTTGTGCCCAAGGCCTGTCTGTCCCATCATCTGGCCTCTCTTCCCTTCACCCCCTTTCTCTCACCACTACCTCTGACTTCTAAATGAAGGAGGAGTGTTGGAAACTGGCCAGTATCACGGGTTAGGAAAGCAACCAACAATAACATCTACCAGCAAACTGGTTACTAAAAGTAGGGATAGGCGAAAGGGGGATGTGTGGGTTAAAGTGTATAAAATGGTACTTACATAAGATGAATGACTAGAGCTCTAACGTATGCATGAGGATTATAGTTAATACATTCTTGCATCTCTTAGCAACTAGACTCTATTCTCAGAAATCCGTTGTCAGGCGATTTCATCATTGTGCATCATGGTGCATTTACAGAAATATATGCAGCTATGGCAGTAATACTGTGTGCTGTCTTATGCCATCAACACAGTATATGCTGTCCTTGACTGAAGCATCATGGTCTTGTGTGTAACTATTATTGAATATGCTTGAGTAGAGTTTAGGTATTACTACTGCAGGGCAAAGGATGTAATTGACAAGTCACTACACACACATACACACGCACACACACACACACACACACAGATATCACAATAACATGCTATAATCTCGTATTTGTACAGTGAAAAGAAGCATCGTCAGGGAAGACTAACGTACCAGCATATCTTACAGAGTGACCTGTCACACCTCCTCCCTCCCTCCTCCCTTCCTTCTCTCTCCCTCCCTTTCTCCCTCCCTTCCTTCCTCCCTTACTCTTCCCTCCCTCCTTCCCTCCCTTCCTTTCAGTCTCTCTCTCTTTCCTTCCTTCCTTCCTTCCCTCCCTCCCTCCTTCCTTCCTTCCTTCTTTCCTTTCTTTCTTTCTTTCTTTCTTTCTTTCTTTCTTTCTTTCTTTCTACATTTAAATATTTATTAGAGACAGAGAGAGAGAGAGAGAGAGAGAGAGAGAGAGAGAGAGAGAGATTGAGAATGGCACACCAGGGCCTCTAGCCACTCCAGACTCATGTGCCCCCTTGTGTACCTGGCTTACATGGGCACTGGGAAATTGAACCTGGGTCCTTAGGCTTCACAGGCAAGTGCCTTAACAGCTAATCCATCTCTCCAGCCATCTTTCTTTGTTTTTAACCATTTTATTAACAACTTCAATAAATTTAGACAGTATACCATGATCATAGTCTGCTCTCACCACCCCCCTTTTCCAACCAAATCTCCCCTCCAGTGAATTCTTTCTTGTTTCCAACTATTCTCTCTTCTACTTTGATATTATCATTTTTCCACCTTCTATTATGCAGGTCTTGTGTAGCTAGCATCAGCCACTGTGAGGTCATGAATGTCAAGGCCACTTTGACACACTTCTCTTTCAGTCAGCAATTGGAACTGTCTTACTAGACACAGGCAAGGTTTTTTGTCTTCCAACTGCCCATAGCCACTTTCATGCTACATGATGTAGATCATAAGGTCCACTGAGCCTAAAATAATTGATCTCTAGTATTTTACATGACAAGCTTGCTGATGTCTTGGAAGAGCCCCTCTCATAAAATTAGGCCAAGCTGCTAGCCTCACTCTCAGATGAAACATTTGGCTTTTCTATGGACTGAGTTGGTCGTTGGGTAGAGGGGTGGGGTGTGTATAACCAATGTTCTGATTATTTTTTAAATTTTTATTTTTTAACATGTTTTATTTTTACTTATTTTGTTAGGGACAAAGAGAGAGAGGGAGAGAGAGAATGGACACGCCAGGGGTTCTAGCCACTTCAGATGAACACAGACGCATGTGCTACCATGTGCATCTGGTTTCTGTGGGACCTGGAGAATCGAACCTGAGTCCTTAGGCTTTGCAGGCAAGTGCCTTAACCACTGAGCCATCTCTCCAGCCCTTTAAAAATTGTTTTATTTTTATTTATTTATTAGAGGGAGAGAGAGAGAATTTATTTTTATTTTTTTTAACTTTACATTTTACCCTTTGGTTGTACTGATTCAGCTCCTATCCTGAATTTATTAGAGTTCTGGATAATTCCTCTGACTTGTTTTTCATGTTGGCAATCATAAATACAAAGGTGGGTGCTGGGGGGCGTCTTAGTGGGTAAGAGCACTTGCTGTGCAGCGTGGACCTGAGTGATCCCCAGCACCACATGGAAATCCAGGCGTGGCCACTCAGTGCCGAGGTGGGACAACAGCATGGTCTGGTCAGCCCGTCTAACCTGTGACGTTCCAGGTCCAGTGGGACACCGTCTCTGGGACATACAGCAGCGGAGCAATAGAAGGGGACACCGGCATCCTCCCCGGGCCTGCACACACGTGTGCACACATGTGTGCACATGTATACACCCCCATCTCACACACACACCAAAATTTTTTTAAGAAGAAGATATACAGGGCTGGAGAGATGGCTTAGCAGTTAAGGTGCTTGACAAGCAAAGCCAAGGGACCCAGGTTTGCTTCGCCGGTACCTGTGTAAAGCCAGGTGCACAAGGTGGCGCATGCATTTGGAGTTCTTTTGCAGTGGCTAGAGGCCCTGGAACACCCACTTTCTCTCTTTCGTAAATAAATAAATAAAATATTTAAAGAAAGAAATACTAAGATAATTTTAAGAATAAGAAAATAGAACCCTATTTAATGACACACTCTTGTAAACCCACCACTTGGGAGTCGAGGCAGGAGGACCATGAGTTCGAGGGTAGCTTGGGCTACATGGTAAGATCCTGTAGCACCACACACCACCACCGCCTCCAGCACCTCCACATGAAACCAGTTAACGGGATAACACTTGCTGGTACCATATGCCACACAGCGCAGCCAGTGAAGAGGTGGTCTTCAACACGAGAAGAAGGAAGCGCCCAGGCTGTTGTGGGTTGGAAGGGTTGACATCAGAATTCCATCTTAAATGATTTTCGTTGTTTTTATTTTGTTGTCATCATTGGGAACTTTCACGTATGAACATATTGGAATTTGGTCATGTTCTCATCACGTTTTTCTCTTCCGCCCCCTCTTCCTGCCCCATTCCACTGAGGCCCTCTTACAAGGTAGTTCTTTTTCTGGTTCATTGTCTTGTTCCTTTCCTCCTCCTCTGTCCTCCATGTCAAAATGCTGATGGGCTCACAGCAGTGCTGTGCTTTGGGTCTGTAGTTACCACAGTGGGCTCATGAATACACCAGCCCGTTGATGTCGGAGGACAGGCCATCTTAAATGCGACTTTCATCCTGGTTTTACTTCTGCAGTGGGACTTACTAATTTTTGAGGTGGTGGTGTGGGCTTTTTCAGGTATCCCCCCCTTGTAAAACCAAGATGTGTTCTTTCCTTTGAATTTGTCCACTTTTTATTTTTATTTATTTACTACTTTCTTTATATAAATTTGTTAATTGATTTATTCATTAAAAGAGACAGAGAGAGAGGCAGATAGGAGCAGAAAGGTTGGGTGCACTGGGGCATCCAGCCACTGCAAATGAACTCCAGACACCTGTGCCACCCTGTACGTCTGGTGTTACGTGGGTATGAGGAATGAAACTCAGGTCCTTAGGCTTTGTAGGCAAGCGCCTTCACGGCTGAGCCATCTCTCCAACCCTAATATTTTGTTTCTATTTTTATTTTTTACTTCTTAATTTATTTGAGAGAGTGAAGGAGGCAGATAGAGAGAGAAAGAGATCCAGTTTGAATTCTGAAGATGATTGCTGTGTTTAATAAGATGTTACCTCCCAAACAGTACCCAGACTTTGCCCGTTGGCAGTAAATCATTTATTCTGTAACTTACACTTGATAATGGAAGCTTACTCAACATTCGCTTTTCTCCTGCTCATTCTCCGTTCCAGACTGGGGATCCAGAAAGGCTGACTCTACCCCTTGGGGGATGTATACTCGCAATTAATCTCATTCTAGTCCAACCCATGAGCAGTTACGTAAAAAACATTTGGGGCTTGCAGTTGGTTTGTTTTTTATTTTTTTGGAGCTTGGAGCTGAATCGGGAAAGATGGTTTTGTGTCCTTAAGTGTGCCTTATTTATTTTAAAAAATGTGTATTCATGTTGGAATCCTGAGGTGTAGTTAAGTGTGTTGTTTAATATGCCTGTGAGGTATTGGTTTGATGAATTAATTTTTATTTGAACTTGATGCATTTTCTTCTACCAAAATCATTCCCAGAACTAAGATTGGAGCAATTCTTGGTCCTTTAGTATCATGCAGATGATTCAAGTCTCATATGCCTTACTAAAGGAGGGTTACACTTGGTGACCTCCCATGGAGATGATGGTCTCAGCTTATCTTGTTTCATTTCAGTAAAATTTGTTTAATAGGAAAGTATGAAGAATTATTAGGAGAGGGTGTCAGAAACTGTCTGCTATTCTGGCTTTCTGGGATTTGAACCATGGTTTGAAATAATCATATGGTAAGAGCAGAAAATGGTCCCATTTTCCCCTAATAGGATCTGGAAACTTTAACAAAGACAGCAACATTTTTTTTTCTGTTCCCAATGAATGTGTAGATATCAGTGATATGGGCAGATAGTCACTTTTATAGCTTGAACAACAACAACAGAAAAGTTTAACAAGCCTGAAGAGATTGCTCACTGGTTAAAGGTGCTTGCTTGTAAAGTCTAATGGCATGGGTTCTCTTCCCCAATGCCTACATAAAGCCGGATGCACAAAGAGGGGCATGTGTCTGGAGTTGTTTTCAGTGGTAAGAGACCCTGATGTGCCCATATTTATTCTCCGTTCTCTCTATCCCTTCTCTCCCCCTTTGCTTGCAAATAAATAATGAAAAAAATTTTTGAGAGCCCCTTATCAAGTATAGGCATTTGCATATTTATTTTAACCTTGTGTCATTTTTTGAGGATGTTTTGTCTGGCCACCTAGACGAGGCCGAGTCTCCAGAGCAACTTGCGCTTGACCCTTACAGTGCTTGCCGCCGAGGTGGTTATTTGTATAATTATGCAGCTGATGTCTGTGTATGCTATTTGGCTATAAACTCAGACAGGGTGAAGCCCGTGTCTGACAGCTGACCCTCCAGGGCCTTACTTACATAACACTACAGTCACTTAGTGAGTATATGTGGGGCGGGAGACTCAATAAATCAATGAAATCTTAGTAAAAATATTGAATTCCATTGGAGATTTCATTGCATTTGCTCCATACCACACCACCATGGAATCACTGTGTACACACCAGGTAAGTTATATAGTAGGGCACTTCCTAGGTAGCCAACTGCTAGCTTGTTTTCTCAGTATTCTTCCATATTGAGACCCTGAGGACCCGGTCATTCCTTTCTCCATGTGCTGATTTGGAGACTTGGGATGAGAAGTGGAGATGCTGGGACCTCACTGCTTCCTGCAGAAACAGAATGGGAAGTTCTGGGATAACTGAACATCATGATGTGTAAGGACTTGTTGGATGGGAGGTTCTCTTGGTAGACCTGTTATTGAGTCTGTCTGAGCCTTGCTTTCTCTTGTACAAAGCAATAATAAATAGGACCTACCTTCTTTCTGTTGGTGCAAAGGAAAGGCCTAAAGCATGCAAAAGCGGGAGCACCTGTCACTAATCCATAAGGAACAGAGGTGTGGGGATAATTCTGGATGGCTTCTGTTTTCGATTGTGCCTATGCCATTCTGGTATGGGTGTGTTAAAGTGCAGGGGAATCAAACTATCAGGTTTAGAAGGGGAACGATTTTGTGCTTTGTTAGTGTTTAATTTGCTCTTGATAATTGTATTAGTTACGTTCTCATTTTTGTGACCGAATACCTGACAAGGAGCACCGTCGGGGAAGAAGAGTTTGTTTTGGCTTGTAGTTCCTAGGGAGATGGGCACCATGTCGGGCCTCGCATGGCAGCAGGAGTGTGAAACAAGCTGGTCACGTTGCGTCCTCCGTCGGGAAGCAGAGAGTGACCAGTGCTCACCTCACCTTCTTTATAAATAGTTTAGGACTCCAGGCCCATGCCAGGTGCCACCCACATTGCGCATAGGTCATCCCACCTTAGCTAAGCTAATCTCAAAACTCAGCCACGGACTGGCCAAGAAGTTTGTTTCCATGGTGATTCAAAATCCCATCCAGGTGATAAGATTAACCATTACAGTAATGGATAGAAATTTTCACGGGGGGAGGCAGGCAAAAAGTGTAAGCTGATGAAAAATTCAAAGATGGGGGCTGGAGAGATGTTTAGCGGTTAAGGCATTTGCCTGCGAAGTCAAAGGACCCAGGTTTGGTTCCCCAGGACCCACGTGAGCCAGATGCACAAGTTGGTGCATGCATCTGGAGTTTGTGTGCAGCAGCTGGAGCTGGTGTGCCCATTCTCTCTCTGTCCCTCTCAAATAAATAAATGAAAATAAATACTTTTTAAAAAGAATTTAAAGATGGATTAAAAGAGAATGAGAGACAGGTGACTTGTGTCCCATAGGCTTGCTACTCAAGTTCTAGTTCATGGAGCAGAAATCTCACCACCACTCAGGAGACCGTCGGTAATGCAGTTTCAGGACTCAGCCGGTCTTCGTAGATCAGAACCAACATGCTTCAAAGATGGAGATGCTGTTAGCATTTGAGAAGAAGTGTTCTAGAGACTTCACCAGTTCAGTGTTTGTATGTGCTCATTAGCGACTGGGGTCTTGGTGAAGACACACTGTGTTAGAAAACAGAGCATCCAAGCCGGGCATGGTGGCGCACGCCTTCAATCCCAGCACTCGGGAGGCAGAGGTAGGAGGATTGCCGTGAGCTCAAGGCCACCCTGAGACTACATAGTGAATTCCAGGTCAGCCTGAGCTAGAGTGAGACCCTACCTCAAAACAAACAAACAAACAAAAAACAAAAAGAAAGAAAGTAAAAGAAAAAAAAGAGAAAGAAAATAGAGCATCCCTGGGCTGAGGCGACGGCTCAGCAGGGAAGAGTACAGTTTCCTGCACAAGCTCGAGTTTGATCCCCAACACCTGTGCAAGTACCTGGGCCTGGCCACACTCATCTGTAACCTCAGTGCTGAGAGGGCAGACACAGAAAGATTGGGGCTCGTTGGTCACCCAATCGAACTGAAAAATGAGGTGTCCCAGGTTCAGTGAGAGACTTTGTCTCATGGAAATACAGTGTGAGAGCAATACAGTAGGGTACCTGACATTTTTCTCTGGCCTGTGTGCACATACGCACGGCATACATACATTTGCACACACGTGTATATATTGCATGCTGTGCATAGTACACACACGAGAGAGAAGAGAAGAGACAGAAGAGAAGAGAAAATCTTTAGTAGATTAAACTGGACTGTTTAGATAACATCTTGCCAAATTATTAGGTTTTAATTGAATAGGAAATTGGAGTTTTTGTCACTCACTGAGAGAAGGCTGTTTAGTCCACTATGTCCCTATTAAAAGTAACAGTGGATGATATTAAAGAGAATGATAACAATTCTCTAGAACCCAAGAGGAAATGTTCCAAGTGACTTCTGAGTGAAGAAACAAAATCAGTTGACAGCTAATAGTCTCCTCACCTCATTCCATCTTGTAATACACAACTCTCCTTGTGAGCACTGAGTCTCTTTCCCACAGAACATGTGATAAAGTCCACGATTTTCCTCGGTGGAATTTCAGCTCACGAAAGCTGTCTTTTTCCTTGAGACAGGGAATCCCATTGGCCAAGAACCTGCCTACTAACTAACAAGACAGGATGGCTGGTGAGCCACAGGGCTCTGCCTGTCTCGGCCTGCCCAGTGCCCAGTGCTGGGATTACAGGTGTGCTCCGCCATGCCCAGCTTTGTGTAGGTGCTAGGGTCACACTGAGGTGTGTCTACAGTAAGCACTTTACCCGCCAAGCCCGACTCTGTCCTTACCACCTTCACACAATCACAGGCTGCCCAGCCCTGCCCTCTACCACCTTCACACAATTACAGATTCCCTCAGGCATGCCCTGTGATGACCAGTCCCTGTCGCTGCTGGAATCCGAATGGGGCCTTTGGGGTCTTGGAAACAAAGGGCCAGCCAACGTGCCATTCTTTGGGCCCCTGTAAAGCAGTAGCTTAGTCAGCTATCATCTTCTTGCCTCACTGGAGATTTGTCCGTATCTGGGCAATGCCTAAAATGGGGTCATAGGAAGTTGACTGGGTGATAGCCATTCTGGAGCGCTGGGAGAGCCAAGTGAGACCATGCTGTTCTGGGGAATCTAACCCAGGCCATCAGGCTTTGCAAGCATGCACCTTTAACCACTGAGCCATCTCCCCAGCCGTGTAACATGATTTTAAAGGAAATATGACTAAAGGTCTGGGGAGATGGCTTAGTCGGTAAAGTGCTTGCCTTGCAAGCATGAGGACCTGAGTTTGATTCTAAGAATTCACATAAAAAAAGTAAAGAAGGCCAGGCATGGTGGTGTTTATAATCCCAGGGCTGAGGAAGTGCAGACAGCCCCGCCACATATTCTACTCAGTGAGCCCCAGGCAAAAGAAAGACCATGTCTCCAAAAAGGTGGATGACACCCGATGAATGACATGTGAGGTTGTCCTCTGGCTTCCAGTGTATGCATATGCACCCATACATGCACGCACGCGCACACGCACACACACACACACATGCGCTGCACACGCACATGTGCAATCATTAAGAAAACAGGTCTGTTCATGGATTCCGCTATTTACTTTCCTGCCCTTCTGGAAGACCCTGAACTGGGAAGTCAGTCACGGAGGGGAAAGCGGGTGAGGAGCTGAGAAATGCATAACCAGCCCCACCATCTGGCTTCCTGTAGTTCAAAGTCACATGGCACCGCCACGCTAGTGCTGCTTCTGTGTGTGTGTGCGTGTGTGCGTGTGTGTGTACTCGAGGTGCCAAATGCTATATTTAAGCCAAGAACTGATTTTGAAAATATTTTCCTACTTCTGTTTTGTCAAACGCGTTCCTTGGCATATTATGTTAGGGCTTCTGCTAAAGCTTAGCGGGGCCCTTCTGTTTCTCCAAGCTGATTTGGCGTGCGCAGCTCAAACATTAGACCCTAGTTTTGGAACACAAATCTTCTGCAGAGATGGCACAAAGAATGTTTAAAGTCTCAGGCAGGTAATGCCTACACAGACAAGGGATGAAGTTCTTATTGCTTAATTGTTATTTTTTATATATGTGCACTTGTTTTTGAGCTATTTTCTGCTCAAGCCCACTTGAGTACATTTTTTTTGTTTCCAGAACCTTTCTAATTATGGGATGAGGAAAGCAAATGCTAAGCTAGTCTCCTTTTATCATGAGAAACGGAAGAATGTGTAGCTGGCTTACTTTCATAATTTGATTTTGCTTGAACTTTTAAGATCCCAGTGTGACTTCAGTCTGTATAAATAGAGCTTACATATTCACCAGCACAGACCTCTGGGTAAGCCAGAATAAAAAGATCGTGAGCAAAATTTTACTGTTTGTATGAAGAAAGAGGTTTTCTACTGGGCTTAAACACTTTTAGTTTGATGATGAAGAATTCACACAGCATTTGTGTTTCCTCGAGCCTTTTATTTTATTTCTTTGTGTGTGTGCTGGTCATGGTGCTTGTGTGGAGGTCAGGGGTCAACCTCGGGGCGTTCCACCCGTCTTTCTGCCTTCTCTGGGGCAGGGTCTCTCCTGGTTTGCCTCTGTGAATAGCTGTCAAACTGTCCCGTGAGCTTTGGGATTCTCCTAGTAACACCTCCCGCTGTCTTGGGCACGTTGGGATCACAGACATGTTTGCTTCCCTGCATGTGGGTTTTTGTGGGTGCTGGGGTATTTTGAACTCCAGTTGTCAGGCGTACAAGCAAGTGCCTATAACCACAGAGCCATCTCCCCGGCCCTCTGGAGCCTTTTACATGAAAGGCGTGATTATCATTGTACCTGTACCTCTAACCTGTGGCCGGGCACTGTCTCATTAAAGAAAGTGATGGTTTCTATGAGCAGGGACGGCTTGGTCTGTGTGTGGGAGTGGCTGCGGTTGGTGTTGGTGTTGCTGGCTAAAGACACCTTCTCCGGGTGGTATGTGGGGTAATGGAATAATTAGCCAATGCACAGCAGTCAAGTGAGCTGTATTGAGTGTGTGGGCAGGGGTGGAGAGCGCTCTATCTGCCCTTCCTTCTTCTTCTGTGGGTCTCAGTGTGCTGTGGCAGGCTGGAGGCGTAGAGCCAACCTGGGTGACTGTTACGATGTCATTGCTGTGGTTCTTGTCTGGAGCAGTTCCACGTTGGTGCTCTTGGAAACCCTTTTCTCCCCTTGCTTTTTGTCATCAATCATGGTCAAGTGGAAACTGCTCCCTCCACCCATCCTTCCCGTTTGATGTCTGTTCTTCAAGCTACATATATAGGTAACTATATATAGGTAACTAGGTTTGGAGTGAAAGTATGGCTGAGCAGCAGTGAGAAACATCAAAGCACTGGTCACTTGAAGTCCCCCAGTCTTTTGAGATGAAATGTCTATCTAGTTAATTAGAGTTTTCTTCCCTAGTCAGGGCAGGCAGAAACCCAATTTAAATTCCCAGGGCTGTGACTCTGTGACAGGGTGTTAGAATTTTCCATGTCATTTTCTCATTGATGTTCCTCTCTCGCTTCCCACTCTGCACTAGGCTCAGTCATACTTGGTCTTTGAAGTGGAGAGCACCTCATCTTACGTCGTAAAGGGTGCTCTGTACACAGGAGCGTCTGCATAGGTAGTTATTCTGACAATTAGTGAATCTGTTGTGAATTCAGGACCTAATAAGCAGGCTTGGCTTAGAACCTTTGCTACATATTGGAATTGCTAGGAGAGCTTAGTTTAAATGCTAATTTGGGGCTGGCGAGATGGCTTGGCAGTCAAAGGCTCTTGCTTTCATATCCTGCTGGCCTGGGTTCTTTCCACAGCTCTTTTGAAAATTTCTAAAAATATTTTCACTCATTTATTTATTTGCAAAAGAGAGAGAAAAAAGGAGGGAGAGATGGAGGGGAAAAGAGATAAAGAAAGAGAGGGGAGAGAATAGGCAAACCAGGGCCTCTTGCTGATGCAAACTAACTCCAGACACATGTGCCATTTTGTGCATGTGTCTTTACATGGGTACTGGGAAAATCAAACTGGGGCTGCCAGGCTTTTCAGTCAAGTGTCTCTCACTGCTGAGTGGTCTCCCCAGCCCTAAGTTTTTTTTAAATTAATTAATTAAGAGTGTGTGTGTGTGTGAGAGAGAGAGAGAGAGAGAGAGAGAGAGTTGGCATACCAGGGCCTCCAGCCACTGTAATTGAACTCTAGGCACATGCGCCACCTTGTGTGCATGTGTGACCTTGCATGCTTGCATCACTGTACATCTGGCTTATGTGAGACCTGGAGAGTTGAACATGGGTCCTTGGGCTTTGCAGGCCAAAACCTTAGCCACTAAGCCATCTCTCTATCGCTTTATTTAAAAAAATTTTCCCTCGAAGGTAGGGTCTCACTCTAGCCCAGGCTAACCTGGAACTCACGGTGTAGTCCCAGGCTGGCCTTAAACTCACCACAGTCCTCCTACCTCTGCCTCCCTGGTGCTGGGATTAAAGGTGTGCGCCACCACACCTGGCATGGTGCAGGTTTTAAAATGTCGTTTGGGATTCAGGTGATTATGTCTGCATAAAAGCAGTACACCTGGAGAAGAAACTGAGAGAGAGAATTCAGCTGCTGCCACCCTCTTCCTCTTGTGCACTGTTTGCGTCCTGAAATGATGGGGAAATAGTTGTATTTTGTGGGGCAAATGCATGGTTGTGTGTTTTAAGCCTGTGCACATCCTTCTAAACTCATTTGTTAGGAGGGCCTTGGTCCCTCTTTATTGTCCTGAGGGGCTGTAGCTAAATTAATTTTAATAGAGGACCTCTGAAAATAGAGGCCTAATTGAAACGAAAAAGGGAAACTCAGGTAGTGTCATAAGTTTGTGGAATGAGAGAGATGTTTGGGTTGTCAAACCTAACCTATTCTTTCTCAGATATGTGAATTAGAGCCAGCTTATTAGGCATTCCTGAGACATCCTTCATGCTCTTTTGGTCCTGAAAGAGGCAGATGATGTATTGATCAGGATTCTCCAGGGAAACCAATAGGATGCATTTGTTTACACATGTTATATCTCTGTATCTGTCTAATCTCTGTCATCTATATCCATCTGTATGTATCTGTGACTGTATCCATCCATATTTATATCATAGCTACATCTATCCATATCTATGACTATATCTACATTTACCCATATCTATATTTATCTAATCTATATGTATCTATATCTATCCATATCTATATCTATCCATGTTTATATCTATTATAGCTAGATTTATCCATATCTATGTCTATCTTCTATCTAGATACATTAGATAGATCATGTTTATTCATAATATCTAGGTCATTGATAGGTAGGTTGACTGATAGGTGGGTTGACTGATAGGTGATTGATAGGTGGGTTGATTGATACATAGGTTGATTGATGAGTGGGTTGATTGATAGGTGGGTTGATTGATGGGCGGGTTGATTGATGGGTGGGTTGATTGATGGGTGGGTTGATTGATGGGTGGGTTGATTGATGGGCGGGTTGATTGATGGGCGGGTTGATTGATGGGTGGGTTGATTGATGGGCAGGTTGATTGATGGGAGGGTTGATTGATGGGCGGGTTGATTGATGGGAGGGTTGATTGATGGGTGGGTTGATTGATGGATGGGTTGATTGATGGGCGGGTTGATTGGTAATGTGGTGATGGAGGTCAACATGTTCCATTAACTGCAGCACACAAGCTGGAGTCCCAGGACAGTGCTGCCACTTCACATCCAAAGGTTGGCAGCCGTGACCCTCAGCTTCCATTCCAGTCTAAAGGCAGGAAACACTGATTCTCAGCTCAGAGCCAGCAGGTGGAGGCCAGTTTTTGTTCTCTTTGGGTCTTTTTACATTTTTAGATCCAGACCCAGTGACACTGAGGAAGGCAGCTCGGTTTACTCCATCTATTGACTTAAATGTTAAACTCATCCGAAAGCATCCGACACAGAACTACGGTGAAATGTTTGACCAAATATCTGGATGCCCCATGGTCCAGTCGAGTTGACACATGAAATGAACCCTTATCTTCTTCAAACCAGATAACACTCAGATTTGGTCTCACACCTAGGTCTCCTAACTTTTGCCCAGTGGTCTTTGCTTTCATTACACGGTTTGACCCATCTGTGAGACAATGAAAAATATTTTAAAATCAATTACATTTGATAAATTGAACTTTGGCAACACTGAAAACTCACTTGCCCAAAGACGTTGCTACGAGACAAGCGGGCAGCCATGGACTCAGAGAGAATGTTTGCAAAATAGATTCCTGCCCATGACTGGGATCTCAATATGTTAGAAGCTATTTTGTTGAGTAGTCAACCGAGGGCTGGAGTGATGGCTCAGTGGTTAAGGCACTTGCCTGCAGACATAACCACCCAAGTTCAGTTCCTTAGTACGCACGTAAAGCCAGATGCACAGAGTGGTGCATACATCTGCAGTTCGTTTGCAGTGGTTAGAGGCCCTGGAATGCCCATTCTCTCTCTCTCTGTCTCCCTCTGTCTCTGCTTGCAAATAAATAAAAATACTTTTAAAAAAATAGGAGACAGCTGTGGTAGTCTGAATCTATGTCCCCTAATAGACTAGGTTGTTATTAAAATTGAGTTTGCAGCTTCTGCTCCCAGCAGGCAAACTCCTATTATGGTGGTGGTCGGGGGGTGTTTTGGGGTCGGATCTGAGCTCCAGCCTAAGGTATGCAGGGTGCTTGAGCTCTGCTTAGGGTCCCAGGGTGTGCTTGCTGGTGGTGCTGGTGGTGGTTTTTCTCTCCGCGTGGACTTGTGAAAGGGAGCAGCTTCCTCTGCCATTATGGAACTTTCCCTGGATCTGTAAGACTGAGTTAAATCCCGTCTTCCCATAAACTTTGGATTAGTGGTTCATCCCAGCAGCATGAAGCTGACTATGACAACAGCTGAATACGAATGGGTAAAAATTTGAATAGAAACTTCATAAATGGAAAGAAACTCTCATTAGCTCATAACACGATGCTAATATGGTTAGTCTTCAGGGGAATGCAAATAAAAATAACGAATAAGCAGTGCCATGCCCACAAAGAACATGGGAATGAACGGTGAAACTGAGAACGAAGGCCACAGGCGCTGATGTCTGGGATGTGGCCGATGGGGCGAGGGCTGCTGCTCGATGCTCCGCAACGGGGTCTCTGTTCAGATGAGGCTGAAAGCCTGTCTCATCTCCTTGGCTTACACACCACACCTTCAGCCATACACTGCGCTCCAGACAGAAGTGGGTGTGTGGAAGCAGGCTGGTGATAACATCAGATTTAATTAGTTTGCAGTCTGGATACGTGGAAGCCTGGCTTGTTTAACTCGTTTGTTTTATACATTAAGTCATAATCATGAAGCCACAAAGCCGATTCCAGAATCTGTGAAAAGTGCTTTTGAAACACAGCACTCTGGAATCAAGAAATGGGTAATGATTCAAGGCACTTACTTGCAAAGCCTACCAGCCTGGGTTCAATGCCCAAGCCACCCATGTAAAGCTAGATGCAAAAGTGGTGTGGTGTTTGTTTGCAGGGGCAAGGTACTCTGGTATCCCCACACCCCACACACACTGACACATTCAAGTAAATGAACAGAAGTGTATCAGAAGAATTGGTGGGGGGTGGTTCACAGGCATGGAGTGGACTGCTCCGTGGTCTCAGTGAGTCCTCCTGACAGCCATCTTCCACTTGTTCATTCAGTCCCTCAGTCTGTGGTGACCTCTGCTAGGCAGAGGGGACTCACATCTCAGGAGACTTTCCTGGAATGTCTACGTGTGTGGTGGTGGGGGGCAGTGGTGGGCACAATGGGGAGAGAGAAAGTTGACGTAATAATCAAGAAAAAGGAAAATGAACAGGATAATTTCAAAGGATTAGAACTTCTATGAGTAATAGGCCTAATCAATACACTAGATAGTAATAGGCCTAATCAATACACTAGATACTGGGGTGGGGAGATGGCTCAAAGGTTAAAGGCACTTACTTGCAAAGCATGATGGCCCAGGTTGTATTCCCAGGACCCACATAAAGCCACAGGCACAAAGTGGCACATGCATCTGGAGTTTGTCTGCAGTGGCGGGAGGCCTGATGTGCCCATTCATTCTCTCTTTCTCTCTCTCTCTCTGCTTGCAAATAAGTATTAAAAAAAAAAAAAAAGACTAGATACTGATGAAGAGGAGTGGGCATGGTGGCACACTCCTTTAATCCCAGCACTTAGGAGGCAGAGGTAGGAGAATCACCATGAGTTCAAGGCCACCCTAAGACTACATAGTGAACTCCAGGTCAGCCTGGGCTAGGTGAGACCCTATCTCAAAACAAAACAAATCATAATAATAACAACTTAAGAACCTCTCCCTTACCCCTCCCTCTTTCTCTTCCCTTGTGTCATTCTCTTTTGTTTCCAGCTCTGAAACCTGCTTAGAGCGGGGTCTCTGGTGCACAGGGAAAACTGCAGGGTGCTCTCCTGACTGGGAGCTGCTCTTACCTTTTCCATGTCTGTCCAGTGTGTGAGTATCACTGGTTTGGTTTGCTCTCCTGCTGTACTGTGAGGCTGTGTGTCTGTGATTCGCCAGCGCAGGTCAGAGTGCCTGGAACTCCGTGGCCCTAGCCACCTGTTGCGTGAATGAATGACACCAGAATCTGGTGTGCACCCCAGCTTCTCCCTTCTTCTCTGAGGATAAATCAGGGCGAGGCTGGGTGGGCCAGGGAACAGTGTCTTCATTACTGTGGACGCTCTGGGCTGGGAGGCCAATGGGATTGCAGCTGCATTTGCATTAAAAAAAAATTGAAAGAGCCTTCTTATCCCCAGAGTCCTAAAATGTTGCATCATAAAGGTTCAGTGCCCTTGGGAGTGGGAAAGGGCTGTGTCCCCAAGAGAACCTTGCTTGCCTGTCCTCCATGAGTGTCTCTGGAAGTTAGTGGTGTCACATGTCGCTTTCTTGGTTTCTTGATAGTAAAAATATTAAGGGGCTGAGGAGATGGCTCAGTGGTTAATGGTGCTTCCTTACAAAGCCTATAGGTGAGGGTTCAAGTCCCCAGTACCCATATAAAGCCAAATGTACAAAGTGGCACATGTGTCTGGAGCTTATTTGCAGCAGCAAAAGGCCCTGGTACCCGCATTTTTCTTCTCTCTCTTAAATAAATAAATAAATAAATAAGTAAATAACATTACAAGGGATGTTGAGACTTCTGGATGTACAAGAGAAGTCAGTTTTTTTTATATTGAGAGCCATACGGATGTTTTCTAGTTTCATAGTGAGTAGCAAAATAATCATGTTATTTTCTGCTTTTTTATCTTGAAAAGTTATAAACCCATATGGGAGTTGAAGGAACATATACCCCTATTCATACATGATGACTCACCCACATTTACATCTTATCATAAATATTCCCTGCCTCCATATGGGTGATATATATATATATATTCAGACAATGTGGGGGAGTGTATATATACACACACACACACACATATCTATATCCTATATTCAGACAATGTGGGGGAGTGGATATGTGTGTGTGTGTGTGTATATATATATATATATATACATATATATATATATATATATACACACACACTCCCCCACATTGTCTGAATATAGGATATAGATACTGTGTGGCATTTAATCCATTAAGTAAAGAGATGACATTTTCCTAAAAGCCATGGTATAGTCACCATATTCCAACATTTTTATTATTCCTATTTTTATTATCCTCATCCTTATTTTAATTTTTTTATTTTTATTTATTTATTTGAAAGCGACAGACACAGAGAGAGAGAGAGAGAGCAGTAGATAGAGAGAGAGAACGGGTGCGCCAGGGCCTCCGGCCACTGAAAACGAACTCCAGATGCATGCGCCCCCTTGTGCATCTGGCTAACATGGGTCTTGGAGAATCAAGCCTCGAACCGGGGTCCTTAGGCTTCACAGGCAAGCGCTTAACCGCTAAGCCATCACTCCAGCCCCTCATCCTTATTGTGTTGGGATTATTTTGAGGCAGGGTTCTACTCTAGCCTAGACTGATCTGGAACTCACCTATAGCTCGGGCTGGCCTCGAACTCATGGCACTCCTCCCTCAGCCTCCAGAGTTCTGGGATGAAAGGCGCGCACCGCCACACCCAGCTCTCGCATTCTTTCACTCACATCTCAGTCCATATTCAGCGTTCCTGGGCTCAGTATCAGTGTCACTAGTGTGTTGTTTCAGTTGCCTCCGGTATCTACTCAGGCTTGCACAGCACTCTGAGACGATCCTTGCTAAGTTAACAGTTTGCTGGGATCTCACTGAGTGCTAGTTGGTGGGTCCATCCATGATGTCAGTCAACCTCACCTCAATCCTCTGGGGCGGACAGTAGCCTTATTTCCATCTGACACACTGAGAAAGCAAGGCTCCCGGACATTCAGTGTTTTGCCAGCTAAAGAATTTGGAGCCTGGATTAGAGCTAATCAAGTCTGGCTGGAGACCTAGGGATTTTCACTGTGTCGTAATGACAGAACCATACTCTGTAGGGACCAAGTGTCATGTCAACAAATTCCCACAATAACAGCTGTGCTTTCAGAAAACTTTACCAAAGCAAAAAGTGCTTTAAATGCAAAAACTTTGCAAATGTAAGAACTTGGACATAGAAAGAAGATGTATTTCTTTCACCTTACTGTATGTGTGTGTGTGTGTGTCCAAGCATATGCATGCCCCAGTGTGTATGTGGGGGTAAGAAGACAGCGTTGCATGACACTCCTCTCCTTCTTCCTTCTTTGAGGCAAGGGCTCTTAGTGTCTGCTGCTGCTGAGCTTCTGCTTCCTGTCTCCACCTGCCTGTCTCGTCATAGGAGAGATGGGAGCACCTGCACTCACACTGCCGAGTCTCCTTGACGTTCGCTCTGGGGACTCGAACTCACGTCCTCACACTCACGCATCAGGCTCTTTATCCACCGAGCCATGTTCCCGTCCTCTGGCTTTTGTTTTCTATGTTGCTTCTTCCAAGTTGGTCCCTGTCATCAGCCTTCTTGTCACTCCTCAGGACTACCTCGTGGCCACTTGGGCCATCTGACCTTGTGGCTATGACACGCGCCTCTGCCACTTCCTAGCTGGGCTTCAGCTGACGCTTCCGTAGCATGGCAGTGGTGACAGAAGCAAGCCCTCGGGTCACGGGTGGGTTGTGAGGTTGTAGCCTTGCACATGAAATGCGCCAGCAGCGCTCATTGTCCTCGGATCCAGCAGGTGCAGTGGGATGACACCGGGTCTTTTCAAGAAACCAGTGTATTCTTATTTATTTATTTGACAGAGAAAGAGGGAGAGAGGGAGAGGGAGAGAGAGAAAGAGAGAGAGAGAAAATAAATGGGTCTGCCAGGGCCTCCAGACACTGCAAACGAACTCCAGACACATGCGCCACCTTGTGCATCTGAAACCAGTGTATTCTTGAAGGCCCCAGATGAGTACCCACGTGATGTTAGGTTTCACCCAGGGCTGTGAGCATCGATGCCTGATGTCAGCTTTCGGTGAAAACACGCAGCCATTTACTGGGCTGCTTACAAGCTCACATCAGTTATATAGCTTTGCCAACAGGGGACCATTGTCTTTCCGCTTTCTCACTATAACTCCTGTATTTTTTCCCCTCTCTGAGCAGATGTTGCTCCATGATTGTAGCTGAACTAGAATAAATATAGGAAACATAAATGCAGCAAATAATGAAAAAATTAGAGATGATAAAATTTAAAGCCAGAGCTTGCTTTTCTAGCCATGCTTGACTCGAATTTCTTCTCCCTGTGGGATGGAATTTGTTATAAGGAGATTCACCAGGAGAAAAAGAATAGAGAAGGCAGGCAGGAAGTAATAATAAAACAGCTCTCCTGAAGTGCTGGCAAAATGTTTTGTGCTCGTCCATGTGGGTTGTGAAATGTAAATAGAGTTTTCGTAAGCATCCTCAGCGCATGCAAATCTATTCTGCCATCTCTCACACCAAACACTTGGTGCACACTGCTTTTGATTTTCATTATTGTTTTGTTTTGTTTTTTTAGGTAGGGTCTCACTCTAGTCCAGGCTGGCCTGGAATTGACTATGTAGTCTCAGGCCGTCCTCGAACTCACAGCGATCCTCCTACCTCCACCTCCCGAGTGCTGGGATTAAAGGCGTGTGCCGCCACGCCTGGCTCATTATTCTTTCATGTTGTATGGAAACAAGCTTGAAAGTGCAGAACCTTTTTGGCACAGGGGAGCAGATCCAACCTCCCTGAGTCTGAGGAGACCTGCCTGGAGTCCTGGATGCTGTACCCGTTGTCGGCTGTACTTATCAGCATGGGAGCAGAGCGGCAGCTGGTGAGCTTTCTGTGAGATTGGGGACTGCTCTGAGAAACAGGCTCTTTCTCAGAGCTTAGCACTCTGCATTGTGCTGGGAGGCTTTGGTGTGGCTTCCCTTAGATCATAGGTTCATGAACTTTAGATAGACTCACCCAGATGAGCTTATTAAAACAGATGGCAAGGGCTGGAAAGATGGCTCAGCAGTTAAAGGTGCTTGCTTGCAAAGGCTGACGGTCTGGGTTCGATTTCCCCAGGACACACATAAAGCCAGATGCACTAATTGACACATGTGTCTGGAGTTCATTTGCATAGGCAGGAAGCCCTGGCACACTCATACTCACTTTCTCTGACTTCCTCTTTCCCTGTGTCTCTCTTTTTTTTAAGAATTTTTAAATTTTTATATATTTATTTGAGAGTGACAGACAGAGAAAGGCAGATAGAGAGAGAGAGAATGGGTGCACCAGGACCTCCAGCCACTGCAAACGAACTCCAGACGCGTGCGCCCCCTTGTGCATCTGGCTAACGTGGATCCTGGGGAATTGAGCCTTGAACCAGGGTCCTTAGGCTTCATAGGCAAGTGCTTAACCGCTATGCCATATCTCCAGTCCCCGCTCTCTTTTAAATAAATAAATAAAATATTTTAAAAAATATTTTAAAAAGATAGCAGGCTGGGGTGACAGCTCAGTGGTTAAAGGCGCTTGCTTGCAAAGCCTGAAAGCCTGGGTTCTAGTACCCAGTGCAGGTCAACTGGCCCAACCTCAAAGGTTATAATCTCTCAATTGCAGCTGAACAGGCAGCAATTCACCCAATGATATTTCTTTCTGTACCATATCCCTCTGCTCACACCAGTTCATTTCTATGCAAAGCAACCCTGTGCAACTTCTCAGGACCCAGGCATAACAGCAAGCTTCCCACACAAACTGCTAGCCCAGTCCAAGCAAAGCTCTTTCTCACCCTCATAAGCCTCACAGTCCATAGTTCTTACTGCACTCAGGTCTTTCAACTCTGACCAGAATAGTCCATCAAGCTGTACTTATAGCACTACAAGGCATCTCCTAGGCCAAGGTTTCAAGTCCTCCCACATTCCTCTTGAAAATCAACTCCAAAAAACCAAAGCCACACAGTCAGGTGTTGATCAGCAACCCCACTCCTGGTACCACTTTACTATTGCCGTCAGGTTCGCATTGCTGGTAGAAATCGCCCAACCAAGAGCAGCTTGTGGGAAAAGGGGGTTTATTTGGCTTACAGTCTCAAGGGGAAGCTCCACAATGGCAGGGGAAAACAATGGCATGAGCAGAGGGTGGACATCACCCCCTGGCCCACATAAGATGTAAAACAGGAAAAGGAGAGTGTGCCAAACACTGGCAAGGGGACACTGGCTATAATACCCATAAGCCACCCCTGCAACAATACCCTGCCTTCAGGAGGCCTTAATTCCCAAATCTCTATCATCTTAGAATCTAGCATTCAGAACACCTAAGTTTATTGGGGACACCTGAATCAAACCTCCACAATGTCTCTCCAAGTAGTCTGCACTGGCTGGACAGCAAGCCATATGGATCCATCTGTCCCTCCCCAGTGCTGCAGGCCACCATGCCCAGGTTTTGACTGTTTTATTTTTTAATGTGGATTCTGGGAACGAAACTCAGGTCCCCATGCTTGTGTTTCATCTCTTCAGCCCTCCCCCCATGTCGCCTCTTATAAGCATTCTTGATATCTACTTGAATTATTGATGGAAAATGTAAAAAAGCAAATCACATAATTAATAGGGAGAAAACATTCTCATTTCAGCACTGTCCTTGTCATATGAATGATATTGAATGTTTTTTCCCATGCTTTGATAGAAACTGGTATAACCTTTCTGGAAAACAATTTGTCAGTGTGTACCAAGAACCATTAAAATAATGGTCATAGTCATTAATCTAGTAATTCTTCTTCTAGGGGATTTCAGCAGTGACTTATGTTCAGGGTTTTTTGCATTGCAGCATTGTTTGTAATACCTTTTCGTATGAATTTAGAACATCCGCGTGTCTGTTAATATGAAATCCACAATAATGATGACTCCTCACACCAACTTGCAGCCACGTGCGTCAAGAGAAATGGTGGTTCCCAAGCACAGACCCAGCGTATAGGAGGACGAGTCAGGCTGGTCACAGTTTGAAGCCAGCCTGGGTTACCATACAAAAGCCTGCTTAGAAAAACAAACAAAACAAAATAAAATAGAATAAAAATCAAGTGTAGGGAAGAGCCTTAAACAGTTCTGGGCTTTTTGTTTCAATATTTCCTCTTTAAAATAATGAGAAAACAACTAGAAATACAGGTAGGTTTTGTACAAGTGGGATAATGACCTTGTTGAGAATTCATAGGTGAAATGATTGGCAGTGGTTATGTAAGTTGTGATAAATTGATAAAATTCTACGAAGCTCTTAAACCTGTATTTCTGGGCACCAATAATATGTTGCAAATTTTAGGAAATTGTTAAAAAAAAAAAACAAACCTGTGATAGAGGGCTGAGGAGATGGCTCAGTAGTTAAGAGTGCTTACGCCTAAAACATGAGGGCATTGTGACTTGAGGCTCGGGAGTTCAGCTCCTCAGAATCCCTGTGAATAGCTGGGCATGGCCACACATCTCAGCACCAGTCTGCACTGGGCGGCATGTGGGGCATGAGAGACGAAGCAATCAGCAGCTCCAGGCTGAGGAGAGACTCCATTTCAAGGAAGTATGGAGGGTTAGAGAAGGACAGGCGGTGTTCTCCTCTTGCAAATGTGCACACACGTAAGTACCACACATCACATGTATTAAATACACACACACACATACACACATATACACACACAATATTGTTACATGCACATACCGCATATCACATGTATTAAACACACATACAATATTGTAATGTTCACACACATGTACATTACCGCACATCACATGTATTAAACACACACACAATATTGTAATGTGCACACACGTACAAACTCCTCGTGTACATTAGGTTTTGCCACATTGGCAAACTATATTGGCTCCAGCCTTAAACAGCATCTCCTTTCTGTGTTTCAGCCCTCCTTCTCAGCCCTTTCCTTAGTCCAGACCCCTTCATAGTGTGTGTGAAACATGCATTATATTCTTCTTGCCACCTGGTTCTACACTACACAGCTGAAAAGTAACCTGAAAGTTAGACCACACCTTCCACCTCCATGACTGCAGTCCTGTAGTGCCTTCCTATTGGATTTACAATGAGATGCAAGTTCCTTATGGCGGCCTGCAAGGTCCAAACTGGTCTAGGACTGCTTCGCTTCTCTTTTCCACCTCCACTTGAGCCACCCCCTCATCTGAGCTCTGTTCTTTCTCTTTCTCTTTCTCTTTCTCTTTCTCTTTCTCTTTCTCTTTCTCTTTCTCTTCCTCTTCCTCTTCCTCTTCCTCTTCCTCTTTCTCTTTCTTTAGAATGCTTACTACTTTGAATCTTTTGCATAGGCTGCTCCCTCTGGCTGGAATTCTCCCTCAACACACACACACACACACACACACACACACACACCACACACTCACACACTTTGCAGAGCTGACCACCTTCTTTTACTCCCAGTGGAGAAATAAAATTGCCCTGTGAACAGTGACTTCTGTCCAGAGGCCATTCCTGTCCATGCTCCTTATATACTCATGACACTTGCTGCTCAGGGACCTTGGGGTTCACAAACTGGCTCTGGGGAGTTAATAAATGCTTGCTCCCACTCAAGTGTGTACGTGTGTTCCAAGGGTATCTGCTGTACTTAATGGATACGACATTTCTGTGCAGCTCTGATGTGAGTCTATATGTATCTACATCTATATGATTAATAACATTGCACAGAAGAGTTTTCAAGTGGCTTTATTTTTCTTTTTTTTTTTAAATTAAAGGATGGCATGCTAGGGTGTCCAGTCACTGCAAATGAACTCCAGATGCATGCGCCACCTTGTGCATATAGCTTTTCATGGGTCCTGAGGAATTGAACCTCGGTCCTTTGGCTTTCAGCACTCTGGAGGCAGAGATAGGAGGATCACCATGAGTTTGAGGCCACCCTGAGACTACAGAGTGAATTCTAGGTCAGGCTGTGCTAGAGTGAGACTCTACCTCAAATCTTCCCCCCCCCCCAAAAAAAAACAGGCATGGTGGCATGCACCTATAGTCCCAACACTGGAAAGGGGGAGACAGGTGGATCCCTGGTGTTACCTGGCCTGCCAGTCTCACCTACTTGGTGAGCTTCGTGCCTGTGAGAGATCCTGCCTTAGTAATTGTGGGTGGCAGGCTGGGAAGAGGGCACATTGGTTAAAGACACCTACTTGCAAAACCTGGCAGCCCATGCTCAATTCCCCAATCCTGTGTAAAGCCAGATTCCTAAAGTGGTACATGAATCTGGAGTTCTTTTGTAGTGCCAAGAGGCCCGTTCACATATTCCTTTTCCCTCCCTTCCCTTCCCTTCCCTTCCCTTCCCTTCCCTTCCCTCCCCTCCCCTCCCCTCCCCTCCCCTCCCCTCCCCTCCCTTCCCTTCCCTTCCCTTCCCTTCCCTTCCCTTATTCCTCTCCTTTCCCTTCCTTCCCCTTCTCTTCCCTTCTTCTCCTTTCCCTTCCTTCCCCTTTCCCCCTCCTCCTTCTCTTCCCTTCTTCTTTACCTTTTTCTTCCCTTCCCCTTATCCTTGCCGTACTCCCCTTCCTTTCCCTCTATCAAATAAATAAATTTTAAAAGCTGGTAGATGGTGCCCAAGGAGTGAAACCTGTGGGTTTTCTCTAGCCCCCACCTGCACACATGTGTACTCATATGCACGAACTACATGCCTTTAAAAGAAACAAAGAAGCAACCATTTTTTTCAGACAAAGCTGACTTAAAGAAATGTTATTGTTCATTTTAATGACCATAAAAGCAATTCTTTTAAATTTTTGTTGATAGTTTTGTGTCATATAATTCCCTACCTTTTTTTGAGGCTAGCCCAACAGACTGGCCCTTTTATTATTATTTCAGAGAGAGAGAGAGGGGGAGAGGGGGGGGAATGAATTGGCACGACAAGGCTTCTGCCACTGCAATTGAACACCAGATGCTTGCGCCACCTAGTGGGCATGTACAACCTTGCTCTTTCCTCATCTTTGTGCATCTGGCTTATGTGGGATCTGGAGAGTTGAACATGGGGCCTTAGGCTTCACAGGCAAGCGCCTTATCCACTGAGCAGTCTCTTAGCCCTCCCTTCCCTTCTACATACCCAGATTGCTGACCTGGCCCATGCTTTTTGCTACAAGGGCTTCCACTGCCATGCAGACCGTTAGTGAACCTCTTTCCTGCGCCTGTGGTATTCCTGGGAGAACATGGCTGCGGCAGAACCACCTGGCAGTGTGATTACTTTCAGCAGTAGTGCTCAGCTTTCCCTTCACGTTGGAAACCTGCCCTGGATTAAACTGTCAGCTTTGTTTGCACGGAAGGCCTTAGATGTGGATGCCCTGCAGACCTTAGAACACAGGAGGGGATTGTAGCCCTCCCACTCCCCACTCTTAGGGCACAAACCCATGGGCTAATGCTAGGGTGGGACTGGAAGGGGAATGCTTCTCACGCACCGTTTGGTGCACATGGTCACCACGTCGTCTTCCGTGGGACACACAGCATGATCCACGGATGACAACATCTTATATTTTAATTTTTTTTGTTTGTTTTTTTGAGGTAGAGTTTCATTCTAGCCCAGGCTGACCTGGAATTCACTATGGAGTCTCAGGGTGGCCTCGGACTCACAGTGGTCCTCTACCTCTGCCTCCCGAGTGCTGGGATTAATGGCATGTACCACCACAGCTGGCTCTATTTTAATCTTTTATTTATTTACAAACTGTTTTTCTCTTTGTGTTTTAGCTTTTTTAAAAATAAAAAATGAATTTATTTGCAAGCACACATAGAGAGGGGGCTAGAAAAAGAGGGAATGGGCATACCAGAGCCACTTACCACTGTAAACAGACTCCAGAGGAATGTGTCATTTTGTGTATCTATCTTTACATATGTAGTAGGGAATTGAACCCCAGCTGTTAGGCTTTGTAAGCAATTACCTTTAACCTGTAAGCTATCCCTTCGACCCCATATTTTAGCTTTTTTAAAAAAAAATGTTTTCATTTTATTTGCAAGCAGATAGTGATAAAGAGAATAGGCACGCCATGTCCTCTGGTCATTCCAAACAAACTCCAGACACATGTGCCTCTTTGTGCATATGGTTTTACTCGGGTACTGGGGAATTGAACTCAGGCCATTAGGGTTTTCAGGCAAGTGCCTGAACCACTGAGCCATAGTTTTTTTTTTTATTGATAGCCTCCATGCATATGGACAGTATACCGTGATCGTAATCCCCTGTCACCACCCTGCCTTTTTACTCCTACTGAATCCCCTTCTCTGACTACCTTATTCTTTTCAACTAGTCTCTGTTCTATTTTGATGTCATCTTTTTTTTCTCCTCTCCTGTTGTGCAGGACTTGTGAAGGTAGCATCAGCCTCTGGGAGGTCATGAATATTAAAGTCACTTTGTGTCTGGAGGACAGCATCTCCAAGCACTCCTCCCTTCCTTTGGCTCTCACATTCTTTCATCACCTTCTGCAATGGTCCCTGAGCCTTGGAGGGTGTGACACAGATGTCTCAGTGCTGTACACTCCTCTGTCACTTCTTCTCAGCACTGTGATGTCTTTTGAGTCATCTCAGTGGTCATCACCGTCTGAAAAGAGAAGCTTCTCTAACCAAAAGTGAGAGGAGCATTAATATTAGTGCATAAACAGAATCATTTAGTATAATATAGATAACACTGTGTTCAATGACTCCATGTCAGAGTCCCCTTCTAGGGCATATGAATGATGTGACACAAATTGCCTGGTTACTGGTCAGTGACTCTCTTACAAATGGTTTTGTCAATAGTTGATAATAGTCTTGCCTTCCTTTTAAAGTAAGTTTTATTATAGAAAGTACTAGGGTTATAGAAAACTTAGAAAGATAGCTCAGAGAGTCATTCCCCCGCTCCCCAGTCCAGTGTCTTATCTTTTCTCTAGACCTTTCTGTAAGCTAGCATGGAAAGTCATGGGTTTCACTCCGACATCGATGGAAGCAGCAGGCAGGCGCTTCCCTTTCCTGGCCGAGGCAGACCTCTGTTGACAAGTTTCACAACTTGAAGACCAGCCCAAAGCCAGAAGGTGGCAAGACACGTGACACATCTGAACACAGGCTGAGAGAAGCAGAGGAAGAGCTGTGCCTTTAACGACACATGCTCTTGGTTAAACACTGCAGAAGCCCTCGCTCCGGTGTACGTGCTTGCAGAGTCCCTGCAGAGTCTGCCGATTTCTGAGTTCTAACTCAGTAACCATTTGAGGACTTAAGAGACCTCTTTGGTAGTTTGAATGTTTGTTCCCCCATTGACTCAGGTGTTACAGATAAACATTTTTGTTTTTGTTTTTGTTTTTGTTTTTGTTTTGTTTTGTTTTGTTTTGTTTTGTTTTTTTGAGGTAAGGTCTCAGTCTAGCCCAGGCTGACCTGGAATTCACTATGTAGTCTCAGGGTGGCCTTGAACTCACTGTGATCCTCCTGAGTGCTGGGATTAAAGGTGTGCACCACCATGCCCGGCTGATAAAACTTTTCAAATAAGTTCTCAGGCCTTTTTTTGGGAAAAGTCCTACATACTTCTGACCTAAGTTCTCTTTTCCATCCACAAAACAAATCTTGAATTTGAAAGAAACTGAGGATACTGTGACAAGCTCTCCATCTTACCATTTATTATTTCACTGGCTCCGTGCCCTTGACAATTAGGAGGAAATTTATGGATATGTTCTCCGAGTAATTGGCAATTAATTTGAGACTAGATGCCAAAAGTACAGTATTCTTAATAGAATGTGAAGGTTGGGGCTCTTCTCATCCAAATGTCAGGGAAGGCAAGTCAGCAATAAGTGGCAGCATAGTTTGCCCTGCCCTTTCCATGCTCCCCATGGAGAGTAGTTAGACTGTGATAATCATGAACCCCAACTGGCTTGGTGGGGCAGGACATAAGCTTAACTGTAAGCCAGAAGTCTCTTAAGAATGCCTTCTGATCTGTAAAGCCCTGCTTTATCTTGAAGGTTACCATAGATGGCTCATAGCATGCATACATCTATCATGTATCTATCTATCTATCTATCTATCTATCTATCTATCTATCTATCTAGTGAGGTAATGTATCCCAACTGTTTTTGGAATTTTGTTTCTGTAAAATTTATTTATTTATTTATTTGACAGAGAGAAAGAGGCAGAGAGAGAGACAGAGAGAAAGATTGAGAATGGGTGTGCCAGGGCCTCCAGCTGCTGCAAACAAATGTCAGACACATGGGCCACCTTGTGCATCTGGCTTATGTGGGTCCTGGGGAATTGAACCTGGGTCCTTTGGCTTTGTTGGCAAGTGCCTTAGCTGCTAAGCCATCCCTTTAGCTGCTAAGCCATCCCTCCAGTCCGGAATTTTGCTTTTTTAAAAGAAATATTTTATTTATTTATTAGAGAGAGAGAGAGAAAGCATATATGGCCACTCCATGGCCTCTAGCCACTGCAAACGAACTCCATATGCATGTGCCACCATGTCAGTCTGGTTGAATATGGGTACTGGGGAATCAAACCTGGGTCCTTAGGCTTCTCAAGTAAACACCTTAACTGCTAAGCCATCTCTCCAGCCTAGAATTTTGCTTTTTAACAAAAATTTTTTGTTTATTTATATTTATTTATTTGAGAGCGACAGGCACAGGGAGAAAGAAGGAGAGAGAGAGAGAGAGAGAGACAATGGGTGCGCCAGGGCCTCCAGCCACTGCAAACGAACTCCAGACGCGTGCCCCCCCTTGTGCATCTGGCTAACATGTGTCCTGGGCAATCTAGCCTTGAACCGGGGTGCTTAGGCTTCACAGGCAAGCGCTTAACCACTAAGCCATCTCTCCAGCCTGAATTTTGCTTTTGATTCAAGCAGAACACTAAGGCTCTAGACACATCTTTGCTACTCATGGCTCCAATGGAAACAGTCGATGTCTTCTTTTGTTTAAATATTTATTTTATTTTATTTATTTGAGAGGGAAAGAGGCATTTAGAGAGAGAATGGGAACACCAGGGCTTTCAGCTGCTGCAAATGAACTGCAGACGCATGTACCACCTTGTGAATCTGGCTTATGTGGGTCCTGGGGAATCAAATCAGGGTCCTTTGGCTTTGTAGGCAAGTGCCTTAACCACTAAGCCATCCCTCCAGCCCCAAAGTCTTCTTTTTAAACTTTTTATTGACAACTTCCATACATATAGACAATATACTATGATCACAATCCCCTCCCACCAACTTCTCTTTCCCCCTCCCAAATTCCCCCTTCCACTGAATCCCTTCTTTCCAAATGGCCTGTCTTTTATTTTGATGCCATTTTTTTCTCCCTCCTATTATGCGGGTCTTTTGTAGGTAGTGTCAGGCACTGGGAGGTCATGAATGTCAAGGCCACTTTGGATCTAGAAGACATTATTATAAGCTTTTTGCCCCTTCCTTTTGCTCTTACGTTGTTCCTACCACTTCTTCTGCAATGGTCCCTGAGCCTTAGAGGGTGTGATAGAGATGTCTGAACACACCACTGTCACTTCTCAGTACTTGGATGAGTTTTGAGTCACCCTGGCGGTCACCACCATCTGAAAAGAGAGGCTCCTCTACCAAAAATGAGAGTAGCATTAACGTATGGGCATAAACATAAGTGTTTAGACGGCAGTTTGGTGGGTATTCTAAATCTATTTAGCCAGACAGCAGTAGTATTTTCCTCGCTGGGGCTTATGACCTCCCCAGCGATAGGCTTTTGATTAGGTTTTCAGTGCCAGGCAGGAGTTCCCTCCCATGGAGCAGGCCTCAAGTCCAGTCAGAGAAGAGTTGGTTTCTCCATAGCAGACGTGCCTCCATTGCAACCAGATGGTACATCTGGCCTGGCTGGCCAGCCTTAAAGGCTTGCAGAGTCCACTGCTGGTTAAGACCACTGATGACTTTTCTCCCCCAACAGGCTGCATAGCTCTTTCCAGAACCGTGACAGCTAGTTAACAGGGAGGAGGCTTCCAGTTCAGCCCCAGCTTGATTTCTCAGTGTCCTGCAGCCCAAGCGTGTGGAGTCTTCAACAGCAGGGTCTCACCATCTAGTTCTTTAACAGTGGCAGGTAGTGTTTTGACAGCCTCAGGCGCCTCCCTGGCCAATAACTCTCCAAAAAATATCCCTCCCCAGCACTGAAACTTTCTTGTTACAGTCAATGGCTTCTGGGAACATTATTCACCTCCATAGGGTATTTATTTCTGCCCAAGCTCTTTCTTTCTTGTTTAATATTTTATTGTATTTTTATTTATTTGAGAGAGACAGAAAGAGGCAGATAGAGAGAGGCAAATAGAGAGAGAATGGGCACACCAGGGCCTTTAGCCACTGTAAATGAACTCCAGATGCCTGTCCCAGCTTGTGCATCTGGCTTTCATGGGTCATGGGGAATTGAACCTGGGCCCTTTGGCTTTATAGGCAAGTGCCTTACCAGCTAAGCCATCGCTCCAGCCCCTCTTTTTTTTAAAAAAACATATATATTATTAACTTGCGAAGAAGTAGGTTTCTGTGTGGCTAATTCATAACTTAAATTTTGATTATCCCTCCTCCCACTCCCTCTTCTCCTCTATCCAGACAGCATATTTTTTATTTTTTATTGGTTTTTCTGTTTTTTGAAGTAGGGTCTCCCCAGGGACCTGGAGTTCACTATGTAGTCTCAGGGTGAGCTAGAACTTACAGTGATCCTCCTACCTCTGCCTCCCATGAACTGGGATAAAAGGCATGTGCCACCACACCCGACCAGTCAGTGTCTTTTTAATATCAAAAATGGTTGTCTCCTAACAAAATATAAAAGTTTACCTTGTAGGTACTAAGAACTTTACTGGGAAACATTGTTATCTTATCAGTCAAATTCTGGGATGCCTTATCCCCTGAGCTTGAGGTAGCAAGTCTGACTCAGACCTACCAGTTAGATTTCTTCTCTGAATTTTGGTCCCAGTTTACATAATTCCACAGTATTTTAGCACAATTCAACTTTTAGTCATTTCCCAAAGCAGTAGAAATACCCTTAAATACAAATTTCTCTGTTCCTTTATTTTGTTTCTTGCTATTTCTAAGCTAATCATGTCATTTTTGTGTTAATGCGAATTCATTATGGTCTTCTTTTTTATTTTTTCCAAAAAGAAAAGCCATTTAGGCTGATTTTAGTCCTTTCCCCCTCACCTCAACAATTTTTTACTTGACATTGTTGTAATTATAATTTCCATCTCTCATGAAGTGCTTTTCTCTTGGCCATGCACTGTGCGAATGTGTTGTCCCCTTTAATGCTCAGAGCGGCCATGTGATGGAGCTATCATGAAATCGTTGTTCTATTTTTACAGATGAGAGAGAGAGGCTCTGAAATGCAGCCCTGGGCTTGGGCTTAGTAGCTAATCAAAGATGGAGCTAGGATTCACATCAAGGCTTGTCTTTATTTACTGCCAAGATTCTCTTTCTCTCTCTCTGTCTTTCAGTTCAAGCCCTTAATGGAAGTGGAGAGCTAAGCTTCTTGAACAGTGCTTACTTATGCACTTATTCCCTGTATATAATTCTGTAGGCTGTTTTTGTTTTCTAATTTTGTTTATTTATTTGCAAGGAGAGAGAGAGAGAGAGAGAGAGGGAGGGAGGGAAGGAGAATGCCAGGGTCTCGAGCCACTGCAATGAACTCCAGATGCATGCACCACTTTGTGCATCTGGCTTTACATGGGTACTGGGGCATCAATTAAACCCAGATCAGTAGACTTTGCAGACAAGCGCCTTAACTGCTGAGCCGTCTCTCCAGCGCAGTGGTACCCTTTCAATCTATGTGTCACTTCATGGCTGAAATATGCCACAGTTTGCTTTGCTCTTTGCGTGAACATAAGTTCAGGCCGTTTATAACTTGGTGCTGTGGTGAGCAGAGCTGCTGTTTCTGTGAAGCTGGGTTTAATTTCCCCCGTGGAAGTATGTTTGAAATGGTTGGGTTACTTGCCTGGTGCCAGTGTGACTTCGTGTGATGCTATGAGATCGTATTCCCGTGAGGACGAATCCCTTTGCGTATGCTGCTGGTAGAATTTTTGACTGCTGCTCTGTAATGTTGCCAACACTTGATAATTTCACTCATGTTTATTTTGCTGTTCTGGAAGATATCGCTGGGTTCTCATTGTGATTTGAATTTGCAGTTTGTCTCCCAGCTGTTGATGTGTTAACAACTGTCTGTGGGATTAATAGAGAATCACGTGTCTGCGTATATATCTCTCTGTGAACCGTTGAAACATTGTGCCCATCTTAGGCATGGGTGCAGCTTAGTGGATGCTTGTCTTCAGCAAAAAAGCTAATGAGGGTTGGAGAGATGGTTCAGTGGTTAAGGCACTTGCCTGCAAAGCCAGAGGGCCCAGGTTCAATTTCCCAGTTCCCACGTAAAGCCAGATGCACAAGGTAGCACATGTGTCTGGAATTTGTTCAGCCCTGGAAAGTCTGTTCTCTCTCTCCCTCTCTTTCTTTCAGATAAATAAATAAAATATATTTTTACAAAGCTGTTGAAGGGCTGGAGAAATGGCTTAGCAGTTAAGGTGTTTGCTTGCAAAGCCAAAGGGCCCGGGTTCGATTCTCCAAGATCACTTAAGCCAGATGCACAAGGGGCACATGCATCTGGAGTTTGTTTGCAGTGGCTAGAGGCCGTGGTGTGCCCATTCTCTGCCTATCTCTCTTCTATCTCTCTCTCTCTCTCTGCTTGCAAATAAATAGATTAAATTTTTAAAAAGCTGGTGAATAATTGAGTGGTCTGAGTGGCTCGTATTTAAGTATTCTTCTTTGGAACACTTGAAACTTGGTAATAATGCAACTCAAATGAAGTAGTTCAAATGCAGTTTCAGGGGCACATTTCAGAATGAGCCATTGTGATGGGCCGTCTTACTTTCCATGTGATGGTACAATGAATAGCAGCAGCCTCATCCCTGCCCTAACAGGAAATGCCATCCCTTCAGTCATCCTCTCTCTCTCTCTCTCTTAAATCTTATTTATTTGAGAGAACGAGAGAGAGAGAGAGAGAGAGAGAGAGAGAGAGGCAGATAGACAACGGGCACGCCAGGGCCTCCAGCTACTGCAAACGCACTCCAGACACATGCTCCACCTTGTGCAGCTGGTTTGCGTGGGTACTGGAGAATCGAACCTGGGTCCTTAAGCTTTGCAGGCAAGCACCTTAACCACTAAGCCATCTCTCTAGCTCTATCTGTTTTGGAGTTAGTCTTCTGATCGTGGAGAAGTTCCATGTGGTGCTGGGACCTGTCTGGCTCATCATTGCTCCTATGAGGCTGAAAGATGCTCTTACCTAATTCTCATCTTGGCTAAACATGGAAGGGCAATTTTAGGCTTGTTATCTATTAGTCACCAGCATAGCATCTTTCTCTACTAACAGTGAATGCTAGCTAGGTTGATGTGTAAGCCTTTTGTTGATCCTGTAGACTGCAATTTACACTTATAATTTTTTGAATTGTCTTCTTTGTATGACACATTTTTGTAGAAATATATTATTTTAGCTTTTCTTTTGTTCCGTTAAGTGCACAGGATTTCAAACAAATAGACACACTCACTTAATGATTGCTCAAGCAACAGCCATAAAAAAGCAATATACACCTCACGTTTGAAAGGCAAGGTGGGATTGAGAGCTGTATGTGTATTTATCTATCTCTCTATCCATAAAATGAAGAATGGAGTCTTCTGTATTTTCCCAGCTCAAGTCTTTTTCTTTAAAGGAAATAGCTGTATTAATACACAGTCTCCCCTTTTTATTTTGTATTTTATTCTTTTTCTTTTTTGGTTTGGAGGATTGAACCAAGGTTCTCACTTCTCACACATACCTTAGGGCTATGCCCTCAGCCCCTCTCCTTTTTGCACAAAAAAAAGCATAAAGAAAGACAAGTACTGAATAATCTTGCCTTTGTGTGGACTGTAAGTCAATTCCCTACTGCTTCAGAGAAGGGATGCTTCCTGGAGGCCTGGGAGGGGTGTGGGAGAGGGATGGAGAGAGGTCGTTCAGTGGATACAGCGTTGTGGTTGGACAGATAGGAGAGGCTCTGGTAGGAAGACTCCCTGTGTCAGCAATGTGCTTCACACTTCAGAAAGCTGAAGAAAGGAATAGGAAACTTTTCACCATATGTAAATGATGGATGTCTAAGAAGATAAGTATTTTACCTAATTTAAACATTGCACAATGTATATGTGTATTTGAACATTACATGGTAAACTCTTGATACAATTAAAATGTACATTTTTCTCTGAATCCTCTGTATTGATTAGATAAACTTTAAAAAGGAAAACAGGAGTCAGATCTCCTGCACTGTTACACATAGTCCCTCTTTGGATCAGTTCGTGAAGATGTAGCGTACGGTGAGTAGCTGTTATAGTCATGGGTTGAACTTGATTTTGTCTGTTTTTATTGTTCTCATGTTTTCAAAAGATTATTTCTTGTTACAAGTGTGCAGTAGTGAGGAGATGATGGCTCAATGATTAAGGGCACTTGCCACTTAAGCATGAGGGTCTGTAGGGTCAGAGACCACCTGAGCTGGATTCCTGCAGATGGCAGATCGTGCATAATAAGCTGGGCATGGTCAGGGGCGGGCGTGTGGAGACCAGACACTCTCTGAGGCTATCTGGCAGCTCCTGGTTGAGGAGGAAACACCTTGTCAAGGAATTTTGCCAATGAGGACTGGAGAAGGGCATTGTGAGTTCTCCTCTGGCCTCTGCACGCAATATGCATCTGTCCTCCCTCCCCACGCATACACCATGCCACACATTTTCTCCACCCACCCACACACACACGTGTGCAAAATAATGCCGTAGCAAAGAATAGTGGTGATTTGAGCAGGCTTGGAAATATAACTGTAGGATGAATGTCTACCAATTGGATTCCTAGCGACTAGCGTTTCCTAATTTGACAGTTAATACCAGGCTGCTGTTGTATGCTTTGGGCCATTTACTGTGCACCTCACAGTGTCTGCGGGCGTCTGTGGCACTTATTGAAGTGCATAAGCCTAGGTTAACTGCTTTGCCTTCTACTACTGTGTGACATGGGGCAGCTTCTGTTTAAAAATTTTAAATGTTTATTTATTTGAAAGAGAGAGGGAGGGAGAGAGAGAGAGAAAGAATGGCTGCCCCAGGGTCTCAAGCCGCTGTAAACAAACTCCACACCTGTGTGCTACCTTGTGCGTCTGGCTTACATGGGTCTTGGAGAGTTCAACCTGGGTCCTTTGGCTTTGTAGGCAAGCACCTTAGCCACCAAACCATCTCTCCAGCCCAAGGTTCTCTTCCTTAATGCTGTTTCTGTCCCATTCTTGCTCTTTGCCCCACTAAGCAAAACCCAAAGCTTGTCCTCCCAGTAGCTGAGGGGTGTGGACTAGACTTGCTGTGTGTGGCTTGTTGGCACACAGCACTCCGACTGCTCGCTGTCCAGGAAGCCCTCTCTTGTTGATGTGCTCTGTCTGTCTTTCCTGCAGGAGGAAGGCTCAACAAAGACCTGCGACACTTTCTCAACCAGAGGTTCCAGAAAGGCTCTCCTGATCATGAGCTCCAGCAGACCATAAGGGATAACCTCTACCGCCATGCTGTGCCTTGTAAGTCACCAAACTTAGCCTTGGCATCGCACTGCTGTGTGTACACGCGCGCGCACGTGTGCGTGTAGCTAAATTGGCACCTGGATTGCAGTGAAGCCTTGTCAAGCTCTCCCACTCTGTGATCAGAGCTGTGATTCTTGGGAACAGATAGAGTTCATTTTTATTTTCACCCACAATTCAAGGAAAGAGTGATTTTGATTTTATTACTGGGAATTGTGTTTCTTTTCTTTATTTCTCTTATTTCTTTGAAGTTTGAGACTTCTTTTCTAGAGATATTATTTTAAGCCCCCCAAAAGGAATGATATTTTGATATTCCTGAGATCTTGCCCATTACTGTGATTTATTTGTTATAAATGGCTTGCTTTCAAATACAACCGTTTTGGGGGCGGGGAGGAATTGAGAAAAAAGAGGGGTGAGGGAAGCAAAAGGTGTTTTAAAAATACAGTAATGAAACTCAATTCTTTGCATGCTAATAAAAAAAAGAAACAAAATCCTAAAAGTTGGCATCCGTATGTCAAGTCTGAATGGCTAAGTGACTATTCAGTGACTATTTAGTGCAGGGCAGTAAAACCCCATGGCACTGCAGGTGACACAGCACTGCCTGCTCTTCACTCGGATATAAGAACTTGTCAGAAAGGTTTGAAAATTTCTATTTTATGTCATCGAAACAATGGAGGCAAAAGGGGACAAACACTTGACGGAGAGAGTGACTTACAAATGTGTTGTATCAGTTATTTTCTTGTTGCTGCAACAAAATACCCAACCAGAAGTAGTTTAAGGAAGGAAAGGGTTTATTCCTGGTGGGGAAAGTGTGGCAGGAACAGTCAGACAGAGTTACACCATCACATCAGTAGGAAAGGAGCAGAGAACATGGCCAGCAGGACTGGGCTGTCACACTGCAAGGCCCCAGTCCAGGAACACACCTCCACCAGCAAGCCTCCTCCTCTTAAAGGTTCCACAACCATCTTAAACAGCATCACCAGCTGAGGATTGAGTATTCAAACACATGCAGGGCATTTTACATTCAAACCATCACATGCTTGATGGGTTAAAACCAATAAAACTGTGTATGAAATAATATATACAGTCTTTTGTAAATGACTTGCCAGACTGCTAATGTTTCTTGAGAATACTACAAAATTAAAACGGAAATAATGTAAGACATTACATTGATTTGAGACCTTGATATCAAGTTCTAGAATAGCTGGCCACTATTACTAATAAACTGAAGCTCTAAAGAGATGAGAAATATTGTATGCAAGTAACTTGGCACAGCACCCCAAGTTTGCCTCTGCACTGAATGGCAGTTACATCTGACATTGGCAAGGATTTGAGGGTTGGAGAGATGGCTTAATGGTTAAGGTGCTTGCCTGTGAAGCCCAAGGACCTAGGTTCAATTCCCCAGTACCTACATAAGCCAGATGCACAAGGTGGCACATGCATCTGGAGTTCATTTGCAGTGGCTGGATACCACTTGTACACATATATGTGCCCACACAATACACATGCCAAAAAAGGTGGGCGGGGGAGGAGAGAGAAAGGATGGGAGGGAGGAAAGGGGTTTTAGTTGAGCCCATGAGAAGGCAGCTTACGCTGACCAGGATTTGGGGACTGCATACTCCAGCATTGCTCCAAACCTGTTTTAGAGAAAACAGAGGTACGGGGAAATGCACTCACCACCTCTGTAGCCGATCCGGGTCTTTTGACTCTGAAGCGGTCTGAGGCTGTTTTTGCCCCCGTGGTATATGCAAAGAGACAGTACACCAGCTAAATGAAGCTTCCCGCAGTTCAGTCACTGCAGACTCATGATTGTTCTCTGTGTAATTTTTCCCCCATTTAGATTCTGATTTAAGAAATGGGATGTAGCAGTGAGCACACCATTGCTGGGTGCATCTGTGCTGTTCCCATGGTTACGTCTTGGCAAACTTTTCCAATTTTTTTTTTTAAACACTGATCTATTGGACCTGACTATGAGCTAAGTGGCTTGATTTGAAGTTTACCACTGTTTAGGAAGTGGGTCAAAAATGACCTCAGTCTTAGAGAACAGGAAAAATCATGTTTGTCTCTGCTTGTTAAAAGCACTAGGTATTGATGTTCTGTTTGGGTGAAGTCAGTAGATTAGGATTTGGGGAATTGGCAGTGGTATATATCTACTGGAAGGGAAGCCCCTTCACAGTTCCCTGTGCCCTCGGTGGAGACAAGACCCAGGGAGGTCTGTGCTCCGGGTCTGCGTGCTTGGCATGAGTAAGCCAGGGGGATGTGTGGTTGTGTGACGGCCTTGGTTACTCTGGCCATATCAAAGTTTAGTTTGAGAGTTGGAGAGATGGCTTAGCAGTTAAGGCACTTGCCTGTGAAGACTAAGGACCCATGTTCAATTCCCTAGTAGCCACGTAAGCCAGATGGGCAAGGAGGTGCATACATCTGGAATTCATTTGTAGTAGCTAGAGGCCCTGGTACACCCATTCTTTCTTTCTCTTTCTCTCACTCAAACAGATAAATAAAATATTTTTTTTTAAAGCCAGGGATGGTGGTATATGCCTTTAATTTAAAAAATGTTTAGGGCTGGAGAGATGGCTTAGTGGTTAAAGCATTTGCCTGTTAACCCTAAGGACCTAGGCTCGATTCCCCAGGACCCACATAAGCCATACGCACTTCATCTGGAGATCTTTTTTTTTTTAAAGAAAAGAAAAGAAAATCTAAAGTTTATTTTGATTCCTTGGCCCTGTGAGGGACAGAGGTCCTGCACTGGGGGACTGGGTACTTCCCATGCTGTAAAGGGGAGCAGGGTTGTGGAGTCTGTACTCAGAATTTCCTGCTCAGGACGCTCAGTGACGTCAGAGTTCCGCGTGGCATCGACCTCACGCACAGGTGCTCGCTGTTGCAGAGCGAATTTCTTCTCCTGTGTATTTTAGGAAGGGGGTGGAGTGTTACAAATGAACAGATGAGGCTTTTCTGGTCCCACATTGTTTCAGTTTCATGTTGATTCCTTAGCAATGACATTGATCTCACCACAGTCCTACTTTACCAATAAGGAGAGGAACAAGGGGTGGGAAGATGATTTGGCTGTTAAAGGCATTTGCTTACAAAATCTGGTGGCCTGGGTTCAGTTCCCCGGTACCCATGTAAAGCCGGATGCACAGAGTGGCACATGCATCTGCAGTTGGTCGATAGCGGCAAGAGACCCTCGTACACCTATTCTTTTTCTGTCTACCTCTCTCTCTTTTTCTCCCTGCAAATAAGTAATAAAAATAAAAAAAATATTAAAGAAAAGAAGAGGAACAGAACTTAGCTTCCCCAGTCAGACCGCTGCTAAAGGCCACATTACTCATTTCTCACCCACTGCTGTTTTCTTTTTAATTTTTAGTAGCTTCATTGAGATATAATTCATTATACCATGCAAGTTGCTCAGTTAATGTCTTCACTCAGTGCTATTTTTGTTACGGTTATTATTCTCCATTTCTATTTCGTTTTCCTTTTACTAAAGAAATTTTATCATATCTCCAGTGGAAACAGAAGGTCATCATAGAAGACATTTAATTATATTTACTGCTGAAAATCACTCTGCAGCCAAATGATGAGGACAGACAAGAGATGCAGACCACAAGGGTGTCAGCAGTGTGGCTGTGCAGTCTCAGGGCTCCCTGGCCAGTTTATTGGCCCGAGGGGGTGGTCTCATAATCTCCCGTGGCTCTTGGCTCTTCCCTAAACTAGTAAGTGGTCTTTGGTCAGCCAGAGTTCGTCCCTCGAGTGATGCACAGCAGGCCTAGGAGGCGGGTCTATTAGAGGAAATTTAGGCTCAGAGAGATTAGCAGATTGCCAAAATCCAGTTTACAAGTGTCAGGTTAGGGTGAAAGCATGTCTTTATAGCTCCCAAGTTGGGTGTAATTAGTAGCAGCTGGATTAGAGAGAGCAATGTAGGAGTAGGACTTTGACCGTGAACGTGACAGGAAAGGTTCTTTTCATGGCTGCGTCTGTGTTCTAGCTGTGTAAAATGAGATGTGGTGTCTCAGGGACGGGGACGTGGTGGTTTGAGTCAGCTGTCCCCATAAACTCACTTTCTGAGTGCTTGGTTCTCGCTGCGTGTGGCAGTTTGGGAGCCTTTCTGGGGGAGGTGTGTTGTTGGTTGGAGGCGGGCTTAGGGGTGTTATAGCCAGGTCCACCTTGCCAGAGATTGGTTCATTCCCTTCTGCTGTTTTCCACCTGCTGGGGCAGAGGTGACGTCCAGCCTCTGCTCATGCTATGCTTTCCCCTGCCATCACGGAGCTTCCCCTTGAGACTGTGAGCCGAAATAAATCCTTTCTTTTCACCAGCTACTTTTGGTTGTATGGTATGTCCCACAATGAGAAGGTAATTGCAGCAGGGCACTAGACATCATACCTTAAAAATAAGAATTCTTACTAGGCATGTTGATATGACATGTGGGGGGCTGTGCTGGGGGGATTGTGTGTTTGAGACCAGCTTGGACTAAATAATGAGACCCTGTCTTAAAAAGTCAAGGGCCGGGGACATTATACCAGAGTCAAGTGCTTACCTAGCATGTGCAACTTTATTCCCAGTACCACTGCTCCCCCCCCCCCGAAGAAAAATAAACTTGACAAATATATATACATACATCAAATAAGGTACTGGAGCTTACAACAGAATTTCAATAATGATCACGCAGCTCTTTAAAAACTCAAAGTTAAAGGCTGGAAGGATGGTTTGTCTGTTAAGGAGCTTGCCTGCAATGACTAACAACGTGGGTTCAGTTCTCCAGCACCCACATAAAGCCAGATGCACAAAGTGGTGCATGCACCTGGAGTTGGTGTGCACTCATTCATGTTCTCATTCTCTCTCTCTTCCTCCCCCCACCCCCGTTTGCAGATAAAAACATTCTTAAGCTGTCTAGATTTGTTTCCCATCAGGTCTCCTTGCATTTCTGTGCAAGACAGTTTTAGATGAATAACAGGCTTGAGACGCACGTGAACACGCTTGCCTTCTCACTCTGCAGAGTCCTCCAGTCGACGCCCAGGGCCCTCACCTGCACATCTGATGGTGTTGCCAACCCCGCCCTCCGGCCTCACCCCGTGGATGGCTTTGTGCCTCCTTCACATCTTGAACTTCTTCCTCTTTCTCTCCTTCCTGGCTACTTCCAGGGTTCAGCATAGGTACCTCTCTGCTGAAGATTTCTCTGACTTCCTCCGTGGCTCTGGGTCCTTCCTCATAGCTCACAGAGCCACTCACTCTCCAGCATCCCGTGACTGCTTCGGTACCTGCCATATGTATGACTCTCCTATTAGAATCCTGTTACGAGCCAGGCCATGTATCGTCATCGACCCTCGGTTCCCTAGCTTGCTACCTGGATTTTAAGATAAGTGTTTGTGGGCTGGAGAAATGGCTCAACGTGTTAACGGTTGCTTGTCTGCAGTCTGATGGCCTGGGTTCGATTCCCTGGTACTCACATAAAGCAAGGTGCACAAAGGTGGCACATGCATCTGGAGTCCATTTGCAGTGGAAAGAGGCCCTGACACACCCATTCTCTCTTTCTCTCCTTCTCTCTCTGCTTGTAAATAAATAATAAAATATGTTAGGAGTATTTATCAAATAAATGAATACATGAAGAAATGGGGGGGATGTTTGGTTTTTTTCTTGGTTATATGGCCTTTGAGAGAACTCCCAAGTGGCTTTAAAAAAATTTTTTTAAATATTTTATTATCTTTTTATTTGAGAGAGAAAGACACCAGGGGTGGGGGAGAATGGGCATGCCAGGGCCTTCAGCCACTGCAAATGAACTCCACACTCATGTGCCACCTTGTACAACTGGCTTATGTGTGTCCTGAGGAATTGAACCAAGGTCCTTTGGCTTTGCAGGCAAATGCCTTAACTGCTAAGCCATCTCTCCAGCCCCAAGTGGCTTTTTCTTTTCTTAAAAATAGATATTTATTTATTTATTAGAGACAGAGGGGTGGAGGAGAGAAAGAGAGTGAGTGAGAATGGGTGTGTCAGGGCCTCCAGCCCCTGAAAACAAACTCCAGATGCATGTGCCACCACCTGGAGAATCGAACCTGGGTCCTTAGGCTTCTCAGGCATGTGCCCTAACTGCTAAGCCATCTCTCCAGCCCCCAAGTGACTTTTGTATACACTCTAGATTTAAAAGCCTCAACCCCCAGAAGCATCGCAGAAGGCGGATGAGGACTTTGTTGCTGACTCAGCAGGCCATGCGAGCCCAGGGGGAGAAGTTCCTCTTCTGTGAGCTTGGAAGCCCTTCACAGCCTCTCCTAGCTAGTGTCGGTGTCGCTGTACTCCCAGCACTGACAGCTTCTTGTTTGATGACTTCTTGTCCTAGCTGATGTGACAGCATCTAAGGTTGTTGCTTTGCAATGGTCGCGTTCCCCATGAAGACGGCTGCCTTACCTGACAGGGCTTGTCAGCTGTTGTGTTGCTGTCACAGCAGACCCAGCTGGTCCTGAATTGCTGGTTTTCTGGAATGCTGAGCAGCGCCCCTCCCTGCCTTCTGCTTTCCCCCATCTTTCCGCAAGGGCGAAGGTCTCCTGGAAGAGAGGGGAGAAGCGGGGTGTGTTCCTTGGCTTAATTCTTTGTCGATCAAGGCGGTCCCTGACGCTGAGGCCATTGAAACCTGCCTAAGAGGTATTGATCATCGACTTAGAGGCATTTACACAGGCATTTAAGTGTGTTTCTTCTCCAAGACAATTTAAATTGGATGCGATAAACAGAGGTGTACCGATCTTTATTTATAGAGGTGCCATATTCACACAGCTAGTTTAGCATCTGGCAACATTTGCTATTGTTTATTATTATTGAGAATGGGGCCAGGAATTTCCTCGGGGACTATTTGAACCTAGTATTTTCTCTTCAGCACAGTTGTTTCCACTGTGACTTGCCTGAAATCAGCCTATTCTATGGTCTTTAATAATTAAAGCCACTGTCAGGCCTTAGAACCTTTGATCAGCACGAGGCCTAGGTAAAGAGCCCAGTGTTGGCAAGTAGCTTCTTTTCGGGAATGTGTATCTCTGTGTTTAAGTCATGTGGAGCACTAGGGATTGGTTCCGGTGGGAATTTGTAGAGAGTTCTCGGAGCCTCCGTAGGTCTGACTGGCTAAACGACACAGTGTTGCCATGACTGCTGTCCTCTGACCAAAGGAAGTGCTGTCTGCCGGTGGCTTTGCTCTTTGTAGTGATAAGTCTGGCTCGTGACAGTAATCATAAGCCGGGCGTGGTGGTGCACACTTTTAATCCCAGCACTCAGGAGGCAGAGGTAGGAGGATCACTGTGAGTTTGAGGCCACCTTGAGACTACATAGTGAATTCCAGGTCAGCCTGAACTAGAGTGAGACCCTACCTCGAAAAACCATAACAATAACAACAATAATAATAATAATAATAACAACCCAGTTTTGTGATTGCTACTGTGTGCTGTGTGCATATCTGTCTGTGTGCCATGTCACCTCCAACTCCATTCTCCTCTAAAATACACAGATTTGCACGGCCCTGAGCCCAAGACCACGTGACTCTCTCTCTCTCTTTCTCTCCTTCCTTCCCTCCCTCCCTCCCTCCCTCCCTCGCTTGCTCCCTCCTTCCCTCTCTCCGATATGTATAACTGTAGCTAATGGCTTTCTTTAGTGATTTGTCTCCAGTGGCTGTGGAGATGGCCCAGTAGGTAAGAGCGCTTGTCTCACAAGCATAAGTACTGATAGAAAATATTTTTAAACATTAATGATAGGTCTGGAGAGATGGCCCAGCCACTGAAGGCACTTGCGTGCAAAGCCTGACGGCCCAGGTTTCATTCTCCAGTACCCAGGCAAAGCCAGATGCACAAAGTGGTGAATGTGTCTGGAGTTCATTTACAGCAACAGGGGGCCCTGGGGTGCCCATTCTCATTCTCTCTCCCAAATAAATAAATAGATCAATAAATAAATATTTTTAAAAGTTAATGATAAAAAGAAAATCAAGCAGGGCTCTTTGAGTATAACCAGTGTATCAGGAGCCCCACTAACACTTTACTTTCATTTCCCTTCATATTCTTGACAGTCTTTAAGTACAAATTATTATTATATCCACTTTCCGTGAAGAAAAATGAAGTTTTCTGAAGCCTCAGGTCACACACTGGAAAAAAAAAAAAAAGTGATTTTGATTGTATCTAACAATCTTCAAATCATTATCCTAATTCTCTTCTTTTCAACATTTATTTATTTATTTGTGTGGGAGTTCCAGGGTCTCTTGCCACTGCAAACAAATGCTTGTCTGGATTTAAGTGAGTGGCTGGGGACTTGAACCCAGGTCAACAGGCTTTACAAGCAAGCACCTTAAACCACTGAGCCATCATCTCCCCAGCTGTTTAACCCATTTCTTTCTAACCTTAGCTCGCCATATCAGCTGGTTTTCTCAGCTACGTAGTATGGAGATGAGCATCGCCATAGAGTTGGCTGATCACTGCAGACACAGCCTTTCACGTCCACTCACGTGCCGCGGACTGCCTGTGTCACTGGTACGTGATAGGGAAGTGTCAAGTTGGGTCCCTTCGCGTGTGGAGGACCTGAGAGGTCGGTGGCTCTTCTGTGGGGTAGTTTTGTTGCTACGGCTTCATGTTCTCCCGGAACCTACTTTTCACTGTCTTAACTGATGTGTGCGAGTAGTAGGACATCAGCCTGCCACTGAGGTGCCCCCCCCCCCCCCCCGTGCCGTCCCTGCTCGCCCGTCAGAGTCCTCCTTCAGTCCGCCTCCCTCCAGAACCCTTTCTCACAGGACTGTCAAACATGCCTTCTTTCTTTTCTCTTTGCGCGTTCGCTTTCAGCTGCAGCCTTGGTTGCAGTCCGCTTTCTCTTGTTACTGAGACACAACTGCCAGGAGCTTAAAAATTTGTTTTTGATTATTATTTATTTATTTATTTATTTGAGATTGACAGACAGAAAGAGGCAGAGAATGGGCGCGCCAAGGCCTCCAGCCACTGCAAACGAACTCCAGACATGTGAGCCCCCTTGTACATCTGGCTCACATGGGTCCTGGGGAATCGAGCCTTGAACCAGGGTCCTTAGGCTTCACAGGCAAGTTCTTAACTGCTAAGCAATCTCTCCAGCCTGAGGAGCTTTATAAAGAAAAGAAGTTCAGGGCTGGCGAGGTGGCTTAGTGGTTAAGGCACTTGCTGGCAAAGCCAAAGAACCACGGTTCCATTTCCCAGGACCCACTTTAGCCAGATGCACAAAGTGGCACATGCATCTGGAGTTTGTTTGCAGTCCTGGTGTGCCCATTTTCTCTCTCTCTCTCTCAAATAAATAAATAAAATATTTTTTTAAAAAGGAAAACAAACAAACAAAAAAAAAAAACAAAGAAGTTCATGTCTCATAGCTCTGGAGACCAGTGTCAAGGAGCCTGGGCCAGTCAAGCGCTCTCTTGATTGCTGATCCCATAGTAGAGGAGAAGAGGAGGCTGAGCCGCACTTGGTATCCACGCCTGCTTGGGAGGATGAGCCTGTTCTCTCCATGAGAACATTAGTCCCTGCCCGAGGACGCCAGCAACCTGAGAGCCTCTCATTAGAGCTCATCTCCCAGGGGCTAAATTCCCATCTCACAGATTTTGGAGATCACATTAAACTATACCAGCTTTATGTCTAAGAAGACAACCTCCCTCCTTTTTTTTTCTTATATTTCTTTACAAGCAGAGAGAGAGAGAAAGAGAGAGAGAAAATATGAGAGAATGAGAATGTCATGTCAGGGCCTCTTGTCACTACAAATGAACTCCAGATGCATGCTCCACTTTGAGCATCCATCTTTACAGGGGTACTGGAAAATCACATCCCAGGCTGCCAGGCTTTGTAAGCAAGTGTCTTTGACCACTGAGCCATCTCTCTAGTCCCAACAGGCTCTCCTTTTTTCAAACACTTCAGTTTACATTAATAAAAAAGATGGTAGACAAGAATACACCACGATTTACAGTTGGATAATTTAGCCAACAGTAGCCTTGTTTGTTTGAAATGACACACTCTCTGTGTATTCCCAGCACCAGCTAACATTCCCGTGGCTGTTTTTCTTTGCACTTCTTATTTCATGTTGATAACCCTAATTGTCATTGACTGGTCACTGAGTAGATGGAATAACGGTAGAAAAAAAAAGGTGTAAAAAATCACAAACTTAAAAGCTCATATTACTGGTCTTAATTTACATGTGTCACTTATTAGATTTAAATAAATACAGTTTGGCTGGGCATGGTGGTGCACGCCTTTAATCCCAGCACTCAGGAGGCAGAGGTAGGAGAATCGCCGTGAGTTCGAGGCCACCCTGAGACTACAGAGTGAATTCCAGGTCAGCCTGGGCTAGAGTGAGACCCTACCTCAAAAAACAAAAACAAAATAAATAAATATAGTTTGGCTGGTCTTTACATTATTATGAGAAGCATATAAGAGTTTTGTTTAAATAAATTAAGTAACGAGAGTTGATGTCATTAATAATCTTATGAAAAGATGTCTAATACCCCTTAATAGTAACATGTATTGTTATGTGTTTACTGGATGCACCAGCTAGTGAGCTAAATGATGTACAAGTGTTAACCATCCTCAAATCCCAAGAAGCATCATGTTGTCATCCTGTTGTATGTACTAGTGTATGGACAGCTTAGGATAGTGGTTGGTCCTGTGACACACAGTTTAATGACAACTCAAGTGGAAAACCAGTTCTAACCACTCCCAGAATCCAACCTCGTGTTTGGTTTCTCTGTCTGCAGTCACCTTAAAGACCATTTTAAAAATTAACATATTGAATTTTAAGAGTTAGTCCTTGGCTGGGTGTAGGATCATAATATATCTATTTGGCAGCCTTGTTAATTTATTTAATTGCTCTATAATTTTAGCTGACATTTTTCATCAAGATTTCTTGCAATTATAATGCATTTCCCATAGCAATTTATGAAGATACATGAATGTTCATTGTAATCTTACTATCTCTGGTTTAAGAGAAGGATTGACTATATTTTTGTTTCCCAAAAATCATTTCAGTCAAGGGAATTAAATAGAAGTCTGGGTGTGTGAGGAGGAGGAGTACGTATGTGTGGTGTGATGTGTGTGTGACGTGTGTCTTACGTGCCTGAACGTGAACTGATACAGTGCCCCGAGCGCTCACCTGCAGAGGCCAGAGGAGAGCATCGGGTGACCTGTCCCCCACCCCCGCCGTCACTTACCCACTGTCTTTCCTTGTGGAAGAGTCTCTCACCGATTCCAGAGCGTGTCCTTGTCGTAGTCAGCTTCACGTTGCTGCGATGAACGTCCAAACCAGACACAGTTTATGAGGGGTGGGGAGGGGGTTTCTTTCACACCCACAGGTCCAGGGGAGGTTCCATCAGTGGCAGAAGAAGTTGCCTCTGTACATCCGAGCAGACAGACAGCCAAACGGCCAGCAAAACGCAGACAGACAGCCAAACGACCAGCAAAACAAAACCAGCAAACACAGATCAATAGCAAGCAAGGACCCAGAGTTCACTGTGTAAATAAAGTACAATAACTTTTCTGGCTCCTTTGTTTATTGTGCTTATTTATGCTAAGGTCCAGGTAATGATTTGTGGCCTCTTGTTCCCTGATTGGCTTACTTAAGAGACATTAGCACAGAACCAGGCTCCTTAAACATTTTCCACTTGCAACCCCTTTGCTTGAGAAATTTTTATATGACCTCATGTATGTAAGGTGTGGAAAATAGGTATAAAAATCTAACATTGCAGGATGTGATGACGCACACCTTTAATCCCAGCACCTGGGAGGCAGAGGTAAGGAAGATCCCCATGAGTTCAAGGCCAGCCTGATACTACATAGTGAATTCCAGGTCAGCCAGGGCTACAGCGAGACTGTACCTCAAAAAACAAGCAAACAGACAAACAAATCTAACATTTACTGATAAGAAGCCATAAAGATTCTTATTTTTAAACAATTCTTTGGTATACGTGTTTATGCAAGTTTGTCGTTAATAAAGACAAGATGGATGTACTTGTTTGTTTTTACATACATAATTAAATCTTGGCTGAATATTTGTTATTGTAGGACAACTTCAACATCTTTCAAGCAAGCATCTTTAACCACTGACCATCGCTCCAGCCCCTTTCTTCAAAATTTTTGGAAGCTGATCAATACTTGGACTTTAAAGTCATTGATATTGAGAATGACACTTCACACAGATATGAACTACAAAATAGAATTGTGTTCACAGCCATTCCAAATCCCAAACCAGAATGCACCGTAACTTTTTAAAATGAAACTCAAGTCCCTAAATGGTGGTGCTTAAAGTCAAACATTTAGCATAATGCAGCCTGAAGGTATACCAACCTGATACATATTCAGGAATGACAGTAGGAAAATATTAAAAGTTCTTGTTTTCCTAATTAAACTTATACTTTTATAAGAGCTGAATACTTTGTGTGCACAATATGTAATGCTGTTGTAATTTATAACATATGATCTTCTAAAGTCTGAGCCAAGGTGCTTCAGACAGAATTCATTGGCCGAGCATGGTGTGATGGGCATGTGCATTGCAAAATTCATTTGTTGTGTGCTCGGACCCAAGGCTGCAGTGAAGTCACACAGTGCAGCTTGGAAAAGTGTCAAGATCTTATATCTGCAGTTCTTGGGAGGATGTGAAACAAACATGCAACATACAAATATGATTTAAAGAGGCTCAGTACTGACTTAACTCATAGCTGTTTTTGTTTTGTTTTGTTTTCTGAGGTAGGGTCTCACTCTGACCCTGGCTGACCTGGAATTCACTATGTAGTCTCGGGGTGGCCTTGAACTCACAGTGATCCACCTACCTCTGCCTCCCGAGTGCTGTATTTAAAGGCTTACCTGGCTTTAACTCACAGCTTTTATTCACTTTCAGGCAGGGAAAAGCTATGGGGAGTCTGAGCATAGGACAGATCACAAGTTGTTTCTTTATGTTTATTGGAAAATCTTTGGAGAAGCTTGTGTCCTAGGAACTCCACCCAAAGCACACAGATTTCTATGTCCCAGGGCTTAGCCTGTGCAAAGAGATTAACCTGGGGCTGGAGAGATGGCTTAGTGGTTGAGGCTTTTGCTTGTGAAGCCAAAGGATCCCAGTTCAACTCTCCAGGACCCACATAAGGCAGATGCACAGGGGGGCGCATGCATTTGGAGTTTGTTTGCAGTGGCTGGAGGACTTGGCGTGCCCATTCTCTCTCTCTCTTCCTCCCTCTTTCTCTCTCAAATAAATAAATAAAATACATTTTAAAGAAAGAGATCAACCTGTTATCAATTAGTTTGTTATCCACAATCTTACATATTAATTATGTATTTTAGTTTGAATGAATATTTGCTTGTGAATGCAGAAACCACATTGCCTAATTTTTCACAACCCCTACATTCAGTTATGGGATCCCATATGAGTTTAAGAAGTTGAGTTGTAGAATAAACTACCCAAAGTGATTCCCTTGAATTTAGACTAGAAAATTTTCCTTTATTCTTCTTTCAATTCAATTATTATAGAAATGAAATAGGTTTGTTAATCAATCAGTGACATGGTTTCATATTGCATATAAAATTAACCAGTTGCCTGGATTTAGAGTTGGGCATTACTCAGTGCATGAAGCCTCAGGCCCTTCTCCTCTCACTGACCTCCCCCCCCCCCCCCAGTATTAGCCAGTTGCCACCCTTGTTTTTGTAAATATAACTAAAGTATTTAAGGACAGATGGCCACAATGCAACTTTCTCTCAGGTAGCTGCTGGAAAATATTAAAAAATGATGGAGAGCCGGGTGGCACATGTCTTCAATCCCAGCACTTGGAAAGTAGAGGTAAGAGGATCACCATGAATTCGAGGCCACCCTGCAACTACATAGTGAATTCCAGGTCAGCCTGGGCTAGAGCAAGACCCTACCTTGAAAAAAGACTGAAATAAAACACACAACAAGCTATGGGCTGCACTATTAATCAGTATTAATCAATGGGCCACAGTGTTAGTCATGGGTGAGTCTGCATAAAAAACTGTATATTACTCCTTGTATCATTATTATTCTTTTAACTTTCTGTTAATTTGAAGTTGCTTCCAAATGAAGTGTTTTTCTTTCCTTTTTTTTTCTGATTTATTTATTTATTTATTAGAGACAGAGAGAGGGCCTGTAGCCACTGCAAACGAACTCAAGACACATGCACCACCATGTGCATCTGGTTTACGTGGGACCTGGAGAATCGAACTAGGGTCCTTAGGCTTCGCAGGCAAGCGCCTTAACCGCTAAGCCATCTCTCCAGCCCTTTCTTTCCTTTTTTTGTCTTTCTTTCCTTTTTGTTTTTCTGGTCTTTTTGAAGCAGGGTCTCACTTTAGCCCAGGCTAACTTGGAACTCACTCTTGCAGCCCAGGCTGGCCTCAAATTCATGTTGGTCCTACCTCAGCCTCCCAAGTACTGGGATTAGAAGTTTATTCCACCATGCCAGGCAATGAATTTTTTAAAGGATATCAACCCATATCAAGAACAAGTAAGTTTGCTGGGCATGGTGGCACATGCCTTTAATCCCAGCACTCGGGAGGCAGAGGTAGGAGGATCGCCGTGAGTTTGAGGTCACCCTGAGATTACTTAGTGAATTCCAGGTCAGCCTGGGCTAGAGTGAGACCCTACCTCAAAAAAAAAATAATAGTACGTTCAAGCTGGAGCGATGGCTTAGCAGTTAAGGTGCTGGCATGCAAAGCCTAAGGACCCAGGTTCGGTTTCCCAGTACGTACACAAAGCCAGCTGCGCGAAGGGGTACGTGTGCCTGGAGTTTGCTTGCAGTAGTAAGAGGCCCTGGCGTGACCATTTGCTTTCTGCCTCTCTTTGTTTCTGCCTGAAATTAATAAATAAAAATTTAAAACAATACAAAAAATAAATGATACAATTATTATTTTGGAGGGGTTCTTTCTTTTGAGGGTCATATTTCATTTATATCTGTGTTGTAAGCCTAGAACTGAGATTCAGTGAGCATCTTGATAACTTGTGAAATATACGGAGGCTAGCCTGAAAGACATGCAGATTTTAAAACAAGTATCTTTCATGGAATACCAAGGTCATGGCAAATGTTTTTTAAAAGTTCTTTTATTTATATATTTGTAAACAGAGAGAGAGGGGGGGTATATTTGTGTGTATGAGAGAGAGAGGAAAGAGAGAGGGACAATGGGGGACTACAGCCTCTTGCACTGCAAACAAACATCAGACATGTGAACTACTTTGTACATCAGGCTTTACTTGGCTATTGGGGAATCAGACCCAGGCCAGTAGACTTTGCAACCAAGCCCTTTAACCACCAAGCCATGCCCCAGCCCCTAATTATTTTACTTACAGTATTTCATTTGATCATTGTGGAGATTGTGCACTGTACAACTTTGGTACTCCAAACTTCCATGAATAATCACATTTTCTTTCTTTCCATTGGCTATGTATATGTAGTTATATGCACACCTACACAGATATATCTAGAAAATAAGTTTGGAAAAGTCACTGTAAGGAAATTATAGGAATTTTCTAATGGGATTCTAGATGGATAGAAAAATATTCATGGAACAATAATAACTACTATTAACACATTTAATGCTGGTTATTCATACACCAGGCTTTATTCTATGACAGTGGTATAGTACAGTGACCTGTGAATCTTCATAATGACTGTATAATATAGGTGCCTTTATTCTCCATGTTCAAGGAAATTGAGGAACAGAGAAGTTAAATGGCGTGCTCAAATTTCAGTGCTTTGTAAGTGATAGAAATGTGCAGTGTTACTTTGTAAGTTCCACTCTTTAAGTAGTGGTTTATATTCTCTATTTATTTATATGGTTTATATGGAGAATATTTAAAAAAGAAAAAAGAAAATCAAGAGATTGAGCTCAGTCCTATAAAGTGCTTGCCTTGCAAGCCTGAGAACCTGAGCTCGATCCTCAGAATCCACATCAAAAAGTCGAGTGTGGTGGTGCACACGTGTCAGCCCAGGTCTGCAATGCGAGACAGCCACGTCCGTGGACTCACTGTCACTCATGTAACACACCTGGTAAGGGACAACACCCGAGGAATGATAGTGGAGATTGTCTCCTGTCCTCCACATGCACAGACACACACACACACACGCACACAATACGCACACACACACACACAATACGCACACACACACATACACATACACTCAGCACACACACAAACATGCACAAACACATACACACCACACATCTACACACACATGCACATGCAATTAAACATACACCTCTTTTTGGGAGGGGGATATTTTATTACTTTCTCTGCTGACCCAAGAACCCCATCACACGCACCACAGTTAACAAGTCCAGAGGGGACTGTCCAGCTTATCATTTATGATTAATGTCCTGGGTCCTGGTCAGTGCCCTGACGACATGGTCTCAAGCAGTAGCCTGGTTCCAATAGTAAATACTCAGCTAGATGCATAACCAGAGAGAATGTCAAGTCAAATTCCTGTTTGTTTTGGAGATGGATATCCAAAAGATGCTCTCTAAATGTGGTGACATGCTACCTTATCACCATCCAGGTAACATCTGCTGGGGACGTGGCCATCACAGCCTTCTCCAATCCATTATGAGAACTTTTTTTTCTTTTCAGGGCTGGAAGCTCAGTGGTTAAGGCGCTTGCCTGTAAAGTGTAACAACCCACTTTCTATTCCTGATTGCCCACAAGAAAGCCATGTATGTAGTGGCGCACACATGTGGAGTTTGTTTACATCAGCTGGAGGCCCTGGCGTGCCTGTCATCTCTGTCTCTCTTCTATCTCTCCCTGCTTGCAAATAATAAAAATATATTTATTTAATATTTTATTTTTATTTATTTATTTGAGAGAGAGAGAGAGAGAGAATGAATGGATGGACCAGGCCCTCCAGCCCCTGCAAACAAACTCCAGATGCATGCACCACCTTATGCATCTGGCTTACGTGGTTCCTGGGGAGTTGAACCTGGATCCTTTGGCTTTGCAGGTAAATGCCTTAACTGCTAAGCCATTTCTCCAGCCCAAACAAAAATATTTTTAAAAAAGAATTCTCTATTTATTCAGCTAGGTAGGTGATCAGGCATCTATTTAGCCTATACTGAATACTGATTATTCATATGCCAGGCTTTATTCCACGACAGTAGATAGTACAATGACCTGTTAAATTTTTATTGTGGTTTGAATCTGAAGTACACATCTGCCCCACCCCCACTCGTGTTTTAATACTTGTTCTCAACTGGTAGCACTTTTTTGGGACACTGTGGAACCTTCCGTAGGTAGGACAAAGCCGGTGGACGTTGGTCAGTGGGCAAGCCTTAGAGGGTTATATCTACCCCTGGTTCTGGCCTCTCTCTCTATTTGTCTGACACCATGTGGGTAGCCATGTGGTAATTAGAGGTGCGCGCCACCACGCCCAGCCAAAATACTGTTTAGCTATGTGATATGACTGTGGGGTCAGCTGACTCTGGGAATCCCCGTATTTCTTTTCCTCAGCAGGTAGAAGATTAGGGCCTTTGGTTTCATTGAGTTTGCTGTATGCTACTCAGTTCTGGTCTGCCTGAAGAAAGGCCACCTGCTGAGAGATGAGGTCTTGAGCTCCTTTGTCATGTCACAATTAGATACCTGCACAAACTCATGTCAGCCCACAATCCTGCAGGGGAGTTTTGTTCCTTCTCAGTTTACAGTAAAGTGCATCATTTACAAATCAAGACATGGTCATTAGTAACTTAATATGATGATCTCTAAGGAGCATGAGTACAGAAGACAGCTTGTTGATAGAACATTTTCTGTTTTTCATTTGTGATGGGAAAGAGAGAAAGGGAGAATGAGAATGGGCACACCAAGGCCTCTTGACCCTGGAAACTAACTCCAGATGCATGAGCTACTTTGTATCTCTGGCTTGACATGGGTGTTGGAGAATCAAACCCAGGCCAGCAGCTTTTACAAACAAGTGTCTTTAACTGCTGAGCCATCTTCTCAGCCTCATTTTCTGTTTTTTTTTTTAATATTTTTATTTATTTGAGAGAGAGAGAGAGAGAGAGAGAGAGAGAGAGAGAGGGAATAGGCACACTATGGCCTCTAGCCACTGCAAGTAATCTCCAGACGCATGTGCCACCTTGTGCATCAGGCTCGTGTGGGTGCTGAGGAATAAAACCTGGGTTCTTACGTTTCGCAGGAAAGTTTCTTGACTGCTAAGCCATCTCCCCGGCTCCCCCTCTCCCATTTTCTGTTTTAATCTGAGTCTATTATAAGCAAGGGGACCAGCCTGTGATGACACTTCCACTCTCTTTCTTTTCTTCCTCTATAAACTTTCTTTGTTCCGAAGACTCTAGGAGAATAGCATGTTGTTCATTAACAGTCACTACATGATTAGCACCCTTGGGTTCCAAGGGAGACTTACAACAGTTATGGTATTGACTACATGGTGCAGTGTAAGATACACAGATTTAGATGAGTAGTGTGGTGAAATTTTACACACACGCACACAGTGGCCATCCATCCACTTTCCCGTACAGCCGTCCAACTAGCCAGCTCTATATTGCTGTTTAGTCAGCATTGTGGCACTCTGCCCTCATGCCTCTACCTACTGACTACTTCCTTCCGTTCCTTCCCAGAGGGATCCATGACTCCTTACTGTTCCCAAAAGTAAGATTTTCCTCTCCGTGAATGTTGTATAAATTGAATCGTGTAATGTGTATTCTTCGGTTCTAACTTCTTTTGCTAATATCACTATTTTTTAAATATCTTGCCAGGCGTGGGTGACACACACCTTTACTCCCAGTACTGGGGAGGCAGAGGTAGGAGGATCGCTGTGAGTTTGAGGCCACCCTGAGACTACAGAGTGAATTCCAGGTCAGCCTGGGCTATAGTGATACTCTGCCTCGAAAAATAAAACCAAATTAAAAAAAAAAAAAAGAAAGAAAGAAAAAGAAAAAGAAAAAGGAAAGAGAGAGAAAGAGAATAAGAGAGCATGGTTGTGACAGGGCCTCTTACAGCTGCAAATGAACTCCAGATGCATGTGCCACTTTGTGCATCTGGCTTTACAAGGATACTGGGGACTTGAACCCAGGCTGACAGGATTTGCAAGCAGTGCCTTTAGCCACTGAGCCATCTCCCCAGCCCTAATATCACTGTTATGAAACTGTCCCATGTGTTTGAGTGTGGCAGTCGTTTCATGTTTCCTGCTACGGTTCCGCATTGTGTGGGTACACCACGCTCTCCTCTTCCATTGGCGTGCACGGTCTCCAGTATTTTGCTGCTCCTGTGAATGTTCTTACACAAGTGGACATGTGTACGCTGTTCTTGGAGCGGAGTTGCTAGATCGCTGTGAAGACATATGTTCGGTTGTAGTAGATATTGCCAAATGGCTTCCACGGTGGTAATCGCATTTGTACCACACCAGCTCGGAGTTCCGTCGCTCCTTGTTATCACCAGAGCTCCATGTTGTCGTTCTGGTTGAAGCTCAGCTCATGGTCTGTCTCCATTGGCCTGTTACACAATTAGATTGATTACCAGTCAGTCTAGACAACTGTGTATCTTCCTCTGTGAATTTCTGTTCAGACCTGTTTCTGTTTTTCTTTTAAATTTGATAGTCATTTCCCCAATTTGTAACAGGAATTGAGTTGAAAGTTTTGTCATTGGGCTTGGAGAGATTGCGTAACCTTCCTAAATTTCCCCTGTAGGAATGGGGCCAGGAAGCCTGAGTGGGGCAGTCATAGTTCCAGCAGGGGCGTGACCTGCATGTCACAAAGGAGGAGGGGAACGTCTTCTCTGGGAGGGACGCACGTAGGTACCAAGTGACTTACTGTGATACCATTGCTGGATGTTTGCGTACTAGTCTCGTGCATTGGACTGGCCTGGACATCCCAAATAATGTCATAATGAGTTTATTAATGTTTTGTTTCAAAATACATAGAAAAAGAACACAGAGGGTCCAGAGAGGTGGCTCAGTGATTAAAGACACTTGCTTGCCTGTGTTTGATTTCCCAGCACCCACGTAAAGCCATATGCACAAAATGGCACATACGTCTGCAGTTTGCATCAGCAGAAGGGCTGGGCACACCCATTCATTCTCTTTCTCTTTCAAAATAAAATAAATCTTTAGAAATAAGAACAAAGAGCATTTTGTAATAACCTGGGCCGTTACTGGAATTTACCTTTGGTACCCAGGTCAGTAGCCTGGGTTTTCAAGACAGCCATCTGGAAAAATAGCCTTCATCCAACCTCTAGGACCTTGAGAGCAAGGGAACTCTCTGGAAAAAATAGCCTTCATCCAGCCTCCGGGACCTTGAGCGCAAGGGAACTCTCTGGAAAAACCGCCTTCATTCAGCCTCCAGGACCTTGAGCGCAAGGGAACTCCTTGGAAAAACAGCCTTCATCCAACCTCTGGGACCTTGAGCTCAAGGGAACTCTCTGGAAAAACAGCCTTCATCCAGCCTCCGGGACCTTGAGCGCAAGGCTCACTGTTGAGCAGATATGGGCTTTGGATATGGAGCAGCGCACAGGTCCTTCGTGTCTGCTATGTGATGTTGGACGCGTCACGTCCCTGGGGTTTCCTAGCTTACACAGTTGGGACAGTGCTGTCATCCCATCAACTTGTAGGGTGGGTTAAGAGGCAAACTGTCTGGCCCGGCACCTGGGAGGTGGTCACAGTTTGAAATGAGTGCATGCGTCTGATGGGTAGTGCTGAATTTGGTGATCGATGATATTTAGCTGCATAGTCAGATGCTCCAGAGGAGGAAGGGTCTTTCAAGCGCACTAGCCCTGGCGCGTGGGAAGCTGGCGGTTGCTCATCTCTGTGCAGAGGCCACTTAGAGTGTTGGTTTTGTTTGTTGGCTTGTTTTGTTCTTTCAAGGCAGGTTCTCACTCTAGCCCAGGCTGACCTAGTACTTACTCTGTAGCCCCAGGCTGGCCTTGAACTTGATTATCCTGCTACCTCTGCCTCCAAAGTGCTGGGACTGTGCTGCTGCACCCAGCTTATAAGCAGGCTTTATTTTTGACTTTGGTTCTGTATCCCCTTGTCATAATTCTCCAAGTCCCTCGAGCAGTTTCAGTTGAAATGCATCTGCCACGTTCCTCATCAACCACTGGGCAATCTATAATTTATCCACATAAGGCTGGTGGTGGTCACATTAACATGCTAAGTGTGGTACTGTGGCCCTGTTTTTTCTCTCCCCTCTTTCCTGACTCTAAAGTCCTTACGGACGCTTTAAAGGTAGGTCAGGCAGTATGGATGGATCTGATTGGCTCCAAGAGTTTGTTTCACATTGATTGCTAATGCTTGGCCTCTCAGAAACGAGTGCTTGGCTGTCTGAGGGAAGATGCACGCCCCTGCAGTGGCCTGTAGCCCCAGGAAGCACATCCACTTCTCATATCACTTTCCCAGAACACTTCAAATCTGTGTGTCTCCTGCCCCTTCAGTTACTCACAGTGGCAGATTTCCGCGCAACCTCACGTGGCTGGCATGTGCGCGAACCATAACATCCCGCAGGTGACAAGTCCAAACACCATATCCGCTGTTCTGAAGCCAGCGACCATCAGCAGAAAAGCCAAAACAGTGAGAGCATAGGTGCAATGGGGTTGCGGATGGAGAGATCTGCTCTGCAAATATAAGCGAATCTCGACAGCGTTTCCTGTGTCATTAAAGCTTGAAGTTGGGGGCTGGGAGAGGGCTTGGTGGTTGTAAAGTTTGCCAGCCTGGGTTCTCTTCCCCCCAACTTAAAGCCAGATGCAAGAAATGACATGTATGTCCAGAGTTTGCAGCTGCAAGAGGCCCTGATAATGCCCATATTCTTTCTCTCTCTCACACACAGAAACACATATACACACAAATATATATATGTATGTATGTGTATGTATATATATATATATATATATATATATATATATATATATATATATGTATGTATGTATACACACACACATGCATATTTAAAGCTTGAAGTTGTGACTGGAGAGATGGCTCAGCAGTTAAAGATGTTTGCTTACAAAGCCTGACAGCCTGGGTTCCATTCCCCAGTACTCACGTAAAGCCAGATGCACAAAGTGGCACATGCATATGGAGTTCCTTTGCAGTGGCTAGACGCCCTGGTGCACCCATTCTCATTCTCTCTGTGTCTCCCCTTCCCTGTCCCTTTCTCTCTTTGCACATAATAAAACAATTAAACGCTTCAGGTTTCTGGAACTTTTATCTATCATGGAGCCATTGTAGAATGATTCCACTCACCCTACCCCTCTTGTGTATATTTTGTTGCATTAGCCATTTTTTAAAATATTTTTATTCACTGGGGAGGCAGAGGCGGGAGGATCGCCATGAGTTTGAGGTCACCCTGAGACTACAGAGTGAATTCCAGGTCAGCCTAGGCTAGAGTGAGACCCTACCTCAAAGAGGAAAAAAAAAAAAATATATATATATATATATATATATATATATATATATATATGCAGAAGAGAGAGAGAGAGAGGCACACTGGGGCCTCTTTTGCCACTGCAGATGAACTCCAGATGCATGTACCACTTCATCACTTCATGTACCTGGCTTTACGTGGGTCCTGGGGAATTGAACCCAGACTGTCAGGCTTTGCATGCAGTACCCTTAACCACTGAGCCATCTCTCCAGCCCCCCCCCCCATTAGCCATTCTTAAGTAAGAAGTATCAGCTTGTGGCTGCTCCTGATTTTTATTGCACATCAGGAAGTTCATTTAAACAGGAGGATTCAAGAAGATGGGCACCTTTCACGCCTCGCAGAGAAGTCTTGTTAAATTGCCCACATTTGGAGGGAAATGTTCTGTGTCTGTTCTGTTTCCTGTCCTTGCTGAAATTTGCAGCCTGTGGAATTCCATTTGTTCATAATTTGCTGTGTCTTCCCAGCTGACTTACCAAAGCCCCGATGTGTCAATGGAATTATTTTCATAAAGGGTGGGGTCACTTTCTCATACATTTGTGAGCAAGTCAAAACCCAGCGGGAAAACAGCATTTTCTTTGTATTTATTATGGAAATCAGAGGTTACTAGGGAAGTCACACAGCTATGTGGGACATATATGTAACTGTGAAGTGATTTATCATTTGACTTTGGCATCATGTGAAAACGATCGTATTCCATAAGTGAGAAAAAAGAATCAAAAATAGCAATTTCCTATCATTCCCCGTTATACGCTGACATTATCAGTAGGCTCTTAGCCAGTTGAAAAAGCACCGGCCATATTTATTTTCTAAATATGCATTATAGAGTAATGTTGATGTCAGAGCAGACAACAGGCACAGCTTTGCTAAAGAATCTAAGCCCTGGGGCTTAGCAGACAGCTCAGCAGTTAAAGGTGCTTGCCTGTAAAGCCTGACAGCCTGGGTTCAATTCCCCAGTACCCACATAAAGCCAGACACAAAGCGGCATATGTGTCTGGAGCTCATTTGCGGTGGCAGGAGGCCTTGGTATGCCCATTTTTTCTCTCTTAAATAAATAAATAAATATTTTATAAAGAATCCAAACATGGAAACTTCACATGGTGACCTTTGAGAAATATTTTCATTATTTTTAGTGACTCCTTTGGTATAAAATACTAGTGTTTCTTGATTCCTAGACATTAATATTTGTGGATTTGGGTATTTTGAAACATAGATGTACATGTTTAATGTGATAGTATTTTTCTTTTGCTCTTGAAAAGCTGTTACAGGGGTAACAAATTAATGGAAATTTAAAACTAAGGAAATTTTGGTCTTGAAAAAATTACCTGGTGCTGTGGTCTGAATGTGTCTCCCAAAATTTATGTGTTAAAAAGTAATGACCAATGTGATATATAAGAAGTCAGGGGCTGGAGAGATGGCTTAGCAGTTAAGGTTCTTGCCTGCGAAGCCTAAGGACCTATGTTCAATCCCCCAGTACCACGTAAGCCAGATGCATAAGGTGATGCATGTGTCTGGAATTTATTTGCAGTGGCTGGAGGCCCTGGCCTCTTTCTGCCTTTCTCTCAAATAAGTGAAATATATAGCGAAATAAGTGAAAATATTTGAGAGAAGTAAAAACTAAGATATTAAAGAAAAAAAAAAAAAGCCTGGCATGGCGGTGCATGCTTTTAATCCCAGCACTGTTAGGAGGGTCACTGTGAGTTCAAGGCCAGCCTGGAGCTACAGACTGAATTCCAGGTCAGCTGGGGCTACCTGAGATCCTAACTTGAGAAAATAAAGCAAAACAAAAACTTGGAACTCTTAAACATGATAATATAAAATGAGGCTGCCATTTGAGGACAGTCTGGAAGTTTCTTCAAAAGCTAAAGTTGGGCCAGACATGGCGGCACACACCTTTAATCCCAGCACTCAGGAGGCAAAGGTAGGAGGATGGCTGTGAGTTTGAGGCCAGCCTGAGACTAGCAGTGAATTCCAGGCCAGCCTGGTCTATAGCAAGACTCTACCTTGAAAAACCAAGCTTTTAAAAAAACAAAAAGAAAAAGAAAAAGCTAAAGTAATGGGTAAGAGAGATGGATCCATGGTTAAGGCACTTCCCTGCTAAACCTAACAACCTAACGGCCTGAGTTTGATTCCCCAGTACCCACATAAAGCCAGATGCACAAAGTAGTGCATGCATCTGGAGTTCATTTGTAGAGGCAAGATGCCCTGGTGTGCCCATTCCCCCCCCCCAATAAATAAATATATTTTTTAAAAAGCTAGTTAGGCCGGGAGTGGTTTTACACACCTTTAATCCCAGCACTTGGGATGCAGAGGTAAGAGGATTGCCATAAATTCGAGGCCATCCTGAGACTACATAGTGAATTTCAGATCAGCCTGAGCTACAGCTAGACCCTACCTCAAAAAAAATAAAAGAGGCCGGGCGTGGTGGCACACACCTTTAATCCTAGCACTCAGGAGGCAGAGGTAGGAGGATCGCCATGAGTTTGAGGCCACCCTGAGACTACAGAGTGAATTCCAGGTCAGCCTGGGCTAGAGTGAAACCCTACCTCGAAAAACCAAAAAAAATAAAATAAAATAAAATAAAAGTAAAATAAAATAAATTAAAAAAGCTTAAGTTACGATATAACACAGCAATTCCATGTGTATGGCCTTACCTACCTCCTAAGTACCTGACTTCTTTTTAAAAATATTTTACATTTATTTGAGGGAGAGGCAGATAGTGAGAGAGAATGGGCAGACCAGGGCCTGCAGCCACTGCAAACAAATTCCAGGCACATGCGCCCCCTTGTGCATCTGACTCACGTGGGTATTAGGGGACTGAACACAGGTCCTTAGGCTTTGCCAGCAAGTGCCTTAACTGCTACGGCATCTCTCCAACCCTTTAAAAAGATCTTTTATTTATTTATCTATCTGGTTTTTTTTTGGGGGGGGTAGGATATTTCTAGCCCAGGTGACCTGGAATTAGTCTCAGGCTGGCCTCGAATGCAAGTGACCCTCCTGCCACAGGTACGCTAGGGCTTTCAGCCGCTGCAAACAATCTCCAGATGCATCTGGCTTATGTGGGACCTGGAGAATTGAACCTGCATCCTTAGGCTCCACAGGCAAGTGCCTTAACTGCTAAGCCATCTCTTCAGCCCCTCATGCCAGGGTTTTTGACTTTTTTATACATGTATGCACGTGTATGTGTGTGTGCACACGTGCACACCAGGTTCTCTTGCTGCTGCAAATGCATTCTAGACACATGTGCCAAATTTTTAAAAAATTTTTTTTGTTTATTTTAATTTATGTATTTGAGAGTGACAGAGAGAGAGAAAGAGGCAGATACAGAGAGAGAGAGAGAATGGGTGGGCCAGGGCCTCCAGCCACTGCAAATGAACTCCAGACATGTGCGCCCCCTTGTGCATCTGGCTAACATGAGTCCTGGGGAATCAAACCTGGGTCCTTTGGCTTTGCAGGCCAGTGCCTTAGCTGCTAAGCCATCTCTCCAGCCCCCTGGTTGTCTTTTATTGTTTTGGTATTATTATTATTTTGCATGTGGTGTGTTGTGTACGTGTGTGGTATATCCACGTGTATTCAACCTTGTAGCATAGCGCCCCATATCTGTGGTGTCCCCCTCTATTGCTTCCTCCCCCTCCCCACTCCACCTTACCCTACCCCATCCTTTTTTTTTTTTTTTTTTTGGTTTGGTTTGGTTTCTCAAGGTAGGATCTCACTCAGGCTGGCCTGGAATTCACATGTAGTCTCAGGGTGGCCTCTAACTCATGGCAATCCTCCTACCTCTGCCTCCCGAATGCTGGGATTAAAGGATTCCAGAGCTTGTGGGTTTTCCATAATTCTCATTCTTTGGTCTCTGCTGCCCTGGAGAACCAGGGCTCCAGGAGCGTATGGCTGCACACAACTGTTTTCGTGAGCACTGAGCAGATAGGTCCCAGGCCCTCCTGCTAGCTCAGGAAGCACAGTTCACTGCTGAACAAGCCCTTGTAGTCTTTTCAGCATTACATTCTGATGGGACTGACTGATCTGATTTTTGTTCAGTTGTTTTTTTTCTGGGATATCACTAACTAACCCTGACCATATGGGTTTACTCTTGTTTTCTTCTAAGAGTTTTATCAATTTAGGTCTATTTTGAGTAAATCTTTGTATATAGTATTGAGGTAGGGACTAGGTTTATTGTTTTCTATATGGGTATCCATTTTTTCCAGCATTGTTTGTTTAATTTTTCTTTTGTTTTAAAAAGTTTTATATCACTTTGATCTTTATAGTTTCCTGGGTATAAAACCTACTTCAATTATTTTCTCATTCACTAATATGATTCGTGTATTTAAGGCTATAATTTCCTTCTTTGTAGGTACTTAGGTGTATCCCACAGACTTCAGTTTATTATTAACTTTGGGTTTCCTTTTTAGTCCTTAAAAATATTTTTATCTATTTGTAAGCAGAGGAAGACAGAACAGAGACAGAGCGAATGGGCCCACCGGGTCCCCCAGCCGCTGCAAACAGACTCCATATACATGTGTCACCTTGTGCATCTGGCTTTATGTGGGTACTGGGGATTCGAACCCCAGTTGTTAGGCTGTGCAGACAAGCACCTGAACTGCTGAACCATCTCTCTAGCTCCTCTTTTTTATTCTTCAAGCCTGTTTTTATGACATTCTACTCTGTGAATGTGGCCTGTGTTATCATTGCACATTATTTTATCCAAAGGACAGCTCTATTAGAGAATACCGACAGGTCCCCTTTGCAACCCCACAGGTATACTGTGCTTGGTCATCAGAAGGTGAAGTTACTTAGCCAGCTCTTCACACCATCAAGAGGCACAGGTGGCTTGTCAACCAGGTCCCAGCAGGCTGCACTCAGTCTGATGGGAAAACATTTCTCTCCCTGCTTTGCATGTGTTCGGGGGCAAATCTGAGGGCCTTTCCTCTCAGACTGTTAACAGATTGTTAGAGAGGAATGTCCACCCAGCATTGCCACTGTGAACTGTGCTCCGAAAACCCTGCATAACTGGCATTTGGTTGTAGAAGTCAGGTACCAGTGAAGGCAGGGCATGTCGGTTCTTGTACTTTGTGCGTGACAAATGAGATTTCAGAAGGAGCACAGCGAAGCATCATTTTCTGGCTCTTGTGAGAGACCACACACGCTCGGAAAGCCTGGGTGCTTGAGGTTGGGCGTGCACTGTCTGCTGAGCCTGCTAGATTCCCACAGATTCTTCTCCCGTAGGAGAGCAGCCTGGCCTTGGAGCTCTGATAGAACATTGCTATTGTTAGGGGCATTTCTGAAGTAAATGAGGACTATTTTTCTCCCCCTATTGAAGTTTGGAAAGCCCCACGCTTGGATACTTCTTGAAGAAAAGTTCCCTTCTCTGTTTTATAAAGAGGATGGTTTTTGTATTCTTGTGCCCTTTGGTAACGTCTCTGTGCCGTTTCCTCACTAAAGAACAATTTAATTTGCACTGACCATCATTTTCTTGTGGAAAACTAATAAAATACAAATTCCACTTTTCAGCATTAGGCTGTGGCTAAAGGCTTTTGAAAGTTTTATACACTATCTGCTTTTTCTTTTTGGTGCTGATGGAATGAGAGGATGACGTCGGTGTTCACATGTACGATGTGCAAGGCTGATAAAGAAACGATGCCCGTGAGGCAGGAGAGATGGGTCAGCGGTTAAGGCACTTGCCTGCAAAGCCTAATGACCTGGGTTCCATTTCCCAGGACCCATGTAAAGCCAGGTGTAGAAAGTGGCGCGTACATCTCGAGTTCATTTGCAGTGGCTAGAGGCCCTGGCTCGTTCATTCTCTGTGTCTCTCTCCTTCTCTATCTGCTTGCGAATAAATAAATAAGCTTTTTATTTTTTAAAATATTTTATTTTTTTATTTATTTGAGAAAGCAAAAGAGGGAGGGGGAGAGAGACAGAAAATATGGGACGCGCCAGGGCCTCCAGGCACTGCAAACGAACTCCAGATGCATGCGCCCTTTGTGCATCTGGCTTACGTGGGTCCTGGGGAATAGAACCTGGGTCCTTTGGCTTTGCAGGCAAGCGCCTTAACCACTAAGCCATCTCTCTCCAGCCCCAAATAAACTTTTTAAAAATGACATGACGCCTTTAAGTTTATTGTTTCTCTCAAACCCAAACTGTAAGCTAATACTTTGCAGCCTGCTCTGAAGGCCCTTTTGGCTGCCTGGTGCAGGTGCAGATAAGGAATGAAGCAAATGGATTTTCTTTTCTTCCAGAGCATCTCACTTACCTTTACTAGCTGGTGCATAATGCCGGGGTCCCAGAAACTACTCTGCATGTACCACTGCACCCCGAAGTAGAGGGTGGGCCCTTTTATGTCACTGAGGCCCTTTACATGGGAAAAATGTGATGCTAATAAGGTCAGTAATAACAAGTGACATTGAGTAAGCGCCTGTTCTGTATCCACAGTCTGCAGATAAATTACTTGTGTGTTTGCCCAGGGGTAAAACTTGTAACAAAAACGACTTCATGTGAGGACAATGCACAACAACTGCCAGACGCAGTCCACCTGTACTGAAAGCTAGAGACGGTGAGGTACGGTCGGAACGCAGCAAGCCTGGCTCCACGGTCGGCCGTGATCCGGGAAAGTGGAGCATCAGAGATGCGGACGCATGCCTGCCCCTCCCTGCGCTGCTCGGGGAGCAGAGGATCACACTGACGTGCACACCATAGCAGTGTCCTGGGTGGCAAGTGAGGAGAAATAGGTTTTGCTTTCTTTTTTCTTAATTATTCTTTTAATTTTATTTATTTGTTTGTTTGAGAGAGAAAGAGAGGGAAAGAGGCAGACAGAGAGAGAGAGAGAGAGAGAGACAATGGGCACGCCAGGGCCTCTAGCCACTGCAAATAAACTCCAGATACATGCACTACCTTGTGCATCTGGCTTACGTGGGACCTGGGGAATCAAACCTGGGTCCTCTGGCTTTGCAGGCAAACGCCTTAACCACCAAGCAATCTCTCCAGCCCAGGTTTTGTTTTATCTGCCCTGACATCTAGGTGACCCTGCCTTCCAAGGAGAACTCTTTTCCTGGTCAGCTGTCTAGCCTGCTGCCCTCTCATCTTTGATCCCCCTCCTCCCTGCTGGCTTTTATGTTTTTTGTATTTATTTAATATTTTTATTTGAGACACAAGGCAGAAAGAGTATGGGTGCACCAGAACCTTCGGCCTCTGCAAATGAACTCCAGATGCATGAACCACTTCCGTGTATCTGACTTTATGTGGGTACTGGGGAATCAAACCCAGGCTGTGAGACTTTGCAAGCAAGTGCCTTTAACCACTGGGCCATTTCTCCAGGCCCCATTTTATTTTTCCAAGACAGGGGTCTCCCTCTAGTCAGGGCTGACCCGGAACTTACTCTGTAGCCCCAGGCTGGCCTTGAGCCATGGCAATCCTACCTCAGCCTACCGACTGAGGCCTCAGCTGGAACTGATGGCGTCATACCTTGCTAACCCCCCTCCCCCACTGCTTTTAAAGATAATGTAGGTTCTGGGATACCTTCCCTTCCATAAACTCCAGGGTCATAAGAATCCCCACCCTCTTGTTTTTATATTTATTTATTTGTGAGAGAGAGGGAGGGGGAGAGAATGGGTGTGCTAGGGGCTCTAGCCACTGCAAGCAAACTCCAGATGCATGCGCCACCATGTGCATCTGGCTCATGTGGGTTCTGGGGTGTCAATCCTAGGTCCTTAGGCTTCTCAGGCAAGCACCTTAACCGCTAAGCCATCTCTCCAGCCCTCGCCCTCTTGTTTTTATAGACAGTGTGCGATGTTTTGAGTCAGATGTTCCTGTAAAGTTGTGTGTTCTGGATGCTTGGTCCCCAGTTGATGGCAGTTTGTGAGGTGTAGCCTTGCTGGAGGAGGAGTGTTGGGGACAGGTGTGCTGGTATTTGAAGCAGCTTCCCCTTGCTAGAGTTTGGTTCACTGTCGGACTGTGTCTGTCTGTCTGCTGTGCAGAGGTGACGTCCACCCTCTGCTCTACCATCTTCTCCCTGCCAAGCTCAAGACTGTAAGCCTTAGTCAACCCTTGCGTCCCATCAGCCGCCTTTTGCCAGGTGCTTTGTAAAGAGAAGATAATGTGGCAGTCAGCTCTGCATTGCTGGCAGAAACCCCCAACCGAGAGCAGCTTGTGGGAGAAAAGGGTTTATTTTGGCCTGTAGGCTCGAGGGGAAGCTCCATGGTGGCAGGGGAAAACGATGGCATGAGCAGAGGGTGGACATCACCTCCTGGCCAACATCAGACAAACGGCAGCAACAGGGGAGTGTGCCAAACACTGGCAAGAGGAAGCTGGCTATAACACCCATAATCCCGCCCTGGACAATACACTGCTTCCAGGAGGCATTAATTCAGGGAACCTAAGCGTTCAGAACTCCCAAGTTTATGGGGACACCTGAATCAAGCCACCACACTAACTGTAACACAGTGTTTGGGTCTGGCTATGTTCCTGGCTGGCCTGCAACTCAGAGTCACACCTGCTTCTGCCTCTAGGGTGCTGGTCTTATACTCATGAGCCACCAGCCTTCATTCCCTCAATGTCTCTTGGGTTTTTTTTCCCTTTTCCAGATTTTCAGATTCAATTCTTTAAAAAAAATATTTTATTTATTTGAGAGCGACAGACAGAGGCAGAGAGAGGGAGAGAGAGAATGGGTGCGCCAGGGCCTCCAGCCAACGCAAACGAACTCCAGATGCGTGCACCCCCTTGTGCATCTGGCTAACATGGGTCCTGGGGAATTGAGCCTCGAACCGGGGTCTTCAGGCTTCACAGGCAAGCACTTAACTACTAAGCCATCTGTCTTCAATTCTTGGAAGTTCCTTGCATGTGACATACTGGACCATGGGAAGGCGGGAAGGGCGAGTCCTTCTCTAACAGATGCCAATGCTAGAAACAGCTCTGTGCAGTTTAGCGTTCTCAGAGCTGGGAGCGGGTCCAGCCCCTGGGCTCTCCAGCCTCTTTACAGAGTGAGTTCGAATGCTTGGAGAGAAGCATGAAGGACCTGCTCAATTCTCCACCTGTTTCTACCTTAATTCTCAGCTCTCAGCTCCTTGAAAGGAAACCCTTCAAATTCACATTCCAAGCCTCCAAGGAAACAATTCTTTTAAATGTGAGTGATTCCTGTGAAATTCCTCCCAAAGTTAGGAGAGGCAGAAGGCAAAAGGCTTTGGTCCCTAGTTTTGGGGAGTCACCCACATTCCCTTCCCCTCACCCTCCTAAGCCCCCACCATCTTCTCCTAGCCCTCAGCAAATAGGGCAGCCCGGTTTCCCGCCTTTCTTTGGCCCCAGGCCCTCTAGGACCAATGGGTTGATGGGGACCTGACAGGCAGAGGAGGGAGGGGGCACGCTGGGTCCCGCCCCCTCCGCAGGTGCATCCCTGTTCCCTCCTGGCCTACATATCCAGCAGCCTCGAGGAACCTGGGCTCTGTGATGTAATGCGCTTTTTTCACACTCTGGGCTTAAATACAGATGGAAATTGTTGTCATGTGTTAGATATGTCGCCAGTAATATAAAAGGCGCAAGCTCGGGCATCTTCTCTCCCCGCTGCTGGCACCATCAACTGCTCCTCCGGCCAGCGCCTATGCCCTGGGAAACTCGCTGTGTGGCCAGGTGTCCAAAGCGCCCCCAGCTCGCCTGGGAAGGGGTTCGGATCCCGCCCCCACCCCCAGCCTCTCCTCCCAGCCGCTGCTGGAGCGTTGGTGGGAGGCTCTTCCAGGCGCACAAAGGGAAGGATTAATCTTGGCGATTGGCTGGGAATTCGCAGGCAAGTACAAGTCCATGGTGGACCCCGCTGGCCGCCCCTCGCAGCCAGACCCCTGCCCACCTCTGGATTCGAACGCCCGGCCTGTGGAGGGGAGCAGGCGGCCGCCGAGGCGCCTGGCACCGCGCGGGTTGTGGGAGCATCCGTGGAGGTGAAGTGTGGTGTGTGGACCAGGGAGGAGGCGGGGAAAGCGGGCCAGCTCGGGAGGGCCAGATGGCTGAGGCTGCGTTCTAATTTACCGGGCCAGGCAGGCCCCGTTTGGTCAGGCGGAGTGGGAGGAGGGAGAGAGGAAAGAAAAAAAAAGCGGGGGGGGGGGGGAGAAAGAAAGAAAAGAAAGAAAGAAAAAATCAAGGGTCAGTGGGTAAGGGAGAGGCTGGGCTTTGGAGCAGATGCATGGCGAACAATGGGGCTTTTGAAAAAGATGCTAGAGGAAGTGTGGCAAGGGCTTTCTGTCCCTCCTCCTCCTCCTCCGCATTGCAGGTTGGAATCGGGCAGCTAAATTTTAATGAAGTGCATTCCAAAGTGAGCTCGTCAGCTTGGGCTTTGGGAGCCCCAGAGCTTTGGAGGGGGCTCTCCGGTTGAATGGGGATTGGGGAGTGGGAGGGGGAGGGGGAGGGGACCGATGAAATGAGTTCCTGATGGATGGTAGAGGACATGAACGCCTGCTCATTGTGGAGGGCAGGGTGGTGGTGGTGGTGATGTGGGGGGAGAAATCAATAGCTCACCCCCCCCGTGCATATTAATAGGCTCCAGCAGGTGTTGTTAAATGCATGTTGCAGTATTGTTCTGGAGCGCAGGCTTGGGGAAGGCGGGGACAACACTGAGCTGCTTCTCCCGCGGTAGTGGGCAAAATGCCTTTGCACTTTGGAAGGCTTTGCAAGCTCTGGGGAGAAGCAGGAAGGGAAGGACTGCCTTCCTGTCTTCCCCCTTCCTCCCACTTTTGAAAGAAGAAGAGGTCCGTGCAGGAGGCTCGGAGTTTGCTTCCTGGAAATTCACGTGTGTTTATCAGGGCACTGTCTTGTCTAGGTAAGACATGCATGTCCGTGGGCATGAGAAAATAGAGGAATCTGGAGTCTGTCTGGTTTACTGAGTGTCTGGGAGCTGGAAGGTTCCTTCCCCTATCTGGTTCCTAATGGGCCAAACCTGGCAGGCAGTCTGGGTTCTTATTTTCTTTTTCTTTCTTTCTTTCTTTCTTTTTTTTTTTTTGAACAGGCAAAAAGATATACATTCCCTCCGCTTCCCAAGCCCTAAGTCTAACTGACCTGGGTGTGTGTGTGGGGGTGGCAAACTGTGTTAATAATCTGGCTTGCCCAGTGTGGGCACATAGACTTTGCTGCTCACACAAAAGGAGTGGATTTGGGTCTGAACTAAATTATTTGAGGGTATGTGTTGTTTAATTGTAAGGATTAGGAATATTTCCTTTTCTCCTGTTTTCCAAGAGTTTCCCGTGTGTAGAGCAGTCCATTGAGAATCATCTTAGGAGGCTCCATAGTCACGAGTGTCTGGTCGCGTAACCCTTGCTGGTTTTGTTGTTTGCTTGCTTGTTTTACTGTCCTTGAGTATAACCTGTTCAATACTTTCCAAAGGTTCAGATGAAAACTGAAGGCTTCTGCAGGCAGGGGAAGGGGCTTGTGACTTCATAGTGAAAGCACTTGACTGTGGGCATATATACAATACATATACTATGCATGTGCCCATAGTTAACACAGAATACCATTATCTTTTGTATTCTGGCGGGGGGGATGCAAAGAATGAATTTGTTAGTTGAGAAAGGCTTGTCTTTTATCATCCATAAGACTTCTGAAGATTGGTATTTTTATGGGAACTTTTAGAATCCTGTATTGATTAGACATGCATTCACATTTTCTTTTCATAATTGAACTTGTTGGGTCATTTGCCCACAGACAGAGTTCATCACTTGCTGATGGATTTTGGTGCTGTTGAAAGCTGTAGCAGGTTCATGGTATCAACAAGGACTTGGTTCCTCCATCTGTCAGCTGAGAAAACAGTAGCGGACTGTCCTTGCCTCTCCCTTCCTTTCTGCCTTTGCCTTTGGGGCCAGGGCTGGAAGGAAGGGAGAGGCTGCTGCTGGGACCCTCCTCTGCCTTGCCCCAGCAAGTTCAGCCACCAGGGTCCTGATCTGATTCCCTGTGTCGTTTCTTTGTATATCTATGGCAAAGTCTTTTTTTTTTTTCAAATAAATGTTGGAGATTTGGTGGTTGGGTTTGCTGTGCTTTTACTACAGAGGTGGAATCTGTCAATCATCTTACTGAATTATATGGCTCTTAGCACTGTCTGCTGTTGCCTTGAAACTTGAGGCCAGCCTGCTGGTCCTTGCTGAGCAAAAGGCTGAGGCAGTTGTATTTGTTAGAAGTGTGTAGACTTCGTCTCAGGGGAGACTGGAGCCTCCCTGCCTCTCCAGTTAACCGTGGTCAGAAGAGGCGTTAGGTGATGAGGGCAGAGTGCGTGTGCCCACAAAGTGCCAGTCCACGGAGCCCAGGTTCTCCGAAAGCTCGTGGAGAACAGGTTTAAGTGAGTTTCTGTAACAGAACCCGGGTCCTCTTGTTTCCTGTGAGGCTGGGGTGTAGATGGCCCGCTCTCCCACAAGGGGCAACCCCTGAGTCGTGGTACTGTAGAAGAAGTGGCTGTGGCTGGTTTTGGGCACAGGCGGTTGCAGCCTCACCCTTCTCTCTGTCCGCTTCCCATCACTCTGGGTGTGTGCATGGAAGGAGAAGAGAAGGAAACAAGCAAACAACAACAAAAAGGTGCAGCACAAGATCTCCGTATTCACAGAGAAGCCAAACACTTTGATTCGTTGCCAACAATTATTAAAATATTGAATTGTAATTTCTCCTTGACCCTTAGGCAGTGTCATTCAAAGTAAATAATGTAACTACCACTGAGATTGCATATTCCCTAGTTCCATTGTAGAGGTCCCTGTGTTTTTATAATCTTGGTTTATTAGACTTACCATAGGAAATAGAATTTTGGAGACATCTCTGCTTAACTATGAAAGAATTTCGGAAATTAGTAGTGACTATGGAGACGATAGTACAGGGAAAAATAGAGTCAAATATTCCTCCCCCATCAAGTGACCACAAATAGATATTTCTTTGCTGTTTCATTGTTCGTGTAAATTCCAGTTTACTTGGTAACCACCATTTTCTCCACATGTTTATTTTTCCCTTCTTAAAAAAACTGTTCTCATGTTGATAATCAAGCCCCCACTGTTTGAATGTAAGCACATCCCTTGCAGTCAGACTGACACCCTCTGGCACCAGAAAAACTGTCACAGCGTTGTGGGTTTTATTTTGTTGTTTGTATTTTTCTGATAAACCCAGTGGGAAGGGACGGCGAGCTCGAGGCCATTGGTGGGGAGCCGCGCTGCCGCCCGTTTCCGCTGCGGTTGCCCGCTGGTGACTTGGAGGGTTTGAAGCGTTACGGGCGTGAACACGCTCCGCAGAGACCTCTTCCACATCCCTGGGCCATCTCCAGAAAGTTCTGCCCTGCTGGGCCTCCAACACGCCTCTGGGATTGGCTAGGGATTCCGCCGGTAACCAGGAAAATGTCGGCTGGGCTGTAGCTCCCAGTTCACTGTCTCATTGGTCAACTCGTGCTCTGTGCCTCTGCTTTCCAAGAGTCTACTGAGTTGATGCTTAATGCCATTTGGATATTCAGTTTTATTTTATCTTTATTTTTTCTCCCCGTACCATCGGCATCTTTAAAGTTTCTATAGACCGCCAGATTCAGGCATGAAAACAGTAAGAAAATGTTGTCTAATTTCTCCCAAGATATTTTGAGAGGCTCCAGCCATGAAAATGAAGCCATTGCTTACTGTGCTCAAAGTTGTAGATAAATATGTTTAAACCTTTTAAAATATAGTTTTATTTTTTATTTATTTATTTGCAAGAAAGAGGGAGAGAGAGAGAGAGAATGGGGCGCCAGGGTCTCTAGTCACTGTAGATGAACTCCAGATGCGTGCATTCCTTTGTGCATCTGGCTTACATGGGTTCTGGGGAATCAAACTGAGGTCCTTTGGCTTTGCAGGCAAGTGCCTTAACCGCTAAGCCAACTCTCCAGCCCCCATAAAGATTTTTTTTTAAATATTTTTATTTATTTGAGACAGAGAGAAGGGGGGAGGGAAGGAGAGAGTGAGTCTCCTGCCAGGAACCTTTGCCATTGCAAACGAACTCCAGATGCATGTGCCACTTTGTGCATCTGCCTTTATGTGAGTTCTGGGGAATTGAACCTGGGCTATCATGCTTTGCAAGCAAGTACTTTTAACTGCTGAGCCATCTCTACATCCCTGACAGAAAGCTTTAAAAAGTTTTGTATTTATTTATTTACTTAAGACAAGGAGAGAGGGGGGAGGAGGGAGAGAAAGAGGAGGAGGAGAGAGAGAGAGGGAGAGAATGAGCGCACCAGGGCCTCCAGTTACTGCAAATAAACTCCAGACTCATGTGCCACCTTGTGCATCTGGCTTACATGAGTCCTGGGGAATCGAACCTTGGCCCTTTGGCTTTGCAGGCAAGTGCCTTTAACCACTAAGCTATCTCTCCAGCCCCCGACCACATATTCTTTAGGAAATTAATAATAATAATAATAAAACCACTTAGCTTCCTGCTTACTATTTAATTGATCCTGGAGGTGAGCTGAATTATTGCGCTGGGGATATTTCCCTTGCTTGGAAAAGTCTAGATCAGCAGGAATCTACATGTTTGACAGCAACTGAACGAAAGAACTTGCCTAAAAGACAGAAAATGCCACCGTTTTCTAATTAATTGTGGAGCAGTGCCGAGGCCTGTTGCTTTAAAACTGCGTAATACAGATAGAGATGCGAAAGGGGAGCCCGGCTCCTCTCTGTGAGGTTTAGCGCCTGGTTTACAGAACCTTCCTTCAGCTTCTCCTTTACCTTTTTGGACCCTTGAACTCACAGCTGATATTTCTACCTGGTGGTGGTCTTACCCTGGGGGTAACTCACATGATACTCAATGATGCAAAAGGTGAGGGCCTACCTGAAAATTGTCCTCTGACCTCCACACACGTATGCTGTGGCACGAGTCTTTCCTCACTCACTCCTGTGGACCCGGACCCCCCCCCCCCCCACACACACACCAGGTAAATGAATAATTTTTTAAACTGCTAAAAAGTAACAATGTCAAACACAAGAGTACTGCTTTATATAATCATAGCTAGTGCTGTCTCACTCCCTGGAAGTGTGTGTGTGTGGATACACCTTGTCCTCTCAATGTTTCTACATTAACATATGCATATGCATGTATGTATAATTAATAATGTGTGTGTGTGTGTGTGTGGATACACCTTGTCCTCTCAATGTTTCTACATTAACATATGCATATGCATATATGTATAATTAATAATGTGTGTGTGTGTGTGGCTATGCCGTGTCCTCTCAGTGTTTCTACATTAACATATGCATATGCATATATGTATAATTAATGATGTGTGTGTGTGGCAGTTTGAGTGTGAACTGTCCCCCAGAGCCCCATGTGTTTTGAATAATTGGTCCCCTGCTGGTGGCAGTCTGGGAAGGTTGTGGAGCCTTGGGAGGTGGAGCCTCGCTGGGGCAGGGGCGTCTCTGGGGGTGCACCATGGGGTGTCTCATCTCAGCTCTAAGGCCATTGCACAGTCTACCTGCACCCGATGATGTGAGCCAGCTGTCCGCTCCTGCCGTGCCAAGCTGAAATAAACCCTCTCCTACCAGACCTGCTCCTGGCCAGGTGCTTTGTCCCAAGAATGAATGTGTGTCTCACACACACACACACACACACACACACACACACACACACGGCCTTTTCCTACTCAGTCAGCAGGTCAGTTTTCCTTCCAGCTGAAATTGGCATCTTGAGATAGTAGTCAAAATATTTTTGCCTAGGGCTGGAAAGATGGCTTAGTGGTTAAGGTGTTTGCCTGCAAAGCCAAAGGATCCCAGTTATATTCTCCAGAACCCATGTAAGCCAGATGCAAAAAGTGTTGCAGGCATCTGGAGTTGGTTTGCAGCAGCTAAATGCCCTGGCATGCTCATTCTCTCTCTCTCTCTCTCTCTCTCTGTCTCTCTCTCTCTCTCTCTCTCTGCCTGTCTCTCTACCTGCCTATTCTCTCTCTCTTTGTCTCCCTCAAATAAATAAAAAAAAATTCTGCCTAGATCTTAGCAACAAATGCTGAGTCCCTATCGTATAGGCGAGAGTGGTAGAGTGTATTTAGGCTCCACCTCCATGAAATTTTAAGTTCGTTCCACTCCCCTGCTCCGTCAATCAATCCCATAGTAAGTCCTGTCATATACTAGTTCAGTTTGGTTTCCTTGTTACCATCACATCTGGGCAACTTTCCATGTTATTACACATATGTCTATTTCTTGCTTTCTAGTAATGATTGAAATCTGTGTTTCCTAGGTCGCTGTGCTAGGGCTGGTCCGTTTAGTCATAAGATAGGTTTAAACATTCAGCACATATTTATCCTGCAAGCTCTGCTCACAACCAATCTGAATGCTTGGGGTATATGACCAATCACATGGGTAAGATCATGCATGGTGAGGGGTGGAGAAACTTAGATCAGAATAGGGACTATAATAAATGTGTCTGCTATTTAGTATATTAGAAGGTTGAAGTGATGTTGGGGGGGTGCAGGTGAGGGAAGCAGAGGAGAACCAAGGGGCCAGGAGTGTGGCTGTTGGGTTTGTTGCACTTTTAAAGAGGATTGCTGAAGAGTGGTAGTTTCAATGTGGAATATCCCCGCATGTGTTTTGAATACTCAAGCTCCAGCTGGTGGCAGCTGGGGAGACGGACCCTTGCTGGAGAAGGTGTGTTGCCGGGGGCAGGCTTAGGGGTGTTACGGCCAGCTCCTCCCTGCCAGAGCTTGGCTCATCCTCCTGCTGCTTTCTGCCAGCTGCTTGGCAAGAAGAGATGCCCAGCCTCTGCTCGTACCATGCTTTCTCTGCCATCATGAAATTTCCCCTGGAGACTGAAGCCAAAACAAACCCTTTCCTCCTACCAGCTGTCCCAGCAACTCGAAGGTGATGATAACACACCGTGTCTGGGTAGATCTCACAGGGAAAGAAACACTTATAAACATGAATGAGTGAAGGAAGGAGCCATCTGCATGTCAGGGTTGAGGCCAAGAATCGCTGGAATAGAGAGCAAGGGTAGAATGGCAGGAAGAGAGTTCAGACTGTCAGACACACGGTGCTGGGCGTTTGAGGACACAGCCACGTTCTCAGGTTGAACGGAGCCAGGGCAGGGTCCTGTTCAGAGTGACCTGTTCTCCAGCTTGGACAGCTTCAGTGTCGACTCTGGGCCAGTGTGTCTGGAGGGTGGAAGCAGGATGCACAAGGAGAAAGCTGCCGACGTCATCTGCTGTGAGCAGCGTTCGGATGGGTTTTGAAAGTGGGGACGAAACCACTGCATGAGGGTTAGGGAAGAACTGACTCCAAGAGGTGGTTGTTTGTTTGTCCTAACACGAACGTCCAAAGGGTGGTTGTTTGAGCTTGTTGGTTTATTTGTTTTTGCTTTTTAAAATAATTTGATAAGGGGGCTGGAGAGATGGCTTAGTGGTTAAGGTGTTTGCCTGCAAAGCTAAAGGATCCTGGTTCGATTCTCCAGGACCCACGTAAGCCAGATGCACAAGGGGCGCATGCGTCTGGAGTTCGTTTTCAGTAGTTGGAGGCCCTGGCCCACCCATTCTCTCTCTCTCTCCACCCATTCTCGCTCTCTGTTTCTCTCCCCCCCTCTTTCTCTCTCTAAATAAAAATTAAATAAATAAATGACAAAATAATTTGGTAAGGGCCACTGGGGAGATGGCTCAGCTTTTGAGTACTTGATGCTTAAGCATTTGGGCCTGGGAGGGCCTGACACCACTCTAGTCTGATTCCCCAGAGCTCACATAAAAAGCTGAGTGTAGGCTGCAGAGATGGCTTAGCAGTTAAGGCTCTTGCCTGCGAAGCCTAAGGACTCAGGTTCAATTCTTCAGGTCCCACGTAAGCCAGATGCACATGGTGGAGCATGTGACTGGAGTTCGTTTGCAGTGGCTGGAGGCCCTGGTACGCCTGTTCTCACTCTCTCTCTCTGTGTCTCTAATAAATAAATAAATAAATAAAAATAAATCTTTAAAAATATAAAGCTGGGTGTGGCCATCTGCAGCCCAAGTGGTGGGGGCAGGAGCGAAGACCCCCATCTCAAAGAAAGATGCAATGGAGCTATGGAGAAGGACACCTGAGGCCCTCCTCCGGCCTCAGTAGCACACACGTACATACACCACACATCATATGCCTATCAGGCCGGCCCAAAATGTTTTGCTATATGTGCTCTGTGTGTGTCACGAGTGTGCATGCACATCTGTCCACACATGCTTTTTGTGTGTGCATATGGAGGTCTGAGGTTAATGTCAGGCATCTTTCTCTACTGCTTGCCCTCTTATTCTTTGAGACACAGTCACGGAACCTGGAGCTCACCAACTTGGGAAAACTAGCTGTCCATCCTTCTTGGTGGTAGCATTAGAGGTGCATGCCCAAAGCCTGACGTGTTCTCAGGAGTAGCAATGACCTGAATTTAGTTCCTCATGCTGGCAGGGATAGCCCGTTCTCCACTGAACTGTCACCCTAGCCCCACTTTGCTTTGTAAGTTTTTTTTTTATTAGTTAAAATTTTTTAAAAATATTATTATTTATTTATTTTGAGAGAGAGAAAGAGAGAGAATGGGCACGTCAGGGCCTCCAGCCACTGCAAATGAACTTGGAATTCAGACTTAGCAAGTGAGAGATGTCTCTTAGGCCTGAAGAAGGCTCTTAGGAAAGTGGTGGTCAGGAACATGGAGTTCACAGTGACCTCTGCTGTACCAAGACTGAGGCCATCATGAGCCTTAGCTTTGCACCCATTTGTGAATCCTTCCAGAGGTTAAACTTGTGATGCCATCACTGAGTTAAAAAGAGAGTTCAGCGTTAGAGACGACTCTCCCGAGGGATTACATACCCATTCCTACCGATGTGCTTTCTTTCAGCTTTGCCAACACTGAGTATCACTGGCCTTGAAAGTTTCACAGTCCGATAGGTGAAAAGCTCTGATGAACTTCAATCTGGACTCCTAGGTCCTTAACCTTGGAGGTTCTCTCCAGGTCCTGGAAGATGTAAACGTTTTCCTTACTCTGTGAAAGTTTGCCTACCATGGGCACAGTGGTGACATTGGCCATATTTAGTAGGACAAACTAATTGCCTGAGGACTTAACTTTCTGCAAGAGGATATAACACACACAGCATTGTTCAAGCAGCTAATTAAAGACTAATGGGAGTCAGCTAAGGAGCAGTTTGAAAGTACATCTCCTTTCAAAGGGGAAATTTTGAATTCTATCATCCTCAGAAGGAACAGTTCATGCCGACATTTGGACAAGTTTTAATAGCAAGTGTTGAATTAAAATAGTTCACACCCCAGTAGAGGACCAAGTGATTTCAGATCTCTTAAAGTTATACAAGGTCGAATGAGCACCAAGTTGGAATTTTCATGAATTTTTTTTTCAAATACTTAATATGGCTCAGCTATGAAAAAGATACTGCGTGAGAGCCTAGAGATAGAAAGATACATGAAATTGGTCATTCCCCTCACTGGGACCCAGTGGTGGTGGTGGTAAGAGGCAGGTCTATGGGTGATGATGGCTCACTCTGTGACACGGGCTACGGCAGAGCTATGTAAAGGTGTTTGGGAAACAGAAAGTGGGTGACTCGGTCAAGAATGCAGACCAAGGAAGCTTTCACGGCACAGCAGACATTGGTGCTGGTTTTGAAGGCCACCTGGGGACTCCAGAGAGAGGGCATATCAGGTTGTGAGAGCTGTTGTTTCTGGGAAGTATGATGTCTCTGACTGATGAATGTGTCATTGTATGAGTTGAGAGACAGCCAAGTGGAGGGCACAGAGTTGTTGTAGGCCTGCTAAGGCATTAGTCTTAGAACCTACCCTGATGGCAGTAGAATCTTTGAATAGTCTGCTCAGGAGAGTCACTTGTTCCTGTGTACGCGTGCACGTCATGTGCCTGCTCATGTGTGTGGAGGCTAGTGGTTGACTGTCTTCTCCATTGCTTTTCTACCTTGCTCCTTACTGAACCCGGCACCCACTGGTGCAGCTCTACTAGCTGGCTGGCGAGCCCTGGCGATCCTCCTTCCTCCGGCTCCCCAGCGCTGGCATTACAGACCGATGCACCACGCCTGGCACTTTACATGGGCTCGGCAGGTAAAAGCGTTTGCTGTGCAAGCATGATGACCTGCATTTGGAGCCCCTGAAGCCACTGAAGCTGGGCGTGGTAGCAGGAGTGTCTGTGACCCCAGTGTGCAAGGTGGAAAGTAAGGACGGACACTTGAGGTTGTCCTCTGACCACACTCACACTCCTCCTTCTCTTTGTTTTCTTCATCCCATCACTTACTGAGTCCTTCACCTTCGACTCCTCTCTCCGGAATCATTCTTGAGGCTGTTCCCTAGTCGCACTGCCTGAACCCGGTGCCTTGTTTGGGCTTCTTTGTCGGCCTCCCTGCATTAAACTTGAGCCTCTAGAACTTTATTCACAGAGCCAGTGAGTAGATACTTCAGGCACTAGAGGTTACACAGTCTCTGCTACAAGTACCAAAGTGGCCATTAAAAAATATGCATGTGCTCTAAACTAAGGACTGTTCCCAATAAAACTTTATTTGTAAAAAGAGACAATGGGTCACATTTGGGACAGGATCACAGTTGCTTGACCCTGCCTTCGGTGGTTTGGCAGAGTTTTCAAAAACTAAGTAGTGGGGGGCTGGAGAGATGGCTTAGTGGTTAAGGCACTTGCCTGTGAAGCCTAAGGACCCAGGTTTAATTTTCCAGGTCCCACATAAGTCAGATGCACAAGGTGGCTGGAATTCATTTGCAGTGGCTAGAGGCCCTGATGTGCCTTTTCTCTCTTTTTCTTCCTCTGTCTCAAAAAAGAAAAGAAAAGAAAAGAAAAACCTGAGTAGTGGCCTGGGAGGTTGCTTTGTGGGTAAAGAGCTTGTCATTACAGATTAATCCAGTGGTTAAATAAGAAGAGCCCCCCTCATCCGCTTGCGTCCCCCAAGGCCCCACCTCTGAATAGTACATTGCCAACTAAGCCTTCGACACACAAACCTTCTGGGACTTCTCGTTTATAACCTTGGACGTGGTCCATTTTTGTCAACCCAACCTGCCCCTTCCCTGAGCACCTCATATAGCGCCACTGTAGGCTCTTTACTCTCTGGAATCTAGACGTGGGTCCCGGATGGCTGGGTGCACCCCACCACATTTGTAGATAACACCCGGCTGCAAGGTCAAAATGCTAGACGCCCTGGGTCTGATGGCTCTTTTCAAGCCAGCGTTCGTTATTTCCCTCCTAGACCATTAAGTTATGTCTCACATGTTTTTGTGCGATTCCTGGACCTATCGTGAAGCCCCAACTCAGGTGTGTTTTTATTGATTTCCCAGCGAAAGATGGTAGTTGAGCCGAGAAAGACCAACATGTCCCGTGGCCTACGTACCCTGCATTGATGCCGTCAACAAAAATGCATCTTAACACGCTGCGTATGTCCCAGACGCTCTGCTGTATTTCAGAAGTACAGTGATGAGAAATTTGTAGCCTTAGGGAATTTTGATATTAGTGGAGAAAAAAGGACAATACTTTATCCCTGTCCCTTCTCCATCCCTAGAACTATATAGAACATAATATTGCCAGAGAATTCTGAGATTCTGTTTTTGCCTGAACCTGGCATTTTCCACACGCTTCACCTGCACAGAGAAAACCCTCAACCTGCCCATCTCACCAGAGAGAGGTGGGTCTTTCGCTGGTGTCGCTCACGCAGGGTGGGTGGCGAGTCTCCCTGAAGGGCAACGGCAGTCATTGTTCTCATGTGAGCCCTCCATTCTTGGAGCAGCCTGTTGTCTTTGCCCAGGTCGTCGCTGATTTGAAAGATGCCTTCCTCCCCCTTTGTTATTAATGCATTTCTACCAGACTTGCTGTGATTGCACATGCTCTGCCTTAATGGGGTCAAATTTAGGGAGGAATGCGTCACCTTTAGTCCACGCTCTTATTTCTTATGATGCGCCACTGTCTGTATTCTTGAAATATGACAAGGAAAATGAAGGAACACGGAGTTTCTGGCAGCTTCCCGCTCTCGTCATTACAGGAGTTGAAAGCATCAATTTTCGTTTCAGGCTCTGAATTGCTTGTAATAGGGGTTTTCAGCAAATCTTTGGTAGGCAGATGAGCCCGAGCTCAGGGCTGTTCAGGAAAGAGCCTGTGAGGAAGGCACTAGAAAGCCCCAAGACCCCGGGAGACAGACAGATGCTGGGGGTCCGGTGGGGGTGCCTTGCTCCTGCAACACGGCGAGCCGCACTCGCTCGCTTTTTGCTTCAGGTAAGTGTCACCGCAGTGTTTACTTTGAGTGTCCTTGTGGTACAAGGTGTGATGCACAGAAGAGGGAACGGAGCCCGCGGTGAGTCCAGGCATCTCATTCCTGAATGTTAAGGACCGCTGACCTGGGCTTCAAAGCCTCCAGCAAGAGTGGATTTGGACGGAACTCTCCGGACCTGGTTGTGCTTAGCGGTCTCAGGTCTGGTGAAGCCAGGAACCCTTTCTTTGGGAGGTCGCAACTTCCTCTCTTGAAAGATTCTGTTTCCAAAACAGCTTTTGTGACTTGGAGGCTGGGTAGGAAACCTGCGTCTTCCAGACGCTTCCTTCCCCATGGCGTATTTGCATTTTCCAGAATGTAGAATGAAGGTGTTGGAGTGAGCTCTCCTGCTTGCCAACTAGCAAGAAGGCGTCGAAAACAAAAAAGTCTGTTACGTTATTTGCCAGTTTGAAAATATGTATGTTCCAACATTTTGTCATTAAGAAAACTTATGTTAGTTTGGGATGACTTTAATCTAAGTAAATGCTAAGTATTTTTGTGTATCTTTGAGAAATGTTTAATTTTTAGTGTTAAGATCACAATTTTCTGGAGTGAGTTTAATTCACTTTTTAAATTGACTTGCGATAAAAGCCACTCTTTGGGGGAATGTTGTACTCTGACCTTTGGCAGTGGTACACAACTGCCAATTGATTGAAGAATCCAAATAGGGCTGCAGAGATGGCTCAGTGATTGAAGGTGCTTGGGTACAATGCATGCCAGCCTAGGCCCAATTCCCTAAGCCCCACATAAAGCCAGCTGCACTGAGTCCATGTGTCTGGAGTTTGATTGCAGTGGCTAGAGGTCCCATGTGCCCATTTAGTCTCTCTCTCTCCTTGCAAATAAATTAATTTAAACATGTATACTTAATTTTTTTTTTAAGTTTTTCAAGGTGGGACTTCACTGTAGCCTTGGCTGGCTAGAATTCACTATGTAGTCTCAGGGTGGCCTCGAACTCATGTGATCCTCCTACCTCTGTCTCCCAAGTGCTGGGATTAAAGTCGTGCACCACCATGCCCAGCCTTTTTTAGCTTTTTGACAAAACCCCACATTGATTTTTCACAGTGTCTGCGCCAGTTTAAACCCCCACCAGCAGTGAGCCAGAATGCCCCTCTCCCCACAACCTCGCCAGCGCTTGTGGTCGCTGTTTTTATTGAATATGACCATTGAATGGGGCAAGATGAGAGAGATCTCAAAGTGGTTTGATTTTGTATTTTCCTAATGGTTAAAGATGTGCAACATTTTTCTTTAATGTTCACTGGCCATGTATGTTTCTTCTTTTGTGAACTGTGTTAACTTCACTGGCCCATGGATGGATTGGCCAAATCTCTTCCATCTATCATCAGTCGTCTGTCTGTCTGTCTATATTAGTCTTTGTATACATTGAGTTTTTTTTTTTTTTTTTTTTTTTTTTTTGCCTGTGGTGGACAGACTAGACTTACCTCCTGGCTTTGTCTATGGACTATATGGACAGCCTCAGTCAATCACTAGGTTATTAATTACTTATTCATTATGATCAATTATAGTTAATCAGCTCATTATTAGGATTCAGTGAACATGTGGCCTAGAATCTGGTACATATTATGGACTCACTGAATATCTCTTGTTACGAGTCAGTGTGTATTACTCACTTAGGTGGATTTCTTCAGTGGTCTGCCTTCCTCACAACAGATTTGTAATGCCCTGAAGGCAAGCCTTTGCTGGGTTTAGCTCATCACTGAAGCACCCTGGTCTGGCTCAGTAAGTAGTTGGTACATGAGAGGCTTGAGTGAACTGGTTGAGTGTTAGGTCAGTGTTAAGAGTGGGTACTGCTGACCTTGACTCAGTGAGACTATCACAGGTGTGGTTGTATTAGGCCCTGTCTTCATTCTTGGGGCATTTGTTGAAATTTTCATTTATTTTAGTGTTGTAGTTATTACATCTTTTTACTACCATACGGCATTTATTTTTAGGTTGTCCGGAGATAAGAATTAGAGATGAGATATGTTCATATACTTCTCTCTGCCATTTTATGCTTTTTCAAGGCCCAAAGGGCCACAGCCTATAACTTACAGGTCAGTCTCTCTTCTGCTCAGATGTGGTACCTGCGGGTTTTGTAGTTGTGACTTCCCAGCTCTGTGCCAAGTGGTGCTCCGCAAAAAGTTCTAACCAGATGCCCCTCCCACCATTGAAAATTTGTTTATTTCTTTGTCAAGGCAGGGTCAACTCAAGCCCAGGCTGACCTGGAATTCCCTCTGTAGTCTCAGGGTGGCGATCCTCCTGCCTCTGACTCCCAAGTGCTGGGATTAAAGGTGGGTGCCACCATGCCCAGCTTTCAAATATTTTTATTTATTTGAGAGAGAAAGAGTACGGACCAGGGCCTCCTGCCGCTGTAAACGAACTCTAGATGCATACACCACTTTGTGTACCTGGCTTCATGTGGGTACTGGGGAATCTAATGCAGGCTGTCAGCATTTGAAAGCAAGTGCCTTTAACCCCTGAGCTATCTCTCCAGCCCTACCCAAGCCCTTTGATTCTTGACTGTCTTTAGGAGAGTTTGTATAATGTAGGCTGGTCTTTCCTTTCTCCAAGCAACCTGGCCAGTAGACACAGCATCTGGATTCCTATAACCTGACCTCATTTTTAAGAAATCGCTGACTTTGGCAGGGTCCTGTCAGAGCCTCACAATGCCAGTACTGGCCTTCTACAAAGCATTGTTTCAACTGGTCTCAGCTGAGTCAGCTGGAAGTTAGAACTAGGCCAGAATAGCTCATTGTGTAGGCTGAGGAATGCTTCTAACCAGCCTTCCACCAGAAGGGAGAAAGTTAACTTGAAGCCAGCTTGCTTGCTTTTTTGCAAAAGTAGCATTTTGAAGCCATGGTAATAGAAGTAGGGATAGGGGATGTCAGAGTCCCTGGGATGTGTTAATTATTATTTTATGTTCCATCTAGCGTTACACCACTGTGGCTATGGAAAGTTCTCTAAATGGAACTGCCTTTCAGAGTCTGGGGATCCATTTCACCTTTCACAAGCTACAAGAAGCAAGTGTCTCACCTTCAAGGAGAAAAGGAGAGAGACTTTCTTGGTACACAGGTTCAAAGCAACTCTCAGCTGGCGAACGAGTACCCAGCTTGAAGGAGTTTTTAGTTTCTCCCATGAAAGTCTTGGCCAGCATATCCCTGTGATGCCTGGAGAGCCCCGTTCTTCCTGAGGCTCGTCTTAGTTGTCTTGACTAGAACGGGCAGAGGTGGCCCAAGCGTGTGCATTGCAAAAAGGCAAATGCTCTTGAACTCCCTCTTCTTTCTGCCTCCTTTGATGGGATAGCTGGCTTAAGACCTCTGACAGTCAACACACCTTTGTGTGTCTTTAGTAAGACCTTTTGTTGCAAACTTAAGGAAGTTGTTGGCATTCAGTAAAATGAGTTCTATTAAAGGTCAGAGAAACATAGATATTATTTGCAAGTAATAGAAACAGGCTACCCATAGCCCATTCTCACCATCACATCCCATATAACTGTCTTGCAAAGAGCATGACTTGGACCTAGAATAATAAAGTAATGTGGGTTACAATGTGTTGAAGTCAGGTTCACATTTCCGGCAGAGATCACCCGACCAAGGGCAGCTTTTGGGAAAAAAGGTTTTATTTTGGCTTACAGGTTAGAGGGGAAGCTCCATGATGGCAGGGGAAAACGATGACATGAGCAGAAGGTGGACATCACCTCCTGGCCAACATTAGGTGGACAACAGGAACAGGAGAGTGTGCCAAACACTGGCAAGGGGAAACTGGTTATTTATAACACCCATAAGCCCGCCCCCAATAATACACTCCCTCCAAGAGGCATTAATTCACAAACCTCCATCAGCTGGGAACCTACCATTCAGATCACCTAAGTTTATGGGGGACATCTGAATCACACCATCAAAAAAGGCATGTTTTGTTCTGATGCACGTGTGTATATGTATGTTTGTATTCATGTGGGTGCATGCATGTGGGCAGTTGCATGTGTGTGCATATGCATGTCAAGGCCAGGGGCTGACGCTGGGTGTCTTCCTTGTTTTCTCTTCACTTCACTGTTTGAAACAGGGTCTCTTCGAGAGTCTCTAGCTCTCTGATCTGGCTTGAGGAGCCAGCCAGTGACCCACGGATTCCCTGCGCCTGCATCCCCAGCACTGGGCCTACAGGCATGCACCGCCATACCCGACATTTTACCTGCGTACAGGGGATCCAAACTCAGGTCCTCGTGTCTGCCTCGCAAGCGCTTCACCCACTGAACCACTTCTCCAGTGCACAAAAGACATTTTAAAGTCATTTGTGACATACTTAAATAACATGACTCTGAGAGCATCCCAAATATCTTCAAAGAGACGGCACTTAGCATCTAGCTTCACACGGTCCGGGTCAGTAGGTCCCAAGCCACGTGTAACTATTTGAGACATTCCAGTGCCTCACATCCAACGTGAGATCTGCTGTCAGTAGAAAATAGACCCTAGATTGTAAAGACTCAATATGAATGAAGGCAAAACAGCTTGTTAATTGTTATATCAATTTGATGTTAAGGTTATAGTAGTTTGAATATATTGAGTCCTATTAAGTAAATTAATAAATTTTACCACTTGGCTTTATCTACTTATCTGTTTATTTTTTTTTACTGCTATCTTTGTGCTTTACAATTACCTACCTGTCCACATACTGTCCTCACCAGGCAGTAGGAAATACTAGTGCCACAAGGAGACCCGCAATTAAAGAGTGGGGAGGGCGAAGTCACGTCACGCGCCCATGCTCCTTTACTGACTGGAGACGAGTTCATCTTTGCCAGACTTACTTCCATAGATGCAGACTTTTGGGTCTTGGCGGGTCAGAGGGCCTTAGAGATGCCAGTGGCAGCTGCTGAAGTGCCTTTCGTGGGCATCTGTGGTCGCGGTGGCCACGGTGTGGGTCAGTTGGGAGAAAGGCGGTAACGCGCTCGGAATGCAGAGGGCTGGCAGCTGCCGCAGGAGTCCTGTTTGACCTGATTTCGTGCTCAGAGCCCTTGGGCTTGTCAGCCGGAGCCACTGCTGATGGGACGTGTCTAATAGGAACTCCACGGTGCCCGCACCTGCAGGCACGTGCTTGGGCGGCGTCTTTGAACCCGCCCCTTTGCCTGTTTCCCGAGGATGTGGAGGGAAGCCGGGATGCATAGCTATCAACAGGAACCATTGGTGAGGTAGAGTCTCCAAGGCCCTTCCCTGTGCCCGGCATCCCTCCCATATGCCGGGTACTGAAGGCGACATTGAAGGCCGGGCAGGGACCCTATCCAAAGTAGCTTTGGCTTTGTGGCTGTTTTGAAGCAGGGTCTCGCTCTGTCCCAGGCTGACTTGGAATTCATTCTGTAGCCCAGGCCAGCCTCAAACTCTTAGCGACCCTCCTCCCTCAGCCTCCTGTGGGGATTAAAGCTGGGAGCCACTACACCTGGATACGTCAGCTTTTCTTTTCTGTTTTTTAAAAATATATATACATAATATTTACTTAATTATTTGAGAGAGAGAGAGGAGAGAACGGGCATGCCAGGGCACTTAGCTGCTGCAAACACACTCCAGATGCATGTGCCACCTTGTGCATGTGGCTTACTTGGTCCTGGAGAATAGAACCTGGGTCCTCAGGCTTCTCAGGCAGGTGCCTTAATTACTAAACCATCTCTCCAGACCTACTTTCACCTTTTATATCACAAGATTTTTTTTTTCAAGGTAGGGTCTCACTCTAGCCCAGGCTGACCTGGAATTCACTATGGAGTCTCAGGGTAGCCTTGAACTCACGGCGATCCTCCTACCTCTGCCTCCCGAGTGCTGGGATTAAAGGTGTGTACCACTACGCCCAGCTTTCTTTTTTTATTGTTTATATATCACACGATTTTAAGCACACAACTTCTGTAAACCAACTTATCTTTTAAAAAATGATACCATGCAGTAAAATTCCATATTGGTTGTAATAAGTTATCTCATACATGGTATCTGTCTTTCTGTCAGTTCCGCTGTGCCATTCTGTCCCCCCTTAAAATATTTTTATTTATGTGTTTGCAAGGGGAATGAGGGAGGGAGAGGGAGAAAAAAAGAGAGAATAAATGTTGCCAGGGCCTCTTGTCACTGCAAAGGGACTCCACTTAGTTCACGTGGCTTTACATGGGTATTGGAGAATTGAACCCAGGCCAGCAGGCTTTGCAAGCAAGCACTTTGAGTAGCTGAGCCCTCTCTTCAGCTGGCCTCGGACTCCTGATCCTCCTGTCATTGCCTCTTCAGCAGTTTCCTGCTAGCATGTGCTACTATAAATGGCAAACTTTTATTTATGTGCACATTTGTGTGGGGGGGGGGGTTGGCACACTAAGGCCTCTTGCCACTGCAAGTGAACCCCAGACGCTTGCACCAGTTTTTGCATCCAGTTTTATGTTGGTGGCTTGGGAATTGAATCCCAGTTAGCAGGCCTTGGAAACAAGTGGCCCTTTTTGACTGAACATTTCGAAGGACAGCTCTGGAGACTGGCCACCAGAAACAAGCCTGGGAGTGGAAGGCCAGTGTGGAGCCTCACGCAGCTATGAGGGTGTCCAGTACGTGAAGCAGGGAGATCTGGGTCTGCTCTCAGGGTGAGGTTTGACAGGCAGTGTAGGACAAAGGAAGGATGCCATAATTTTGCCTTGAGCATATCAGAAGTCTGAGCTCCTCATTCGTTTGCCTGGGACTCGTTCTGGAGTCTCAGAATCTATTAGATACCTAGACGGAGATGTCAGAGTGGATGTTTGCTGAATTTCAATAAACATAATCATTTTAGAAGCCTATAGATACTTTGTGTCCATCAGTAGGATTTCTTAAGATGACGTATCCTGTCTTTCGTCAGTTCCCTTCCTTGCCTGGGGTGGGTTTCATCAATGTCCCCCATAAACTCATGTGTTCTGGATGCTTGGTCCCCAGCTGACGGCAGCCTGGGAGTTGGAGCCTTGCTGGAGGAGGTGTGCTGTTAGGGGTGGACTTTGATGGTTTACTGGGTCCTAGCTTGTCTCTGTTTTCGCTCACACTTCTGCTGGAGTTTTCCTGCTGCTGTGGCCGAGGTGGTGTCCCGCCTCTGCTCATGCCATCTTTCCCCGCCATCATGGAGCTTCCCCTTGAGACTGTGAGCCACAATAAATCCTTTCCTCCCATCAGCTGCTTTTGGTCAGGTGCTTTGTCCCAGCAGTGAGAGGCTAACTGCAACATTACCCACGCTTCCGCAGAAAGGGGGATTTCATTTGTGCGCAAACAAAACCCACAAAGTTTCCTATAGCTTCAGTTGTACTGGGGTTTACTTGACTTTATGAAAAGTGTGACCTGAGTGGAGAGTTAGGAAGAACTCGCTCAGAAGGGCTCTTTATTTCACCAGTTTAACTTGAGGAAGAACTCCTGGTGTGTCACTTGGAGTCACCCTGTATCGATATGCTCATTTCCAGCACTTTTAGCTGACAGTGCACTTGAACCGAAAAGAGAACTGGAGAGAATGTTAAAGTTAAAATCAGGATGGAATGTTCATTGGGGAAAAAGGATACAAAATGCTATATATAGTCAATCCCGAATTAGGTACAGAATACATTCTGGAAAGATTATATAAAAATAATAGCAGTTGCTATCTCTTTGTTATTAAGCAATAAGGGAGTTTTTCTCACCTCAGGTACTCCCCCTGCCCCCTTGTTTGTGAGAGTTTTATTAAGCATATTTTTTCTTGGTTCAGCCTTGGTCATGAGATAGACCTATGTTGGAAACAGGAAAAAGACTTTGCCTTAAGGACACTAGGTCTTCTAAAAGCATATGAGATTACTATAGTTTTAAAATCATAAACGATATGTTAATGAAGGGGCTGGGGAGATGGCTCAGCAGTTAAAGGCACTTGCTTGCAAAGCCTGAAGGCCTGGGTTTGATTTCCCCAGTGTCCACGTAAAGCCCGATGCACAAAGTGGCTCATGCATCTGGAGTTCATTTGCAGTGGCTAGAGGCCCTGACACATTCATTCTCATTCTCCTCTCTCTCATCCCATGCTTGCAAATAAATAAAATAAAATAGAATAATGAAGAAAGAATACAAGTGACTTTGTCAGGTGTCAGTGTGTGTGTAAGTGTGTGTGTGTGTGTGTGTGTGTGTGTGTGTGCTGTTGGTGTTGGTGTTGGTATTGGTGTTGGTGTTGAGAGCAAAACTCAGGGCATTGCATTTGCTGGGAAACACTCTGTCATTGAGCTCCACCTCCAACCTCGTTTGTCTTTAGAGTTCTTTATGAATCATGCATGCCTTGTCCATGTTTTTCCGGTGCTACCATTGCAGAGGATACGGGGTGAGCATTGTGACTGTGTGTATTTGTACCAGTCTGAGACGTGGTGTTGGTAGCTGCGCTTGCTTCACACGATGAATAGGAACTGCCTCGGGCTCCAAGGGTCCCATCGCATAGCAGCAGAACGTACTGCAGCACCCTGCTCCATGCTTGGCTGGAGCGACCCACCTGGCATCCTCATGACCTCATTGGCATTCTGATACCTGATTTTACTAAGCTTCTGTTTACCTCATCCTGAAAATGCCCAAGGTGCACTCGCAGGACTCGATGTCCTGACTCTGGGGTTTACCGGCGGTGGTGCTGTGCACTGTGACTTGTTCTTCATGACTGTTGACCTCTCCCTGTTGCGCATGAACACAGTTGTCCAACCTTATTTCTGCCCTGGGAGAGCCTGCACCAAGTCATCACTGGGTTTCATTGGCTGCCGAACATGCAGCTGAGAGAGCTGGAAGAGGGTGTTTGCTCTCACTGGGAGACTCGAGCCAGGGAGGCTCCACTGCCCCCGTGACGGCCTCTTCTTGTAGGATTAAATTTCCTTAATGGAATTGGACGTCCTGGTCTTCTGTTACTGGTGCCTGGCTGGGTGCTGTGACTGGGAATAAATAATAGAGGATTTAATTTTTTTAACAAAAATACTTATTTGATGGTGGAGAGATGGCTTACTGGTTAAGGTGCTTGCCTGTAAAGACTAAGGACCCAGGTTCAATTCCCCAGTGCCCACGTAAGCCAGATTCACAAGGTGGCACATATGTCTAGAGTTTGTTTGCAGTGGCTAGAGGCCCTGACATGCCCATTCTCTCTCTCTCCCTCCCTCTTTTTCTTGCTCCACCTCTCTCAAATCAGTAAATAAGTAAAATATTTTTAAAAAATACTTATTTGAGAAAGAGAGTGAGAGAGAGTGTGTGAGTATGGGTGCACCAGAACAATCTCCTACTGTGAAGGAACTCCAGACACCAGTGCCGCTTTGTGCTTCTGGCTTTACATGGGTACTGAGGAATCAAACCTCGGCTGTCAGGCTTTGCAAGCAAGTTCCTTTAACTGCTAAGCCAACTTTCCTGCTCAGTTTTTTTTTAAATTGAAGATTTGGACTTCAAGAAGTGTTTTCTTGGGACTGAAGAGATGGGTTGGTGGTTAAGGCGCTTGCCTGCAAAGCCCAAGGACCCAGGCTTGATTTCCTAGTACCCACGTAAGCCAGATGCACAAGGTAGCACATGTGTTTGGAGTTTGCTAGTAATGGCTAGAGGCCCTGGTACTCCTATTCTCTCTCTAAAATAAATAACTAAAATATTTTTACAAAATGTTTTCTTATGTCTTCTCGGTCCTGAGTCTTACAGCTGGTTGGATCTTTCTCTACACCCCCCCCCCCACCTCTGTTTCTCTCCTCCCTCTCCCTGCCTCTCCCTCTTTCTCTCCTGTAAAAAGAAAATGTTGGTTTTGTGTCTTCCTTCTAATTTCATCAAATACAGTATGTCCAGGCACAAAACAGAGCCATGTTTCTGTGTGTGGTTTCTGGCAGGAATGGTGCCGTTTCATCCAGGATAAAACTGTGAATTTGTAGGCAGCAACATGGTGTGGGCACTTAGGGAAAGCAAGTGGAATACAGAGCCTGGCTGCCAGAGCTGCCTTGGCCTCGGAGGCCCGAGGAAATTGCCAGTGATTTGTGTGAGCTGACAGAGCGAGGGCCACCTCAGCAAGCAGGCATTCTGGGTACAAAGCCACAGGGGTGCTGGGTAGTACTGCTTTCCAGGAGAGTCTCATGACCACATGATTCATTCACAGTTCGCCAACCAAGTCTGTATGTGTATGTGTTTGGGGGGGTGCTGACTCTGAGTTTGAGAGATTGTGTGTGTGAGAGAGGTGAAACAAACTGACTGTGAGACTGAGACACTGAGCATGCATGTGAGAAAGAATGAGATTCTGAGTGTGTGTGAGAAAGAGAGAGAGAGAAGGAAACAGAATGAGACTGAGTGTGTGAGAGAGACACAGAGCCAGGCAGCAGTAGTAGATCGCTGACCAGAAGGAACAGAGACCTAAGCGGCGCTGAGTCCACCTGCCCTGGACACTGCTGGGAGCAACAGTGAGCCTGGAGACATGGATCCCTCTCTGTTTCCAAGAGCCTTCTCGCTCCAGCACCTCTGAGCCACGTGACTCTGCTGTAAGGATGCACGTTTTACCCACAGGATGACTCCTTAAGCATAAGCCATCTTCATTCTTGGACCCACCTGGACAATACTACTTTTCAGTGACCCCCCACCCCATCCAGGTGCCTGAAATTTGAGCTTCAAGATTGTACCTGATGATAGCTTCATTGTAGTCTGGCTCTTTCCCTGGTCTCTATCTTGATCTGTAACCTTAGAAACCTGTAGTAAAATATGACTCTGAGTGACATAAGGACCCCTATGGTGTCTGTACTCCGGGAGTTCAGATCTGAGAGAATTCTGTGTGCTTGGATTGGACTCCAGGTTTTGTGCCACAGTGTATGGAAGACCTTTTCAATGCTCATTTCTTTAGTATCTGTTTTTAGTTACATTGATTTATTTATTTATTTTAGTTTTAGTTTTAGGTTTTGTGTGTGTGTGTTTAATTTTTCGAGGTAGGGTCTCACTGTAGCCCAGGCTGACCTGCAATTCACTATGTAGTCTCAGGCTGGCTTTGTACTCACGGTGATCTTCCTACCTCTGCTTCCCTGAGTGCCGGGCATGCACCACCATGCCCGGCATATTTATTTATTTATTCATTTACTTTTTTTTTTTTTTTTGAGGCAGGGTTTTACTGTAGCCCAGGCTGACCTGGTACTCACTCTGTAGCACCAGGTTGGTCTTGAAATCATGGCATTCCTCCTCCCTGTGCCTGCTTAGTGCTGGGATTCAAGGTGTGCACCAACATGCCCAGCTTAGTAGCTGTTTATCGAATGCTTACTGAGTGCCAGCTCTTGTCTCAGTGCCAGGGTTGTACAAATTAAGCACCATCTCTGTGTCCCTTGAGCACACATCCTGTTGGTAAGTGTACGTCACCCCTAGTGCTCATGACAAGTCTTCAGTACAGATACTGGCTTCGTCATCTTTTCAGGTGAGAAGAGCAGCACTTAGTGGAGCAATCCTGGCATCCCATGACTGAGTGTGATCATGTCCAGCAAAGAACCGTGTAGAATGGATTCCGAAAAAAAATCAGGCTTATTGCTATGTGAGCTTAGTCAATAGGAGGCTTCCTGGAATGCATGAGACCTAAATTGGTTTCTTAAAAGAAACCATGATTTAAATTCAAAGGCAGAAATGTAACGTTCAGTTTTCCTGATTTTTAGCAAGGCAAGAAAATGGCATGGATAAAGGCTGGGAAGAAAGGGAAGATAGCAAAGTGCTTACTTCCTGCAGCCAGCAGCTTCTGCTGGACCCGACATGGGACACACTCCGATCTGTAGGACTCGTCTCCTCTTTCCAGGCACAGAGAGGAGAGTGCAGTGGTCGACTGGCACTGTCACTTCAGTGTAGGATGTCACGTGCATCGTGATGTGGCTGTCACTGTGGCAGTTGTCCTAATGCCATGAGCAGAATTTTTAGAAAACCACTGGGAACGCTATGAAGGAGATTATTAATTAGATTGGGAGAGGACTTAGAAGACACCAGAAGATATACTCCCAGAATGCATGTTCCTTCCACACTGGAAGCTACAATTTTATAAAATCCTTGTGCATATTTGTGTAGGAAGGGAGGGAGCAAAAGGGAGGGAGAGGGGAAGATGGGGAGGGTTGGAATAAAGGAAGGAAAAAAATTCTTTGGCCCAAGTTTTCTTATACCCATTTGTAATCATTTCCACTCACTTCATACTTCCCTGAATCCCATATAAACACCACATACACACGGATATGTGACTATATATATATATGCACATATATATAGTCATATGTATATATATGACATATATACACACACATGTGTATATATGTGTATTGTGCATGTGCATGCATGTATGGGTATATAATATATAAGTATCTATCCATCTGTTTTTATATATAGGGCACAGGCAGGGTCTCAGTATAGCCCAGGCTGATCTGGAACTCACCTTGTAGTCCCAGGTTGGCCTTGAACTCACAGAGGTCCTCCTAAGTCTTCCTCCTAGTGCTGGCTTGAAAGGTGTGTGCCCCCGTGACCGGCTCAATGATGCATATTTTCTATCACTACACATTAGATCGCTTTCCCTAGACTCTTATATAATAAGTAACATAAACTCTTGGTGGAGGAAGCTTTCTGGTTTCATTCATAGCATAATAGTGAACTGTGCATCATTCACTGGCATAAGTATTTGAGATCCATTCATGTTGTAACTTACAGCAGCCCTTCATCGCTTGATTGCTGTCGTAGCTCCTTCCTCACATGGATGTACTGTAAGCTACCTACTTGCCTACTGATGGACTTCTGGGTGGTTTTTTGCTTTTGCGCTACTGTCAGTATTTGCTGGTGAGTATCTGAACCTACGCTTTCGTTTCTCTTGGCTCCGTATCTTGAAGGGAGGGGGCGTGGCTGTAAATTATGTTATCGGTACTTTTAAAGTGATCCCACCTGGCAGTATATGAGACTTCTAGCTTTCCCACATTTCCACCAATAATAGTTTGGGTAATCTTTGTAACTTTGACTTTTCTAATAGAGACAGCTCAGTATTGCTTTGACTTGTATTCTATAATGACTATTAATGCTGAGCCTTTTCATGTGCTCATTTGCTTTCATACATCATCTTTGTTGAAGTGTGCATTCAAATGGTTTACTCCTTTTGTATCAGCTGATTATATTCTTAATGAGTTTTTAGAATTTTTACACATCCTGAATAAAAGTCTCTTATCAGATAGTTGATTGGAAAATAGTTTTTTTTTTTTTTTCAGTCTGTGCCTCATACTTTCATGCTCTTAGTGAGGAACAGAAGTTTTAATTTTGTTGCAAGAAAGGAAAATAAAAAAACGAAAAGAAGGAAAGACGAAAAGGAAAGGCACTAAGTTGGCGAAAGGCAGAGTAAACCTGGGGACTTCTCTCAGATGGCACAATGGCCAGTGCTGGCGCTGGCACACACAGACCACTCAGCTCACAAGCATGATGTCTCCAGCCCCTCCGTTTGCCACCAAAGGGTATTTTTATTGTGCTCTTTTCTAGTGGACATTTTCCCTGCTTCTGCATTTATGCCAGTATGATTTTCAGTGTTCTACCTAAAAAATAAGATATTTTGGTTTAGGATCTCCTATTAAAAATTTGAACTTTTTAAATTTGTGGCAGATAGAGAGGATTGACACATCAGGGCCTCTTGCCACTGCAAAGAAACTCCAGATGCACGTGTTACTTTGTGCATCTGGCTTTACATAGGAACTAGGGGGATTGAACCTGGGCCATTCGGCTTTGTAAGCAAACACCTTTAACAGCTGAGCCATCTCCCCAGCCCGAACCCACCTTTTCTTCATGTGCCATTTGTTTTTTTCATGTTTATGTGCCCATCATGAAATGGGGCAAAATCAAGTCTGGAGACAGGTGGCCTCTCTCAGAATCCACCAGCCAGTCAGGATCCTTGGACGTGGCTGTCCAGCCCAGTTTATATGGCGCCTTGCTTACCCAGTGCCTCCAATGCAAACTCATTCCTCCTGGCTGCATTCTTTTACCTGTTGTCTGTAATTAAGAACCTGAGGCATTATTGGTTCCTTATAACTTTTTCTGGATGAGCTCTCTCGTAGTATATCCTCATGATAGTTGCTTTGGAAGGTTATAGTTAATAAACTCTGTAAATACAAAGGCTTGTTAGTCTTTTGAAATTTTAGCTAGGGATTAAATTGAAGGTCAGTGGATGCCATTAGAAATAACAGTATGTCATTTTCTTTCCATAATAGGCCTTCATTACCGGCATTCAGGACTTAAAAAGCCATTTACAAAACACTTGTTCCTTCCATAGTTTTCAAAATAGGAAATTTGAGGGAAAGATGCATCATCAATTTGTATTGCCTTTATAAAGAGTTGTAGGTGATTTATTACTATTATGCAAATGATTAAAAAGTCACTTTAGGATGAGCCTGGCAAAGTCACAAAATGGAATTTCCAGCGGTCAATTCTCTAATGTGGCCAGGTGCCTTTGAGATTTTCCATTGCTGTAACATATCTCATACTTAATTTTTTTTTTTTTTTTTTTTTGGTTTTTCGAGGTAGGGTCTCACTCTAGCCCAGGCTGACCTGGAATTCACTATGGAGTCTCAGGGTGGCCTCAAACTCATTGTGATCTTCCTACCTCTGCCTCCAAAGTGCTGGGATTAAAGGCATGTGCCACCATGCCCGGCTTATACTTAAAATTTTAATGAAAAACAATAAAAAGGAAATCCAATTTACAGTTTACTAAATAAATGCCAATCTTTCTGTTCTTTGTGCAAGTAACAAAATTAATAAACACATCTGATTTTTGAGGTCCTTAGAAAGTCATTGCTGGGCTTGGTGACACAAACCTTTCACCCTAGCCCTCAGGCTGGTGGGTCCAAGCTTGCAGACTGCCTGAGCTACATAGAGAGTTCCAGGTCAGCCCAAAATAGAGGGAAACCTGGCCTCACCAACAAAGATTGGTCAGTTGTAGAGCATTTGCATAGTGGGCGTTAGGTCTCCCCCTCCCCCACTCAATCTCCAGCTCTTAAACCAACTTTAACTTCTACAAATAACATTTGCAAAATTGAATTTATTATTACTAGGGTTCTTTCTGTTTATTATTATGTTTCTCTTTGTGTGTGTGTGTGTGTGTGTGTGTGAGCGTGTGTGTGTGCACGTGTGTGTGTGTCTGTGTGTGTGAGCGTGGGCACTCAGATGCCGCATCCCACACGTGGAGGTGCGAGGACGACTCCAGTTACTCCTTGGCTTCAGCCATGTTCGAGGCAGTCTCTCTTACTGATCACTCCTGAATATGGCAGACTGGCTGGCCTGCGAGCTTCTAGATACGCCCTCGGCCTCCCTTCTTGTCATAGAGTGCTGGGATTACATTGCGTCTGACTTCATGTGGGGCCTGGGGTTCCGAACTCAGGTTGTCATGTTTGCATTGTAACTCATCTCACCAGCCCTGTTTGTTTCCCCCCCCCCAATTTATTATTATTTGTTTATTTGCAAGCAAAGAGAGAAGAGAGAGAATGGGCATGTCAGCGCATCTAGCCACTGCAAGTGAACTCCAGATGCATGTGCCAGTCTGTGCATCTGGCTTTACGTGGGCACTGAGGAATCAAACCCGGTTTGTTAGGACTTGCAGGCAAGTGTCTTAGCCAGTGACCCATCTCTCCAGCAGCCCCACCCCCTTTGCTTTCTTTTTTCCCCTAGCCTTTCTTTTGCAGCATTGGTCTTATAGAACCCAAATACCAGACAACCTGCAATGGGGTGAGAAGGTGAGAAAGCAGCTCAGTCTTGTTCATAGCTGTCTCTTTTTTATTTACAACTGGGCCTTCGGTCTAAAATAGTAGGGAAAAAATGGTACTGTGACTCTAGATGCCCACCAGCCACTGAACTTTAATGATGACCAAATATGGGTCAGGCTCCCATCATCTGTGTCTTTTGCCCTCGCCAGGAGATTACTTTGAAGTTAATCCCAAAAATCACATCATTTTGTTTTTAAACATTTTCATGTGCTGTCATTGTCTATCCAACAGGAACTTTCTGATTACAGAGTGCCTGATGGTAATATCTTGATTTTTCCTGGGGACTCAACTTCATAGGTTTTATTTTACTCCTCCATTAGGGATGGTACGGGTGACTAATACTTGATGTCATTGTATTACTTAAATTTAGGGCTAGGGAGATGGCTCTGTGGTTAAAGGCAATTGCTTGCAAAGCCTGAAAGCCCATGTTCAGTTCTCCAGTACCCATACAAAGCCAGATGCATAAAGTGGTGCATGCATCTGGAGTTCATTTGCAGTGGCAATAGGCCCTTGAATACGCCTCCCCCTCTGTCTTCCTCTCTCTCTTTCCAAATAAATAAATTTATAACATTTACAAAAGTATTTTGTTCTGATGAAACTTTAAAGATTAAAGACAGCTCTAATATTTGATATTCTCTACATTTTTACTATAAAAATACAACTGTTCTCCATATAAAATTTTTTCTTTATCATTATTTTATTTATTTGAGAGGTGTGGTGGTTTGAATAGAATAGATTGCCCCCAATATATTCAGTTTTTTATTTGTTTGTAGTTTGCCACCTGGCTGGAGGCAGTGTCACTGGATGGATCTTAAGGTGTGGTGGTGGGTTTCAGGTTTCAATCTAAAGATATGCAAAGTGTGCCTAGCAGGAGTTCCTGAAGTGTGCTGTGGCTTTTGGCTTTAGGCTTGTGCTTCTCTCTCTCTGCTTGGGCCTGTGAAGGCAGGCCAGCTTCTTCTGTCATTATGGAACTTCCCCTGGATCTGTAAGCTTCAATAAACATTCCTTCTTCCATAACTGTGCCTGGTCTGGAAGTTCATCTCAGCGAACCTAATCTGTCTGCTACATGAGGGAAAAAGAAAGTGGCAGATAGAGAGAGAATGGGTACACTAGGGCCTTCAGCTGCTGTAAATGAACTCCAGATACAATGTGCTACCTTGTGCATCTGGCTTACATGGGACCTGGGGAATTCCCCAGGTCCCACATAAGTCAGATGCACAAGGTGGCACATGCGTCTTGAGTTTGTTTGCAGTAGAGACCCTGGTACACCTATTCTCTCTATCTGCCTCTCTCTTTCGCTCTCTAAATAAATACATAAAATGTTTTTAAAAAGAAGGCGAATGGCACCTAAAA